>CM077097.1:15288478-16488478 GCA_039513925.1 Platanthera zijinensis | reverse complement strand
GTTAACCTAGGACTGCCCCCGGTATTCCCCGTGAAGGGCTCTCAAAGGGAACTAGGAACTATAATGGTAGCTGAAGCCCATCGTTCCCTTTCGCAAGGCACTTATTATTATTGGTAGAATTCCCTTACCCATTCCCTTCTCATGTTACGATAGGCTAACCTAGGGTGATTTTTTACCTTCCTCTCTTCTGGGAAGACGATCTTTCGTCGAACCCGAGCACCTCTTAACTCTAGCTATCACCACCTCTCACTATTCTTCATTTCATTCTATTGTGATATCCTCCTCATCTATCCACCAAGACAAAATGACTAACTTCAACCACTATCCCAGATCATGTCCTATTGCAATTTAACAATATGCTATATGCAGACCAGCCTAGACTATATGTCGAACCGGTTATGCAATGATCCAAAACTCATCTAAATGCCCTAAATTATTTACTGGAGACTTATCATGATATAATTAACCTAAATCCAGAAAATGGTAATTTTCCTAATTTATCTGTCATTTAACTAATTTCCTCAAAAATTCCAAGGGCTACCGGTTTGAACATGAACTAACCTAAGTTCTCATGCAAGATGTCCAACAAAATTATAATAAATAGTATGTTATCTCAATATGGTAAATCCAAAGTATCATAAATATTTATCATCAAAAGGGCACTAAAACTATTTTAGCAATATCTTCTATATTTCATTATTTGTGAATCAAGTACAGAGAATATTCATCCAAAAATTATAAATAAAATATATTATGCAGATCCAATCTTAAAAATAGCATTGGCCAAGTTTCATAATTTTTCAGCAGAAATATCATCTATAATTAATTTTTAAGCCATAGAAGCCCTTTTTAACATTTGTGAAGGAAGTACTGGATTTACTCAACTAACAATTATACAAAACTTCAAGGGCAATCATTCTATCTTAAAACATTTACTTCCAAGATTTCATGAGATTTCAATGATTCGAAAGATAAAATTAATTAAATCATCAATTGTGGCTATTACAATTGTTACAAATGAAGTGCTGGAAATAGACATCATAAAATTCCAATAAAATTGTTATAGGTTCTACCCATATTAAAACTTACTCTACCCAAGTTTCACAGCCTTTAGATAATGTTTAGTGATGGATTATGCTTAATTAGTATTTTACCCTAAAGCTAAGATTAGGGTTTTGAGGTATCTACTTATCTCCAAATCCTCTAAGATTCCATTTAGATGATTTATATTATGTTAAAGTTGACTCTACTGAATCTCAAGACAATATGAGGGCATTTGCCCCCATGTCCTTCACAACCATCAAAACCCTCCATCTAGGGTTTGAGTTTGGATCCTAAGGTAAACCAACCCTAAACCACACCATTTTCTCCAAGCGGGTTATGATAACCCTTCCAAGTCAGTGGTCGAAATATCAGCCTCAATTGAGGTGATTTGACTGTTCCAACCTCTAGTGCACTTTTTACTCAAAATGCCTCACTATTGCCTAGTTAAGAATAGATGACTCCCTATCTAAAACTCATCCAAATGAGTTGAAAATTTGTACAGAACTAGTTTTTATAGCCAGAGACCACTCACCAAAATTTGGGAAGGTTTGGACGTCATTTGACCACACAAATAAATTCCTCTAACTTAATATTAAATTAAAACAAAAACTTTAGGCAAAGTTTCTCCCAAAATTCCCATTTTTTGACTGCCTCTAGATACGGCTAAGGGTAACCTCCTGCCCAAATTTCAGGTCATTTGGACGAGGGATGTAGCGTGGGCATTCATTTTAGTTCCTGCCCAACTCTAGGTACATCCCCCACTAAAACGGGTGCTGCAGTAAAACCGCTTACCCAAATGAGTTGAAATCAATTTTACATTAATCTAGACTCGAAGGTCTACAACTTTTATGACTGGGCATTTTTCCTAAATCGGCCTCTAAGTGCCTCGTTTTGCAATATCAAAATGACCCATTTAATATATATCTACCTTATATAATATATACTTAATTTTATATTATAAAAATATCTTTACTGTTCATCTTCCCTACCAAACAAAACCCGTAACAGCACTCAGAAAAATACATTTCCTTTAGCTCTTCCATGATCCGTCGCCGGCCGTCCGGTCACTTCCCTGGTCAGCCACCACCACCACCACCTCCGTCGAGGCAATGGCTATCGGTCGGCAGTAGTTTGGCTGCCGGAGGTGGCGGTTTCCGGCGTACCCGAAAATATATTTTTCATGGTTTCTCCATGAAAACACGAGATAGGTCTGGCTCCTTTGAGCACGAACTTCATTGATAAGATCCTAAGATCTACCCACAAAAGAAGAAGTAGAGGAGGACCATTTTCGCGGTTTGGAGGCGAGATGAACGTCGGATTGTCATGGCGCTGTTGTGGCGTTCCCGAACTTCTCCTACAGCAAGATAAGAAATCTGAATTCGTTTGGTTAAGAGTGTAACCTTCTACTCTTGCTCTAAGGGCTTTTATAGATCTCCAAGTGGGGGAGGAGAAAGAGTGAAGCATTCATGGCAATAAAAGCTCCCTTAACGAATGGCTTTTCGGTTATGGTGGAGGAAAGGAAACGTTGGAAGATAAGAAGACTGATCTAGGTGGAAATTTCCTATTGGACTAACACTTGCTCAGTTTACTAAGTAATTAGAGAAAGAAACGGCCCATTTAATACTCCTGGTGTAACTTTCCATACAAGAATTGATTATGACTTGGGTTACAGAAATTTCCAGCTTGGCTGACGTTTCGGCCTTCATTACGGGCGTGACACGTAGGTCACGGACGTGACAGGGCTGGGTGAAAAATTATGGGTTTGTCGATCATCGACTTGAGATCGACGATCGTCGAAGGGTGGTCACGCCCTAGGTCACGGGCGTGACACGTGGGTCACGGGCGTGATAGGGCCATGATGCAAATTCTGCGCTCGACGATCATCTTGCTGAGATCGACGATCGTCGAAGGGGGTCACACCCTAGGTCACGGGCGTGACACGTAGGTCACGGGCATGACAGGCCCGGGTTGCAAATCCTGAGCTCGACGATCGTCTTCCTGAGATCGACGATCGTCGAAGGGGTCATGCCCTAGGTCACGGGCGTGATAGGTCGGTCACGGTCGTGACCAACCCGTGACTCGAAGTCTTGGTCGATGGACTTCAATTTTTGGGTTTCCTAGGATTCTGTCACGACAAACTGTCTCCTAGGGGTCTAGCCGGAAATGGGATGTTACAATGGAACACATGATTATGCAATGTAATCCCTCATTGTGTAGTACATAGTGTTGATTCATGTGTAATATCTCTATTGGGGTATACTTCATTTTCAAGTGCATAGAAATCAAGTAAAAGGAAGGTTGCTGAGTTCAGGAAGAATCAAAAAAATTCCTAAGTAAAATTTGTCGAGTGTATACGTGAAGTCTCGTGTCATTCGTCGAGACATCACATGAACACTCACGGAATTCGTCGAGTTTACTCAGGAAATTTTTGACAGTTTCTTAAAACTTCTTCAAAAACGGCTAAGTTAAATTCGTCGAGTATATACGTGAAGTCTCGTTTCATTCATCGAGACATCACGTGAATACTCGTGGAATTCGTGGAATATACTTCTGTGGTACAATGAATGTTTACAAAAAAATTCTAAGTAAAATTCGTTGAATGAACTCGTGTAATTCGTCGAATGCTCTCATATAATCTATGTAATTCGTCGAGTGTTCTAGCTATTACATGTGTTATTTCAATGAATAAACTTAACACTTTTCTGGTTCGATTTTTTTTGGTTCTGTTTCAAATGATGGCCATGTACAAGTGCACGTGGAAGCTAATTTTTGGAAGGAAATTTCTAGCTATTGGAGAAGGATTCTATATAAATATCAAGGATTTCATTTTAATGGCAATTAATTACTAGGATCGCTAAGAATCAAAAATTTGTCTTGACTAATCGTGAACAACCTAACTTTTCTTCCGATCTACTGTTCTCGAATACGTAACTCGATGACTTTGAAGTTCACGATCGGCGATTCTTCATAAGATAGATTTGACAAGATCATTGATTTCAGATTCCTCAAAGGTGTTTTTGATCTAGTCGAATTCAAAGATTTTAGATCAAGGTTTTCAATATTTCAAGTCTTCTCCTTCAACTTCATTTCAAGATCTAATCTCCAAGAAGGAAGAAGAATGAATCCATTCAGATCTAAAGAAGAAGATTATTTTCAATCTAGAAAGTTGTAAAAACTATTTTTCTTATTGTAGGAAGTTTCTACTTCCGAGTTCGTAGATTCGTGTTTTTTGATCGAGTTGTAGGAGAGTGTTGTTCTTCGAGTTATAGGAGTGGTTGTTCTCCGAATTGTAGGAGAGTTGTCTCCAAGTTTTAGGAGAGTTGTCTCTGAGTTGTAGGAGTTGAGGCTCCGAGGTGTAAGATTTGTGTAATCTTAGTTTTGGTGAAATAACTAAGTCTAGCCTGAAGTACTAGATAGGCGAGGTGGGATAGTGGACGTATCCATTTTGGGTAACCACTATAATTCCTTGTGTACTTCTGTGTGCTTGTTTATTATTAATTTTTATTTCGCATAAAGATGTAGAACTCACCTATTCACCCCCCTCTAGGTGATTTAGGTAGACAACTAGATAGTTTCAATTAGTATCAAAGTCAGGTTTTTCGTTAAAAGGTTAACACCTTGAACAAGATCTCAATCTAGTTGTCAAGTCAAGCACAAGATTTTTTTTTATATGGATAGAAGCAAGGATATATACCCCATGAAGTTGCATGTGTGTTCCAAGGAAAACTTCCCTATGTGGAAGGAAATAATCAGCTTCTTCATGGAAGCTGCCGATCCCAAAATTTTCCAGATTGTTGAAGAAGCTCATCATGTGCCCATGATTGCTTCAACCATCAATCCAACTCTGATTGTTCCTAATAAGATGATGGATCTAACTAAAGTTAAGATTGCTCTTGTCTCTCTAGACAAGAAAGCATAGAACATTATTGCAAGTGTTGTGGATGACTCAATGTTGCATAATCTAATCCACTGTAAGTCGTCCAAATAAATGTGGACCTCTCTGCTTGTCCTCATGGAAGGTATGGAGGAGGTTAGGTATGGCTGAAAATCCTACCTCAATTAGGAGTACAAAGCTTTCAAATAAGACAAAAGAGACTCCATAGCCGACTGCTACGATAAGTTCTTTGGGATTGTCAATGGGCTAAGGAATTACGGTCGGAAGTTTACAAATGGTGAACTTAATGACATTCTTGAGATCCCTAACGAAAGAACAGGATAACAAGGTTTACGCAATAAGGGAGTTTGGTAGACTTGCCCGCCCGTAACCACTTTAACTCACAAGTTGTCGATGTCATACTATGATACTCTGCTTCAACACAGGGCTTGGAATAACAGACTGCTTCTTGCTCTTCCACCTCACCAGATTTCCCCCAACAAAGGTGCAAAATTGGAGGTTGACTTGCGATCCCCTTTGTCATCAGCGTAACTCGCATCTAAGTATGCTTCAACCCTCAGATGACCATTCTTCTGAAAGAGTAATCCTTTCCCAGGTAATGCTTTGACATACTCTAAGATCCGCAAGGTAGACTGTAGATGGCACTCCCTAGGCGCTTGCATGAATTGACTCACCTTGCCCACAAAATAGGAAATGTCGGGCCTGGTCACTGTGAGATATATGTGCTTACCAACCAAATGCCTGTATCACATAATATCTAAAAGAGGAGGCGAATCATCTGTCCAGGTTTTGTCTTCTCCAGTTGCTATGGGGCATCAGGCAGGTTTTGCTCCAATCAATCCTGCCTCTTTTAATAGATTAAGAGCATACTTATGTTGGGAGAGGACTAAGGAGTTGGGCTTTCGAGAGATTTCAATCCCCAGAAAGTACTTCGGAGAGCCCATATCTTTCGTGACCAGATGTTGACGAAGATGCCGCTTTGTCAAGGAAACCCCTTCCTGGTCATCGCCAGTGAGAAGAATATCATCGACGTAGACAGCAAGAACCACCAATCCCAAGGAGGTTTTGCAAATGAATAGCGAGTGATCGGCAGAGCTTCGTGTAAAACCAACGGCCGCCACGATGCCGCTGAACTTGTCAAACCAAGCTCGAGGGCTCTGCTTGAGGCTATAGATGGCCTTCTTAAGCAGGCATACCCGTGTCTCCCCCTGAGCAACATACCTAGGAGGTTGCTCCATGTAGACGGCCTCTTGAAGATCACCCTAAAGGAAGGCATTCTTGACATATAGCTGAGAAATCGACCAATCTCTATTGACAGCCATAGAGAGTAGGACCCGGATAGTGCTGAGACGAGCCACGGGAGAGAAGGTGTCAAAGTAATCAACCCCATAGGTCTGAGTAAAGCCCTTAGAAACAAGGCAGGCCTTATAACGATCCACAGTGCCGTACGGGCCAAATTTGACAACAAAGACCCAGCGACACCCAACAACATCAGTACCGAAGGGAGGAGGAACAAGAGTCCAAGTACCCCGCTCAGTTAGGGTCGCCACTTCCTCATCCATGGCCATCTTCCTAAGAGGAATAGCAAAGGCCTACTGATAGGAACGAGGTGTGGCAGTGGCAGAGATAGCCAGAGCAAAGGCCCTGCGAGAAGAGGTAAGGAGATCATATGAAACAACCGTAGCAAGGGGGTATAGAGTACACGTCCGCACCCCTTTGCAAAGAGCTACAGGAAGATCCAGGTCGGCGGGTCACTCGGTATCCAGAGCATCCATGGCAGAGAGAGATGGCTCGGGAGTAGAGAGATGATGATAGAGATGAGGGAGACAGTGGCGGAGAAGAGGGAGAGAGAGGAGGAGGGAGAGGAGTGGACGGAGACGGTGTAGGGGTTGAGATCGCAGTAGAAGACGAGGGAACGAAGAGAACAGCAAGAGTATCAGAAGCTGGGGGGAGAGGAGAGGATTAATCTGAGATGTAGGAGGCATTCTCGAAGAAGGTGACGTCAACAGAGACGAACTGCTTATGAAGAACGGGGTCAAAGCAACAATAGGCTTTCTTAGTGGGAGAGTACCCGACAAAGACACATTTGGTGGAGCGAGGGGAGAGTTTATCTCGGGTGGTAGATGGGGCATGCACAAAGGCAGTGTACCCAAAGATTCAGAGAGGGAGAGGGAAAGGCTCCTTGACCGGATACAGAATGGAGAATGGGGTTTTTCCGTGGAGAACCATGGATGGAATGCGATTGATGAGGTAGAAGGCAAGGAGAACAACATAGCCCCAATTGGAGCGAGGAACATGCATCTGGGCCATCAATGTACGAGCAACATAGAGGAAATGAAGATTTTTGCATTCCGCCACCCCATTTTTCTAGGAGGTATAAACATAGCTAGTCTGATGAATAATGCCATGTTGCACATAGAAAGATGTAAACGCATGACTCAGATATTCTTTAGCATTGTCTGAGCGAAATGTTTTAATACAAACACCAAACTGATTTTTAATTAATTGATAAAAAGAGATCCATACATCCAAAAGTTCAGAGCGATCTCGTAAGAGATACACCCAAGTACCTCTAAAAAAATTATCAATAAAAGTTACAAAAAAAAGAACTACCCCGACCAATGGTGAGGGTAGGAGCAGGGCCCCATACATCGGAGTGGACTAGATAAAATGGATGGGTAGAGCCCCGACCTTGCTTCGGCGGGAAGGAGGAACGGTGATGCTTGCCAAGCTGACAAGCATCGTAGTTGAGAGGAGTACTGGATGGAGGGAGGTGGGGCAGAAGCTTATGTAGAAGTCGTGAAGGAGGATGACCGAGGCGGAGATGCCACTGGAGAAGATCCGTAGAAGAAGAGAAGAAGGCGGACAAGGCGGAAACGTTATTGAGGAAGTAGAGGCCGCCGCTCTCAGTCCCAGTAGCAATCGTCCGTTGGGAGCTCAGATCCTGAAAAGAACAAGAAGTCGGAGTAAATGTCATAGAGCACTGATGCTGCTTGCATAAAGAGGTAACCGACAATAAATTGCACGGAAATTTGGGCACATAGAGAGTGTCCGCTAGGCGAAGAGACAGAGTAACATGAACCACTCCTGACCCATGAACCGGGGAGGGAGAACCGTCTGTAACAAGGACAGGAGGAAACCGATCATGCTGTTTGAGGAGAGAGAAGCACTGAGGATTGCCCGTCATGTGAATAGTCACACCAGAGTCGATAAGCCATTTACCTTGAGTCACCACGTGGGCACTACCTGATGATGTGACCACGGAGGCAGAAGGCTTAGAAGAGGAGGTGGAAGAGTCACCCGAGGGGCGAAGAAGGGGATGCTTCATCCAGCAGCGTTCCATAGTATGGTCGGTGCGGCCACAGTGAGAGCAGAGGTAGTGGGAAGGAGTACGTCCACCAGACTGGTGATTGCGGCTACCAGAGCCACCCCACTGAGTTTAGTGAGCATAGTTGTCCGGTGGAGAAGGAGCGGGCAGAAGCGGGTGCTGAAGAAGGGAGGTGATAACAGCGATGCGAGCAGTGGTGGCATCTAAGGTAGGAGATTCCGCCTCACCCAGAATTTGCTGGCGGATCATATCATAAGTATCAGGAAGCCGGAGCAGATAACACACAACGAGAAGCTCCTGGAAATGCTTGTGTTGTTGAGCCAAATCCGCAGAAAAGGGGCGATTCTGAAGAATCTCAGCCCCAAGATCCTGAACCTGTTGGTAGGCAACAGCATGAGATAATGTAGGATGGGCAAAGAGGTCCGCATACAACGTATAGATGCAGGACATCTGAGCCCCTTTTGAGTACAGAGCGGCAAGATGAAGTCAAGTGGCCTTGACCGTCTCATCATGACGGATGATGGGGATGCATTCATCGGAGAGGTTGTTAGCGAGCCAAGTTCGCACAAGTGCGTCACTCACATCCCAGTCATCAAAGAGAGATGAAGTGGTGGGAGGAGGGTCATCAACGAGATGGTGGCGTTTGCATTGCGAGCGAAGGAGAAAGGTGAAGGAGACGCTCCAATCTGGGTAGTCTGAGCCGACAAGTTTCGAAATGGTGCCAAGGTTCCCGGAAGTATTAGGAGGAAGAGGCGGAGCCGGATTGGCGACAGGAGTGGTGGCAGTAGAAGCATCAGAAAGAGCCATAAGAGAAAACAACAGGAAGCCCCGCGGTTAGGAAACAAACCGTGTGGTTAGTAAACAAGCCGCGCGAACAGGGAGAAATCGCAGCGGTTAGGACAAAGAGATCTACGACGGTCACGATGATAGACACCAACGACCAGAAAAGCCATGACCAAGCTGCAGAACCAAGCAGAGGGAAAGAAGTCGAGCAGCTAGAAAGCATCTCGCGCGAACGGATGAAAGAGAAGACCGCACAATTAGAGAAAAGTCCGCGGGAAGACAACCAAGGCGATCAAGGCTAACAGGTCGCGACAACAGGTCGCGGCGACTAAAGAAGAGGTCGTGGCGACTAAGCACAGGTCGCGACGAGAAGAAGAGGTTGCGCACACAAAGGGCAATGTCAAGGAGAGAAATAAGCCGCGCGAACAGAGCGCAAGCAGGCGGAAGAAACAAGTCGCGAGGACAGGTTGCGAGAAGAAGAAGCAAGCCGCGTGAACAGGTCGTGCGGTCAGAGAAGGCACACAGAATTAGGAGGAGTAGATAGAGTCCTCTGATACCATGTAAGAAACAAACAAAAATAAACCGGAAGAGGTATAACAGATATTTTATTATCTGAAAAAGGTATCTATTACAAAGGTAAGACCTCTCTTTTATAGAATGGAGGAGAGAAGAGAGAATACAAATAAGAGATGTTGGAATAAAAAATACAGGACTAAGCGGTCTATACAGAAATAACCCGCACAAGCCACGCGATTAGACGGAAGGGCTAACCGCTCGGCTACCACCAGAGAGGAAGGAGAGATATCCATGGGAGACCGCTAGACCGCCCGGTCTCCAAGTCGCCAGAGACAAACCGCTAGACCGCTCGGACTCCAGACAGCAACAACACAGCAACCAAACCGCTGAAGGGAAACTGCCAGACCGCGCGGTCTTCAATCCACCAAGACAGACAGTCAGACCGCCCGGTCACAAACTTCAACAGGAAGAGACTGCCCTGCACCGCTTCTAGTCACTTATAATCGTGAAACACACAATTAAGGGACAAAAAAAATTATAAAAAGCAATTATAGGAATATGCAGGTTGCACAAACATGTGTATTTTCATTCCTAAGCGGACATTCATGGATTCTTTCATGTTATAATGGTGACGCACATATGTGCTCACCACCCCTTAAAAGAATTCAACCACGAATTCGACTAAGGAAGACCGACACTAGAAGATGATACCAAATTGTAACACCTCCATCCATCCCGAAGAATATAACAGAAGGTCCGGCCTAGGCCCCACGTCATATTCTATGGACAGTCAGCAGAGTTATGCATTGATTACCAAAATATACACGTCCAAACTCAGAGTTGCATTTTAGCGGAAGAATTAAGATTAACTTAGAACCCAAACATTGGAATGTTTACTAACAACACCATAAGAATGATATTCAAAATGCACAATGAGTTTTGGCCTTAAGGCCTTACAATTATTTTCTTCACAATAGTATATTACATATATTGACACACAGGCCGACCATACTCGAAAATAGTAAAAGATTCTCCTTTGGGCCTTCAAGGGTCGACCTAGCTCAAAGGGGATTCAGCCCCCTACTTCATGCTTGGCTCTCCAACATCTACATAAGGACAATCAACCATGAGGTGTTAAACAAGGCAACGATCAACATTAGTTGACCAAATTATAACGACCTCATCCCTCTTTCGGGGCAGCGGTGCTCCTTCCCTGCAAACAAATAACATGGAAATATTTTTATATCTATATATGTACAATTTAAGCACCATTCATCACAAACATTGGCGCACACAACCACATGTCACGTGCACTCAAGGCACATTTTCAGTGTTCTGGACTTTCCACGGCCCACCATCATCCTCAATGCCAGAACAATGGTCAAATTCGGTGTTCTGTACTTTCCCAGGCCCACCACCATCCTCAGTTCTAGACCGATGGTAACACTTGATCATTATAATCATGCATAAACTAATGCCAATGAGTCTCTCCCATGCCCCCCGACCGTACTAGTTACCTTAGGCCATCTAGTCAAGAGACATAGTGCGGGCACAGCTCATCCCTTTCCCGCTGCTCAAATCGCCATACCATCATGTGGTCGGTATGACGTGGATCGGCCTCCCCTTTCCCATATACAAAATACATAACTGTGTTATGTTTCAATTTTGTCTCTCATGGCCACTATAGCTTGGAACTCTAGGCTCTCATCTCAACATGCTACCCACCTTGTCTCATGTACATATGCTTCACAACCACAATCATCAGCTCTATGGGAGCTACCGCCAGTGGTATCGCTACCATCACGCGGTAGAGGAAAAACAACATTTCTTACCCAAAATTTGGGTGTTTTCCTAGAGACCACTCCAATACTCTCACTACAGTAACCTGCACACCCCATAAATCCTTTAACCATAGAGTCTTCTCCGACACACAAACAAAAGATAACCATCACCAATCCAAACAAATCTGTCCAGACTGGCTTATCACAACATGCTTATTTAGTACTTCAATTTCGGATTCTATATGCAATTTCTACCAGGGATATCATCGATCAACCCAATGAAAATCTTTCGCTCTCCACCAATTAGTGGGGACTTCATGCAACTATGCAAAATTAAGGACTTCACATGTCTAAGAAGGAAGATTGTTAACCGTATAGATTGCTTAGGAGCCATGAAATAACAGATGATCTGGATGGAAATGGTCAAAACACCTTCCTCTCCGTGGATCTGGATTCTGCTCGTATATCCGACCACAAGAACGTCTTCACAACTTCCCTTCAGGGCTGTATCAGCCTTTCCCTTGCTCTCATATCCTTCTCCTTCTTCAATCTCAGGATCCAAGAGAGATATAGATAGAGAAAATGAGAAAGAATTCTCATCTCAAGCTTTTATCATAAAGCTACCGCCACACGGTAGCTTAGGCGGTGGCCTCTTGGCACAATTAGAATCATTTGGCCGCTCAAAGACAACCTCAACCTTATCTAACACGTGACATCCTACTGCCAGTGTTACCTCTACCACTGTGCAGTACTGTCTAGAGATAATGGTCAGATTAATTTGTTAGCTTTCGCCATGCTGTATCCCACTACCGCCGAGTAGTACCTTCCAGAGATGTTGGTCTTTTTAAATCAAATGGATACTGCCAGCACTAGCTCTACTGTCTGGTAGTAACCTTCAGTGACCAACTTCCTGTTGTTTTCAGAAAATTTTGGGCATTACACCATCACACACCTAAACTAAGAATGTCTGCAAAACCATGACTCACTACATAGGAAAGGAAAATAGTGTCCCAAGAACTCATCAATTCATGACTTCAACTTTTCTCGCAGATAAGATTTCACTGCCAAGGCATTGTCGAGGGCACACCAAGCCACACTATTGTAGGTGACGACTAAAATCACCAGCATATATGGAAAAACCGGCTCAGATTCCCTCTAGTATAGAATCCTGACGATATACATCACGAACATTGGACCTTGAGAAAACAATGGGTTCCCTATCTCATCAAGAAGATCCCCTTCTGTAGAAAGCAAGGCGGATACATCAACCTCCTCTTTCCATCGACGTCGGGCATACCGCTTCTCGACTTCGGACAATGCGTTCTCAGGCGAGTAAAACAAAAATGAAGTTAGTCCAGGTACACACAAATATATTGTATAAATTGTTATGCTTACATTATGTGACAGGCATGCTTTGCACTTCCCTTATGAGGCAGACATAATATTGTGTATCCAAAAACTCGATATCTAAGAAGAGTGTTATCTGCGAACTGATGGAGAACTGCTCAAGGAACACAAAAAAATTCATCTTGAAGATTAGGAATGGTACTGAGCCAAATGAAGTCACCCTTGAAGATAGTAGAATGCGCCCGCCAGTCAGACGCATTGCCCATCATGTTTAGTATGAGCATCCTATCCAAGCCAAAGTTCAACTATCGGCACCTAAGGATCCTTTTTGGAACCTCCAGTTCTGCTTTGAGAACATACACCATTGGTGTGTTTCTTACATCTATAATAGCCAAAAAAAGGCAGTCCTTCAGGTTCCAGCTCCTCATCGCCAAATATGTCAGGCAAGATGATCAGCAAAGCGACCCCACTATTCGTAGTGACATCAATACCAATAAAGATGAACGTGCTGAAGTCGATTCACGAAGGACCGAATATGTGTAGATTTCAAGTGGTGCAAAGACCAAGTCATAGTATTTGCGGTTACCAGGATACTTTTTTGTAGCCCGTGGGACTCACAAAAGTGTGGGGATTATGTTAACCCAAATCCTACGACAAAAGAAAGCATCAGACGGTGTTGATCACAATGAGGGAGGGGTAGTTACACATTTAATGATTAATCTTTCTCCCTCCTCAAAAAGGGTATGCGTGGTTACTTTGTGAGTGTCCACTCACTACTTTTGTCAGCCCTCAACAACGTCCATATAAAAGAATCCGGGGTGGATACAGTTGAGAATCCGCCAAACTAAATCTAGAGACAACAACCAGATTCCATCAGTGTCGTTCACAAAGGAGTCGGGTGGGCACTTAGAAGTTTTCGTGGATGTTCCCCAAGAAACCTCATGTTTCTTCCAACAAAGGCGCATACAACAACGATATATATAGGTCGTGTGCCCTCCTAGAAAGCCCTTCAGCAGTTCTCCAAAGAAGTCACAACGGACACAATCAAAAAGCTCGCGCGAACTCTCTTCTCATGTAGCAGCACACACGATCACGCACCGACTATTCTCCACCCCCACCCTGCTACCCGATTCTTCTTATACTTTGAGTGGCCTCAGATTTAATGATGAAAGGGGTGACTAGTTGAGTAAATCCTCTAAGAATTCTATGGAGGGGGGTGAATATAGATTTAAAATTTTTTAAGATATTTTACTTAAGTTATTAGAGTATTTTTCAGATTTGAACCTACAATTCCTAGCCATAATAAAATAAGTAAAAGTAAGAAGTAAAGTGTAGAAATATAAACACAACATTTAACATAATCCAAGAAAGACACACTACAGAAGACACCAAAACTATATTGGTTATCAAAAATCTAGGTACAACCACTCTTCTACCACTTTGGTGGAAATACACTATCTCAGTGCCCAAGTTTTTTGATAAGGAGACTCCTAGAACCAAGAACTAGATCTTTTGATACGGAGATCTTAAACTAAGACTATCTGTGTCTTTTAATAAGGAGAACCAATTGAAAGTATCTAGCGTCTACCTAAATCACCTAGAGGGGGGTGAACAGGTGATGTTTGTGTCTTTTTGCGGAATAAAAATAATCTAAAAATCAAGCACACAAACGCAGAGATTTTGTAGTAATTCCTCGAGTTAGGTACGTCCACTGTCCCGCCTCACCTATCTCCCATGAAGGGCAGATTCGGCTACTTAAACAAACTCAAATTTCATCAAATCTTACACCTCGGAGTCACAACTCCTACACCTCGGAGACAACGCTCCTACCACTCAGAGAACAACCTCTCCTACAACTCGATCCACAAACAAGATCAACAAACTCGATCCACACTCGGATCTACTCTCTCGATCAACAAACGGATCTACTCTCTCGATCCACAAACAGATCTACAAATCTCGAAGAAAAATTTCCTACAATATTTAAAGCAATATAACAATACAAAACACGATTACAAGTCTTGATCCGACGTTCTAGAAAAGGTTGAACATGAATCTTGGAGAACTCGGAAACTTGAAATCTTTAGATCTATAATCTTGAACCTTGGATCTTCAACCAACTAGGACTGGAGTAGAGTAAATCACTAGATAAGACATGATCTAGTCAAAGAAGTCATTAAAGAAGACGATCAATCGAAGTCGCGACCGAACTAGAGAGAGTTGCGAGTTTTCGTATACGGGTCGACGGTTTCGATTTCAGGAAACTTTGTAAAATTCGAAATTAGCAATTAAGTTAAGATTAGAGATTTCGAAAAACACCCTATTATATATATAGGAAGATTCGAAATAACGGCTATAAAAGAATTACCAAAAATGAACCCTAACAATTACTGTGCATGACCAACGGTTTCCGAACAAGAGAAAAAATCGAAAAAATCGACAAGTCTTTTTTAGCGAGATTCGTTGAGTATCGAACTGATATTCGCCGAATATGATGATGGTATACGCCGAATATGCCTTAGATAGAATTCAAGAGTAGTCAAAATTCGACTCGACACACTCGACGAGTATGGCCTGGGATACTCGTTGAATTCGGCGAGTATCGCTAGTGATACTCGACGAATTCGTCGAGTATCGCCAATGATACTCGGCGAATTTTCCTTAGTTAAAATCTAGATCCCTCGAGAATTTACACTAAGTATATACGACTAATTCGATGGGTATCGGGAGGCATACACGACGAATTCGATGAGTATTAAGGGGATACTCAACGAATTCGACGTGTATGACTAACCATACTCGCCTAATTTTACTTAGGTAAAATTCTTCATTTCTGAATCCTGGACTTTGGTCTTCCATGATCCTTCTCCTGTACTTGGGATAGAAGTACACCCCAATAGAGAGATTACACGTGAGTCAACGCATTGTCCTACACAATGAAGAATAGCATTGCATAGTCTTGTGTTTACTGACCCTAACCTGAAATTGGTGTGTACTTAATAAAGTAAACCTGTAAGTACATAACTAAAATGCAATATCAAATACAAACTCAATTCATCTTAGCTTGACTGGACCCTTCTTCAAATAAGGGTTATTGTGGATCTGAAAGTATCTAGTGTCAACCTAATCCACCTATAGGGGGGATAGGTGTCGTGCAGTCTTTTGCGAAATTAAACTAACCTGCGCAAGTAAGCAAACCGAACACAAAAAACACACAAAGAATTATAGTGGTTACCCGATTTGGGTACGTCCACTTTCCCCCTTCGACCTATCTCCCACCAAGGGATGACTCGATCACTTCTCCAAACAGATTGAAATCCAATCCTCACACTAGGAGCAACGCTCCCCTAACCACGGAAGGAACCCTTCCAACAATGGAGTCACAACTCCACCACAACGGGATGTACCCAACCCTTACAAATAGGAATGAAAATTCCTTTACAACAAAATTGAATGTAAATAAAAATACAAACAATGCTTTATGGAGATTCTGATGTCCTTCTTCGTTCGTTGAAGCTTGCACGAAAAGTGCGAAGAGTCCACAACTGGATTTCTCACTTGGAATGGATCTTGTCAAGATCGGCGGCGGCAAGTAAGTATGGCGGCGATGCTTTGTAAATCCAAACTTCTTGACGAAGCAAGCTAGGTCTTCGAATGATCTCAGTCGAATCAAACGTCTCAACCGATTCGGATGGGAGAACAAGTCTCGTTCAACGAATCGAAAGACAAGAGATCTCGAGAGAGACACGTGAGACTGGCTGCTTGCCTCGGTGCTGTCGTCGAGCGATCAGAGACGGGCTGAGATTAGCAGCGGTGACTACTTTGCGATCGGTGACGAGCGTGTGACGGATTCCGCGATCGGCTAGGTCACGGCTGACTTTCGTATTTCAGTGTGTTGGTGTGTGATGTAGACAACGGGAATAAGTATGTATTTATACCCAAAGGCAAACCCTAGAAGATCGTTGTGGGGCCCACCTCGGAAATCCCGAGATCTGGCCAAACTTAGCACGGTGACCTGGACCGGTCCAGCGAGCGGCGAAATATGCCTAAGGCAAAATCGGAGGGAGTCATTGGTGATTCCCGTCGATGTCGGCGGGAATCACTCCCGACTCCCGTCAATTCTGCCTTGGCAGAATTTCTGACTTTTGCTAGCCGGAAGTAGTCAGCGGGAGACACTTAGTGATTCCCGTCGAAGTCGGCAGGAATCACTAACGACTCTCGTCGAAGTCGGCTGGAATCACTAACGATTCCCGTCGATTCAAACTTGGAAGGATTTTCCTCCTTCCTTCTTTTGATAGCTTGGTCTTTGACCCATCCTTGCTCCTTCTTCTGCTCTTGATCTACCTTGACCCTGTACTTGAAAATAAGTACACTCCAATAGAGAGAGCACACGTGGATCAACACACTGATCTACACAGCGAGGGATTATGTTGCGCAGACCCGTGTATATTGACTCACTGCACTCTGACATTGGTGTGTACTTAGCATGGAATATCTGCAAGCACAACTTGATAGAATTGTCAAATACATAGTCAATTCAACTTTGCTTGTTCAGGCTCTTCTTCAAATCAGGTCTATTGTGGATGCAATACCCAACAATCTCCCCCTATTTGAAGAAGCCTAAACCCTACAAGCTAAGGTGAATAGAACAGATGGAAATGAAAATCATAAAATGAGAGTTCAGTTGAGTGTGGAATTCATTACCATTTTCTTGAGAGCAACATAGCCTTAGCCGAGGTGATCTCCCCCTATCTGAGAGCAGCATAGCCTTTGTGGCCTACTTAGCACCACCTTAGCCTTGGCCGAGAGGGTAATCTCCCCCTTTTCGGCTTCTACAAACCTGGGACTTCACTCGGAGAAAAATGCTCCCCCTCAGATCTTGCATCCATGCCCGATCTTGAGTTCCTAGCAGACGCTTCCTCTTTATCCAAGAGCCTTGAGCCTTTCAGTGTTCAATCTTCAAGGTTCGGCATACCGAGTTCAGTTTTGAATAAATTAAACTTGGCCTCATCTAGTGGCTTTATGAAGATATCTGCAATATGCTTATCTGTGGGGACATAGCAGAGAGATATATCTTTGTTCTCCACATGCTCCCGAATGAAGTGGTAGCGCACTTAAATATGCTTTGTTTTGATGTGCGGCACAGGGTTGTTTGTAATTGCAATTGCGCTCGAGGAGTCACAATTCATGGGAACTTCTCTGAACTGCAAGTCATAATCTTCGAGTTGATTTCTGATCCATAGAAGTTGTGCGCAACAGTTTCCTGCTGAGATGTACTCGGATTTAGCCGTAGAGGTTGCAACACAGTTCTGCTTTTTACTGCTCTACGATATAAGCCTTCTTCCGAGGAATTGGCACGTCCCGGAAGTGCTTTTCCTATCATCCCTGCTTCCTGCAAAGTCAGCATCTGAAAAGCCTATCAGCTCGACATCATTGTTTCTTGGGTACCCAAGCCAAGATTTGGTGTACCTTTAAGGTATCTAAGAATCCGCTTTGCAGCGACATAATGAGATTCCTTAGTGTTCACCTGATATTTGGCACAAACGCATATGGAAAACATAAAATCCGATCTACTAGCAGTAAGGTAGAGTAGGGATCTAATTATGCTTCTGTACTTGGTTTCATCAAAAGGTTTCCCTTTCTCATCCTTGTCCAGAGACAGAGTGGATCCCATTGGAGTCCTCATAGAGGTTGCACTCTCCATTCCGAAATTCTTGAGGAGTTCATTTGTGTACTTCATCTAAGAAATGAAAATTCCATCCTCAGACTGTTTCACTTGAAGTCCCAAGAAATACTTCAGCTCTCCCATACTGCTCATTTCAAACTTCCCTTGCATAAGTTTGGAAAACTTCTTGCATAGGTTATTGTCCGTTGAGCCGAATATTATGTCATCGACATAGATTTGCACCAGCAAAATCTTGCCTTTGGCTTCCCTAAGAAACAATGTCTTATCTATTTTTCCACTCGAGAACTTGTTCTCAAGAAGAAAACTAGACAGAGTCTCATACCAAGCTTGAGGAGCTTATTTTAAGCCATATAATGCTTTATTAAGAAAGTAAACACGATCAGGGAGTGTTGGATTAACAAAACCTGGGGGTTGCGCGACGTATACTTCCTCTTTTAAATTTCCATTCAAGAAAGCAGACTTCACGTCCATCTGATAGACAGTGAATCCTTTATGAGAGGCATACGCCAGGAACAACCTGATCGCCTCGAGCCTTGCAACTGGTGCAAAGGTTTGGTTGAAGTCAATCCCCTCCTCCTGTCTATATCCTTTAGCCACCAGTCTAGCTTTATTCTTTATGATGACACCGTGTTCATCCAGTTTGTTTCTGAAGATCCACTTAGTGCCAATCACATTTTGTTTCTTTGGTCTGGGAACTAGCGTCCAGACGTTGCATCATTTGAATTGATGAAGTTCATCTTGCATGGCCAATATCCACGACGCATCTTTGTTCGCTTCGTCGAACTTCTTTGGCTCAACCTGTGATAGAAAACTAAGGTGCAGAATCTCGTTAATTGTACCTCTGCGAGTTCTGACACCATCCCAAGGATCTCCTATGATCTGAACTCTTGGGTGATCCCTCACATGTCTGAGTTCTAAGAGTCTTGCATCTGGAGCTCCAACAGCTTCTCGGGCTACTCCCTCTTTTGGGAGAATCTCCCCATCCTGACCGTCATCTTCTCCAGTTGGTGTTGAGGTGGATACCTTGACATACTTGGGAGCTTCATTATTAGCAGTCTCATCTAGACTTAGCTATTCAGGCTTTGCACCTGCATCTTCAAGAATGCCACTAGAAGAATTGCTGTGAAGCAAGCTTCCTTCATCAAATACAACATTAATTGACTCTTCTACCACTAGGGTTTTCTTATTGAAAACCCTATATGCCCGACTATGGCTACTATAATTGCGGGTTTGCCTTTGCACTTTTAAAAACTTAACATCGACGGGTATAGTTGATTTCCTTTTTCTTCTAAATGATGCATTATAATTTTCATGTTATAATACCTAAGTCGAGTTGGATGGATGTTTAACATTAGAATTAACCATTGAATTTTTCTCAGAGAGTTCAAAATGAAATAATTGCAACTTTTGATACAAGTCCATTGAGATTTGTCGAACCATGTGACACCCACTTTCACAGATTATCAAAGTTTTGAAAGTTTTTCATTTTCCAAGATGAGGATCATATGGTTATTTGCTTGCGTGTCCTTCCGTTCAAGGTGTGTATCTATATATATACATCTGTATACCACTTGAAAGTGTCTAATTTGAGTGCGCGTACCTAGGATTTCCAGGATGATCATTCGGATCCACTATTTGGAGCACGAAGAGTGTCATGTACATTAAGGACACTGTAGTTAGCATTATATTTTTTCCCATGTTCCTTGTTCCAGAACAAGCCTGGAACATCTCTTGTCCAAGTCCCATCTTGTTCATGGGTACTTAGACTATCCTGCAAAATAAAATTACCTTACCTTAGGAACCCAATAGGTATTGGGTCCTAGGTTCTTGTCAGTATAAAATACAGCATGCCTTCCAATAGGATCTCTAACAGGAAGGCTGTCTCTTGTCGGAGGATGTGGACATACCCTTGCCCTTAGCATAGAAGGATTGTGCCAACAGTTTATGGCAAAGTGACCCACTCTGCCACAACACCAACACTCATGGATATTGTACCTCCTTTTCTGACCGGATCTACTAATGGAGTTAGTCACGATCCTAGGTCTATAAGTGGCAGAGCTGGTTTTGCTCTCAGATTTTTCCTTTCCACCGAGACTCGAGGTGGGTCTGATGGTGAACATATGGTGAGTATCATGAGGCCTGGGTGGTGGTGCTTTCTTTTCAGCCAGCACACATCCGGGGGCCCCAGTGATGCTTTCTACATGTTTGCCAACTCCCTTTCCCTTTGTCTTAGGGTGGGAATAAATCCTGTGAGAGCTGGTTCCTGCAATATTAAGAAGTGTGGGGGCTGAGGCCGTAAATACAAACAGTTCATGATGAGCCGTGTGTATTTTCTCACGGGTAGCCATAACAACACTTGCACTATGGGTGTTTCCACATGAGGTCCGACCATTCTTGCAGTGACCATAGTTGTTCTTATGGACATACCTAAAGGAATGATGTGTGCCCTTCCTACTCGGTGTGGGGGGTCTATAAACAGTTTCCCCATTTCTCCACGAGTTTATAATTCGCGATATCCACCCGTTTTCTTCCTTTCTCTTAATAGCATCTACCTTGGAAAAATTAGATACTATCCTCTTCTCGGTCTCTAGATAATACTCTAGATCCGAGATCTTTGAGTCCTTCACCTTGATGGATTCCAAATGGAGGTCCATCATGGTCCTCAACTGAGCAATTTCCTTAGCTTGTTTCTCAACAAGCAAGTTGCTCTCCTGAAGGGCTCTTCGAAGGGAATCTAGAGTTTCAAACTGTTGATCGAAGCTGTCAATATCCCTGGCATCAACTGATGGACAATCCTCCGAAATTCTCCCGTCTTCAGGAGATATATGTGGGAAAGAGAAAGAGGAGGAAGATACCTGGTCCAAATTTGGTTGATCAGGGTTAGAGTTATGGTTTGCAGAAGCTGATGTTTCCGCTTCATCACAACTACATTCCTCAATCTATTCTTCAGTCTATGATAGAGAAACGGGAGCCCTAATTTTGAAAGGTTGTTCTTGACTTTCATCTTCAGAGATGAGGACCCCCACGTATGCTTCATCTTCTTGCTTACATTCAGTCCAGACAGTCCTCTTTCCCTCCATGAGGTCAGAGATTGTTTCCCACATGGACTTTGCAGTCTTATACTTATCCAACCTTGTAAGATATGATCCTGACCAAATATCAGAAATGATCTATCGAACCAGCTTGTCCAAGTTGAATAGTGAGAACTCAGTTTCAGACATCTTTGCGGGACTCTTTGGGATTTGGAGATCTTCTCCAGAGTCAGAAGCCTTCATGGGAATGAAGGGGCCCTCTTCCATAATGTATAAAGGACGAGGGTCAATGGCTTACAGATGAAACTGAACTCTCATTTTCTAGATGGGAAAATATTCTTTTGTGCATGCAGGCAGTCTCAGGGGAGAGACATCTGTGTATAACTCCATGCTTGAATCTTGTTTTCTTCTTGACACTAGACATTGGATCTTACTCAAGTTATTAAACTTATTGATGAGTAACCTCCCTCTGATACCACTTGAAAGTATCTAGTGTCAACCTAATCCACCTATAGGGGGGTAATAGGTGTCGTGTAGTCTTTTGCGAAATTAAACTAACCTGCAAGTTAAAAATGGCGAACAAGAGGTAAATAATCGCAAATTTTATTGCTCCAAAAAGATAAGTAATACATAGGTATGCCCCCTTATTTATAGAAAACGGGGGAGGTGAAAGAATACAACCTAGAATGTGGGACAAAATACAAGTCGGGCGGCCTGAGCAGTTTGACATACCCAAACCGCTCACTATACAAGCCATAACATAAAACCTCCGGACACAAGAGTAAGGACGCCAGATAAGTCTCTAAGCCGCTCCTGCAGATAACTAGCAACCCGCAATGCTGCTCACCAATTCGCTGAAGCTGCGACAAGTTATTAGACCGCATACCGCGGGTTGCCACGGACCGCTGAGAATAAACATTGTGTAAGACCCCCCCTCCCGGAACACAACACACGGCACGAGGGGAGTCCTATGCCCGAAATAGCCGCCTTGCGGTAGCACTAACACACGGGTTAGCCTTTACCACAAGACGCCTATTCCGCCGGCTACAATCCATATCACAACAAACATGCCAACCCAACCATAACAGAAAAGTAAAAGCAAAAGCAGTTCAGTTCACAGCTAAGTTAAAGTCCAAAAGTAGCGGAAGATAACAAGCACAACAGGCTTGTACAAAAAGAACAAGAGTCTAGAAATGCTTTGCCAAACGGCTACATGAAAACACTCACGACTGTCACTGACGGTGCCGATGGCACCACCACCTCAGGTCCTATCATCCGGGCCTGGCTGTCCTGCTGCATAGTCCGTCGCTGCTCTACCTGCGGGGTTTCCTCCTAAAAAGGAAGACGTAGCAACCGTTAGTCATAAGACTAAGTGGCTTCACATCCGCTCCCCCGGCGACTCCTCGGCACCGGGCGGAGAAAGGAACAAGGTACAATATGTATATATAAATAAGCAAGTAAACAAGCAGGTGACAGTAACTTTAGTGGAGTATAAGCTACGCTACACAACTAGCAGTTCTACAAATATCAATAGTAAATGACAGTAGGTATAAGTACTCAGAATAGTAACTTAACTTATAAGAGTGCCCATACAAACTTATAAGTTAAGGATCGGCTTAACAGTAAAGTAACTCATCGTATAAGAGTGCCCATACAAACTTATACGATGAGGATCTTGTGTATGCAATGAATGACATGTTATGAATGTTATGTTTTGACCGACTCATGCGCACGCACATGCAAGTTGCTATGTCGACACAGACTTGAAGTTCCCACTTTTCGAGCAGGTAGCTAACCTCTCAGGCGTCGTCCGTCGTGGCCAGACGGCGACAGTGGAGCGGGCGTCTCCACTACTAGGTGGTATCACACTACCTATCCTAGGCCCCCGTACGCCTCAACGCTAAGAACACAACAGCGGAGCTCACATGCGTACTACGGCTCAGAAGGGGTCTTGGGTAAATGTGCACCAAGAACACAGCCCAACCTGGCCTTTGGTTTCGAACCGGATGGAACCTCGGAAACGCACGAGGTGCAAGCCCAACCGTTCTCATGGCACGGAGGAGATCTCGGGTTATGGACACCAAGTATCTAACCCTACCGCCCAAGGTCTACCCATTGGCTCCCATCGGTGTGACGACTGGCGAACCCGTAGACCTGCCACATTCATTAACTCGACACCGCGACACGATGAATCGTCGCACATCACATGCCCCAAAACAACTCACTCGATGCTACCCGTAGGGAGACTACCACTCTAAGCATCGGTTGTTAATAAACCCCTTGGGCTCGGATTACGGTTACAAAATACTCCTCACATAGTGTTCATCATATTCGCGTCCCTCTATTCACTGATTTCACCTCAATACTTCGCATAATTAATATGTTCAACATCAAACTATATAAATAAATTCAATACCAATCTCAACTCTTAATTACTAGCCTTCCCATCCAATCCATTTCCCTACTATTGCATAGTTATTCCTTATTGCACGACCAAATGTGTAACCATACTAAATTATAGTAACAACAACATTATAGATATATGGGAGCAAGATAACAAATGAGTAAATCACAATCATTGCAAGAGTGCTAGCATTATAATTTAACAAGTGCAATAACATAGGGTAGTCCGATACTAAAACTGGGATTCCCGGAGCTACAGGAATCCGCTCACAATGCACAACCCCTCGTTGGAAAGGTATTCGCGAGGGCTACGACTTTCGTGTTGAGTCGATCACCCAGATCTGGTTGCAACATACCAGAAATTCAACTCGAATGCGTACAGGAAATAGTTTCCTGTACAGGAATTTTCCCGAACGCAGCGGACTCGAACCAGCTTTCCCGTGGCTACAGGTATCGCATGGAAACGAGCAACCACTCGTTGGAAAGGTAATTTCGAAGGCTACGACTTTCGTGTTGAGTCGTTCACCCAGATTTGGCCAGAACACCTCCGAAATTGGCCATGAAGGTCGCAGCGTGCAGAATCAGATTTCTGCACGCATCTTAAGGCGAGATGAACGGCATCCGTTCATCTTCTTCCTTGCAACGGCCTCGCATAAACTTCTCCAGAAATCACCCAACCTTATTTCTCCTTTCAAAGCCAAACCCTCAACGAAAACCCCTCTCATCTCCTCTTTGAATGATGAGAAGGTTGAGGGAGACTAAACCTAGAAAACCTAGGTATGGCTTTAACCTAAGAACTCTCCTCCTCACATCAAGACTCTATGGAGTCGATGTCTCTCCTAACATAACTATAGATCTAGCACCAAGGGAGAGGGGAGGAAGCTCACCTCAAGTCCAGCGGTACCACCATGGCCGGCCATGAGCCTCGCACTCCTTCGCGGCGGCATTGTTTTTCCCTTGACGATGGCGGCGCTTTGATTCCTCCAAAGATGGCTCCGGCAAGCTCTTCCTCCTCCTCCAGCCAAGAACTCTCTCAGGAATTTCGGGGCAGAAGAAAGGAGAATGAATGCTAGGGTTTCCAACTTTTTCCTTTTTATACATCGCAGACACGGGTAGGCACACGGCCGTGTTCCTACCCGTGTTCAGGTGACACGGCCGTGTGGCATGCCGTGTCTAAGGCCGTGTTCCTCCCAGAACCACTTTCTGCCGGGTCAGGGTTGCGGCACACGGGTAGGGACACGGCCGTGTCCCGACCCGTGTCCTTGGCACACGGCTAGGGACACGCCCGTGTCCCAACCCGTGTCCATGGCACACGGCTAGGGACACGCCCGTGTCCCAATGCCGTGTACCTCTCTGACTGGTAAGCCTATTTTTATGAGGCACACGGGTATGGACACGGCCGTGTCCATACCCGTGTCAGCCAGAAAGGCCATTTTGCCTTGTTTTCCTCATTTCCCGTACGTCCGCACCTGCTCCCCCACATCCCCCATTGGGCTCACCACAGCCCCCTTGACTCAAATACGCAAACAAGGGGCCTAGCGCGAATTGGGACGTTACAAATCCTATAAACAAAATAAAAGATTTCGTCCCGAAATCAGGGTAAGGCTACGGGAGTGAAACACATAAAAGGAAACTATGCTTTCAAATGAATTTTTACCTGGAGTAAATAATTCCGGGTAGCGCTCTTGCATCAAATCCCTTGGCTCCCATGTGCACTCTTCCTTCCCATGATTAGACCATAGCACTTTCACCAAGGGAACACTTTTGCGGCGCAAGGTCCTTGTCTCGTTATCAACGATCCGCACCGGCTCCAGTCGCACAGACCTATCAGACGCCACGGCACCATCCGCCGTGGAGATATACTGTTCAGGTCGCAACAAAGCCTTCCGAAGCGACGATACGTGGAACACGTCGTGAAGGTTCTCCAATGTTCGGATAGTTCGTTCAGATTGCCCGTCCGTTTGTGGGTGAAAGGCTGTGCTAAAGGCGAGGCGCGAGCCCAAATAAGCCTGTACAGCCCTCCATTCTCTTGAAGTAAACCGACCATCCCGGTCGGAGACGATCGTCTTTGGCACACCATGGTACCGCACAAATTGTTCCACAAAGAGACGCACTAAGACGCCCACTTGCGCCTCCTTCTTCATTGGGATAAATCGGGCTACCTTGGTCAACCGGTCAACTATCACCCACACAGAATCATTCCCCGAGCGCGAGCGAGGTAACCCGTGGACGAAGTCCATGGAGATGTCCTCAAATTTCCATTCGGGGATGGGCAACGACTGTAGCATTCCACCGGGCTTCGGCACTCTGCCTTCACCATTTGGCAGGCCACACAATGAGTAACAAAGTACTTGACATCCCTCTTCATGCCCGGCCAACACATCGTCTTTCTCAAATCGGTGTACATCTTCGCGATCCCCGGGTGCACCGAGTACTTGGAGCAATGGGCCTCCTTTAGAATATCCTCCCGAATGTTGTCACCTTCGGGGATGTAAAGCCGGCCACGAAAATGGACGAGGCCGTCTTTTAGGGAGTATTCTTCCGTAGTCCCATCCTCTATTGACTTGAAAGCCGGGGTTAAAGCCGCATCCTTCTTTTGTTCCGTACGGATCCGGTCTCGTATGTTGCAAACTATACTCATCGCGGCCAAATATTCGGTATACTCTTCCGGTTGATTCTTAAAGACCAAAGTGATTTCCATCTCTTGCAACGTCCGGATTAACTCCATCCTCATCAAGCGGGATTCCATGCTCGCTTCCGGCGCTTTCCGGCTCAAGGCATCAGCTACGGAATTAACCTTCCCGGGGTGGTAGTTCAAGGTGAAATCATAGTCGCACAAGAACTCCAACCACCGCCGCTGTCTCAAGTTTAACTCCTTTTGGGTGTGAACGTACTTCAGATTTTTGTGATCCGAGTAGATCTCGCAGTGGACGCCGTATAAATAATGCCTCCACATCTTCAAGGCGAATACCACCGCTCCCAACTCTAGATCATGCACCGGGTAGCTGGCTTCATGCTTCTTCAACTGTCTTGAAGCATAAGCGATCACATGCCCATTCTGCATCAACACAGCTCCCATCCCTTGATACGATGCATCCGTGTAAACTTGAAAGCCCTCCTTCCCAGATGGAAGAGCTAGGATGGGTGCAGTCGTCAATCTGTCTTTCAACTCTTGGAATGCAGCTTCGCACTGGGGTGTCCATTCAAACGGCACACCCTTCTTGGTCAGTGTGGTAAGGGGAAGGGCGATCTTCGAGAAGCCTTTCACGAACTTGCGATAGTACCCGGCAAGTCCAAGAAAACTTCGTATGTCGGCCGCTGACTTCAATGGCGACCACTCCTTCACGGCCCGCACCTTGGCCGGATCTACAGCTAGCCCCGCCCCACTAATCACATGGCCCAAGAACGCGACCTCTCGAAGCCAAAACTCACATTTGCTGAACTTGGCAAACAAAGTGTGCTCCTTTAGTTTCCTCAGCACTAAAGTTAGATGTTCGGCGTGTTCTGCTTCAGTCTTGGAGTAGACTAGGATATCATCGATGAACACGATGACAAAGATGTCCAAATAAGGGCCGAACACCTTGTTCATCAAGCTCATAAAGGCAGAAGGGGCGTTTGTGAGCCCAAACGGCATCACGGTGAATTCATACAAACCATATCTCGAACTGAACGCCGTCTTCTGAATGTCATCTTCTTGTATCCTCAGCTGATAATATCCTGAACGCAGGTCTAACTTGGAGAACCAATACGATCCCACCAATTGATCGAATAATTCATCAATGCGCGGTAGGGGATAGGTGTTCCGCACCGTTAACCGGTTCAACTCTCGATAATCAATACATAACCGCAAGGTGCCATCCTTCTTTTTGACGAACAAAACGGGCGCTCCCCAAGGCGATGAGCTTGGGCGAACGAACCCTGCTTCCACCAATTCCTGAAGCTGAACTCTAAACTCTGCAAGTTCCTTCGGAGCCATTCGGTATGGAGCTCGCGAGACGGGCTTGGCACCCGGAATTAGCTTGATTTGGAAGTCCACTTCCCTATGCGGGGGTAGTCCTGGCAATTTCTCGGGAAATACCTCGGGAAATTCTCGCACCACCCGCACATCCTTGACCTCTAATGTCAATTTCTTCAACTCGAAGCAAATTACGTAGACCTCGTCCCCTTCCATATGAGATTTCATAACTTGGATTGAAGATAATAATTTACGGGGTGCGAATTTAATACCTTGGAAGGTGACTTCCGAGTCTCCATGCCTCAACATAACTTGCTTCTCCGCACAATTGATCCTGGCGTGGTGCCAGTCCAACCACCTCATGCCCAGGATGAGATCGAACTCCGGGATTCTTAACACTGTTGCCGGAGTTTCAAAGAACTTTCCTCCAATAAGGGTGTCGAAGTCGCAACTTGCTGACGACGTCATCTCAGAGCCGTCCGGAAGGCGCACCCTTTGAGTAATGCCCGTGAAGTGTTGCACTCCCTCCAAGTCCTTCACGAAGTCCTCCGAAATGAACGAGTGAGACGCACCCGTGTCAAATAACGTATAGGCGGGCTTCCCGCTAACCATGACAGTGCCTAGGTTCCAAAAAGGTAATCACCGTTCAAAATTGCGCGTAACATTTGTATCGTAAATCTAACAAGTCATATAATATTAATAAATTTGCACGTACCGGTGATGACTTCCTGCGGATTTCTCTCCTGAGTCATATCCAATGCGAATACATGCTCCCGTGCATGTCCTTGATTTCTCCCTGGTGGTCCTCTTCCTCGGCCACGTATGTGCCCTCGTCCCCGTGGAGCTACTGGAGGGGGAGCAATAGGGGCACCAACGATCAGTCGCGGGCAAACTCGTCGGACATGCCCCGGTTGGTTGCACTCAAAACATATCATCTCACGTCGGCCCCCAGGTTGTTGATAATATTGCTGCTGCGGTGGTGGTGGTAAAGGTAGTGGTTGCGGAGTTGGGTACTCCACCCGATAGTTCCGGTTGACCCACCGACCGCCTCTGTAGTTTCCCCTTCCTCTGCCATGATCATTCCGCCTTCTATTACTAGGGCCGACTTCAATTACACCTTCCGCAGGTCTCTTGCCACATCCCATGTGGTCCGCCTCCAGTCTCTTTGCCATGTCAATGATTTCTGCCAGGCTTCCATCGGCTATAAACAAAAGGGCCTGCCTCAGGGGGTCCCTTAACCCTTTGTAGAAGCGCTTCGCATAGCCTCTATCGTCCAACTCATAGGAATCGGCAAACCTAGCGAGGTGTTGGAACTCCCTCTGGTACTCTGTTACCGAATTCGATCCCTGCTTCAGCTGCAGAAATTTTTCTTCAAGTCCATCCCGAGCAGAAGAAGGGATGAAGTGCTCCAGAAAAGCCTCGGTGAACTCGTTCCAACCGATGTCCGTGTACAACCGCCCTTGGAAGATGGAGCCCATGAGGGACTTCCACCACCTTTTGGCGTGCAGCTCTAGCAGCGTCACTACCAATGTCACCGCCATGCTGTTCGGACATCTTATGCCAGCCATCAATTCCTGCACGGTATCAAGCCATTCCTCGATGCGCACCGGCGATTCTGTCCCAAGATAGGCAGGAGGGGACAGGGCACGGAAGGTGCTCAACCAGTTGGAGCTTGGCGCTTGTTGCTGCACCGGAGCTTGCTGGGCTTTAAATGCATCCAATATGGCTGACAGCGTTTGTCCCAGTTCCGACTGCTGGAATTGTGAAGGCACGGAAGGGGTAGGAGTGCCCCCAACCGGCTCCACCTGTGCTGGGACCTATACGCAAGGTACAAACTAGGGTCAGGTTGGCTAAAACTAATGTCAAAGTTGGACAACTTAGTGTGAATTACAGATGGGCACACCACTGCTTCCGCTAAGTCGGTTTGCCCCCAAACCGACTAATCGAACGGGAGTGGCCCATTGTTACCTGACTGCTGTAGGTGAAGATCGGCTTAGTCTGATACCATTTGTAAGACCCCCCCTCCCGGAACACAACACACGGCACGAGGGGAGTCCTATGCCCGAAATAGCCGCCTTGCGGTAGCGTGGTGGGCCCATAACCCACAGGTCGGAGGATCGAAACCTCCCTCTGATACCATTTGTAAGACCCCCCCTCCCGGAACACAACACACGGCACGAGGGGAGTCCTATGCCCGAAATAGCCGCCTTGCGGTAGCACTAACACACAGGTTAGCCTTTACCACAAGACGCCTATTCCGCCGGCTACAATCCATATCACAACAAACATGCCAACCCAACCATAACAGAAAAGTAAAAGCAAAAGCAGTTCAGTTCACAGCTAAGTTAAAGTCCAAAAGTAGCGGAAGATAACAAGCACAACAGGCTTGTACAAAAAGAACAAGAGTCTAGAAATGCTTTGCCAAACGGCTACATGAAAACACTCACGACTGTCACTGACGGTGCCGATGGCACCACCACCTCAGGTCCTATCATCCGGGCCTGGCTGTCCTGCTGCATAGTCCGTCGCTGCTCTACCTGCGGGGTTTCCTCCTAAAAAGGAAGACGTAGCAACCGTTAGTCATAAGACTAAGTGGCTTCACATCCGCTCCCCCGGCGACTCCTCGGCACCGGGCGGAGAAAGGAACAAGGTACAATATGTATATATAAATAAGCAAGTAAACAAGCAGGTGACAGTAACTTTAGTGGAGTATAAGCTACGCTACACAACTAGCAGTTCTACAAATATCAATAGTAAATGACAGTAGGTATAAGTACTCAGAATAGTAACTTAACTTATAAGAGTGCCCATACAAACTTATAAGTTAAGGATCGGCTTAACAGTAAAGTAACTCATCGTATAAGAGTGCCCATACAAACTTATACGATGAGGATCTTGTGTATGCAATGAATGACATGTTATGAATGTTATGTTTTGACCGACTCATGCGCACGCACATGCAAGTTGCTATGTCGACACAGACTTGAAGTTCCCACTTTTCGAGCAGGTAGCTAACCTCTCAGGCGTCGTCCGTCGTGGCCAGACGGCGACAGTGGAGCGGGCGTCTCCACTACTAGGTGGTATCACACTACCTATCCTAGGCCCCCGTACGCCTCAACGCTAAGAACACAACAGCGGAGCTCACATGCGTACTACGGCTCAGAAGGGGTCTTGGGTAAATGTGCACCAAGAACACAGCCCAACCTGGCCTTTGGTTTCGAACCGGATGGAACCTCGGAAACGCACGAGGTGCAAGCCCAACCGTTCTCATGGCACGGAGGAGATCTCGGGTTATGGACACCAAGTATCTAACCCTACCGCCCAAGGTCTACCCATTGGCTCCCATCGGTGTGACGACTGGCGAACCCGTAGACCTGCCACATTCATTAACTCGACACCGCGACACGATGAATCGTCGCACATCACATGCCCCAAAACAACTCACTCGATGCTACCCGTAGGGAGACTACCACTCTAAGCATCGGTTGTTAATAAACCCCTTGGGCTCGGATTACGGTTACAAAATACTCCTCACATAGTGTTCATCATATTCGCGTCCCTCTATTCACTGATTTCACCTCAATACTTCGCATAATTAATATGTTCAACATCAAACTATATAAATAAATTCAATACCAATCTCAACTCTTAATTACTAGCCTTCCCATCCAATCCATTTCCCTACTATTGCATAGTTATTCCTTATTGCACGACCAAATGTGTAACCATACTAAATTATAGTAACAACAACATTATAGATATATGGGAGCAAGATAACAAATGAGTAAATCACAATCATTGCAAGAGTGCTAGCATTATAATTTAACAAGTGCAATAACATAGGGTAGTCCGATACTAAAACTGGGATTCCCGGAGCTACAGGAATCCGCTCACAATGCACAACCCCTCGTTGGAAAGGTATTCGCGAGGGCTACGACTTTCGTGTTGAGTCGATCACCCAGATCTGGTTGCAACATACCAGAAATTCAACTCGAATGCGTACAGGAAATAGTTTCCTGTACAGGAATTTTCCCGAACGCAGCGGACTCGAACCAGCTTTCCCGTGGCTACAGGTATTGTATGGAAACGAGCAACCACTCGTTGGAAAGGTAATTTCGAAGGCTACGACTTTCGTGTTGAGTCGTTCACCCAGATTTGGCCAGAACACCTCCGAAATTGGCCACGAAGGTCGCAGCGTGCAGAATCAGATTTCTGCACGCATCTTAAGGCGAGATGAACGGCATCCGTTCATCTTCTTCCTTGCAACGGCCTCGCATAAACTTCTCCAGAAATCACCCAACCTTATTTCTCCTTTCAAAGCCAAACCCTCAACGAAAACCCCTCTCATCTCCTCTTTGAATGATGAGAAGGTTGAGGGAGACTAAACCTAGAAAACCTAGGTATGGCTTTAACCTAAGAACTCTCCTCCTCACATCAAGACTCTATGGAGTCGATGTCTCTCCTAACATAACTATAGATCTAGCACCAAGGGAGAGGGGAGGAAGCTCACCTCAAGTCCAGCGGTACCACCATGGCCGGCCATGAGCCTCGCACTCCTTCGCGGCGGCATTGTTTTTCCCTTGACGATGGCGGCGCTTTGATTCCTCCAAAGATGGCTCCGGCAAGCTCTTCCTCCTCCTCCAGCCAAGAACTCTCTCAGGAATTTCGGGGCAGAAGAAAGGAGAATGAATGCTAGGGTTTCCAACTTTTTCCTTTTTATACATCGCAGACACGGGTAGGCACACGGCCGTGTTCCTACCCGTGTTCAGGTGACACGGCCGTGTGGCATGCCGTGTCTAAGGCCGTGTTCCTCCCAGAACCACTTTCTGCCGGGTCAGGGTTGCGGCACACGGGTAGGGACACGGCCGTGTCCCGACCCGTGTCCTTGGCACACGGCTAGGGACACGCCCGTGTCCCAACCCGTGTCCATGGCACACGGCTAGGGACACGCCCGTGTCCCAATGCCGTGTACCTCTCTGACTGGTAAGCCTATTTTTATGAGGCACACGGGTATGGACACGGCCGTGTCCATACCCGTGTCAGCCAGAAAGGCCATTTTGCCTTGTTTTCCTCATTTCCCGTACGTCCGCACCTGCTCCCCCACATCCCCCATTGGGCTCACCACAGCCCCCTTGACTCAAATACGCAAACAAGGGGCCTAGCGCGAATTGGGACGTTACACATTGGACCCGAGCTTCACGACTTCACAAAAGTAGCAGTTGCTTATCTCCTAACCGCGAAGGCGCACTCTTGAAGACTGGCAGAACAATCCGCTGCTGCCTGTTCGGTTAACCGCCCGAACAGACTTCTGGCACTCTGAATCATCAGCCCGATACAGTTACTCGCTAGAACACTAGCTGGACAGGCCGCGGCAAACTGGCTAGACAGGCCGTGGCGGCTTGTTTGGCTAACCGTCCGAACAGAGTTTCAACACTCCCCCTCAAGCTGGAGCATATATATCAACCATGCCCAGCTTACTGCAAACCCTATTTGAACGAAGTAACCGGTTTTGTGAAGTAATCTGCCAGCTCTTTGTCAGAAGTAACAAAAGGAGTACATATCTGATTCTTCAGAATCTCTTCTCTAATAAAGTGACAATCAACCTCGATATGCTTCGTCCTTTCATGAAAGACTGGATTCTTCGAAATGTATATAGCTGTTTTATTGTCACAAAACATTGGTAAGGGATGATCATAAAACTCTCTCAGATCCAGTAAGAGATTTCGAAGCCATTTTAGCTCACTAGTTGTCAAATCCATGCTTCTATATTTGGCTTCTGCACTCGATCTGGCAACAACTGCCTGCTTCTACCTTTTCCAACTAACTAGATTTCCTCCAACAAAAGTACAAAAACCTGATGTTGACTTACTGTCGCCCTTATCATCTGCATAGCTCGCATCAGAATAAGCCTCTACCTTCAAATGTCCCTTTTTTTGGAATAAGAGCCCTTTACCTGGTGCACCTTTTATGTATTCAAGAATCTTCAGAGCAGACTGCATATGACACTCCTTATGAGCTTGCATAAACTGACGTACTTTTCCCACTGCATAATAGATGTCTGGTCTAGTAACTGTCAGATAGATGAGTTTACCAACCAGACGTCTGTACCTCGTGACATCTTCTAGAAGAGGGGAAGAGTCACTCCAGCATTTGTCATCTCCAACAGCTATAGGTGATCGGGCAGGTTTAGTTCCAAGAAGACCTGTCTCTTGTAGAAGATCCAAAGCATATTTCCTTTGTGAAAGAACCACGGAGCCAGGTTTTTGAGATATCTCAATCCCTAGAAAATACTTAGGAGATCCCATATCCTTCGTAACAAAGTGCTAAAGAAGATGCTTTTTTGTCATATCAATACCTTTCTTGTCATCCCTAGTAAGAAGAATATCATCCACATATACTGCAAGAATAACCAACCCAGACGAGATCTTCCGAATAAACAGAGAGTGATCTGCAGCGCTCCGAACAAAACTAACAATAGAAATAATCTCATTAAACTTCTCAAACCAGGCTCTTGGACTCTGTTTAAGACCGTAGATGGCTTTCTTCAACTTACATATATGAGACTCCCCCTGGGCAACATACACAGGAGGTTGCTCCATATAAACCGTCTCATTAGAATCTCCATAAAGGAAAGCATTCTTGACATCTAATTGAGAGATGACCCAATCTTTGTTCACAGCCACTGAAAAAAGAACACGAATCATAATAATCCGGGCAATTGGAGAAAACGTATCAAAGAAATCCACACCATAAGTCTGCGTAAACCCTTTGGCTACCAAACGAGCTTTGTAGCGATCAACAATGCCATTAGGAAGATACTTAATAACAAAAACCCAACGACAACCAACCACATCAGCACCAGGAGGAGTAGGCACAAGAGACCATGTACCCCGTTCAGTAAGAGTCTTCATCTCCTCATCCATAGCAGCTTTCCAATAAGGAATAAGTAAAGCATCACGATAAGAAGCTGGAAGAACACTAGCCGAGAGTGCCAAAGCAAAACTTTGTGCTCGAGGAGACAAGCTGGTGTAAGATACCACACCAGCCAGAGGATGCTGAGTGCATGAGCACACACCCTTCCGAAGAGCAATAGGAAGATCAAGGTCAGCCCTGTCTACTTGTATAGATTCCCCCAACAGAGAGGTAAGCATACTAGGAACAATGGGCAGCGGCTCATCAGCGGAAGCAGGAAGAGCAAGAGAATCATAAGGAAAAGAGGAAAGATTGGTAGGTTTAGGAGAAGGTGAAGAAACAATAGGTAAAGTAACGGAATCATCAGATGAAAGAAGAGGAGAGGTAGACGGAGAAAAGTAGGAAACAGTCTCAAAGAAAGTAACGTCAGCAGAGACATACTGCTAGTGGAGAATAGGATCATAACAATGATATCCTTTCCTAGTCGGACAATAGCCCAGAAAGACACATTTAATTGAGCGAGGGGACAACTTATCACGAGTAGAATAAGGAGAATGAACAAAGGCAGTGCAACAAAGGACACGAAGAGGCAAAGGGAAAGGTTGCGCATCAGGATGCAGTGTAGAAAAGGGAGTCTTCCAACCAACAATAGGAGAGGGAATACGATTAATAAGAAAGCAAGAGAGAAGGACCGCATGCCCCCAGTAAGACTTAGGAACATGCATGTGGGTAAGCAGACTTTGAGCCACATCAAGAAGATGACGATTTTTCCGTTCAGCAACACTATTTTGTTGTGACGTATACAAACAAGTGGTTTGATGAACAATGCCACGATCAACAAAAAATGATTGAAACTGATTACTAAGGTACTCCTTAGCATTATCAGACCGAAGAATTTTAATAGAAGTATCAAACTGAGTCTTAATTTCATTATAAAAAGCAATGAAAATAGAAAAAGGTTCAGAGCGGTCACGCAACAAATACAGCCAAGTACAGCGGGAAAAATCATCAATAAATGTCACAAAATATAAACTACCCCTACAAACAGTAGGAGTAGGTGCAGGACCCCATATATCATAATGTACAATATCAAAAGGCTGATAAGAATTGCACCCTGTGCTGGCAGGAAAAGTAGAACGATGATGTTTCCCAAACTGACAAGCGTCACAGTGAAGAGTGGACTCGCCCCGAGGTAAATCAGGTAGAAGCTGATAGATAATCCGAGGAGGAGGATGACCAAGTCGAAGATGCCACTGAAGTAGAGAGGAGGAAGCAGAAAAAGCAGAAGAAGTATCAAGATAAAATAAGCCGCCACTCTCAGTCCCAGTAGCTATCATCTCCTTGGACTGAGGAATCTAAAAGAGACAAGTAGAAGCAGTAAAAATCGCTTCACAATCAAACTGCTTACAAAGAGCAGTAATAGAAAGAAGATTGCAAGGAAAATTTGGAACAAAGAGGGTATCTCAAAGCTGAAGAGAAGAAGTAACATGCACAGTTCCAGACCCATGAACCTGAGAAGGGGAACCATCAGCAATAAGAACAGGCGGTAAGTGTGTACTTATAGTAAGAGAAGAGAAAAGCTGAGAATTCCCAGTCATATGAGTAGTAGCACCAAATTCAATAAGCCACCTACCCGTGGTAGCTAAATGAGAAGTACCCGAAGTGGCAAGAGACGCAGTAGACTTCTTAGCAGAATCAGCAAAAGCAGGACAAAGATGAGGGTGTTTGACCCAACATCGATCAATCAGATGGCCAGTCTTGCCACAATGTGAATAGAGATGTTTGGAGAAACCCCGACCACCAGTGCGGCCACCGCGACTACCAGAATGATCATGTCGGGCAGAATGAGCAACAAGATCAGGAGAGGGAGAAGGAAGTAAAGGGTGCTGAAGAAGAGTAGTAACAGCGGAAATCCGAGCAGCAGTGGCATCAAGAGTCAGAGTGTCTGCTTCGCCGAAAATCTGTTGACGAATCAGAACATAAGACTCAGGAAGATGAATTAAACAGCAAACCACCAAAAGCTCCTGAAAATGTTTGTGTTGCTCGGCAAGATCTGCAGAAAAGGGACGATGTTGAAGAAGATTAGCCCTAAGACTCTGCACTTTTTGATAAGCTGCAGCAGGTGTCATAACAGGGCGAGCAAAAAGATCAGTATAAATAGTGTAGATTCGGGAAATCTGAGCCCCTTTAGAATATAAAGAAGCAAGATGAGTCCATGCGGCTTTGACAGTATGATCATGACGAATGACAGGAAGACACTCATCAGACAAGCTATTTGCAAGCCAAGTACGGACCAAGGAATTAGAAGCGTCCCAATCATCATAAGCATTAGAGCCAACAGGAGGAGGGTCGTCAGTCAAGTGGGAATGCTTATGTTGAGAACGTAATAGAAAAACAAATGACACACTACAGTCAGAATAATTTGGGCCCGTAAGTTTGGACAACGTGCCCAAATTGCCCGAAGAAGAAACAGAGGGAGAAGCATGAGAAAAAGGAGCAGGGAAAGTAGCAGAAGACGACAGAGTATCCATGAAGAAAAGCAAGCCGTACGGACAAAGCGAAAACCGTAACAAGTAACCAGGAAAGAAACTGCGGGAACAGAAAGAGAAACCGCCCGGTCTCGGTGAGCACACCCCAGCAGTAGGGAGAAACTATGACCTAAGGGCAGAGATGGCTCTCAAAAAGGAAAGAGCACGAAACCGCGCGAGGAAGGAAAAAACTGCGTGACAAGAAAGAAAAGCGGGAGGGAAGAAGCCGGAGAAGACCGGAAGAAGGGAGGGAAAAGGAGCAACCCGTGCGGTTTCAAACAACAAACCACAAGAGGAGCAACACAATATTAGAGCAACAGGACCTGTTACCCTCTGATACCAAGTTAAAAATGGCGAATAAGAGGTAAATAACCGCAAATTTTATTGCTCCAATAAGATAAGTAATACATAGGTATGCCCCCTTATTTATAGAAAACGGGGGAGGTGAAAGAATACAACCCACGATGTGGGACTAAATACAATTCGGGCGGCCTGAGCGGTTTGACATACCCAAACCGCTCACTATACAAGCCATAACATAAAACCTCCAGACACAAGAGTAAGGCCGCCAGATAAGTCGCTAAGCCGCTCCTGCAGATAACTAGCAACCCGCAACGCTGCTCACCAATTTGCTGAAGCTGCGACAAGTTACTAGACCGCATACCGCGGGTTGCCACAGACCACTGAGAATAAAACATGGAACCGAGCTTCACGACTTCACAAAAGTAGCAGTGGCTTATCTCCTAACCGCGAAGGCGCACTCTTAAAGACCGGCAGAACAATCTGCTGCTGCCTGTTCGGCTAACCGCCCGAACAGACTTCTGGCACTCTGAATCATCAGCCCGATACAGCTACTCGCTAGAACACTGGTTGGACAGGCCGCGACGAACTGGCTAGACAGGCCGCGGCGGCTTGTTCGGCTAACCGTCCGAACAGAGTTTCAACACTGCACAAGTAAGCAAACAGAACACAGAAATCACACAAAGAATTATAGTGGTTCCCTGATTTGGGTACGTCCACTTTCCCCCTTCGGCCTATCTCCCGCCAAGGGATGACTCGGTCACTTCTCCAAACGGATTGAAATCCAATCCTCACACTAGGAGTAACGCTCCCCTAACCACGAAAGGAGCCCTTCCAACAATGGAGTCACAACTCCACCACAACGGGTTGCACCCAACCCTTACAAATAGGAATGAAAATTCCTTTACAACAAAATTGAATGTAAATAAAAATACAAACAATGATTTATGGAGATTCCAATGTCCTTCTACGTTCGTTGAAGCTTGCACGAAAAGTGCGAAGAGTCCACAACCATATTTCTCACTTGGAATGGATCTTGTCAAGATCGGCGGCAGCAAGCAAGTACGGCGGTGATGCTTTGTAAATCCAAACTTCTTGACGAAGCAAGCTAGGTCTTCGAACGATCTCAGTCGGATCAAACGTCTCAACCGATTCGGAAGGGAGAATAAGTCTCGTTCAACGAATCAGAAGACAAGAGATCTCGAGAGAGACAGGTGAGACCGGCTCCTTGCCTCGGTGCTGTCGTCGAGCGATCAGAGACGGGCTGATATCAGCGGCACAACTACTTTGCGATCGGCGACGAGCGTGCGGCGTATTCCGCGATCGGCTAGGTCACGACCGACTTTCGTATTCCAGTGTGTTGGTGTGTGCTGTAGACAATAGGAATAAGTACGTATTTATACCCAAAGGCAAAACCTAGAAGACCGTTGTGGGACAACCTCAGAAATCCCGAGATCTGGCCGAACTGAGCACAACGACCTGTACCGGTCCAGCGTGCGGCGAAATCTGCCTAAGGTAAAATCGGCGGGAGTCGTTGGTGATTCCCATCGATGTCGGCGGGAATCACTCCCGACTCCCGTCGATTCTGCCTTGGCAAAATTTCTGACTTTTGCCAGCCGGAAGTAGTCGGCGGGAATCACTAACGACTCCGGTCGAAGTCGGCGGGAATCACTAACGACTCCCGTCGAAGTCGGCGGGAATCACTAACGATTCCCATCGATTCTTACTTGGAAGGATTTTCCTCCTTCCTTCTTTTGATAGCTTGGACTTTGACCCATCCTTGCTCCTTCTGCTCTTGATCTACCTTGACCTTGTACTCGAAAATAAGTACACTCCAATAGAGAGAGCACACATGGATTAACACATTGATCTACACAGCGAGGGATTACGTTGCGCAGACCCGTGTATAGTGACTCACTGCACTCTGACATTTGTGTGTACTTAGCATGGAATAGCTGCAAGCACAACTTGATAGAATTGTCAAATACATAGTCAATTCAACTTAGCTTGTTCAGACTCTTCTTCAAATCATGTCTATTGTGGATGCAATACCCAACAATCTCCCCCTATTTGAAGAAGCCAAAATCCTACAAGCAAAGGTGAATTGCGCATATCAATAAAAATTAAATTAAGACTTGAAAAGATAATAAGAATGAAATTACACGCATTCTGATGAGTCCAATATTTATAGGGTTTTTCGGACTCATGTGGGCCTGTTTTTTCACTCGTGCACTACATTTCGACCGGTAATCAGTTATATTTGCTTCGATCGGTTAATGACTAAACTATGAATCGCTTTGGCCCGAGGGTGTGCAATTGCACATTCTTTTGGCGGGTGTAGCACATGGTGCTCCCCAAGGCTCTTTCCAGTTGTGTTTGTTGTGTATTGGTGTTGGGAGCTTGTGCTTCAGTTTTGGTTTTTGTTGTGCAGGCAGTCCGTTTTCCACAAGGCAGGAAATTCTGATTTATGGAAAACGCACGGTCGTAAGTTTCCTTAGCATACGCTTTATGCAAGATCGTGCATTTTGTTGAGCTAGAAAAGAGCCGAGTGGAGCTCGACAAATATCGTCGAGTTGAGCTTGGCGATCCTCATGCATGGTTAATGCACGGTTTCAGCCAAACCGTGCGAGAAGGAAACGCACGGTCTATAAATTTTCTCAGAGTTCCATCTCTCTGTAGTTAATCGTGTGTTTTCCTTCACGCAAGGGCATATGCGCCCGTGCGTGGGTAAAACACACGGTTCCTCTCTATTATTCTATTTTTTAGCGCTCTGTCATTACTCGTGCATTTTCCTTCACGCACGGGTGGAAGCGTCCGTGCGCGAGGAAACGTACGGGTCAACGCATATTCATCGCAGGCCATTTTCTGATGGTTAATAACGCATGGTTAACGCACGGTCGTGCGCCTAACCGTGTGTGGCCATTTTTCAGACCTGATTCTATTTAAAGCGCAGATTTCTATCCATTAAGGAGGGGAACGATTCCAGTCATTCCAGCTGCCCTTTTAGGGAAAAACTCCACCGTTCCTCCTCCGCCCTTCATCTTCCACCAAGGAGAGAAGCTTCGGCCATGCTCGTGAAGCTTACCTCTCGACAGTGCTTGCTCTCGGCCTTCTCCTTCTTCTCTTAGCTCCATTGCAAGGTTTGACGGCATAGCCTTCAAGCAAAGGGAAGCTTGCAACCTTCTTTCAGATCATAACACGAAGAAGACGGGTCCATTGGAGGGTAGTGACAGCCTTCTCTATCCCGGACGTAGTTGAGGACCGAGCTTGGATGCAGATTGATAACCTGACGATTCCTTTCATGACTCCTCGACGAGCCTTCAGATTCGGTCGATTTCTTGACTTGTTCTTGCTTTCTTTTTGTATATGCATGGTTAAATCTTATTTTGTAGATGATATTGCACTTTAGTTGTGAGCGTATTTGTTTCATATCTATTTGAATCTTTTTCGCTTTACTGCTTTAGTTGCTTGAGTAGTACCCTTATTTTTTTCCCGCCACCATAGTGAGTATTGCCGCACTAGCAATTGCTAGTGACGTGCGTTGCGACGAGGTGTTTGCGACCCTCAATTCGCTATTCTATTCACTCCCTATGCCTGCCTACCCTTCTATTCCACTGAGCGAAGCAGCGTATAACAGCATGCATAGGAGTAGATTTGATTAGCATTTATTTTATTATAACTAAAACCAAGCCCCATAGGACTTCAATCTCAAGTCCTCATTGAAAGACAACTCCACCTTGCGGTGTTCCTTGAGAGATTCGATACTTAGGATAGCCTCCCCATTTTATATTTCTTATTTGAGCGGTACACTTGCCGCACACGCATCAAGTTTTTGGCGTCGTTGCTGGGAAACATTGTTGTGTGAGTTTTCTGAAAGAAAGTTTTGTGATTGTTGTTTTCTTTTTATTATTTCTGTTAATTACCATTTCTTTTGTTTATTTCTTTTTATCCCTTTTCTGATTTTTGGTTTAGAAAGTGGGTCCGTATTATTTTTATTCTAGCTGTGTAGCACTTTTTCAGCAATTATTTTTGTTTGCAATGTATTCTGTAGCTGAGTACCGTCTCTATGACACTTTGCGCTGATACATCGACTCCATGGCTATTTTAAATGCTAAGCATTATATTAGGAGTTTGTTATGCCAAGGTATAGGCCACATGTTGAAGGATTTGCCTCATTTGTGTAAGCCTTCTACCTCTGAGGGCGTGTGCGCAGCAACCCCCTGTTTACGGAGGACTACTGTGGATAGGCCTACTAAGGTGTTGTCGGGCCCGTACACTGACATCACACATCTTGCTCATTCTTTGCCCGTCGAGATTACCGAAGAATCTCTCGCCGCATACAGATCTTTCATGGGTCCCTCGCTCCCTTTTTATGAGCTTCCCTTGAGTGATGATGATCACTCTAGTGTTAGCCAGCAAAAAGAGGATCAGTAATACATGGGAGCTCCTGTATAGGATGAAGAGATTGTTCTGGTCGATGGGGTGGTGTCACTGGATGATTTTACGAGAAGGCCTGGTAATTCAATGCTTAGTTTCGAGAGTAGTTTTGCCCCACCGCAATTTTTTCTTGATCATGCTACTCCTTTTTTGTGTGAGTCGGCTGGTGATGCCGTATTCGTAGATGATTCGGTGCCTGAGGATGCGCCAAAGTGGGATGAGGAATATCCCCTTTCTGATGCGGAGGTTTGCACCTCCTTATTTGATGAGGTGTTCCCTCTTACCACTGCGAACCTCGAGTTCTCGGATCCCCCCCGATACGACTCATATTATGCCGACGATGATCTGTGCTCGGATCATGTTTAGAGTGATACCGGGGTCACTCTCCCATATTCAGCATATTTTAGTTTTTCCCCTCGTTTATTACTTGACCCCCCCCCCCTTAATTATCTGAGCCTGGGCGGGCTGAGTCTCCACGGGTACGCTGGGATGACGATGAGCCTTGTGCTCATGTCGTCGGCGAGTGCATCTCCTTGTATGAGAAGGTTCCTACCTCCTTCGCAGTGGAAGCCCCTGTCGTCGCCTTCGCCTCCCGCGGACCTGCGGTGGACGACACCTTGCTAGGCAAGGATTTAGCTGGTGATGAAGTGAGCAAGGACTAGTGCTCCTCCTCTTCTTATTTCTTGTACCTGTATTGGGCAAGTATTATTATTTAGGTAGAGGGATAACTATATTATCTTCATATCTGTACTCGCTACCGTAATGGATATTCGGCCAGTTACCTGTGCATCTTTTATTTCATAGTCCCATTAGCTAGAACTTTTCGTTAGCCGAATAAGTCGTGTTGGGAGGACAATAACCCCAATAATTATCTAGGAGTAGGTCTAGTTAGTAATTTTTACTATTTTAAAAAAATTGTTATTGCCATTGTGTATACACGCTTTGCTTGGAGGTATTTTCTTTTGTAGGTGGAGTTCGTTTGGGTCGTGGACTTTCAACTGAAAATAACGCCGGTCTTCTAGTATGCTCATTTGCTGAGCATGGGGTAACCTCTCCCCCAACTTTTATTTCATAACTTTTATTGCAAATCTTGTGTTAGGTTGCATAGATTAAGTCTGGTGGGGAGAGTTATGCAGGTTACCTGTGCGCGTGCATCACTATAACTTTCATACCAAAAGTATATTTTTATTTTTTGTTTTCATGAAATCACGTCTGCATTGTGCACCTACTCCCACATGAGCGCATTCTTAACCACGCGCTCGGCTCGAGTCAAATGTGTTTCTTTTATGTAAACTTTAAAATAGCGTTGTTGGCTTAGGATTTTAGGATAGAGTAGTGCAAAACTTGTGCAGTGCTCCTAATCCAGTGCTCTTGATATGTGTAGAAATAGTATAGATTTAATTTTTTCTTTATGCTCATGGATTTATACTTTTCTGCAGATATAAATATTGTTTGTACTACTCAAAAATGTTGAATCTGGTGTAATCAAATGATAGTGTAGGGATGTGTGTAGCCGTCACTAGACTCGTTTTTCCCGAGTCGGGAGGAAGGATCATCTTTCTCGGTGGCTAAGAACTTGCCCCAAGCTACTCTTGAAGCATTGGTGCATGGTTAGTCAAGCGTGAGCGTGATGTAGGCTATCATTTTGGCTCGGTTGAGCCTTGAACCCCGTCCTAACGTAATCCTTGTTAGCCTATATTGTGCCTATCCCTCCTTTTGATTTAGCCCTACTCCGTGATCACCAAAGCCTAAAAGCTTTTCCCAATCGCACAACACAATCTCTAAATACTAGTTGATTACTTCTTGCATTTGGGGATGTTGCTGTGGTGCTGTTATGTGGTTGTGAGGTGGAGTTTTTTTGTGATAATTTGTGCTCGATGTGTTGTTATATAAAATTTTTTTTAAAAAAAAAGAGAAAAGAAAAGTGTGTAAAAAAATTTGATGTTGAAAAAAATTTTGTTTGTTTTGAAATAAAAAGTGTAATTGGAAATTCGATGTGTGTTATTGTTATGGCAGTAGGCGGTGCACACACCCTTGTTGTCAAGTTTAAGTCTGGTGGCGTTTTGCACCTGCAATTTTTGTTGGTACGAGGATAAAATTTTTGCATGAGCTCATTTGGGGTTGTGCGTAGCCGTCGTTTTTACCCTTGTGCATCCTTACCTACGGATTCACGTTTGAGTCAAACTAGTGTCGTGGAGAGAGTATGAATGGGCAAGCGTATGGTCCCCAACAATGATGGATTTCTTTGGAGGTGATCATGAGCCACGGTCTTTGGCAATGGTCATCTGAGTGGCCCGCCTACTTTCTTCTTATGTATGACCGAATGATTCTCCAGGATTCCAATTTTGAGTAGATACAATATTTATTTACGCCAGTCGAATAGTATAAACTCCGCAGTATAATTAAAAAGTTTTTCTATTATATTTTCTATGCCGATGATGTATTTGATTTCTCGTAATACTTTATTTTGAAATTACTGAGCCAGCTAACTGTTTTCTAGTCCACGGAGTGATGATATGCTCAAGATGAGCAAATGTTTAAGTCTGGTGGTGTGATGAGTCTGGCATTTATAGGGTTTTTTGGACTCATCTGGGCCTGTTTTCTCACTCGTGCGCTGCATTTTGACCGGTAATCAGTTATATTTGCTTCGATGGGTCAATGACCACACTATGCACCTCCTTGGCCCGAGAGTGTGCAATTGCGCATTGGACGCACATGGTGCTCCCCATGGCTCTTTCCAGTTGTGTTTGTTGTGTATTGGTGCTGGGAGCTTGTGCTCCAGTTTTGGTTTTTGCTGTGCAGGTGGTGCATTTTCCCCAAGGCAGGAAATTTTGATTTATGGAAAACGCACAGTCGTGCGTTTACTTAGCGCACGCTTTGTGCCATATCGTGTATTTTGTTGAGCTGGAAAAGTGCCGAGTGGAGCTCAACGGATATCGTCGAGTTGAGGTCGACGATCCTCACGCACGGTTAATGCACGGTTTCGGCCAAACCGTGCGAGAAGAAAACACACGGTCTGCATATTTTTCTCTGATTTCCAGCTCTCTGTGGTTAATCGTGTGTTTTCCTTCAGCCATGGGCATACGCACCCGTGCATGGGAAAAATGCACGTTTCCTCTCTATTATTCTGTTTTTCAGCGCTCTGTCGTTACCCGTGCATTTTCCTTCACGCACGGCCGAAAGCGTCCATGCACGAGGAAACGCACGGGTTAACACATCTTCATTGCAGGCCATTTTCTGCGCGTTATTAATGCACGGGTAACGCACAATCATGCGCCTAACCGTGTGTGACCATTTTTTTTTCTGACGTGCTTCTATTTAAAGTGCAGATTTTTGTCCATTAAGGAGGGGAATGATTCCAGTCATTCCAGCCTCCCTTTTAGGGCAAAACTAGGTTGTTCCTCCTTCGCCCTTCATCTTCCACCAAAGAGAGAAGCTCCGGCCGTGCTCGCGAAGCTTACCTCTCGACGGTGCATGCTCTCGGCCTTCTCCTTAATCTCTTAGCTCCATTGCAAGGTTTGACGCCATAGCCTTCAAGAAAAGGGAAGCTTTCAACCTTCTTCTGGATCGTGACACGAAGAAGACGTGTCCATTGGAGGGTAGTGACAACCTTCTCTACCTCAGACGTAGTTGAAGACCGAGCTTGGACACGGATTGACAACCCGACGATTCCTTCCACGACTCCTCGACGAGCCTTCAGATTCGGTCGATTTCTTGACTTGTTCTTGCTTTCTTGTTGTATATGCGTGGTTAAATCTTCTTCTGTAGATGATATTGCACTTTAGTTGTGAGCGAAGTTGTTTCATGTCTATGTGAATCTATTTCTCTTTACTACTTTATTTGCTTGAGTAGCGCCCTTATTTTTGCCTGCCACCGTAGTGAGTATTGTCGCACTAGCAATTGTTAGTGGCGCGCGTTGCGATGAGGTGTTTGCGACCCTCAATTCGTTTTTCTATTCACTCCCTTCTCCTGCATACTCTTCCATTCCACTGAGTGAAGCAACGCATAGCGGCATGCATAGGAGTAGATATTATTAGCATTTATTTTATTGTAACTAAAACCAAGCCCCTTAGGACTTCAATCTCAAGTCCTCCTTGAAAGACAACTCCACCTTGCGGTGTTCCTTGAGAGATTCGATACTTGGGATAGCCTCCCCATTTTATATTACTTATGCGAGCAGTGCACTTTCCATAAGAGCATCACATTCTAGGACAATAGATAAATCATATATATATATATATCAAAAGTGTTTTAGATTTGGGAGGGCAGCCCACAACACACAACAATGAAATATATATAAGAATCTACACCTTCCCATTTTTTCTCTTCAAAAACTGTATCTCAAAGTATTATTTTTGCTTCAGATAGTACTTTGGAGGAGGAGGAGGCATAAGATTAGCATCCTTATTCTTCCTAAAATGAATCCTCCTCCTAGTGCAGGCTTCCTTGTATCTGTTCCATTTGTCTTGATTGTAATGATCCAGATGCTTCTCCACTCCGAGGTCATATAATGCAAAAGTGTCCATGATAATTCCTTTGGAAGTTGGGCTCCAGACCTCTTCCACTTCCTTGTTGGGCTCTACTCTGACTGGAACTGGCTTGACCTCAGATGTTCCTTCCCCAAATTTTCTCTTCTTGAGAGCTTGGGCCTCGGAGAAAGCAGCAACAGCAGCAACCTGAACATTGAGAGTCACAACATCAGCAACATGAACCTGGGAGAAGCCCTGAGAGTCTGTCCAGTATTATATGTAATCTGTAGCCGGATGAAAGTCATCATGACCAGGCTTAACTGGATGAAAATCAACATGACCAGGCTCACCTGGAACTAGAGAAGGGAATAGCTGTCCATGTAACCATACGATGTTGTCATAGTTATAATCATTAGTTTGTTTGTATTGATCGAACATAGACTTTTCAACATCGTCAACCTTAGCTGTAAGGGCTTCCTCCCCCTTTTTTGCTTTGACAGCAATGACATTTTCATATATTTGCAAAGAGAGTCATAATGTTCCATAGATCTATAGTACTCTGCAAACATGGTGCTAGTGTTTTTGTCAAGTGTTTCCAGGCCATCTTTGTTGGTCTTAAGTCCACTCATCATAAGAGTGATTGTAGTAGTAGCTTGGTCTTACTTTTCATCAAACTTGACCTCTAGCTTATCAAATTTTACTTTAACTTCAGCAAGCTCATCTAGCATAAACTTATAAGATTGTTTGACTCTTTTTACTACTTTCTCGAATGAGGCATCGAACTGTGCCTATTGCTTTGTCAGCATAGCTTCAACAGCTTTCAGAATCTGATCACCTGAACTTGAGCTTGGAACATCTGACAGCACTGAAATAGAAGTATTCTGAGAAAGCAACACTAGAACAGTAGCAGCTGGGACAGGAGCATGCTCCTCAACATCTCCTTACTCATCAGATAAGGTGACCACCTCCTCCTCAATAACTGGAGGGGTACCTGGCAGCTTACCAATCCTTGTCTCTAGGCTGCGCATCAATCTGTCAACCTGAGTGGAAGAAGATATCTGGGACTGTGTAACACCCCGAAATTTAGAGTTGAAACGGGCGGTGTTTGTACCAAGTTTGGATCTTGGTAGGGTGAACACAGCCTATGACACGGGAGTTTCACATGGCTGTGTCATGCTCTAGTCATCCAGTGAAGGACACAGTCTGGGACACAGGCGTGTCCCAAGGTGTGTCAGTGCACACGGCATGGGACACGGGCGTGTCACATGGTCGTGTACTTCTCTGATTTATTTTGGGTTTTGTGTTGACTGTCGAACACGGCCGTGTACTGGTTGACACGGGCGTGTCAAATCTGACACGGGCATGTCATAACCCATGTCCACCAAGCGACGTGATGGTTGGCGTGGCGGTTATTGGTGACACGGCCTCTAAACACGGGCATGTCGATGACCCGACACGAGCATGTCAGGTTGGGACACGGGCGTGTTTCAACCCGTGTCCTTTTCGGTGCTCGATTTGTGTGGCTAGATCGAGGCACACGGCCTGGAACACGGCCGTTTGCAAACCCGTGTTCGGCCCAGGATTTAGGATTTCAGGCTAATCTAAGCCGTTCATTTTCTTTAAATAAGATCTAACGGCCCAGATGAGTTCCTGCTTGTGTTTAATCCGGGATTAGAGGTTTAATTCCTCATTCCATCTTGAACTCCCTCTTTCTAAGAAGTTAGAGAGAGAAGAGAAAGGAAGAAGGAAGGGAGGAATCCAACCACGGGCGGAGCATCGGAGCACCAATCTGAGAACCGAGATCGGATCCGTGGAGAAAATTCCTTTGTGAAGCTTTCTATCCGACTAGTTTTTCATGGCGCCGAAGCGGACTTCAAGGGTAACGATTTTCAACTTGAGCACATGAAGTTTTTCTTCCTTTGCATGGGAAAACCCGCTCCCGCTAGTGTGCGATGAGTGCACGGTGTTCCTTGGGGTATATATGTGAAGTCCCCCTTGTTTAGAGTCCGAAATTGAAGTACGGGCATAGGCATTGTGTGTGAAACCTACCCGGATGTGTTTGTCTGGATCGGTGATGTTGCATTGCATGTATAGCCGGAGAAGACTCCGTGCGTTGTATTTGTATTTCTACGCGGTAGATTGCGGCAGGGATCCTTGTAGATTAACTCCAAGACGCACACGGAAAACTAGGCGGAAACATAATTCTGCTAACTTGGAGGTCGGGGAGTCAGCCTACATAACTGGGTTATGTGTGGTTTGGAAATGATTTAGGATCCGGGTGAAGCTTGGTCCGCGCGTACGTCTTAAAGTGACTAGGCGTAGTGAGCAACGGGCGGGTGGATACGGACCTGGGCTATGTGGTTCGGTGCTCGAGGCCCTAAAGTGGAACTGGCCGTTGGCATAGTCGGGAGTCTTGGACTACGGTCAGAAGGACTCAAAAATGCTCACATTGCTTTCCATCCTAAGGATGGTGGTGAAGCCACGGAATTGATCGGATTCACCGTGAATGTGCCCTGTGTGCACGGGGTGTTTGGCCGAGTGAGCCTACACCTGTGGCGAAAGTCTTTATATGCACTTTATTCTTTAGCTGGGCTAACGATATGCAGGGAAGGAGCACCGCCGCCCGAATAAGGGGGCGGGGATCTCGTTATATTTTGGTAATCTTTAGCTGACCGTTGCTCTGTTTGCCACCATGCGGTGGAATAATTGCTTACAGGTGCTGCGGAACCAAGCGTCAAGTAGCGGGTTGAAGCCTAAGCTGTTGTGCTGGCCCTCGAAGGCCGAAGTGAACTGCTATTTTTATTTCCTATCATGTATGGTCGGCCTGCGAGTCGATGTTTGTAAGACATTACCTTGTTAAGATAAAATTTGTAAGGCCACAAGGCCATGTACTCTTTTGTGTATTCATTTTATTTCATTTCTATTTTGGTTAGTGGACATTCATGCCATGCTTGTGCAAATTTTGGGTTCTATTAATTGTTTAAAAGCTTCCGCTAGAATGCTCTTTGTTAGGACGAGTAGTTGAATATTTGGTATTATTCTGTAACCCCTCCGACTGTCCAAGTATATGACATCAGGTGCCAGCTGGACCTTCTGTTATATGTCATACGACGGATGGGTGCGTTACAATTTGGTATCAGACTAGGGTGACGGTAATCTGTAATCGAATTCGTGAGTGAATTCTTTTAAGGGGTGGTGAGCACATGTATGTGCGTCATCATTATAACATAAAAAACCCATGAATGTCCACTTAGGAATGAAAAAAATACACTTGTTTTGGGAACCTAAGTGTTCCAATGATTGCTTTTAGCAATTTGTGTGTCGCCTAATCAAGGTTTAATGCTATTATAGGTGTCTAGAAGCGGTGCAGGGCAATCGGAGCGTCCGTAATCAACAAAAAGTAGTGTACCAAGTGACGTGCCTACAACACCTCCTTCAGTAGAAACCATCAGATTGGTCGCTGAAGCAGTTTTTGCCATGATAAATGCCAACCAAGTGCAACACGCACCACCTGTTAATGAGCAAGAACTGATTAGAGTTGCACTGCCGGGAGTAGTAGAGCGTGGGGCAGTTGATCCGGTAGCACCAAGAAGAGCCACGGAGAAACAGCTCAAGCACGTGATGAGCTTTAATCCTCCGGTTTTCGATGGGTTGGGAATGCTAACTCAAGCTGAGGATTGGCTCTCTACGATGAAGAGGGTCATGACCACAATAGAAACTGTGGAGTGGCAGAAGACCACAGTAGCGACCTTCCTATTGGCCGGTGAGGCAAGGATGTGGTGGGACGAGTTGGAGGTTCATCTCATAGTTGGAAGACAACTTGTTGACGTACTGATGGAGGAATTCTCAAGGTTATTCCTGGCTAGATACTTACCTTCTTCCCAAAAGCTTGAGATGGAGAATAAGTACCTTAGTTTGGCATAGGGAGAGAGAAGCGTTGATGAGTATCTCCACGAGTTTACTCGGTTAGGTCGTTATGCTGGTGCTATGTTTACTGAAGAAGAGAGGAAAACCAAACGATTTTATGAGGGTCTATAGAGTGACCTACAGCTACTCCTTGCTGGGCCTAAGGCGCAGGGCTTCCTAGCCTTAGTAAATGTGGCTCAGTCTTTAGAAAGGGTTGCAAGGAAAGTGCAAGAGAAGAAGGACCCAATGGAGAAGAAGTCAGAGTTTAAAGTACCAAATACAAAGTCAGGTTTCCGCAGATGGAACAAGAATCAGAAGACTTCGAGCTCAGCCCCTTCGCCTGGTACGACGGGGGCAAACCTTAGTCGAGCCCCAGTAGCCTATTACAACTGTGGAAAGGTGGGACATTTTGCAAGAGAATGTTGGAGCGGACGTGCAAATTCCGAGTGGAGGAAGGAGCAACTTATGAGGAAAAAGAGAAGGCGGCGGAGTCCACCGCATCCCACCATGCTCCGGCCCAGCCTAGAGTTTATAACCTTAGTCTGCAAGAGGCCATCAAACAAGCTGACGTGGTGACAGGTATGAGTTAAATTTATTACAGTTTAGCTTTGTGTTGTAACTGTTACCTTTGTATATGTTAGGTTATTTGTGTTGGTGCTAGGCTTTGTTTTGATTTTCGATCGTCCGGCGAGAGCCCTATTTGATATGGGAGCATCGCATTCCTTCTTGTCTGAAAGATTCATATCGCTCATCGGAGTCCCTTATTTGATGGCAAAGGACAAGCTAGATGTGTTGTTGCCCAATGGGTGCTCAATGCGCGCGGATAGAATCTGCGTGGTAAAGTTGCGGATTAGGGATCAGGAGTTCGATTTGCAAGCATCGGTGCTGCCGTTAGTGGAGTTCTACGTAATCTTTGGAATGGATTGGCTTTCGGAGCAGTGAGCCTGCATTGACTGTAACCAAAAAGAGGTTAAGTTGGGACTGAATACTGAGCGGGAGACTAGTTTTGCGGGCTTGAAAGGGTCGAGCAAGTTTATGATGTCGGCTCTTCAGGTGATTAAGGCAGTTCAGTCTGGAGATGAGCTGTTTGTCATTTCAGTACAAGCTTCAATGCCTAATCCTAATCTAGACAGTATTGCAGTGGTGTCTGAGTATCCTGATGTATTTCCAGACGATCTCCCGGGAGCCCCTCCTCAACGGGAGATTGATTTTAAAATTGAGCTGGTGCCAGGTGCCAAATCGGTGTCACGCTCTCCGTATCGGATAGCGCCTAAGGAGATGGCGGAGTTGAAGGTACAACTGCAAGAGTTGTTAGAGCAAGGGTATGTGCATCCTATTTCGTCGCCTTGGAGCGCACCGGTCCTTTTCGTTAAGAAGAAAGATTGGAGTTTGCGACTTTGTATTGATTATCGGGAGTTGAACAAACTTACGGTAAAGAATAATTATCCGATCCCAAGGATTGATGATCGAATCGATCAGTTAGTTGGGTCAATAGTATATTCGAATCTAGATCTTAAATCCGGATACTACCAGTTAAGGTTAAAGGAATGTGACATCCCTAAGACAGCGTTCAGCATGCGGTTTGGACATTACGAGTTTACGGTCATGCCGTTTGGGCTGACCAATACGCCATCCGTGTTTATGGATCTATTGAACAGGATTTTCAAAGAGTACCCGGTCCAATTCGTGATAGTGTTTATCGACGACATCTAGGTGTACTCGCGGTGTGAGGATGATCACTACAAGCATCTGCATATGGTGTTGGAGACGTTGAGGAAGAATCAGTTGTATGATAAGTTCTCCAAGTGTGAGTTTTGGTTGTACTCAATAGCGTTCATTGGGCATATTATTAGTGGTAAAGGGATTGCAGTTGATCTGGCGAAGATTGCGGTAATTCAGGAGTGGCATGAGTTGACTATGGTGAGGAAAGTCCGGAGCTTTCTGGGGCTTGCCGGCTACTACAGGCGCTTCGTAAAGAATTTCACACAGATTGTCGTACCACTAACGACGTTGACAAGGAAGGATCAAAAGTTTGTATGGACGCTGGAGTGCATACAGGTTTTTGAAGAGTTGAAGAGGCGGTTGATCTCGACACCTATCTTGTGTTCGCCGAGTGGGTCCGAAGGATTTGAAATTTATAGTGATGCTTCGGGCAGTGGTTTGGGCTGTGTTCTGCTACAGCATGGGAGAGTAATAGCATACGGATCGCGACAGTTGAAGGTCCATGAGAGAAATTATCCGGTCCATGATTTGGAATTAGCGGCCGTGATATTCTCTCTAAAGCTATGGAGGCACTATCTGTACGGTGTAAAGGTTGACATTTACATCGATCATAAGAGCCTGAAGTATTTACTAGATTAGAAGGACCTGAACATGAGACAGCGAAGGTGGATGGAGTTCTTGGGTGACTACACTTTCAAAATACACTATGTGCCTGGGAAAGGAAATGCAGTGGCGGATGCATTGAGTCGTAGGGCTCCGGTGTAGGCCAACTGGTTGGCGGTGCATGATGAGAGTTTAGTCCGTGATTTGGAGGCATTAGAGATATCTTGTGTCGACAAGCAATCTCGTGCTGAAGCAATATTGTGTTGGACGGAGGTGCAGTATGACCTAACTGATAGGATTCGACAAGCTTTGGTTCAGGATAACACTATGAAGCAGGCATTGGATGAAGCGTTGGATGGGTCAAATTCCCAGTTTGCAGTTGTGGATGGACTGCTAAGGAAGGACAGTCGCTTATGCATTCCTAGTGTGGATTGTCTTCGAGAGGAGTTGATGTACGAGGCTCATCATACCAAGTACTCAATCCACCAGGGGAGCACGAAGATGTATAGGGACTTGAAGAAGTTGTTCTGGTGGCCAGGGATGAAGAAGGATGTAGCACTGTATGTGGCAAAGTGCCAAACATGTGCCTTAATAAAGGCGGAGTGCCAGAATCCCGGAGGTTTCTTAAAATCCTTGCCTATCCCAGAATGGAAGTTCGACGACATATCTATGGATTTTGTGCACGGTTTGCCAAAGTCGTAGAAGGGAAATGACGCCATTTGGATGGTCATAGATAGATTGACAAAAGTGTCGCATTTCATTCCGAATAAAAAGGAAGATCTGGTGGAAAAGTTAGCCAAGCTCTATGTGGAAAATATTGTACGGTTGCATGGTGTGCCCCGCAGTATTGTTAGTGATCGAGATGGGTGCTTCACGTCCAATGACTGGAGGCTGGTGCATAAGTTATTGGGAACTAAGCGTAGTTTCAGCACAGCCTTCTATCCGCAAACGGATGGTCAGACCGAGAGGGTCAACAAGACGATGGAGGACATGCTCGGCATGTGCGTCCTAGATTTCGGAAAGCACTGGGAGGATCACCTGTTCATGGTAGAGTTTGCATATAATAACAGTTTTCAAGCAAGTATTGGAATGGCGCCTTTCGAGGCCCTATATGGGAGAAGGTGCCGCACACCGTTGTCTTGGTTGGAGGCAGGCGAGTCAAAGTTCTTCAAACGTCAGGCGGTGAAAATAGCCACTTCAATGGTACGTACGATTCAGGAACGGTTAAGGATCGCTCAGGATAGGCAGGCAAAATACTATAATGTCAAGAATAAGAATGTGGAGTTCAGTGTTGGCGATTGGGTGTATCTAAAAATCAAGCGTTTCAAGGGTGTCTCGCGGATTCGACGCTTGAAGAAGCTGAGTCCGAGATACCTCTGACCGTTTGAGATCCTTAAGCGTGTTGGCGAAGCAGCGTATCAATTGAAGTTGTCGGTGGAGTTGAGTGGAATACATGATGTATGCTACGTATCGGTGTTGCGGAAGGTGGTTCAAGAGCCATCACAAGTCATTGTTGTCGATCAAGTGCCGATTGATAGTGGGTTGGTGACGAAGGTCAAGCCAGTTTGCATTGAAGATTTTGAAGTCAAACGGCTCTGCAACAAGTAAATTCGAATGGTTAAGGTCTGTTGGGATAACTACGGATGTGAGGAGCTTTCTTGGGAGCGAGACCAGGCTATGTTGGAGGAATATCCCGAACTATTCAACTCAGGTAATATTTAAATTGTTTTGTGTACCCTTTTCTTAATTTCGTGGACGAAATTCTTTAAGGGGGGAGATTTGTAACACCCCGAAATTTAGAGTTGAAACGGGTGGTGTTTGTACCAAGTTTTGATCTTGGTAGGGTGAACATGGCCTGTGACACGGGCATGTCCCAGGGCGTGTTAGTGCACACGGCATGGGATACGGGCGTGTCACATGGCCGTATACTTCTCTGATTTATTTTGGGTTTTGTGTCGACTGTCAGACACAGCCGTGTACTGGTTGACATGGGCGTGTCAAATCTGACATGGGCATGTCGTAACCCGTGTCCACCAAGCGACATGATGGTTGGCGTGGCGGTTATTGGTGACACGGCCCCTAGACACGGTCGTTTCGATGACCCGACATGGGCGTGTCAGGTTGGGACATGGGCGTGTTTCAACCCGTGTCCTTTTCGGTGCTCGATTTGTATGGCTAGATTGAGGCACACGGCCTGGAACACAACCGTGTGCAAACCCGTGTTCGGCCCAGTATTAAGGATTTCAGGCTAATCTGAGCCGTTCGTTTTCTTTAAATAAGATCTAACGGCCCAGATGAGTTCCTGCTTGTGTTTAATCCGGGATTAGAGGTTTAATTCCTCATTCCATCTTTAACTCCCTCTTTCTAAGAAGTTAGAGAGAGAAGAGAAAGAAAGAAGGAAGGGAGGAATCCGGCTGCTGGTGGAGAATCAGAGCACTAATCTGAGAACCGAGACCGGATCCGTGGAGAGAATTCCTTTGCGAAGCTTTCTATCCGACTAGTTTTTCATGGCGCCGAAGCGGACTTCAAGGGTAATGATTTTCAACTTGAGCACTTGAAGCTTTTCTTCCTTTGCATGGGAAAACCCACTCCCGCGAGTGTGCGGTGAATGCGCGGTGTTCCTTGGGGTGGATATGTGAAGTACCCCTTGTTTATAGTCCAGAGTCGAAGTACGGGCATAGAAATTGTGTGTGAAACCTACCCGGACGTGTTTGCCTGGATCGGTGTTATTGCATTGCATGTATAGCCGGAGAAGACTCCGTGCGTTGTTTTTGGATTTCTACGCGGTAGATTACGGCAGGGATCCTTGGAGATTAACTCCAAGGCGCACCTGGAAAACTGGGCGGAAATGTAATTCTGCTAACTTGGCAGCCGGGGAGTCAGCCTTGAACATAACTGGGTTATGTGTGGTTTGGAAAAATTTTAGGATCCGGGAGAAGCTTGGTCCGTGCGTACGTCTTAAAGTGACTAGGCGACGTGAGCAAAAGACGGGTGGATACGGACCTGGGCTATGTGGTTCGGTGCTAGAGGCCCTAAAGTGAAACTGGCCATTGGCATAGTCGGGAGTCTTGGACTACGGTCGGAAGGACTCAAAAATGCTCACATTTCTTGACATCCTAAGGATGGTGGTGAAGCCACGGAATTGACCGGATTCACCATGAATGTGCCCTGTGTGCACATGGTGTTTGGCCGAGCGAGCCTACACCTATGGCGAAAGTCTTTATATGCACTTTATTATTTAGCTGGGCTAACGATATGTAGGGAAGGAGCACAGCCGCCCGAATAAGGGGGCGGGGTTGTTATATTTTGGTCAGCTTTAGCTGACCATTGCTCTGTTTGCCACCATGCGGTGGAATAATTGCTTGCAGGTGCTGCAGAACCAAGCGCAAAGTAGCGGGTTGAATCCTAAGCTGCTGTGCTGGCCCTCGAAGGCCGAAGTGAACTGCTATTTTTATTTCCTGTCATGTATGGACGACCTGCGAGCCGATGTTTGTAAGACATTACCTTGTTAAGAGAAGATTTTTAAGGCCATAATTCCATGTACTCTTTTGTGTATTCGTTTTATTTCATTCCTATTTTGGTTAGTGGACATTCATGCCATGCTTGTGAAAATTTTGGGTTCTATTAACTGTTTAAAATCTTCTGCTAGAATGTTCTGTGTTAGGACGAGTAGTTGAGTATTTGATATTATTCTGTAACCCCTCCGACTGTCCGTGGTATATGGAATCGGGTTCCAGCTGGACCTTCTGTTATATGTCATACGACAGATGGGGGCGTTACAGACTGGGTTGCCTCCCCCTCAGACACTATAGTAGAGACCATCCCAGGGAGACAAACAACCAGATTGTCCACTAACATCGGCTCTGAAATAACTATGGCATCACTGGCAACATCAGCGACAACAAACTTATCAGGAACCAGCATATTCTCATCAGTAGAATTTTCTAACTCATAATCAGTAGCTGTTAGATCATCATCAGTACCATCATCAAATACCTCAGCATCCTCATCATGCTCCGAAGGAGCTGGATCCTCTTCCTCAGGACGCACTTCTATATCCTCAACTTGTCGAACCTCAGCAGCGGCAGTAGCACTAATAACAGCAACCTCTGCTAGGAGATCTATTGACTCTGAGTCTGGAAGCACTATATTTGGGGCCACTAAATCTGGAACTTAATCTGGAATTGCTGGAACTGAAACTGAAACCACTAGAACTGAATCAGAAATAATAACTATCTCCCCCTCAATTTCTGCACTCATGTTAGTAAGAATCTCACTAGGGGTGGAGTAGGAATCCTGTCATCTGGTACTTGTTCTTCCTCCTCCACTCGCAAACCTATGGCTCCCCCTAGCCTGATGATCCACCTATCCCATCTTAAGAAGATGGATGAGTCGATTTGTAACATCCCATTTCCGGCTAGACCCCTAGGAGTCGGTTGGTCGTGACAGAACCCTAGGAAGCCCAAAAATTGAAATACATCGACCGAGATTTCGGGTCACGGGTTGGTCACGCCCGTGACCGACCCGTCACTCCCGTGACCTAGGGCATGACTCCTTCGACGATCATCGATCTCAGGTAGATGATCGTCGGGCGCAGAATTTCAACCCGGGCCTATCACGCCCGTGACCTATGTGTCACGCCCGTGACCTAGGGCGTGACACCTTCTACGATCGTCGATCTCAGCGGGACGATCGTCGAAGCGCAGAATTTGCGTCATGGCCCTGTCACGCCCGTGACCCAGGTGTCACGCCCGTGACCAAGGGCGTGACCCCCTTCGACGATCGTCGATCTCAGCGAGACGATCGCCGAGCGCGGAATTTGCCTGATGACCCTGTCACGCCCGTGACCCATTTGTCACGCCCATGACCTAGGGCGTGACCACCCTTCGATGATCGTCGATCTCAGTTCGACGATCGTCGAACTGAGAATTGGCCACCCGGGTCTGTCACGCCCGTGACCAAGGCCGAAACGTCAGCCAGACTGGAAATTTCGGTAACCGACGTCGTAATAAATTCTGATTATGGGAAGTTACACCAGGAGTATTTATGGGCTGTTTCATACTCTAATTATTTAATAAAATAAGGAAATGTTGGTCCAATAGGAAATCGCCACCTGGCAAACACCTCTTCATTTCCAGCGTTTCAACTGCCTTTACCATAACCGAAACACCATTAAGAGGAGCCTTCATGACCATAATTGCTTACCTCTTTCCCCTCCCCACTTGCTGATCTATAAAAGACTTCTTAGAGCAAGAGGAGAAGGTTACACGCTCGATCAAATGGATTCAGATTCCTCCCCTTGCTGTTGAAGAATTTCCGGCGATGCCGCCACCGTGCAAATGGCTTCCCGACGGTCTGCATGCCTCCAGCCCGCGAACAAGGTCCTCCCCTCCCTCTTCTTCTGCGGATAGATCTTAGAAATCATTAGGAGAGATATCGGGCTCAAAAGAGCCGGATCGGGTGAGCGTTTCCATGGTTTTTCCAAAAATTTCATGGTGGCGGGTTCGCCGGAAACCGCCTCTCCGGCGGCCGTGCCGCCGCCCGACGGTAGCCCTCACCTCAACAGAGGAAGTGGTGGTGGTGGCCGGCCAGGGAGATGGCTGGGTGGCCAGGAGATGGCTTTAGAAAAGCTACAGGTTTCAAGTTTTTTTTCTTTGGTTGCTGGTTCGGGCTAGAGCAGAAGATGAATAGTAGCATTGTATTATATTATATATTGTATAATTAGGAATTAATTCCTTTTACTGTGCACTAGGTTTAAACTGAAAACTATTGCCCGTAGGGGCTGAAACATAAAAAGTGGTTAACATAGAAAATGTAGCCCTTAAAGTCTAGTTTAATCCAAAATTGATTTCACTTTTATTTATATGTTTCTGTGGACTTGTTTACATTCTATGTATAATTACTTCTCTCTCTTGTGATCGAAAAGGGCCGACAGAATTGGCGTTTTGTAGTGGCGGCCTTCCCGTGAGTCAGTGCCACCGCAAAGCGGCAATTCTGGGCTAAGACCCCGGTGGTTTAAAAAGAAAAAAAGGGGGGGGGGGTCTTACAAGTGGTATCAGAGGCAGACCTCGATCGGAAGAGAAGTAGTCCACAAAACCTTGGGCCACCCCCGTGCGAGCTTAGTTTGCGGACAAACTAGCAGCGAAAGCAGTGGTGTGCCCATGAGGGAAATCACATGTGAAAGTCCATCCTAACCTTTCTTATATTCCATTCATACATCCTCTAACAATGGAATTTTACTTGTAGCCTGCAATGAACCCTACATCACAGCAGGGGACACCCCAGGCTCAGAATGTGGTCCCGCCCCCGCCGGCTCCAGCTCCGTTCCAGCAGACGGAGATGGGGCAAACACTGACGGCCATTTTAGAGGTCTTCAGATCTCAGCAAGCCCCGGCCCCACAGCCAAACCCCGGGGCCAATTGAATGACTGTCTTCCGAGGACTTTCCTCACCATGCTACTAGGGGATGGAATCTGCAGTACGTACGGAGGAATGGTTGGATACCATTTATGAGATGTTAGCAGGGATTCGATGCCCCACGGAGGAGGCAGTCACTTTGGCAGTCTCCTACTTAGAGTCACACGGAAAGAGGTGGTGGAAATCTCAGCTGGACACCACCTTTGTGGGGATGGACTGCGCTGATAATACTTGGGAGGAGTTCAGAGCAGTGCTCTTGGGGCATTTTGTACCTCAGTCGGCGAGGGATGACCTGGAGGATAGGTTCCTGCAGTTGAGGCAGGGGAACAGTACTGTGGTGGAGTACTATCAGGAGTTCACTCACCTGGCCCGCTATGCGGACGCTTACCAGTTAGACGATGCTGGCTATGCCCAGAGGTTTTATAAGGGACTGCAAGATGACATGATACATGCCCTCCTTTTCGTCTCAGAGGGGAGTCTGGCCAGGATTTTGGAGAATGCTAAGAAGAGAGAGGCAGATTAGCTTACAGTGAAGAGCCGGAAGAGACCGGATGATGATACAGTGATTGGAGGACGTAGAGACCGTCCTCGAGACCAGGTTATTGGGGAAATAAGGAACGGGGATCAGCCTCGTCAAGAGTTTGGGTAGGAGCAGAGGAGTCAGGGGATATTGGCTCCCCAGCCTATACAGATGCTAGAAATGCTAAGGACGGCAGAGCAGCCACCGGTATGCTATCAGTGCAACCAGCCGGGGCATATCAAGAGGAACTGCCCTGTGAGGCGAGCACCCCCACCAGCACATCAGGGCGCTCCACCTCCCCGACAGTTTGGCGGACGAGGACAGGACCGAGGACGAGGATTTCAGGATCGAGGCCGCAGGCCAGAGAGGGAGCAGGTGTATGCTCTAGACCTGACACAGCCCCGGAACCCGGAGCAGGTTATCACAGGTATGGTAGTACTTTTAAATTTTCTTCATATAAACTAGTATTCTAGAGATAACCTAGTTAGAAATTAAGAGAAGACAACTGCAACAAGAATACTAAGACACTTAATTACCCCAGGCATAGTCTTCGTTAGCGGCAAGCCCGCTCACACCCTCTTCGACACTGGTGCGTCGCAATCGTTCATGTCGGAGGATTTCGTGAAAGGACTGGCAGGTGTGGTGCCATTCACCGGGAAGATGATGAGGGTGCGCCTACCCGATGGATCAGAGATAATGACCTCTGCTCATTGCAATATGGAAGCGAGGATCGGCGGGAAGGCGTTTGAGGCACCAGCAACGGTTCTAAAGATGCCAGATTACGATCTGATCCTGGGCATGACTTGGCTGTATTGGAACCATGCCTAGATCGATTGCGTGGCGAAGAGGATCACCGTGAGGCATGAAGACTCCTTCATTGTCATCGAAGGTATTATACCAGCACCCCGTACCTTACTATCGTCTGTGTAGGCCGTTAAGGCCCACCTACAGGGGGAGAAAGTTTATCAGGTCCTTTTTGAGGCGGTCGTGGCCAAGGACTCCATTGCAGATATTCCAGTAGTGTGGGACTTCGCCGACGTGTTTCCTGAGAAGCTACTAGGGTTACCCCCGCACCGAGAGAAGGACTTTCAGATTCAGCTCGTACTGGGGGCTAAGCTGGTATCCAGAGCTCCCTATCGAATTGCCCCAAAGGAGTTGGTGGAATTTCGAAGCCAGCTTCAGGAGTTAGTGGAGGCCGGGTTCATTCGGCCCAGCTCTTCGCCATGGGGAGCTCCGGTGTTGTTCGTTAAGAAGAAGGACGGGACCCTTCGACTGTGCATAGATTACCGGGCCCTGAACAGGTTGACGGTCCGGAACACTTATCTCTTACCAAGTATAGATGAGCTATTTGACCAGCTGGAGGGAGCCCATTGGTTCTCAAAGCTGGATCTGAGGTCAGGGTACAACCAGCTTCGCATTCGGGAGGAGGACATCCCGAAGACGGCCTTCAATAACAGATATGGCTTGTACGAGTTTACCGTGATGCCGTTCAGACTCACGAATGCACCCTCCGCATTCATGACCTTGATGAATCGGGTGTTCGAAGAGTATCTGGACGTCTTCGTTATCGTGTTCATCGACGACATCCTTATCTATTCAAGGACGGAGGAGGAGCACGCGAGACATCTGGCCTTGACCTTGGAGAAGCTGCGGGAGCATAAGATGTATGCCAAATACAGCAAGTGCCAGTTCTGGCTAAAGGAGGTGGCCTTTCTGGGCCATGTCATCAGTGGAGCAGGTCTGGCAGTGGATCCGGCGAAGGTCCAGGCAGTACGGGATTGGCCACCACTAAAGTCGGCCTCGGATGTTCGAAGTTTCTTGGGACTTGCCATTTACTACCGGAAGTTCGTAAAGGGGTTCTCTCAGATTGTTCTCCCTCTTACGTCTCTAACGAAGAAGGATTCCCCTTTTATCTAGACGCCTCGATGCGAATCTGCCTTCCAGGAGCTGAAGGATCGTCTCACCTCGGCTCCCATCCTTGCTCTTCCATCAGGGAACGAGGGATTCCAGGTGTACACAGATGCTTCCTATCAGGGGATTGGTGCCGTTCTGATGCAGAACGGGCACATGATAGCCTTTGCCTCCCGTTAGTTGAAGCAGCACGAGCAGAACTACCCTGTGCATGATTTGGAGATGGGGGCAGTTATTTTTGCTCTTAAGATCTGGAGACAATATCTCTATGGAGTACATTGCGATATCTTCTCCGACCACAAGAATCTGAAGTACGTCGACACCCAGAAGGAGCTAAATATCAGACAGAGATGCTGGGTGGAGTTTTTGTCGGACTACCAGTATACCATGCACTACCAACCGGGGAAGTCGAACGTGGTCGCAGATGCTCTGAGCCGGAGAGCGAGTACGACAGGAGTAGGCCCGCAGCTGATGGCCTTGGAGTTGGTTAGATCGTTCGAGGAGATGCAGATTTCACTAGTGTCTGAGGATGACCTGGAGCTATACATGGAGTACCTGGGGTCGATGATTACTACAGATGATATTCAAGACCGCATCAGAGATGGGCAGATGCTGGATGAGAGAGCTGAGCCGATATTCCGAGCCTTGGAGGAAGGCACGACAGGAGATTACTCCTTGAGGGATGGTCTCCTGTGTTTCCGAGGCAGAGTCTACATACCAGCAGGAGGACGGATCCGTAAGGACATCATGATGGAAGTTCACTGCAGCCGATATTTTGTACACCCGGGGATCACCAAGATGGTAAAGGATTTGAAGAGGACGATGTACTGGCCGGGTATGAAGAAAGATATTACGTATTTTGTGACGCATTGCGAGGCCTGCCAACTCGTGAAGGCAGAATGTAGGAACCCGGCAGGCTTGCTACAGCCACTTCCGGTGTCGGAATGGATGTTTGAGGATATAGCCATGGACTTCATACATGGGCTACCTCGATCCCGTGCGGGGAATGACTCGATCTTGGTGATAGTGGACAGGCTAACAAAGGTGGCCAGATTCATTCTAGCGGCGAAGGACGCTCCGGTTAGTGTATTAGTACGGAGGTTCATTGAGCAGTTTGTGCGTTATCATGGGGTGCCCAAGACTATCGTTTCAGATCGGGATGGGCGGTTTACATCCAGGGAATGGAGGTCAGTTCAGGCCCATCTGGGTTCTCAGTTGACATTCAGCACAGCTTTTCACCCTCAGACCGACGGGTAGACAGAGCGCACCAACCGTACACTGGAAGATCTGTTGCGACTGTGTATTTTGGACCGTGGTGAGCCTTGGGAGAGGTTGCTGCCACTGGTCGAGTTTTCGTACAACAACGCCCATCAGTCCAGCATAGGGATGACTCCATACGAGGCGTTGTACAGAAGGAGGTGCAGGACCCCACTATCATGGGTTCAGGATGAGGATCCGCAGGCACTAGACTCGGAGTTTGTGGGAGATACAGATGCTCAGATTAGATTGATCCGGGACAGGATGTTGGAAGCCCAGAGCAGACAGGCCAAATACTACGATGTGAGGCATCATCAAGTGGAGTTCCAGGTGGGAGACCGGGTTTTCTTGAAGATACGGCCGATGCACGGAGTCTCGCGGGTTCGCGGGCGGAAGAAGCTCAGCCCGTGATATATGGGGCCTTATAGGATCCTGGAGCGGATCGGCCTCTTAGCCTATAGACTAGAGATACCACCGGAGTTAGCGGGATTGCATGACGTCTTCCACGTCTCCTCACTTCGGAGGGCTCTGCTACGCCCTGAGCAGCTAATTTCCTCGGCAGATGGCCCGGTGGCCTCAGATCGATCAGTCAACTTGGAGCCTATCAGGATTGACGATACAGTAGTGCGGGTCTTGCGACGGAAGAAGGTTCTGTTAGTCAAGGTTCTGTGGAACAATCATGGGCAGGAGGAGCATACATGGGAGCCACAGGACTTGATGCGGCAAAAATACCCGAAACTTTTTCGTCAAGTATACCTCACAACCCCTCTGGACAATCAATTTGCTTTCCTGCTTTAAACCAATAAGACTGAAATGTCAAGAATAGGGGCTAATCTTTTGTTTATTGGGGTGTATATACCTAATTAATTGGGCGAATTAATCTTAGATTTGAAACCGCACAAAGCAAACATAACGTAGAGATGTAATCTTTCAATTATCATGGGATGTTACAAGCTTCTTTTTCCCGATTAGAGTCCAGTAGGCTTAACCTTGATTTCGGGGACGAAATCTTTGTTTTGTTTATTGGGATTTGTAACATCCCATTTCCGGCTAGACCCCTAGGAGTCGGTTGGTCGTGACAGAACCCTAGGAAGCCCAAAAATTGAAATACATCGACCGAGATTTCGGGTCACGGGTTGGTCACGCACGTGACCGACCCGTCACGCCCGTGACCAAGGGCATAACTCCTTCGACGATTGTCGATCTCAGGGAGACGATCGTCGGGCGCAGAATTTTCAACCCGGGCCTATCACGCCCGTGACCTATGGCGTGACACCTTCGACGATCGTCGATCTCAGCGGGACGATCGTCGAAGCGCAGAATTTACGTCATGGCCCTGTCACGCCTGTGACCCAGTTGTCACGCCCGTGACCAAGGGCGTGACCCCCTTCGGCGATTGTCGATCTCAGCGAGACGATCGCCGAGCGCGGAATTTGCCTGATGACCCTGTCATGCCCGGGACCCATTTGTCATGCCCGTGACCTAGGGCGTGACCACCCTTCGACGATCGTCGATCTCAGTTCGACGATCGTCGAACTGAGAATTGGCCACCCGGGACTGTCACGCCCGTGACCTATGTGTCATGCCCGTGACCAAGGCCGAAACGTCAGCCAGACTAGGAATTTCGGTAACTGACGTCGTAATCAATTCTGATTATGGGAAGTTACACCAGGAGTATTTATGGGTCGTTTTCTACTCTAATTATTTAATAAAATAAGGAAATGTTGGTCCAATAGGAAATCGCCACCTGGCAAACACCTCTTCGTTTCCAACGTTTCAACTGCCTCTACCATAACCGAAACACCATTAAGAGGAGCCTTCATGACCATAATTGCTTACCTCTTTCCCCTCCCCACTTGCTGATCTATAAAAGACTTCTTAGAGCAAGAGGAGAAGGTTACACGCTCGATCAAATGGATTCAGATTCCTCCCCTTGCTGTTGAAGAATTTCCGGCGACGCTGCCACCGCGCAAATGGCTTCCCGACGGTCTGCACGTCTCCAGCCCGCGAACAAGGTCCTCCCCTCCCTCTCCTTCTGCGGATAGATCTTAGAAATCATTAGGAGAGATATCGGGCTCAAAAGAGCCGGATCGGGTGAGCGTTTCCATGGTTTTTCCAAAATTTTCATGGTGGCGGGTTCACCGGAAACCGCCTCTCCGGAGGCCGTGCCGCCGCCCGACGGTAGCCCTCACCTCAACAGAGGAAGTGGTGGTGGTGGCCGGCCAGGGAGATGGCTGGGTGGCCAGGAGATGGCTTTAGAAAAGCTACAGGTTTCAAGTTTTTTTCTTTGGTTGTTGGTTCAGGCTAGAGCAGAAGATTAATAGTAGCATTGTATTATATTATATATTGTATAATTAGGAATTAATTCCTTTTACTGTGCACTAGGTTTAAACTAAAAATTATTGCCCGTAGGGGCTGAAACATAAAAAGTGGTTAGCATAGAAAATGTAGCCCTTGAAGTCTAGTTTAATCCAAAATTGATTTCACTTTTATTTACATGTTTCTGTGGACTTGTTTACATTCTATGTATAATTACTTCTCTCTCTTGTGATCGAAAAGGGCCGACAGAATTGGCGTTTTGTAGTGGCGGCCTTCCCGTGAGTCGGTGCCACCACAAAGCGGCAATTCTGGGCTAAGACCCCAATGGTTTAAAAAGAAAAAAGGGGGGGGGGGCTTACACGATTTTCCTCAAATGATGGATAGGAACTCCTTTGGTCATATCAAACCTATCACTATCTAATTTATTTAGGTATAGGCTGATAATTCTCCCAAAATTAGGAGTGCGTAGATTATCTTTGATTTTGGCAAACAACGGAGCACCCCAATCCAACCTCTTCCTGCAGATAATAGAAACGAGCACTTTGAACATTTACGTAGACAGATAATCATGAGATCCAGTCTTGTATATCAGAACTTTGCCAATTATGTCGGAAAGAAGTATTCCTTCATTATTCATCCCCTTACTCTTAACTTCTTTTGAACCTCTGGGCAGTCCACAAAATAATAGGGCTCTAGAGAAGTCAACTTTGTCGAGGTAATCGGCCTCTTCACAGACTGGGAGCGGCAAATACCTAGACAGAAGAGACGCATTTACCTTAAACTTGTACTTCCGATTCTTACTCTTAATAATAGTGTCTTCGTGTCTGAGCTTTGCATGCTAGAAGAACTTAAGAACTTCTTTGTGCAGAACTTTGCATGGGTGTTCTAGGACAAAAGACAGTCCTGTAGTTTCCAACATAAGAATGACGTTGCGAAACTCATCAGAAGCGTGAGCAAACCCGGTGCGAACTAACTCACCTCCTCCTAACAAGCCACTGGTGCTTCTAGGAGCCATTGAAAAATAGGAAAACTGAAATTTTGAAAGCAAACTTCTGGGGAAAAAAATTTTGAACAACTGAGGAACATAGTTTCTAAAAACTGAAACTTCTGTAAATCTGGAAGACTACACTGCACTGTGCTGACAAATTGCTGGATGGCGGCAAGAATCCAGACCACTACACTGTACTAAAGAAATGGTGACAGTCGGCTGCAACTCCTGTCGGCAAGAGTGGACTAGAGTCGGCAGCAGAGAGTGGAGTCAGCAAGCGCGAAGCTGATGGTAGGGCATGTCGGCGATCACTTCCAGCTCCAATGGCTAGGAAGGTTGAAACTAGGGCACGGGAGGAGGGGACAAATCGGCAGGTTTTGACGATTCGGCGAGACCGGAGCGGAAGGGTCGGGAAAAGGCAAATTGGCGTGTGTCGAATATTCGGCGAGTGCCCTCCCGTTCTATTTATAAATATAAATATATATATATGATTTTGAAAGTGCAATAATAAAGCGCGTACCACAAATTTGGTCGTCAATTCTTCGGATCCAATAAAGACATTTGAACTTTTACCCTATGCAGAATTCGGCGAAAATCACTTGAGGAGGTGCCTGATTCTGTGTGTATGACATGAATAATCGACGAATCAGCCGATATTCACCGAATTTGACTTTGCAAAATTTCTACTTTGTTGAAGTAGAACCCGAGACAATTGTTGCTTGCTTGACCTTCTTCATAAGTCCTTATTCATCATACCTAGTTCCTTTTTGAAAAATGAGAACTTGGTCTCGTCCAGCGGCTTCGTAAAAATATTTGCAACCTTCTTGTCCGTTGGGACATAGCTGAGGGCTATGTCCTTGTTCTCCACATGCTCCTCGATGAAGTGGTAGCGCACCTCGATGTGCTTGGTCCGGCTGTGGGAAACTGGATTGTTTGCGATTATAATTGCGCTTGAGGAGTCGCAATACATTGGACTCTCTCTAAACTTCAAATTATAATCTTTGAGTTGATTCCTTATCCAAAGAAGCTGTGTGCAACAACTACCTGTAGAGATATACTCTGACTCAGTGTTGGATCCCTAGTTGGATTTAGGCTAGGTTCACTAAATTAGGTTAAGTCTGACCCACACTATATAGCCAGGGTCTAGTCTGGTTGTCCTAGAGTTTAGGCTAGTCATTAGGTTCAACTTTCATGGACCAGCCAGCAGAGGAGCTCAGAATACTCCGAATTAGAAAATTCATAGATAAAACTTACCAGTTCAAAGTTCTTCGAACACAGCTCGACGATCGTCGATCTCAGATTGATGAACTCGGAGTTAATTCCTCTGAGCTTAGCTCGATAATATTCAAGCTCAGGTCGACGATCATGTCTTTCAGACTGATTCTCAGCTCGATGAACTCAGAGCACAGAATTGGCAAGTCATTCTCAGTATGCAGTTCACAGAGCTCATGTCGAAGAATATGAATTCTATGGTCGATGAATATGGAGCTCCGGTCGACGAACTCAATTCAGAGGTCGACGAAATCTGTCCCAAGCCAGAATATGAAGTTTTCCTAACTTCTGTCCCTTACTTTCTATATTATTTAGCAGTAATATTCCGAGTAATTTATGCTCATATTCCCCTGAATATGGTCGTTATTGGCAGCATTAATTATGGTCTTTATCGGGTTAATTACTTGCTTATTTTATTAGAGATAGTTGGGGAAACTCATTTAAGTCATATTCGAGCCATTTATATGCTCACGCTCTTTCAACAATTAATGCCAGCAATTCAAATTTCAAAGGAGAAATTAACTGCAGAATATAAAATAGATTTTCTCTTTTCAGTCGACATATACTCAACCAAAAATTAGAATACATAGAGCCCGACATTGAGAAGTGAATAGATAGCACACAAAGAATACAAAGATAGAGACTGAACTTTCAGAACTCTCTTACAGTGCAGAAAATAATCTGTTTTCTACCTGTCATTTCTGAAGACTGAAGAAGAACATTCATCATAATCAAGAGTCTTCTTCAATCTTATCCTCTAGGAACATTCAAGGACAACTAATCTTGATTCAGTCAGAAATTTCCAAGACTGTTTTCAAACAAGGCTGAAGACCTACACCCTGAAGCAAAGCTTCCAGTCTTCCTGAACCATTTAACATCTCAGGGGGATCTTTGACAACATCAAAGATCCACAAGTCTTCTCTATTGATTAGAGAAAGAGAAGACACCATCACCTCCTCTCACCTCCTGTAAAAGGGTTTTAACTCCCTTCAAAAGTTAACCACTTGGTTATCAAGTCTCCTGATCAAAAGACTTGGGTTGGTTTTTGGGCACCTGATCAAAAGCCTAAAGAGTTGTTATATCTCCCTGCAAATAGATATTATGGTGACAGTCACCTGATCAAAAACCTGTTATTGGATTCCTACCAGGGTGGTAGAAGAGTGGATATACCCAGGTTGGGGAACCACTATAAAATTTCTTGTGTTGTCTGGTTATGTTTCATTTTCTTTCTATTCTTGATGTGGCTGTGATTGATAGAATAGTTTAACCAGTTTTTTATTTCCTTCTATATAATTGGTATCACCTATTTTCAACTCTGATATAAAACTTAAAAATAGCCAAAGTTTTTAAATACTCTATTCACCCCCCCACTCTAGAGTAAATTAGATCCAACCCCCATCTTTCAATTGGTATCAGAGGCTTGTTCCATTGGTTGTACAAGCTAACACTTGAACCAAAAGATCCATGCTAGATCTGATTTCCCCTTCTTAGTTTTTCTATTATCACATAATTGCACAGAACAAAGACTATGCAAGCACCAGACCTCCAGTCTGCAACTTAAATAAGTTTGCAATCTAGAAGGCAAGAATAAAGCTTTATATGAACTCTATTGATGAGGAAATCTTTAATTCCATTTTGATAGGACCACCAGTTCCAAAAGCAACAACTACTGTCAGTTCCAGCACATATATTGTTCCACCACCTGAGTGGACTGATGCACAGAAGAAAGCCAAGATAGTTGATGCAAAAGCTATGAACATACTAGCTCAAACCATGTCCGATGACATATTACAGAAGGTGGCTGAATGCACATCAACCAAGGCAATATGGGACTCACTCAACCAAATGGTTGTTGGTTCAGCTGATGAGAGAAAGGATAGGAGATCCAACCTCATCTCACAATATGAGAACTTTAAGAAGGATGAATTAGAGTCTGTTGGTGATATTTACAACAGATTGAGCTCAATAGTCAATGAGCTGAAAACTCTAGACAAAGACATCACCCTCACTGAAGTAAATGAAAAAATCCTCATGTGCTTCCCGAGCTCGTGAGATTAAAGAATCTGGCCTATTAAGGAAGCCAGAAGTCTTAATGAGATTTCCACAGAATCTCTACTAGGAAACCTCAAGTCTTATGAGCAACTGATAAAGTCCAGAGAGGTTGCAGAACAGAAGACTACTTCATCAAGCAGAAAGGAGCAAAGTATTGCATTCAAGGCAAATGAAGAATCAGAAGCCTTAACAATCAATGAAGAATTTCTGAATCTCTTAGCCAAGAGATTCTACAAGATGGGCAAGAAAGACTTCAGGAGGAAGTCATTAAGGTAGGGATATAAGCCTAGGTATGACAAGACTCCCACTAAGGAAGTTATTTGTTTTGGCTATAGGAAGCCTGGACACTTCCTCTCAAAGTGTCTAGAGAACAAAAAGAATAAGAGAAGAAGAGAGAAAGAAACAAGGAAGCAACACTACAACAAGCCCTCCTCCAACAAACACAAAAGGAAGGAGAAAGGTTTCATTGCTGATACCTGGAGTGATACTAATGAAGAATCTTCATCTTCCAGCTCCAGTGAAGATGAAGAGGAAGCTAAAGCAAAAGAGATCTATCTGATGGCTATCAATGCATCAGACAGTTGTTCAGAAGCAGAAGCTGAATAATTAGACACTGAATAACCTCTATCTGAAGAGTATCGGTATCATCCTCTTTTGATATTGATTCAGATGAATTTAAATCCTTATGTTTTGATTTAATTAAGTCTGAAAGAGAAATTAAGCAACTTAAATAGAAATTGAATGAACAAGAAAACCTACATTCAGAAAATAATTAGTTAAAGTATGAAATAACTCTAGCCAATGAACAAATCATTAAACTAAAGACTGAATTATCTGAGGCTAGGCAACTTGAAGAATCCCAAAATGGGAGGAGTATCAAGTTGATGAACATCACAAGCACAGTGAATGTCAGACTCAATGGCAAGCTAGGCTTAGGTGTTTCATCAATCCTACCCTCACTGATTTAGAAGAACATATTAACAACCCCTATAAAATTTGTTTCTGAAAAGGGTAAAGAGAAAATAGATGATAATATTGTTAAACAAATAGAACTAAAACAAAAGAATAAGAAAAGAAGAAAGAATAAGAAAAATCTTAACCATAACAATGTTCAGCAGATTTCGTCGACCTCATATCGACGAAATGTGTACAATTCATCAAACTCAAGTTGACGAACTCTAAATGCAGATTCTTATTTTAATTTTTCTCTGAACAAAGCGATCGACGAAACTAGTATGGTTCATCGACCCGAGTTCTACGAAATTGGAGCCCAGAGAGTGAATATTTTCATTTTCTGAGCAGAGATCGAAGAACTTAGTCCCGTTCATTGACCTCAGATCGACAAACTCACCAGAATTCGTCGACCTCAGTTCAGAATAACAGAAACTTTAATTCCTATAAAACTGTTAATCAACCAAGACAACTTATTAATCCTTTTACCAGTTGGGAAATTCCACCTAGGAGATATCACCCATTAGGATATAAAAGCCAACCTGAATTTTAAACTATTTTCAGCTTTTCTTATCAAAAAAATAAAGGACCCAAGGTAACCTGGGTCAAGAACAACTAACTTCTATTTATACAGGTGAAGAGTTGTCCTGCTTTTAAATAACTATGGTATCTTAACAGTGGATGCTCCAAGCATATGCCTGGCAGCAAGGACAACTTAATAAATTACAAGTCCAAGCTTGGAACAAAGGTGATCTTTGGTGACTCCAATTGTGGTCAGACTGAAGGCTTTGGAGAAGTCATGGTTGGGGCAGTAACCTTCAAAATGGTTGCATATATAAGTGGACTAAAGCATAACCTCATCTCCATAAGTCAATTATGTGATGAAGGTTATCAGGTATCTTTTAACTCAAGCTCTTGTATTATTTCTTCTAAAAACACAAAACTATTTTAATTGGAAAAGGACTAGACAACATATACATAGTTGATTTTCACTCAGCTGTTTCAGATATTTGTCTTTTTAAACAGGTTATCAATCAAAATGATTTGTGGCATAAAAGACTAGGACATGTAAATCTAAAAAAACATTGCTGAGTTATCTAAGGAAAACCTTGTTAGAGAATTTCCTTCTAGTCCCTACAAGAAGGAAGGCCTCTGTAGGGCTTATCAATTAGGCAAGCAAACTAAATTTGGTTTTAAATCTGTAAATAAAAGTGATTCACCTAGGATCTTGTACTTGCTCATATGGACCTATTTGGCACTATTATTGTACAAAGCCTAGGAGTAAAATCTTATACTTTAGTTATTGTAGATGACTTCTCAAGATTCACTTGGGTGTTCTTTATGAGATCTAAGTCAGATAACTTCAAGGTTCTTACAGATTTTCTCAAGACCATACAGATTGAGTACTCTACTCCAGTTACATTGATTAGAAGTGATCATGGTACTGAGTTTGTGTCTCTTCTTATGCAAGAGTTCTGTGAGAAGGAAGGACTCAGGCACTGCTTCTCAGCTCCTAGAACTCCTCAACAAAATGGGGTAGCTTAAAGGAAGAATATAACCCTAATTGAGGCTGCAGGGGCATCACTTGCAGATGCTTACATGCCCCTCTCCTTCTAGGAAAAGGCTGTGAGCACAACAAACTATGTACTGAATAGAAGTTTAATACATAAACTTAAGAATAAGACTCCCTGTGAATTGCTAAGGGGAAGAAACCTAAAATCACTTATTTTAAAGTATTTGGTTGTATATGCTATATTCACAATAACAACAAGAAACATATTAGAAAGTTTGAAGCCAAAGCTATTGTGGGAATCTTTCTAGGATATTCAAAAGTCAGCAAGGCTTATAGAGTTTTAATAAATCTACCTTAAAAATTGAGGAATCAGTCCATGCGATTTTTGATGAATCTAACATGTATTACAAGGAGAAAGAAATTTCTACCAGTAGCTCATTGCAGGTACCTTACTTGTGTGAGAGATTGGATGATATAAACCTCGCCTAAGAGTCTCCATCTAATCCCTCTCCACAAGCTGTTGAAGATGATAGTGAAGAAGATAACTTGGATGCTTCTGACACTCTCCAAATAGCTAACCCAATTCCACAAGAGGAATTAATCCCTCAAACTACTACTCAAACTCCTCCCATTGATCTTGTCACACTTAGAGATCATTCTATATCTCAAGTGCTTGGAGACATATCAGCTGGTGTGCAAACAAGGCATTAACTCAACCTTAACTTGATGTTTGCTTGTTTCCTTTCTCAACTTGAGCCTCATTCCATCAAAGATGCAGAGCAAAATCTCCACTAGATCATTGCAATGCAAGAGGAGCTCAATAAATTTAAGAGATGTAGAGTTTGGGATTTGGTTCCTAGACCCAAAGACTACCCAGTCATTAGAACTGAATGGGTGTTCAATAATAAATTGGATACTGATGGTAACATTATAAGGAACAAAACAAGGCTAGTGGCTCAAGGCTACTCACAGGAGGAAGGAATTGATTATGACCAGACCTTTGCTCCAGTAGCAAGGCTTGAATCCATAATAATTTTCTTAGCTTATGCTGCCTACAAAAGGTTCAAAGTCTACCAGATGGATGTAAAGAGTGCTTTCCTCAATGGTGAACTCAAAGAGGAAGTATATATGGAGCAACCACCAGGATTTATCTTATCAACTCATCCCTCTTATGTATTTAGATTGCATAAAGCTCACTATGGTTTGAAGCAAGCTCTAAGAGCTTGGTATGAGAGTTTAGCTAGCTTCCTGTTATAACATAAATTTTCTAGAGGCATTGTAGATAGGACTCTTTTCATTAGACATCATAAAGATAAAATCTTGTTAGTACAAATATATGTAGATGACATTATATTTGGCTATACATATCTCAAATTATGTAAAAGGTTTTCTGACCTTATGCATTCAAAGTTTAAGATGAGTAGCATGGGTGAGCTCTCCTACTTCCTTGGTCTTCAAGTGAAGTAGACAACTGATGGCATCTTCATATCTCAGTCCAAGTATGCTAAAGAGCTGATAAAGTGGTTTGGGATGGCTGATGCCTCAACTAAGAAAACACCCATGACTTTAAATGCTATGGTGGATTCAGATAAACATGGGAAACCAGTTGATCAGAAATTATATAGGGCCATTGTTGGGTCCCTATTATATCTCACATCAAGTATGCTAGATATCATGTTTGTTACCTGTCTTTGTGCTAGGTTACAGGTAAACCCTAAAGAATCTCACCTTATTTTGCTAAAAGGATTTTAAGATATATAAAAAGTTGCCCTAATTTAGGACTCTGGTATCCAACAGAGTCAGAATTTGAGTTAACTAGATACTCTGATGCTGACTTTGCTGGATGTAGAGTGGACAGGAAAAGCACATCAGGAACATGCCAGTTCTTTGGTGCTAGACTTGTCTCCTGGTTTCACAAAAAGAAAACATCTGTGTCTACATCAACAACAAAAGCTGAGTATATATCAGCCGTCAGTTGTTGTTCATAGATGTTATGGATTAAAAACCAACTCCTAGACATGGTCTAAACTGAAATAATTCAACTTTACTCTGTGATAATACTAGTGCAATTTATATTGCCCAGAATCCAGTTCATCATAGTAGAACTAAATATATAGAAATAAGGCATCATTTAATTAGAGAGTGTATTGACAAAAAGAAAATTAATCTTGTCTACATCTGCACTGATTTGCAAAGCTATCTTCACCAAACCCTTGGATGAGAGAAATCATCTGTTCTTTCAGAAACAGCTTGGTATGATGAATGGAGAAGCATTAAATTAACTGTTTGTGTGTGGTCGAAGAATTTGTCACAGTTTGTCGACCGGAGATCGACGATCTGAGGACAGTTCTTGAGAGAATTCGTCGACCTGAGATCGACGAACTCTCTGGTTGAAGTAATTTTCGTCGACCTGAAACGACGATCTGGCTTCTGAAAATTTTCGTCGACCTGAGAACAATGAAAAGTTTTCCCTTCTTCAGACTGAGATCGACGAACTCATTTGTTAATAAAATATTTCGTCGACCTCAGATCGAAGAATTTTCATTTTTCACAGGACAGAGTTTGTCGGTTCACATTCTGAAAAACCTTATATCTAGGTTTTCTTTGAGCTCCATCCCGCGCATTCTATTCCCCTTGCACTTGATCTCTCTATTCCTCTTTTGCTGGCGATTTCAGAAAGCAATGGCGATTCCAGCAAGTACTCTCTCTTGCATAAAGTATGAAACCTATTTCAACATCGATTTCGATTCCTTTGGTCACTCAGACAAATAGACAAAATCTTCACGGATATTCTTTAGTTATTTGAAGATCAGAAATTGAAGCAGTTTATGACTTCAACGATCAAGCTGCCAGCCACCGAGATCAAGGAATGGGTCTACACATCAACTTCTTCTGATATAGAGATTATGGGATCAATTTCTGGAACACCGGTTTCTCTCTCTCCTGCTATTCTTTCTGACATATTTGGATTTGAGAATGGGGTAGATGATCTTGAAATGGATAGTTCTGATTTTGATGAGATGCTGATGAGAATGGGTCACTCCGAGGGAAACCCTACTAAGCTGTTGAAGAAGAACTTGTCTGCTGAATGCAAGTTCTTGGCTGATGTAGTAGGAAAGGTCCTACTGGGCAAGCACACTGCCCATGACTACATCACAAGGCACTAGTTTTTGGTGATGAGTGCCTTGGTTGATAAGAAAAATATTAAAGGGGGACATGTTCAGTTTGACTGGATTAGGAAGAAAAATTCTAAAAAGGAAGTTTGTTTTGCAAGAGTATTAGGAATTTTTCTGCAGGCCAGGGCTAATGACTTACTGGTCTCCCCGACAGTATTCAATAATGCCTCTAAGTTGTTGACATCTGATCTCTTTGGCAGATGGGAGAGGACGATTACCAAGCCATCCAAGGCTTCCTCCTCTTCCTCAAGACCTTCTGAGAGTACTAGGGCTGCTCTAGCCACTCCCCACCCTGCTAAAGATGTTTCCACTCCACCTCCACCTCCTCATGTTTAAACACCTTCAACAGCCCTCCAGCAAACATCCACATTTCCAGCCCATACTCCAACACCCCCTGCTTCCCACTCCAACATTCTTCACCAGTTCATACTCCTGAACATCAACCATCACCACTTTAATCTCCAGTACACAAACCAACTCCACCTCAATCTCCAGTGCATGCTACTCCACCTCACACCCTAGAGCATGTCACTCCTCCTCAATCCCCTCATCCTCCATATCTTACTGATATCCCCCTACACACCTTATCATCCATACCATCCTTTTATCTGCTGTCATCTCCCATCCATACTCCATCACCTCAAGATGAGCCCATGCCAGATTCCACTCCCTTCCCCTCAACCTCATCCCTCAATCCTCCTATATCAACTCAGACACCCTCTGAGTTCCTGCAAATGGATCCCTCTACCATTTCCTCTTTTATGCAAATTATCACTCCACTTCTGAAACAACTCATAACAAAGGCAATTAAAACTCTTGCTGACTCCATTTCCAACCTCACTGCTCTTCTGCCCACTGCACTTTCTATCCCTTCTTCTGCGGGCCTGGCTATAGGACCCTCTACAGCCAGGTAGGGGGAGATATTCCATGAATAAGCTCCAGTGCCTTCTCTAGCAGCAGCAACAGAAGAAGTAACAATAGCATAAGAAGCAACAATAGTTTTGCAGACAGTTGAGTCAAATGTACATATGGTTTCAGAGGATGAAACAGTTGATGTACATATGCTAATTGCAGATATTATGACTGTTGGTGATTGTTGCATCAATCCCACAGTAGATATCTTAGCTTTGTTAGATTCTTTCAGTACCATTTTTCTGAATTCTTTTCTTTCAGCAGTAAAGCCATCTTTGGTTATAGTATGTTACACTCCTCCCATAAGTCCTAAAGCTGTTAATCAACTGAAGGCAAGTTTTGCTGTTAACATGGTTGTGGAACCCTCAGGCCCAACCTATGTGATGGATGATAGTCCAATCCCCAATTTAGATGATTTAATTGCTCAAGATGTAGCTCAAGAACTACCACAGATTCAGAATGATCCTGAGCTAAATGAATTCCTACTTACTGACAAAGATATAGATGATTATCATATGATTGCTGAGAATATTGCTCTACCTGTAGTTGCTGAACCTCAAGTACTTCCTCAGGCTGAAAGATAAATCTCAAAGGAAACTTTGAAAGAGATAGATGAATTATATGATAACCCTCAAGGTTCTTCTGATGAGGATGTAGATGATGATGATTCTGATGGATCTGGTGATCCTAAATCTAAGAAGAAAGCTGCAAAGAAGAGAAAAGTTGTTCCAAAGGCTGCTCCAAAGCCTAACCCCACTCATGAAACACCTTATTACATCCGTAACAATATTGATCCATACCCAGGCATGCCATAGTGGTTGTGGTTATCCAAAAATGAGCAGAAAGAAAGGAAGAAGAGAAGGTGGTACAGGTCTCCTCCTAAGCAATTTAGGAAAGACCCTCCTCCTACTCCTCCTCCATCTTCAGGAGCCTCTAGCAATGTATCTCAAAGATCTGCTCCAGTTACCAAAACTTATCAGAGATATTCCAAGCAGGGTAGTAAGCAGCATTCTTCTCAAAGGCATCCTCCTCCAGCTTCAATCAAGAGAAATCCTACAGACTCTATTGATGAATCATAGAAGGAATCAAGTCGAAAAAGGCCAAAATCTCCTCCAATTCCCTTTGTTGATCCAGAGCAGGAAACCTCAACTAAAATGGCCAGATTTTGTAAGACCCCATTTTTTTTTTTTCAACCACCGGGGTCTTAGGCCCAGAACCGCCGCTTTGCGGTGACACCTTCACGTCCTGAAGGGTCATCACCACAAGGCGCTGATTCTGTCGGCCAATTCGATCACAGAAAAGTAGCATAATTATTGATGTAAGAAACAATGCAGTCCACAATAATACATCACATGTAAATAAGATAAAATCTCCACGAAGGGAGTGTCCACAGAAATCATCAGAGTACTATAAATACGGGCTTATGCCCGGTACAATATGTCCTCACTACAAGTCTCTCATGCGGAAGCGAAAACAGAAACTACTCAAGGTTGAGACTCACGGTCCCGGCTGTGTGAACTCCGGAGCTAGACTGCCCCATCTCTAGGCGCACCGATCTCTGGGGCTGCTCCTCCATGCTGGGCTCCACGATCCCCTAAATGATGTGGTTCGAAAACCGTTAGTCATAAAGACTAAGCCCTATCATCCCCTACCCCTTCCCCCATGGCTCCTAGGTACCGAGCGGGGAGGAAGAAAGGGAAGGACATGATGGTAGAGATAAATCAAGAAACAGGTGACTATGGACTTAATCTAGCAAGATGTATTCGATGAGCAGTTAATATGATTGTTATAATAGGTCTAGCAGTAAGAAAAGCAAACATATGAATTTAAACCTTCACTTATGCGAGAACACATAAGCAAAAGGGATATTTTGCAAGGCTCCCATCGTATAGAGTGTCCCATACCACTTATACGTTGGGGTGGCGGTTATCAAACAGCAATGGTTGTTATATATTTAAATTAACCTTTGATTTATAAACTTGCCCACACAAGCTTATAGACCAAGGGGTCGTTTTGCAGGTCCTAATGTATAAGCGTCCCATACCACTTATACTTTAGGTGTCAGGGTTAAATGAATCGATTATGCTATGACATGCTAGTGGGTATGATGAAACATGCAAGTGTAACTCACACACCCGACTCTGTGCACACAGACCTTTAGTTCCCCCTTTCGGAGCCGTTACCTCCCAGGATACCTCCGTAGTGGCAGACGGAAGCGGTGGGTTGGGCCTCGCCCACCTCAAAACCAGTAAAAGCACCACTGGTCTGACCTATCGTACGCCTCAACGCTTGGTGCACTAAGCGGACGCCTGCGTACTCTTGCCGGCTGGCACACCGGACTTCTGTTGGCGAAGTGCTAACCACCTCGCCGAGTCAACGATATCGGTGTCGGTGCAATCGAACTCCCCGATATCGTAAAACCCACCACCTTAACTTTTCCTATCTTATGCACATGCAAGTTTAATCGCAAACACACAAAAACCGAGCCGAAGCTCCCTGGACCAAAACGTCCGTCTCCAAAACAACCGAGCCGAAGCTCCCCGGACCATCCCGTCCGTCTCCAAACCGACCGAGCCGAGGCTCCCCGGACCCAAACATCCGTTTCCAAATCACCCGAGCCGAAGCTCTCATCAATCTTCCTGTGCCAACAGTGTTTGTGAAAAGTGCAATCCTAGTTACTAAGTTACTCTTGCCAGATTATTATTACAGATTACGTTAGCCCAGGACTGCCCCCGGTATACCCCGTGAAGGGCTCTCAAGGGGCACTAGGAACCAAGACGGCGGCATTACGGCCCGAAGTTCCCTTTCGCAAGGCACTTAATATTATTGGTTTATTTCCCTTAACCCATTCCCTTCTCACATTACGATAGACTATCCTAGGGTGATTTTTAAACCTTCCACTCTTCGGGGAAGACGATCTTTCGTCGAACCCGAGCACCTCTTAACTCTAGCTATCACCACTACTCACTACTCTTTATATCTTCCTATTGCGATTTCCTCCACTATTGCCCACCCAAACAAAATGAATTATTTAACTCCAATGTCTTCCTCAGATCATGTCTTATTTCAATTCACAATTGCTATATGCAGACCGACCTAGGCTACATGTCGAACCGGTTATGCAATGATCCATTACTCATCCAAATGCCCTAAATTATTCACTGGAGACTTACCATGATATAAATGACCTAAGTCCAGAAAATGGAAATTTTCCTAATTTATTTGACATTTAATTAAATTCCTCGAAAATCCCAAGGACTACCGGTTTGAACATGAACTATCCTAAGTTCTCATGCAAGATGTCCAGCAAATTTATGATAAATACTAGGTTATCTCAATAGGTTAAATCCTAAGTATCATAAATTTTCTATCATTAAAAGGGCATGAAAACTATTTTAGAAATAATCTCTAACTTCTGTTGTTTATGAATCAAGTACAGAAAATATTCTTCCAAAAATTATAAATAATTTATGTCGTGCGGGTAAAGGCCTAAAATTAGCACTGGCCAAGTTTCACAATTTTCCAGCAAGTATTTTATCCATAATTGATTTTTAAACATAAAAGCCCTTTCTATCATCTGTGAATAAAGTACTAGATTTACTCAACATAAAATTCTATAAAAATCCATGGATCAATGTGCTACTAATCAAGATCTAAATCCAGAACTTTAACTGATTATAATTAATTTAAAGCCTCCAAATAATTGAAACAACAATTCGGGCAAATAATCCTTTAACACATGAAGTATGATATTTATTAATCATAAAATTCCAGGAAAATTACCATAAGTCTAAAACATCCTAAAACCCCCTCCTCCCGAGTTTCATGATTTTTGGATTAGAATTAGTACTTAAAATAACTAAATTACATTTCTATCCTAATTCAAACTCTCAATTTCCGAGGTACCCAATCACCTCCAATTCCTTCACCATTTCAACCAGAGAGTTTTCATCATATCATCCCCCTCTCCTCCAAATTTCAAGGGAATACAAGAGCTTTTGCTCCTATGTCCTTCACAAACCTCAAACTCCCACCCGTTGGATTTGAGCCAATCTCTTATGGTAAAATCCACCCTAATCCACACCATGTTACCCAAGAGGGTAGACATAGACTCAACAAATCAGTGGCCAACAACTTCAGCCTCTTTTGAGGAGATTTGTCCACTCCATCTCCAATCGTACTTTTCCCCAAAGTACCCCTCACCAATACCTATCTAGGACTTGATACTTCCCTATTCAAAACTCGACCAATCGAGTTGAAATTTTGTACAGATCTTAACATTGATGTCAGGGACCACCACCCAAAATTTGGGGGAGTTTGGACTTAATTTCATCTCCTAATTAATTTTATATTATTTATTAAAATTTTACAAAAACTTTAGGCAAAAGTTCTCCAAAAATTCTCACTTTTGGACAGCCTCTCGATACACATATTATAGATCTCCAGTCCAGATTTCAAGTCATTTGAACATGTTATGAACCGTGGGCAACCATTTCAATTTCTGGTTAGCCTAGGTCTTGATCCCACCAAAATGAGTGCTGTGGTTAAACCACTCACCCAAATTGAATAAAATCAATTTTAAATTAAAGTAGACCCAGAGGGCTACAACTTTTGTGACTGGTCATTTTTCCTAACTCGGCCTCTAAGTGCCTCGTTTCGCAGCCTCAAAATATGTTCAAATAATCTATTTTCCATTAAGTAATATATAATAATCTATGTATTATAATATTAATTCTACTGTTCATCTTCTTCATGAACTCGAACAGACACAGGAAAACATTTTTCCTGTAAGCGTTCCGTGATCCGTCGCCGGCCGTTCGGTCACTTCCCTGGCCAGCCACCACCACCACCACCTCCGTTGAGGCGATGGCTATCGGTCGGCGGTGGTTTGGCCGCCGGAGGTGGCGGTTTCCGGCGAACTCAAAAATATCTTTTACATGGTTTTCTCATGAAAACGAGAGACGGGTCCGGCTCCGTTGAGCGCGAACCTCCTTTCTAAGAATCCTAAGATCTACCCATAAAAGAGAAGGAGTAGAGGATGACCTTGTTCGCGGTTTGAAGGCGAGAAGAACGACGGGGTGCCATGGCGCGGTGGTGGCGTTGCTGAACTTCTCCTACAGTAAGAACAAGGATCTGATCCGATTACTTGAGCGTGTAACCTTCTCCTCTTGCCCCAAGTGGGCTTTTATAAGTCAGATAGTGGGAAGATGAATGGGTAAAGCCTTAATGGCCATGAAGGTTCTCCCCTTAACGTTTCGGTTACAGTGAAGGGATAAGAAACGGTGGAAACTGAACAGGTGTGTCCAGCTGGCGGCTTCCTATTGGACCATATCTTCCTCATTTATTATATAATTACAGAAGGAAAACGGCCTGAAATTACTCCTGGTGTAACTTCCCACACCCGCATTTATTACCACGCGTGTTAGAATAATTTCGGGCCTGAACCGTCGTTTCGGCCAATATCACGGGCGTGACCCATAGGTCACGGGCGTGACAGGCCCGAATAGCCAATTTTGGGTTCGACGATCGTCGAACTGAGATCGACGATCGTCGATGGATGGTCACGGGCGTGACACTTGGGTCACGGGCGTGACAGGCCCGAACGGCAGATTTTGGGGTCGACGATCGTCGAATTGAGATCGACGATCGTCGAAGGCTGGTCACGCCCTAGGTCACGGGCGTGACCTCTAGGTCACGGGCATGACAGGCCCGAACGACAAATTTCGAGGTCGACGATCGTCGAATTGAGATCGACGATCGTCGAAGGCTGGTCACGCCCTAGGTCACGGGCGTGACACTCATGTCACGGGCGTGACATGCCCGGGCCGCAAGGTCGACGATCCTCTCACGGCGATCGACGATCGTCGATGGGGTCACGCCCTTAATCACGGGCGTGACACCTTTGTCACGGGCGTGACATGCCCAGACAGTACGTTCGACGATTGTCTCGTGGAGATCGACGATCGTCGAAGTAGTCACGCCCAAGTCACGGGCGTGACGGGTCGGTCACGGGCGTGACCGACCCGTGACCCGAAATATTGATCGCTTTATTTCAATTTTATGTGCTTCCTGGGGTTCTGTCACGACCAACTGACTCCTAGGGGTCTAGCCGAAAATGGGATGTTACAGATTTCATGAGCTTATAGGACTCTCACAAATTAACAAAGCCAAAGCTGAAGGAAAGGATCCTTCACAATTCTCTAACATGTCTTCATACAGAGAGGAAGAAATGAAAAGGTATGCTAAGGCAAAGAAATTCTTTAATTTTGATTATTATATGAAATTACATCCAGAAGCTGTGGTTCCTAGATCAACATCTCTCAACATCATTGGTGCATCAGACATGACAATGTCAAAGAGAGAAGCTGCCAATCCAAACTGAGAAATCATTTTCAAACAGCCTTTTGAGAAGTTAAAGAAAGATAAACCAAAGCAGAACAAGTGATTTAGTGTATATTTTATTCTTGTTTTCTGATTAAAACTCTGTGTGTCTAATCATGAAGCACTCATTTGTAAATATCTGTTGAATGTTTTATTTCTGTCAGATATATGTGTTTATGCTTTATGATTGTTTCTGTTATTTGTTGTTTTAGTGACCTCACTCAAATAGGGGGAGATTGTTGGATCACTAGTTGGATTTGGGTTAGGTTCACTAAATTAGGTTAAGTCTGACCCACACTGTATAGTCAGGGTCAAGTCTGGTTGTCCTAGAGTTTAGGCTAGTCATTAGGTTTAACTTTAATGGACCAGCCAGCAGAGGACCTCAGAAGACTCAGACTTAGAAAATTCAGAGATCAAACTTATCTGTTCGAAGTTCATTGAACTCAGCTCGACGATCGTCAATCTCAGATCGACGAACTCATAGTTAATTCCTCTGAGCTGAGCTCGACAATATTCGAGCTCAGGTCGACGATCATGTCTTTTAGACAGATTCTCAGCTTGACGAACTCAGAGCACAGAATTGACAAGTCATTCTCAATATGCAGTTCGCAGAGCTCAGGTCGAAGAATAGGAATTCTAAGGTCGATGAACTTGGAGCTCCGGTCGACGAACTCAGTTCAGAGGTCGACGAAATCTGTCCTGAGACAGAATGTGAAGTTTTCCTAACTACTATCCCTTACTTTCCATATTATTTAGCAGTAATATTCCGAGTAATTAATGCGCATATTCCCCTGAATATGGACGTTATTGGAAGCATTAATTATGGTCTTCATCGGGTTAATTACTTGCTTATTTTATTAGGGACAGTTGAGGAAACTCATTTAAGTCATATTCCAGCCGTTTGTATTCTCCAGATCTTTCAGTAATTAATGCCAGCAATTAAAATTTCAAAGGAGAAATTAAGTGCAGAATATAAAAGAGATTTTCTCTTTTCAGTCGATATATACTCAACCAGAAATTAGAATACATAGAGCAAGACATTGAGAAGTGAATAGACAGCACACAAAGAATACAGAGATAGAGACTGAACTTTCAGAACTCTCTCGTTGTGCAAAAAATGATCTGTTTTCTACCCAGTCATTTCTGAAGACTGAAGAAGAACATTCATACAATCAAGAGTCTTCTTCAACCTTCTCCTCCAGGAACATTCAAGGATAACTAATCTTGATTCAGTCAGAAATTTCTAGGACTGTTTTCAGACAAGGCTGAAGACCTACACCCTGAAGTAAAGCTTCCAGTCTTCCTGAACCATTCAACATCTCAGGGGGAGCTTTGACAACATCAAAAATCCACTAGTCTTCTCTATTGATTAGAAAAAGAGAAGACACCATCACCTCCTCTCAACTCCTATAAAAGGGTTTTAACTCCCTTCAAAAGTTAACCACTTGGTCGTCAAGTCTCCTGATAAAAATACTTGAGTTGGTTTTGGGGCAACTGATCAAAAGCCTAATTGGTTGCTATATCTCCCTGCAAATAGATATTGTGGTGGCAGTCACCTGATCAAAAACCTGTTAGTGGATTCCTGCCAAGGTTATAGAAGAGTGGATGTACCCAGGTTGGGGAATCGCTATAAAAATTCTTATGTTGTCTGGTTGTGTTTCATTTTCTTTCTGTTCTTGCTGTGTCTGTGATAGATAAAATAGTTTAACCTGTTTTTTATTTCCTTATATATAATTAGTATCACTTATTTTCAACTCTGATATAAAACTTAAAAACAACCAAAGTTTTTAAATACTCTTTTCACCCCCCCCCCTTAGAGTAAATCAGAACCAGCCCCCATCTTTCACTCAGCAAAAGAAGTTGCCACACAATTCTGCTTCTTACTGCTCCATGAAACAAGCCGTCTTCCGAGGAATTGGCACGTCCCGGAAGTGCTTTTCTTATTGTCCCTACTGTAGGATCTTGTGGGACCCTTAGAGGGGGGGGGGGTGAATAAGGGCTCTTTAAAATTTTAACAAGCTTTTTCTAAAATGCAAAAATAGAAGTAAAGTTTGAGACACACCAATGAAATGAAAAATAAGATTTTATTTCTCCAAAATATATATGTAAAATGATTCCAATAAAGCTTGAAATCAAGGCTTACAACGATAATAGTTTTTAGCTTTTTTCACCGATCCTTCTCCCAAGGACCGGTAGGCTATAGTCAATATCTCCCTAGATATGGCTACTAGCCTCCCCCTAAATCAAACCTATGATCTAGACGCTGCACACAAGGCAGCAATTTACTCTTAAGCCTCACAAGGACCTAGAAACCACTCACAAGGTGGTGATTTGCCCCTAAGCCACACACGGGCTTAGACACCACACATAAGGTGGTGATTTTCCCTTCCCAATTACAAAGATAAAAAGTGAAAATGAAAGTACAATAGTAAAACTTAAAAACTCCCTCAAAATCACGAGCTCTGAAGATGATGATGGACCGATGAGAAGATCTCCAACCTTGAACGCACGGTCGTATCTCCTTTGCTCTAGAGATTTCAACGGACCAAGGGAGTTCTTCTGGAAACGGAGATGAAGGCTCTGAAAATTCTCTGGGAAAACTAAAGCTCTGCACGATCAATCAATTCCCTGAAATTTTTGGCCGTATATATCCCTTTATGCTATCGTCGGCGATAGAGTTAACGCCCCGCGATAGTGATAACTCTCCGTTGCTTGACACGTGGCATACGTCGCGCGGACTTTCAGATCTGAGTGAAGAACGTGACGATCGTGGGATATCGCTCGGTGATATCGGTATCGCCCCGCGATATCGCTCAACCGTGACTTCGTGTGCGACATCATGCGGATCAAGGGTGACGTCAGCAGTAACTGCCCATGTTATCACCTGCGGTAGTGTTATCGCCAGCGATAGTGTGATTTTCCATTTCTTCAATGCTATGCTCAGCCATTCCTTAGTACTTAAAAAGCCTGTTATCCCTGCACATTTAAAACACATACCAAGATCAAACACATCCGGGATTTATTATTCTCAAACTAAGAAGTGCGGAACGCATGCTCTAACACCTACTTCCTGCAAAATCAGCATCTAAAAAGACAATTAGATCGACATCATTAGTTCTTGGGTACCATAAGACAAGATTGGGTGTACCCTTAAGGTATCTTAAAATCCGCTTTGTAGCGACGTAATGAGATTCCTTAGTGTTCACCTGATATTTAGCGTAGACACATGTTAAAAACTTTATATCTGGTCTACTACCAGTCAGGTAGTGCAAGGATCCAATTATGCTTCTATACTTAGTTTCATCAAAAGGTTTCTCTTTCTCATCCTTATTCAGAGACATAGTTGAACCCATTGGAGTCCTCATAGAGGATGCGTTCACCATTCCAAATTTCTTAAGAATCTCTTTGGTGAACTTCGTCTGAGAGATGAAAATTCCATCTTCAGATTGCTTCACTTGAAGTCGTAAGAAATACTTCAACTTTCCTATACTGCTCATTTCAAACTTCCCTTGCATAAGTTTGGAAAACTTCTTGCAAAGGTTGTCTTCTGTATAGCCAAATATGATGTCATCGACATAGATTTGCACTAGCAGACTCTTGCCTTTAACTTCCCTAAGAAACGATGTCTTATCTATCTTTCCCCTTGTGAACTTGTTCTCAAGAAGAAAGCTAGGCAACATTTCATACCAAGCTTGGGGATCTTGCTTTAACCTATATAAAGCTTTATTAAAAAATAAACAAGTTCAGGGAATTGAGAATTGACAAAAGTTTAGGGTTGTGCTACATATACTTCCTCTTTCAGATCTCGTTAAGGAGTGCTGACTTGACATCCATTTGGTTGACAGTGAAGCTTTTGAGGGCAGCATATGCAAGAAACAACCTGATCGCCTCGAGCCGAGGCACTAGAGCAAATGTCTGATCGAAGTAGATCCCCTCTTCTTATCTATAACCATGAGCAACAACCCTGGATTTATTATTGATAATTACTCCGTGTTCGTCCAGCTTGTTTTTGAATATCCATTTTGTGCCTATCACATTCTGTCCCTTTGTCCTGGGCACTAGCTCGCAGAGTTTACATCTTTCAAACTGGTTGAGCTCCTCTTACATTGCCATGATCTAAGAGGCGTCTTTGTTTGCTTCGTCAAACTTCTTCGGCTCAACCCGCGATAGAAAACTTTGATGCATAACCTCATTAGTAGTACTTCTTCTGTTTCTCACACCATCGCCTGGCTCTCCAATAATTTTATGATCTAGGTGATCTCTTAGGTGTCGTAACCCTAAATTCCTTTTCCTCCCTCCAGTAGGCTCTGTAGCATCTTTTATAGCCTCTATGAGTTGAGGCAATTCTTCTTCTAAGGGTTCTTCATCCACCAAGCCTGGATCGACGAGCTTGACTGAGCTTGGAGCTTCTTCCTTGACAGCTTCATCCAGGCTTAGCTCCTTGAACCTGGTACCTTCATCTGCACTAATAACACTATACGAGCTGCTATGGAGCATGTTAGTCTCATCAAATACAACTTTTATCGACTCTTCTACCACCAGAGCTTTCTTATTGAAAATCCTATATGTCTTACTATGGCTACTATATTTACAAAAATACCTTCAAAACCCTTTTCACTAAACTTTTTGCAGCAATACTTCCCATTATTAGGTACGAAGCATTTACTTCCAAAGATTCTAAAGTAGGACACAGTCGATTTTATGCCCTTAAATAGCTCATAGGGAGTCTTACGATAGCTTTTGTTGATGAGTGCTCTATTTTGCATGTGACATGCTATGTTGACTGCTTCAGCCAAGAAGTGCTCCTAGAGTGATGCGTCGTTCAACATAGTTGTGCATGCTTTAATGATGGTTCTATTCCTTCTCTCTGCTATTCAATTTTACTGTGGAGTATGCGGGGAGAAAAACTCATGAAAGATACCTTGACTTCCCTAGAATTCTGTCATGACACCAGACTCAAATTCTATTCCGTGATCACTTCTGATTTTGACCACTAAACAGTTCAATTCGTTCTTAATTTGCTGGACAAAATTAGTGAAAGAATCGAAAGTGTCTGACTTGTGTTTCAAAAAGAACACCCAAGTAAAATGCGAGTAGTCATCAACAATAACTAACGTATAGACCTTACCTCCTAAACTGTGAATAGGCATATGATCGAATAAGTCCATATGAAGCAAGTATAAGCTTCGTGAAGAATATTTTTCAGCAATACTCTTGAAGGTAGCTCGTGTCTGGTTACCCATTTAACATAAGTGACATGGACTCTCTTTAAGGCACTTAATGTTGGGGGTATTGCGCACTAAGTTGTGAGAAAATAGCATATTTAAGGTTTTGAAATTAATATGTGCTAATCTATTGTGTCATTAGTCATAAAGAGATGCACTATCTTTTGTAATAAAACATACTGGTGTAGAATTATCTAAGCAAAGGAAATTTAAACAGAAAATATTTCTGCTCCGAGTGCTTGTTAAAACCGTCTCCAAATTTGCATATGACTTTATCAAACACTTGTCCTTGCAGAACTCAACGATGTAGCCTTTGTCATATAGTTGACTTATGCTTATGAGATTATGGTGTAATCCTTCAACATAAGCCACCTCTGTGAAAGAGACTATGTCGTTGAAAATCATACCATAACCTTTTTTTGTTCCCCTATCTAAACCTCCAAAGATGACTTTTGGTCCATCTTTGACTGGGGTATAATCACATAAAAGGCTTCTTGTCCCGGTCATGTGCTGAGAGCATTCACTGTCAAAATACCAGATCGAAGTTCTATTATCCTTTGGACATTCCTACAAAAACATATCATTTTACCTTAGAAACTCAAACGTATTTGGGTCCTTGGTTCCTAGTCAGCTTACCACCACTACAAACATTAACTTTGCGAGTGGTCTGTCTCGCATAGCTAACCCATGGGATTACAAAGTTAGCGGGGTTGTTCCAGCAATCTATGCCAAAATGACAAATTTTGCCGCAGCACCAACAGTCAAATCTATTGTACCTCCTTTTGAACTCCTGCTTTACCTTTTGGAGTTGAGGTCTAGCAAGGGCAAAATTCTTTGAGGTAGATGCCTCCTGGTTGCAGCATACACAGGTGCTCTCCATCTCTTTAGCCTTAGGCACATCAGTTTTAGCTTTTGGTGCCTTCTTATTGTTATGGTCATGGACATATGGACCATAACTCTTCATCTGAATCTCTTCATAAGGTGCTTTGAACACGCTAACACCAAAGTCATGGGGATGGGTCCATCCCTAGTATCTATCCTTGGGCTCTACATGAGTATGCCCAGCATGATGAACATAGGATGACTCAAGGTAAAACTTGTTCGTCGAGAAGATTACCTTCCTATAAAAGTGTTGACTGATGGGTGCCTTTCCCTTTTCTTTGGCGCTAGCCTTCTTGGCAGCCTTACCCTTTCCACCAACGTGGCCAAGACCACTACCCTTCCTCTGATCGTAGAACACATTAATGAGAGGGATAACAGTCTTTGGTTTGGAGAAACTCTCAACAAGTTTTCTTTCCACTGCGAGCTTTTCTTCCAACTCATCAAGATATTTTTCCTTAAGACTTAGTGTCTCAGCAGAGCCTGAAAGTCTTTATTTTCAAGGTAGCTTATAACCTAGGGGGTGAATAGGTTGTTTCTCTATTGTTATTATATTTTAATTTTCTTTTCCTTAGTTCTTAGTGTGTTGGTTGTAATTAGCTTTCAATTACCTGCACACAGAAAACAACACAGAAAAGTACACACAGATTTATAGTTGTTCCCCAACTTTTGGGTACATCAACTCTCCTCCCACCTTACTAACTTCCTGTTAGTCAAGGCACTTCTCCAAACCACTGCTCCAAAGATCTTATACCTCAGATCCCTTAGGATCTCTCAGTCTTCTCCAAGACTTACCGCTCGACCACAAAGTCCTACATCTCAGTGATCAAAAGATCACCTACCTCAGGATAAAGGCCCTACACTCAGGCTGGGAGGATAGACCTACCTCAGATCCATAGGATCCTACAGCTTAGGCATTAGTGCCCTATAACTCAGTGAGATTACCTCACCTACTTCAGGCGTGAACCCAAGTCCTACTCTCAGAGAGTATTCCTCTCCTACAGCTCAGTGATCAATTTATCACCTACCTTAAATCCAAACTATATCCTACTGCTCAGGCAAATCATCCCTACCTCAGGCTCAGAGAGCCCTACAACTCAGATCCAAATGGATCCTACTGGAGTTAAATAGAGTTTTATTTATCACAGAGAAATTTCTTTATGATAACCCCTTGAGCTGAGTTATCTTAGCTCTAACTTTCTTCATAGCTACAAAGATTTGAGCTGGAAGTAACTAATAGTAAACTGCCATGCTTCTTCTTCCTTCCCTGGACAGAATCAGCAACTTTTGTTCTCTCTTCTTCTCAGCTTCTGAAGCAGATCTTTGGATTAGGGTTTTCTGTACTGAGAAGTAACTTGATCTATAGAGATCAGTTATTTGTTTCTGCTTCCCCCCTTAGAAGGAAGACCTTCTGAACTTGCTGATGTAGATGAAGATGACACCAGCTAACTAAACTTTTTGGATCTTGTAGAAAGACTTCAAGCTCTTTTCTCGGCAGCAATGGCGAGGAAGATGAAGTCTAGCCGCAACCTTTTTGAATCAATAAAACCCTAAAAAATTATCTTATGACTTGGCCCATCTCTTCCTTTTGTAGTTCGCCGATCAATGACTCTTAGAGATTAGTGGGCCCCACATGCAGCTTCCAGCTATGCATTGCTTTAACAGAAGAAGACATATAGTAGCTTCTCGGCAAAGTTTGTCGTGTTCTGTAGCTTCACCGTACTTGATTTGAAATTAGTTGACTTTGTCGATTTTGCTGACGTCAGCGCCTGTGGCGTTGAGTGAGCAAGCCTCACTCAGCGCCAAAACACTTAGACAGAATTCTGTCTATATAGGAGTTGAGTGAGTAAGCTCCGCTCAACGCCAAAATACTTAGGCAACTTTTCTGCCTTGAGGCGTTGATAGCGTTGTGTGAGGAAGCCTCACTCAACGCCAAAACACTTAGGCAATCTTTCTTCTATTAGGCATTGACAGTGTTGAGTGAGCATGCCTTACTCAACTCTATTTGCCTTAGCCAAGCTTTCTGCTACTTGGCACTGAGTGAGTAAGCTCCACTCAACACAAAACTACTTAAAAGATTTTCTTCTATTATCTAGCATTTAGTGAGTGAGCTACACTCAACACATTTGTACTTTGCCAAATTTCTGTGTCTAAAAATACTGGCTTTGAGACTTAGTCAATGCCTTATCACATGAGATTGAGTGAGCTTGCCTCACTCAACGCCTGTGGACTTGACAAATATTCACAATTTTCTTGTGGCGTTGACTGACTGAGTTATACTTAATTATTATAAAGCTATGACATTGAGTTAGTGAGCTACACTCAACTCCTGTGGACTTAGCCACTTTCTTCTTAGGTTTTTATTGTATTACCCTATATCACAGCTTTTTGCTGTTTAACATTGAGTGAGTTGACTTCACTCAATTCCTGTGGACTTGTCCACTTTCTCAGATTGCCATAACTTTGGCTTTAACTGTATAGGCTTCACTCAGAGTTATAAGTCATCTGGCATTGAGTGAGTAACCTTCACTAAACGCCTGTAAACTTAGACAAATTTTTGTCTATCCACACCTTAGGTAAGTGTTTACCTGACCTTGCTACTTAGGCTACTTGTCCCTTCATTGTTGCTAGGACATCCTGCAATCATGAACTTGAACATATATTAAATATACCATTGTGTATGCTCATTGATATATTTGACTTCTTCAAATCTAGGACATTGTGGATAATAGACCCAACAGAGCCCTTGAGTTCCTTTTATAAGGAGTGGACTTCGTCTCTAAGAGGAAGTAATTGTGCAATTTCTTCCTTCAGATTTGATTCCACTGCCTTGAGGGAGGCAATCTCTTTTACCTGCTTTTGGATTACCTTACGACACTTGTCGAAAGCTTTTAACAGGTGCTCGTGCTGAGCCATTAATTCTGATTTGTTCTTATAAGAGGAATAGTCTTCATGACCATTAGTGGACATTTCAGATTCTGATAGAATAGTGTGCAAGTTTACCTTCCCATGGTACTCAGAGTCACCCATTTCCTCGTCAGATTGAGCCATGAGTCTAAAGTAAGCTTCTTCATTTTCAGATCTCGACTTACTCGAGTCACTATCGCTGAGAGTCTTCGACTTTTTTGCGACGAAGCTATTTTCTTATTTCTTATTCCCTTTGAAAGATCTCTTCTCATCCTTCCTAGAGCTATCCTTTTTCTTGTAAAGACACTTCGCAATCATGTGACCTGATTTATTATAGCAGTAGCAAACAACGTCAGAGGAAAATTATTTGTTTAGTTTGGATTTATACCTCTCCTCTTTGTTGTAGCTTTTCTTGGTATGATCACCGTCACGATGTGATATCCTGTAGTCAGAGGAGGAGGATGGATTCCTCATCTACCTTCTCTTGCTGAGTAGTTTCTTGAACTGCTTGGAGATAAGGAAGATTTCTCCTTCAGATAGCTCGGAGCCCGATCTATTGGGCTCGAAGTCTTCAGGAGTGTCTGGAGCTCGTGTCCTTATGGGTGACAACCTTAGAATTCCTAGAACCTTCAGCTTTTAGGGCTAATGAATTCTCTTTGCTTGCAGTCCGGTTGACTTGTTCCTCCTTCTTTCTGGTGTTCATTTGGAGTTTGTAGGAGAGCAACTTTCCGAACAGTTTCTGGGGTATATCTCCGGCAGCTTCCCAAATTCTCTAATGACAACAACTTTGGTATCCCAGTACTTAGTTAGGTATCTCAAAAACTTATTATTAAGCTCGCTATTAGTGAATGCATGACCATAGTTCCTGAGGCCATTGATGACCTTGAAGAATTTTCCGAAGCTGTCCGCAATAGAATCATTGGCCCCTTGCTTGAAGGCTTTATACTCCTGGTTCAACAATGATCTGCGATCGTCTCTCACATCTTCAGTACCTTCTATCAGGACAACAAGACATCCCCACATCTCTTTGGCAGATTTATAGTGGAATAAGTTCTGGAGCATTGAATCATCCACTGCACTTGCTATGATATTCTTTGTCTTCTTATCTAGGGAGACTAAGGCAATCTCATCCTTAGTGAGATCCATCATCTTCTTGGGAATCATAATCGCTGGATTTATTATTGAAGCTTGTGTAGTGATGTGTGGTCCTTCTTCCACTATCTGAAAAATCCTCGGATCAGCAGCCTCCATGAAGAACCGTACTCATTCTTTCCACATGGGAAAGTTTTCCTTGGTGCACACCGGTAGCTTCATGGATGACATGTCTTTGCTTATGTACATGGTGACAAAGAAGAATCTCTTAACGCTAGATCAGGGATCTTGTTCAAGGTGTTAGCCTTATTGAACAAAACCTCTCTCTGATACTAATTGAAAGTATCTAGCGTTTATCTAAATCACATAGAGGGGGGTGAATAGGTGATGTTTGTGTCTTTTTGCGGAATAAAAATAATCTAAAAATCAAGCACACAAACGCAGAGATTTTATAGTGGTTCCCCGAGTTAGGTACGTCAAATGTCTCACCTCGTCTATCTCCTACGAAGGGCAGATTCAGCTACTTCACCAAACTTAGATTTCATCAAATCTTACACCTCGGAGTCGTAACTCCTACACCTCAGAGACGACACTCCTACCACTCGGAGAACAACCTCTCCTATAACTCGATCCACAAACTGGATCTACAAACTCGATCCATAACAAGATCCACTCTCTCGATCCACAAACGGATCTACTCTCTCGGTCCACAAACGGATCTACAAATCTCGGAGAAAAATCTCCTATAATATTTAAGCAATATAACAATACAAAACACACGATTACAAGTCTTGATCCGACGTTCTTGAAAAGGTTGAACTTGAATCTTGGAGAACTCAGAAACTTGAAATCTTTAGATCTTAAATCTTGAACCTCGGATCTTCAACCAACTAGGACTGGAGTAGAGTAAATCGCTAGAGAAGACATGATCATGTCGAAGAAGTCGTTGAAGAAGACAATCGATCAAAGTCGCGGCCGAACGGAATAGAGTCGCGAGTTTTCGTATGCGGGCCAACGGTTTCGATTTCGGGAAACTTTGTAAAATTCGAAATTAGCAATTAGGTTAAGATTAGATATTTCAAAAAACACCCTATCATATATATAGGAAGATTCAAAATAATGGCTATAAAAGAATTTACAAAAACAAACCCTAGCAATTACTGTACATGGCCGACGATTTCCGAACAAGATAAAAAATCGAAAAAATCGACAAGTCTTTTTCGGCCAGATTCGTCAAGTATCAAACTAATACTCGTCGAATATGCCTTAGACAGAATTCCAGAGTAGTCGACATTCAGCTCGACACACTCGGTGAGTATCGTCTGGGATACTCGTCGAATTCGGCGAGTATCGCTAGTGATACTCGGCGAATTCAACGAGTATCGCTAGTGATACTCGACGAATTTCCTTGGTTAAAATCTAGATCCCTAGAGAATTTACCCTAAGTATATATGATGAATTCGACGGGTATCGGGAATCATACACAATGAATTCGGCGATTATCAAGGGGATACTCGACGAATTCGATGTGTATGACTAACCATACTCACCGAATTTTATCTAGGTAAAATTCTTAATTTCTAAATCCTGAACTTTGGCCTTCCTTAATCCTTCTCCTGTACTTGGGAAAGAAGCACACCCCAATAGAGAGATTATACGTGAGTCAACACATTGGCCTACACAATGAAGAATTACATTGCATAGTCTTGTATTTACTGACCCACTGTAACCTGACATTGGTGTGTACTTAGTAAAGTAAACCTACAAGTACATAACTAAAATGCAATATAAAATACAAACTCAATTCATCTTAGCTTGACTGGACCCTTCTTCAAATCAGGATTATTGTGGATATAATACCCAACAAAGACTCCAAAAACCAATGACTTAATCCTTTGAAGAGTGATTCTTAAGACTCTCTACTCAAATTACAAAAAAGAAGGGTAAGAAATGAAGGAGTTGAAGAAATTACTTTAAGTTGAGTCTTATCTCAGCAAGAATCTGAGGACGGTATGCACTAAGTGTTCATAATCCCTTCAATAAGATGAATCCTTGTATGAGAAAAATTGCAAGGATTATAAGCCTTGGATCCACAGAATATTGATTATTGTTGTTACAGCAACAGTTGAGAAGAAAATGTTGGAGAAGAAGGCTACTGTAGACTTGTATCTCTATTGCTTTTTTTTTCTATTTCTTTTATTCTTCTCTAACATTTGAGTATATCATTCCAGAACAAATTTAAATTCCTCTTCCTCTTAAGACATTTTTTCCAAAGGAATGATATAACATTCTTCCAAATCTACTTCAATTAATCTCAAAATATTCTTCAAAATTCTTCTATAAAAAGTCTTCTCAAATCGATGGAGAATTCCTTCCTTAGACTCTTCTTTAAACTACTCTAAAGATTCAAAATAATTCCACAGTTAATTCTCGGAAATAAGCATGATTATATCTTCTGAAATTTTCATTCCGAGTTCTATATGATGCTACGTCGACTTCCAATAGAAGATGCGTTGAATTCTGTCTTTAAAATGAAATTAAGTCAACTTAACAATATAATCAACATTGCATCAATATCCTATCGATGCATGCGTCGACTTCTGCCTTAGAGTAGCATCGACTTAATATTTATGGTAGCTCTAACTTCTAGTCGAAGTTACGTTGATTTCCACTCGGCGTTGCATCGACTTCTATTCGATGCATGTTGACTTTTCTTGAATTTCTTCTTAATTTTAGTGTTCCTACCCCATGCCCTTGACTCAAATGACTTCCTAGGACATCTATGATCATATTACCCTCATTATACAATATAGGTAATAATCTTAGGTTGTAAAATCACTTATAATTTAATTTGTTAAGTAAAATCAAAAGGGTTTTCCCAACTATCTGTAACACCCCAAAAAGACCCCGAAAAGACTCAAAATGATTTTGAGGTGCAGGTCATGTTACACGGCCTGGGACACGGGCGTGTCCCAGGGCGTGTCAGGGGTACACGGCCTGGGACACGGGCGTGTCCCAGGGCGTGTCACGCAAATAAAATGCGATTTGAGTCAGAAAGTTACATGGCCTTGAACCAAGCCTTGGACACGGGCGTGTCAGGTTCGACACGGGCGTGTCGATGCCCGTGTTCTGGTAAATCTCAGTCGGTACGAATCCTGCGTGTGCCGCTTAAGGGTACATGGCCTATGACACGGGCGTGTCACAGGCCGTGTCAGCCAAAAAAATGAGTTTTTGGGCAAATCATGGTCGTTCAGATTTCTCTCTTTTGATCCAAGGGCTCAGGTGGTTTCCTGGCTGGATTTAATCCGTGAAGGCTGATGAAGACTTCATTCTTCATTTGCTTAAGGAAGAGAGAAAGAGAGAGGAGGAAGAAGAAGGAGGAGGAGATCAAGCCACCGGCGGAGTTCCCGTGGTTCGATTCGTGATCCGAAGCCGGCGTTGTGAAGGCAAAGCTGCTGTGGTTCTTTCTCACCGGCTAGTTTGCGATGGCTCCCATGAGATTGACAAGGGTAACGATCTCCCTTCTTGGACATGTGAAGTCCTTCTTTTCTGCATTGCATAGGGAAAACCCTTCCCCGCGAGTGTGCGGTGGGTTGTGGTGTCCCTCGGGGTAGATATGTGAAGTCCCCCTTGTTAGAGGCCGGAATTGGAGTACGGCTCTAGGCATGCTGTGTGAAGCCCATCTGGACATGGTCTGGATTGGTGATGCTTGTTTGCATATCGGAGAAGGCTCCGTGATTATGGCTTGTGTTGCCTTGTGCCTACCTGTTGCTTGGTGCAGCAGGAAGTACTGGATGATGTCCAGGAAATGAAGAGGGTTGGATGCAACTCTTGTGGCCGTGCGTTGCCACTTATTGAGCGGTTGAGCCGTTTGGCTGCAACTCGATGAAAAGGCAGATTGCCGAACAGGAAAGGTGAAACCGACCCGCGCCTATAAATAGCCATGGATACTTCCGTATTCGAGGTGGCACGGCGACTTGAGCAACGGGGGGTGGCTGATCCGTACCTGCGTTAGGTCCGTCCGACTTGGAAGCCTGGTTATAGGTTTTGTTGGAGCGCCTAATGAGAGTCTTAGGCCCGCGCGCCGGAAAGACTAGAATGCTCAAATACCGTGTAGACGGTGGTGTTGACCCTGGTATTCCGGTACACCAAGAATGTGCCCTGAGTGCACGGACTGTCGGGCCATGTGGCCGATAGTTGTGATGGCTTGAATGTGCCTGCGCGCACATAGTTGCTATATGATGATGCCATGCTTTGCAGGGAAAGAATGCTAATGCCCCGAGAAAGGGGTAGGATTGTTATAATTGGGTCAGCTGAATGCTGACCGTTGCATTGTTTGCCACCGGTTGGGTGGATTGTTCCCATGCAGGTGCTGGAGAGCCAAGTGGTAAGTGAAGGGCTGAAGACCTACTGCTGTTGCTGCGGCTAGCCCTTGAAGGCTAAGCGAATGTTTTTGCTTGTTTTCTTTTACTCATGTATGGTCGGCCTGCGCGCCGAGGTTTGTAATCCATACGGTGTGAAAAGAGGAACTGTAAGGCCTGAAGGCCAAACTTCATGTATTTGTTGTACATTCCATGGTTATATATAAAGGTGGTTTATATATTGGACATTCCTGGTTAGAGTTCAAATTACAACTTAAAGCTTCCGCTAGAATGCTCTGAGTTAGGATTCGTGTATGGTTTGGTATTATCCTGTGACCTCACCGTTTGTTTGTGGCATATGGTGTGGGGCCCCGGCCGGACCTTCTACTATACGTCATTTAACGGATGGGGTCGTTATATTTTGGTATCAGCTTCATTCGATCTTCCTCTATCGAATTCGTGGACGAATTCTTTTATGGGGTGGCGAGCGCGTGTTTATGGGCCCTGCTGTAACGCTAATGAACTCTGGAATGTCCACTAAGGAATGTACAAACTCTTGTTTGAGGAATCTGCGCATTCCTTTTTGTGTTGTTTTGCTTGCATACGTTCGCTAATGTGTGTCTTGTCCACCTATAGGTGACGCGTAGTGGTGCTGGGCAGTCTGAGCCCCAGCGCTCTGATGAGAGTGCGGCACCAGCTGAGGTGCCAACACCTCCTCCATCTGCGGAAATTGTTCGCTTAGTTGCTGAGGCGCTATTTGCCATGATTCAGCCGACCGGGCAAGCGCAGCCGGCAGTCGAGCCAGTTCGTGTTGTTGTAAGACACGAGCCGGTTGAGGCTGTAGATCCACGAGCAGCTGACCGACAGTTGAAGCAATTCATGAGCTTCAGTCCTCCTACGTTTACGGGACTGGGATCCCCAACGCAGGCAGAGGATTGGTTATCGCGTGTCAAGCGGATAATGACAGCGATCAGGGCGGAGGAAACTTTAAAGGTCACCTTGGCCACCTTCATGCTTGAAGGAGAGGCGCGGTTGTGGTGGGACGAGGTTGAGGTACACCATTTGGCGGGCAGGCAATTAACGCAAGTGTCGATTGAGGAGTTCTCTCGGATATTTCTGGCGAAACATGTCCCAGCGGCGCAACGCATTGCTATGGAAAATGAGTTCCAACGGTTAAAGCAAGGGGAAGATAGCGTGGATATCTACTTGCATGAGTTTACCAGGTTGGGACGGTATGCGGGAACAATCTTCGCGGATGACCAAAGGAAAACGAATCGGTTCTATGAAGGATTGCGGGATGAGTTGAGATTCCTGCTTTTGAGTTCAGTGAACCAAGGGTTTCAGGCGTTGGTTGATACTGCGTGTGCGTTGGAAAAGGACATGCGGCGGGTGCAAGGGAACAAGGGCTTGGTTGTGTCAAAGCCAGAGGATCAAACACCTTTCCCGAGCAAATCGTTTTACCAGAAGAAAGGGGGCAAGAGGTCCAAGTCGTCTGGGCAAGTGACTACGACCGTTGTGTCGGGGGCGACATCAAGGCCGGATTCTCATACTTGCTATAACTGTGGCCGAGTGGGGCATATCGCCCGTGACTGTCGGGTTGTTCAGCCCAAAGGGGACAAGAAGGCGGGTGTGTCGTATGCTGAGAAGGGCAAAGCGGTGGTTGATTCCTCTACGTCTCAGGCACAGCCCCGAATCTATCAGCTTGGCCAACAGGAAGCGATTAAGCAAAGTGACGTCGTCACAGGTACGAGTTGATTTAGCCTACTTGCTTATGTGAAATTGTTTTTGGTTATGTATAGCTTGTGCATGATGTGTGTGCTGCAGGCTTTGTCCTGATTCGGAATAATTTGGCGAGAGCCCTGTTTGATACGGGTGCTTCGCATTCTTTCCTGTCTGAGGATTTCGTATCTCGCATTGGGGTACCAAGTCATGTGACGGTGGATAGTACAAGGGTGCTATTGCCGAATGGCTGTGTGATGCTTGCGGATAGGGCTTGCAATGTGGTTGTGCAAATAGGAAGTCGGGATTTCGGTTTGAGTGCAGCTGTGCTACCGTTATCGGAGTTTGATGTGATCTTTGGTATGGACTGGCTCTCGGAGCAGCGTGCCTTTATTGATTGCAACTCCAAGGAGATTACACTGGGCCAGAATACCGGACTTGTGACGAAGTTCGCTGGTATGCGAGGAGTTGGCGGGACTCTGTTGTCTGCACTCCAAGTCGTCAATGCTGTTCGGAAGGGCGCGGAGTTATTCTTCACGCTAATTCAGGCTGTTGAGCCAAAGGCCAGTGTCGGTGAAGTACTAGTTGTGTCAGAGTTTGCCGATGTGTTACCTAAAGATCTTCCTGGGTTACCACCCCAGCGGGAGATTGACTTCTCTATTGAGTTGGTGCCAGGTGCGAAACCTGTGGCCCGCTCTCCATATCGCGTCGCGCCAAAAGAGATGGCTGAGTTGAAAGTCCAATTGCAAGAGTTGTTGGAGCAGGTATATATACGCCCAAGTATGTCACCTTGGAGCGCGCCTGTTCTATTTGTGAAAAAGAAAGACGGTAGCTTACGGTTATGTATTGACTACCGCGAATTGAATAAGCTGACGGAGAAAAACAAATATCCGATCCCACGGATTGATGACCTCTTTGATCAGCTGGCAGGATCAACGGTCTATTCCAAATTGGATTTGAAATCGGGATATTATCAGCTGAGGATTAGGGAAGGTGACATTCCCAAGACGGCGTTTGGAACACGCTACGGTCATTATGAGTTCACGGTAATGCCGTTTGGCCTATGTAATGCGCCTTCGGTATTTATGGACCTAATGCATCGAACGTTCCGAGAGTACTTGGATTTGTTCGTTATTGTGTTTATCGATGACATCTTAGTATACTCTCAGTCGGAAGAGGATCATGCAAACCATTTGCGGTTGGTCTTGCATACCCTGCGGAGGAATAAGCTTTATGCCAAGTTCTCAAAGTGTGAGTTCTGGCTCTCTTCAGTAGCCTTTTTAGGCCATGTGGTGAGTGCAGAAGGTATCGCGGTGGATCCGTTGAAGATAAGTGCCATTCGGGATTGGCCAGTGATGTCTTCAGTGGCCGAGGTCAGGAGCTTCCTTGGACTTGCGGGCTACTATAGACGGTTTGTGGAAAACTTCTCACGGATTGCTTTACCTCTGACCACGCTGACGAGAAAAGATCAAAAGTTCATTTGGACGCCAGAGTGAGCGCGAGCTTTTGAAGACTTGAAGAGTCGTTTGACCACGGCGCCTGTGTTGACATCGCCATGTGGTACCGATGGGTATGAGATCTATAGTGATGCATCTGGGAGCGGCTTAGGCTGCGTTCTTCTGCAGTTTGGGAAAGTGATTGCTTATGGCTCACGCCAGTTGAAAGTGCATGAGCGGAATTACCCTGTCCATGATTTGGAGTTGGCGGCGGTAATCTTTGCGCTCAAGTTGTGGCGGCACTATCTATATGGCGTTAAAGTTGATATCTATACAGATCTTAAAAGCCTAAAGTATTTGTTGGATCAGAAGGATCTGAATATGCGACAACGAAGATGGATGGAGTTCCTTGGGGACTATACCTTCGAGATTCACTATACTCCCGGGAAGGGAAATGTGGTCGCTGATGCTTTGAGTCGAAAGACTCCGGTACGGGCAAGCTGGTTGCAGAGGCATGATCAGCGTTTAATCCAGGAATTGGAAGCATTGGAGATATCTTGTGTTGACAAGGGTTCGTCGACCGATGCATGCTTGAACTGGACGGAGGTGCAATATGACCTTACGGATAGGGTTCGGCGAGCAACGGAGCTTGATGAAAGCCTCCAACGTTATGCAAAAGATGGGCCGGATGACCAATTCTCTTGGGATAACGGTTTGTTACGAAGAAATGGTCAAGTGTGCGTCCCGAGTGTGGGTAAATTGAGGGAAGAGTTGATGTACGAAGCTCACTTTGCAAAGTACTCAGTTCACCCAGGGAGCACAAAGATGTACAGAGATCTGAAAAAGCTGTTCTGGTAGCCCGGATTAAAGAAAGATGTCGCACGTTATGTGGCTGAATGCAATACCTGTGCGTTGGTGAAAGCAGAATGCCAGAAGCCTGGCGGTTTCCTGAAGTCGTTACCTATTCCGGAGTGGGAGTTCGATGATATTTTGATGGATTTCATGCACGGGTTGCCGAGATCTCAACGCGGTCATGATTCAATCTGGGTGATTGTGGACCGGTTGACGAAAGTGGCGCACTTCCTTCCAAACAGAAGAGACGATTCAGTGGAAACCTTGGCCAAGCTTTATGTGGAGTAGGTTGTTCGACTGCACGGTGTTCCTCGGAGCATCGTTAGTGACCGTGATGGGCGGTTCACATCGAATGATTGGCGGCTAGTTCATCAAATGTTGGGTACAAAGTTAGCATTTAGTACGGCCTTTCATCCCCAATCAGATGGCCAGACTGAACGAACCAACAGGACGATGGAAGACATGCTCCGCATGTGCGCCCTAGACTTTGGTAAGAGATGGGAAGATTATATATTTCTTGTCGAATTTGCCTATAATAATAGCTACCAAGCGAGTATTGGTATGGCACCATTTGAGGTTTTATATGGTCGGAAATGCCGTACACCGTTAGCTTGGGCAGAAGCAGGCGAATCTAAGCTGAGTGGGAAAAAGGAAGTCGAAGAAGCTACCTCGCTCATACGCTCTATTCGGGAGAGGCTAGTGATAGCCCAAGATCGTCAAGCGAAGTACTACAATGCCAAGCACCGGAACGTGGAGTTCGCGGTGGGTGATTGGGTATATTTGAAGATCAAACCCTTCAAAGGCGTGTCTAGGATTCGGCATTTGAAAAAGCTAAGTCCGAGGTATCTTGGTCCGTTTGAGGTGGTGGAGCGAGTTGGGGAAGCTGCTTATCGACTAGCACTTTCAGCTGACTTGGGTGGATTACATGATGTGTTTCACATCTCAGTCCTTCGTAAGGCAGTGAAGGATCCAGCTCAAGTAGTGGAGAATGATCGGGTACCGGTCGAGTATGGGCTAACGACGAGGGTTAGACCCATTCGGATCGAGGATCGAGCCGAGAAACAGTTGCGGAACAAAGTGATCAGGATGGTCAAGGTCCGATGGGACAATTGTGGCCGTGAAGAGCTAACATGGGAGCGAGAGCAGACCATGCGAGCTGAATTTCCCGAGCTATTAGTATAAACTGTAGACCGTGTACTTTTGTTATAACAGAATTCTCAAGTTATCGTATTGTTGGTTCTTGTTTCCTTACCGTGCAAATTTCGGGACGAAATTTTGTTAAGTGGGGGAGGATTGTAACACCCCAAAAAGACCCCGAAAAGACTCAAAATGATTTTGAGGTGCAGGTCATGTTACACGGCCTGGGACACGGGCGTGTCCCAGGGCGTGTCGGGGGTACACGGCCTGGGACACGGGCGTGTCCCGGGGCGTGTCACGCAAATAAAATGCGATTTGAGTCAGAAAGTTACACGGCCTTGAACCAAGCCTTGGACACGGGCGTGTCAGGTTCGACACGGGCGTGTCGATGCCCGTGTTCTGGTAAATCTCAGTCGGTACGAATCCCGCGTGTGCCGCTTAAGGGTACACGGCCTGTGACACGGGCGTGTCACAGGCCGTGTCAGCCAAAAAAATGAGTTTTTGGGCAAATCGTGGCCGTTCAGATTTCTCTCTTTTGATCCAAGGGCTCAGGTGGTTTCCTGGCTGGATTTAATCCGTGAAGGCTGATGAAGACTTCATTCTTCATTTGCTTAAGGAAGAGAGAAAGAGAGAGGAGGAAGAAGAAGGAGGAGGAGATCAAGCCACCGGCGGAGTTCCCGTGGTCCGATTCGTGATCCGAAGCCGGCGTTGTGAAGGCAAAGCTGCTGCGGTTCTTTCTCACCAGCTAGTTTGCAATGGCTCCCAAGAGATCGACAAGGGTAACGATCTCCCTTCTTGGACATGTGAAGTCCTTCTTTTCTGCATTGCATAGGGAAAACCCTTCCCCGCGAGTGTGCGGTGGGTTGTGGTGTCCCTCAGGGTAGATATGTGAAGTCCCCCTTGTTAGAGGCCAGAATTGGAGTACGGCTCTAGGCATGCTGTGTGAAGCCCATCTGGACATGGTCTGGATTGGTGATGCTTGTTTGCATATCGGAGAAGGCTCCGTGATTATGGCTTGTGTTGCCTTGTGCCTACCTGTTGCTTGGTGCAGCAGGAAGTACTGGATGATGTCCAGGAAATGAAGAGGGTTGGATGCAACTCTTGTGGCCATGCGTTGCCACTTATTGAGCGGTTGAGCCGTTGGGCTGCAACTCGATGAAAAGGCAGATTGCCGAACAGGAAAGGTGAAACCGACCCGCGCCTATAAATAGCCATGGATACTTCCGTATTCGAGGTGGCACGGCAACTTGAGCAACGGGGGGTGGATGATCCGTACCTGCGTTAGGTCCGTCCGACTTGGAAGCCTGGTTATAGGTTTTGTTGGAGCGCCTAATGAGAGTCTTAGGCCCGCGCGCCGGAAAGACTAGAATGCTCAAATACCGTGTAGACGGTGGTGTTGACCCTGGTATTCCGGTACACCAAGAATGTGCCCTGAGTGCACGGACTGTCGGGCCGTGTGGCCGATAGTTGTGATGGCTTGAATGTGCCTGCGCGCACATAGTTGCTATATGATGATGCCATGCTTTGCAGGGAAAGAATGCTAATGCCCCGAGAAAGGGGTAGGATTGTTATAATTGGGTCAGCTGAATGCTGACCGTTGCATTGTTTGCCACTGGTTGGGTGGATTGTTCCCATGCAGGTGCTGGAGAGCCAAGTGGTAAGTCAAGGGCTGAAGCCCTACTGCTGTTGCTGCTGCTGCTGCGGCTAGCCCTTGAAGGCTAAGCGAATGTTTTTGCTTGTTTTCTTTTACTCATGTATGGCCGGCCTGCGCGCCGAGGTTTGTAATCCATACGGTGTGAAAAGAGGAACTGTAAGGCCTGAAGGCCAAACTTCATGTATTTATTGTACATTCCGTGGTTATATATAAAGGTGGTTTATATATTGGACATTCCTGGTTAGAGTTCAAATTACAACTTAAAGCTTTCGCTAGAATGCTCTGAGTTAGGATTCGTGTATGGTTTGGTATTATCCTGTGACCTCACCGTCTGTTTGTGGCATATGGTGTGGGGCCCCGGCCGGACCTTCTACTATACGTCATTTAACGGATGGGGTCGTTACACTATCCCCCTATTTATCTTAACAAATTTTATAGAGTTTTTAATGTAATTTTACATAATAAAACACAAAGCTAATGAAAACATTTATAGCATTAATGAATGAAGACACAAGCTTGAGCAGACAACTGGAAAATTTCATCAGAATAAGATTAATGAAATAAAATCTCAGTGGTCTTATAGACAATTATTCGTAATCTGTTCTAAACTTATGAATTAAAGTTTCACACCCTTTTCATCATACCTCTTACTCAGAACTATGCACAATCTTTCTTCTCTTAGTATTGATAGCTATCTTCTTAGCCCCCTTCTCCTATTTGCTCTTACTCTCCTACTCATGCTCCCCCAGATCTAGTGCATTATCCTTTACAAGTTTTCATGTAATCAGCAGTATATTAGTTTGATCATTCAATTCCATCTTAGCTTTTGAATTCGTGGTCGAATTCTTTTGTGGGGTGGTGAGCACGTGTACGTGCGAACCGTGTTAACATAAATGAACTCAAGAATGTCGACTAGGAATGTGAGTGATTGGGCTTGTTTGCCATTTTAGATTGGTGGTTAATGATGTCTTGTTCACATATAGGTGACAAGGAGTCGAGCTGGGCAGTCTGAACCCCAGCATTCGGATGAGAGTGCGGCACCAGCTGAGGTGCCCACACCTCCCCCTTTAGTGGAAACCATACGTTTAGTTGTGGAGGCTGTATTTGCCATGTTTCAAGCACAACCTATTGGGCAGGCAAGGCCTGCAGTGGAGCCAGTACAAGTTGGTGCGAGGCAAGAGCGTGTTGAAGCTTAGATTTATAAGAAAGTTGTTGACGAGCAACTGAAGCGGTTTATGGATTTTCATCCACCTACGTTTGTCGGGGTGAATTCCCCAACGCAGGCAAAGGATTTGCTCTCAAGAGAGAAGAGGATCCTGATAGCAATCAGGATTGATGAGTGGCAGAAAGTCACTTTAGCCACTTTCCTGCTGGAAGGAGAGGTGCGACTTTGGTGGGATGAAGTCGAGATGCACCAGTTGGCTGGTAAAGGCCTGGGAGAGATTTCGATGGAGGAATTCTCCAGATTGTTTTGGGCAAAGTATTTGCCAATATCACGACAAATTGCAATGGAGAATGAATTCCAACGTCTGGTGCAGGGTGAGAAGACTGTTGATGATTACTTGTATGAGTTCACCAGGCTAGGGCGTTATGTGGGGTCTGCATTTGCAGAAGAAGCTTGAAAGATAAATAGGTTCTATGAGGGACTCTGAGATGAGCTGAGGTTAGCGCTCCCGAGTTCGGTGAACCAAGGCTTCCAAGCATTGGTAGATATAGCCTGTGCGCTAGAGAAGGACTTGAAATGGGTGCAGGACAAGAATAACTTGGTGGTGGAAAAGACAGAGTTCAAAGTTCCGCAGTCCGAACAATCAGAGTTTAGGAAATGGGACAAGAAGAGGTTCAGGCCCGCTGAACAAGCATCTTCAGATGTTGCTTCGGGAGCAACGTATGGGCAAGGGCGTGTGGATACACATATATGTTATAATTGTGGACAACAGGGTCATATAGCCCGATATTGCTGGAGAGGCAAGGTAAAGGGTGAGAAAAAGATGGTGCGTCCTATGAGGAAAAGGGCAAGGCAGTGGCAGAATCCTCTACATCCCGAGTGCAACTGCGAGTGTATACTCTCGAAGTATAGGAGCCGCAAAGCTCAAATCATGAAGTTCAGCTGCCTCGTGTGTATAATCTAAAATTACAAGAGGCTGTCAAGAGGATTATGAAGGATGCGGCTGAGCACAAATAGAGAAAGAATATACATTACTTTTATTATTGTGTGATGTTTGTAAAAAGACTTTGTTTGTGCGAGGTCGTGGGGCGAGTAATCCCGGATCGTTTTGTGTATATTTACAACAAAGGAATGGTTGTGTTGTTGGATATATTGCGCTAAATTTCAGGACAAAATTTCTATAAGGAGGGGAGGGTTGTAACACCACAAATCCCGATTTGGAGTTTCGGCTTGGTGACACGGCCTGGGACACAAGCGTGTCCCAGGGCGTGTCAAGCTCTCGGTACTCGAGTGGGTCTCGAGTAGGACTCGAGTGGGCATCGAGTGTGTCTCGAGTGAGGCACACGTCCTGGTACACGGGCGTGTCCCAGGGCATGTCCTTCATTGTGCGTGTCGAATTGTCGACACAATTCAGTCGACGATCATTGAGTGAGGCGACACGGATTGGTACACAGGGGTGTCCTGCTTAGGTGGGTAACTGGGCGGCGTTGAGTTGCATTGAGTGTATAAGACGGCCTGTGACACAGGCGTGTCATAGGGGCGTGTTTGGCACACGGCTAAGGACGCGAGTGTGTGCCTTAGCCGTGTCCTTCTCGGGGGAGTTGGTCCTGTGTCAATTAAGGGACATGCCCCCCAACACGGGCGTGTACCTTGTGACATGGGCGTGTCAAGTGATTGACATGGGTGTGTCTTATCCCGTGTTCTGTTCTTGATTGAGTCGGTTCCTTAGCCGCTTAGGGAACACGGCCTGTGACACGGGCGTGTCACAGGCCGTGTTAGCCCAAAAATAGACATTTGGGAGCAGATCAAGGCCATTCATTTCCTTCTATTTGGATCCTGTGGTCCAAGCTTCCTCCTGTAGTTATAGGACCATGGATTGAGAAGTATTTCTCATTCTATTGCCTTGGACATTCTCTTAATAAGAAGAGAGAAGGGAGAGCTTGGAGAAGGAAGAAGGAGAAGGATTCCGGCTGCCAGAGGAGCATCAATAGTCTGACTCGAGATTTGAGGCCAGCATTGTGGAGGCAAGGCCGTCGCGGTGATTTCAATCTGGCTAGTTTATCCATGGCTCCGAAGCGATCGTCAAGGGTAACGATCTCCTTATTGTACAAGTGAAGTCCTACTTTATGCATGTGCATGGGATCCTCCACTAATGGGTGGAAAGCATAAGCGATTCCAGTGGTCGAGTCTTCATTTAGATCCGGAAGTGTGTAGTATGGAATAGGCATGCTGTGTGAAGCCCATAAGGATGGATAGTCTAGATTGGTGATGCTACGAACCGGAGAAGACTTCGTGTATAAATCGAATATCTTGCGGAGAGTGTGAGGACGCTTGTGAATTATGGTAAGGAAGCTTTGCATAGCTCCTTTGGTTGTATGCTCGACACGAGCTGGATGATAGATGGGAAAGCGGCACTATGTGCCTGTGTTATGAGATGGATTATGGATACCTCTGAGTGGATTGGTGCGAGAGGTCTTCAACGGTGGTTTGGAGGCTGATGCCCATTGCCAATAAGTTAAGAACCTCTGAGTGGGATGGGAGAGATGAACCACCCAACAATTTCAGTGTAGGATCGTTGTGAGCAGTCGAATGGTAGCACTGCAAATGAGGGATTCGGGCATTCCCGGCGTGTTGCACTACGTGTGTAGGTCGATGGATAGTGCTCACAGTTGCCGTGAGGTGAACGCCTCTGAGTGGGGTGGGTGTGTTAGTTCTCCAACATGGGTTTGGAGGCTTATACCCGACCAACAAGCTAAGCATCTCGAATCGGTGGTGGGATCTGGAGGTTTTCGGTACACCGTAAGCATGCCCTGAGTGCACGGAGTGCCTGGCACGAAGGACAGTGTTTGTGATGTTATTATGTTATATATATATATTGCGATTACACTACATGCAGGGAAGGAATACCACTGCCCCGGGTAAGGGGTAGGCTCGTTATAAGTGGTCAGCTGAATACTGATCATTGCTTGTTTATTACCATTGGGGTGGACGTCCATATGAAGGTGTTGTAGGCTGATTGGATTGAGTGGGATGAAGCCCTTGCTGCTGCTGCTTGTAGGCCCTTGAAGGCCGTGTGAAGCTTTGGATTTAATGTATGGCCGGTCTGCGTGCCGATGTATGAAATCATATTTTGTAAAGAGAAACTTGTAATGCCTTAAGGCCGTGAGCGGGGTGTGCATGTATACATGCCTGGTTATTTATATAAATGTGATATTTATATCGTAGTGGACATTCAATGGTTGAGTTCTTTCTAGTAATAAGCTTTCGCTAGATGCTCTGGGTTAGGTGCGATGGTATTTTGGTATTAACCTGTGACCTCGCCATCTGTTTGTGGCATATAGTGTGGGGCCCCGACCAGGCCTTTTATTATATGTTATTTAACGGGTGGTGACGTTACAGGTGACTCCCCCTGCTTTGCTGCTATGGAATTTTTGACCACTTCAGCATCATCATCTATTCTTTGTACTTCTTTATTTTCATTAGTTCCCTTTACTTTTTCTTTTTCTTTTGTCTTCATTGGATCACTTGAGGTGGATAGATCTTCTATAGGTTGGTCTTCCTCATACCTCTCCCCCTTCTGAACCTTATAATATTGCGATGTTATGAAAGACTCAGTAACAACTGAGGACGTCAGCCTATTTTGTATTCTTTTAATTGATGTAGTGACCCTATTAATCTGGGTTTGCATATATCCAAATGAAGTCTTATATTTTGTAGCATGCATAGCCACGAGAATGGTAAGTGAGGTAGTAGCATGTTGTACTGCTTGAATAATAATGCTATCAAGATTTAATATAGGAGTTGGAGGAATAACATATGAAATTATTATGGCAGGAGATATAGGTAGGTTTGTGATTTGCTGTATCTCTGGAGCAAGGTCTTCAGGTGTCACATACTTTGAAAGAATTGATGTTGAGAGTACATTTGGCAATTGAATACTATCCTATGGGTAATAGATGTTGTCTTCTTGTTGGGCTAACTCATGGAGATCAACTATTGGAGATGGAGGAGTGGAATCTTTCTGGAATCCAAGCTTGATAATTTCCCTAGTCAATTTTTAAAAGATGGCAATTGATAATCTATTTTCAGGAGGATGTTCACTCCTTTTAATTTTCATAAGCTAGAATAGTGATATTTAAGAATCTGGCTCATAAAAGTCATATATGAATTTTCCTTTAGTCCATATTTGTGACCTATTAGGTGCAAAAGGCATTTCTCCTAGTCAAATTTCTTCCCTAGCACTAGGAACCCCATCAGATATAGCTAGGCTTTACGGATGACATCAAGAATTGAGATCTTGTACATCCACACCATGCCACAAATATCCGCTAAGAATTGATATTCCTTAGATAAATCATTTTTCTTCAAATGAATTGAGTTATCCTTAGAGAGGTTCATCTTTGTTAGCTCCTCCATTATTTCACTGTCTAAGAGCTCTGCTTCCCTTTCTCTAGAGGGAAGCTCAAAGGTCACCTAAATAATTTCAGAAGTTACCTATACCTCTGACCAACAATCTGGCCAGTCATTGGTCCTTCTTCGTCAATTGTAATAGTGTTTAGTAGCTCGGTGAGTTCTGTAGCATATAATAAACATCTAGTTGTGATTAACTTATTAAGTCCTCAGTTTGTGAAGAGTTTTAAAATGCCTTTAAAGGCATCAAAACCCGCAACAAAGGATTCTAGGTCTACGCTGAATTGAGAGTTTGACTTTGGTATCATCAGGGTATGTGCTAAAATAATTGACAAATGGGAGAGAAAAAGATCAAGAGAATAAAAAGCGGGAAGATGAAGACTTTTGAAGATGTATTTTGTTATAACTAAAGTCTGTTATATATCGATGATACGTTAAGATTTATGGCACTTTTTTGTCATGCACATATTGAAGTCAGCGTTCGTCAATTAGATTTCGACATAGCTTCGAGAATACTATATTAGACCACATATCAACGCATGTGTTGATATATATCGTCGTTGCTTCGAGTAGATTTGAACTCTTCGGCATTGCCACCTCTAGACATTACATCAAATAATAAGTCAATGTTACATCAACTTTTTTTTTGCGTTACATCTAGTACTGGCTTAAAATTTCATGTATTCAAGTTGTTTTTCCTGGCAATGCAGTATTATGAAAATACATATTTTACTTATTGTGATATGGCTTATTGATCACCATCAAGCATACCCAAAGCAATGATGAAATGCTTGTGCTTTATTTCATCAAGGGCATTATAAAAATATCAGACCTTTGATCTTCAGTGGACACATATTCAAGGGAGAGTTTACCTTTATCTATATTATCCCTGAGAAAATAATGCTTGCTTTTTATGTGCTTTGTTCTGCTATGAAGTATTGAATTTGAAGCAATAAAAATTGCACTTTAGTTATCACAAAAATTGTGGAATTTGTGACATTTAAGCTATAATCAAGCAATTAATTCTATATCCACAATATTTGTGAACAACAACTTCCAACAACTATATATTCAGTTTCAACAGTAGAAGTAGAGATTGAGGTTTGTTTTTTTGCGAAAACTAAGAAATCAGACTAGCACCCGTTAATTGACATGTTCCTGAAGTGATTTTTTTATCTAGTCTGCATCCAACATAATCTGCATCTGAGTATCCATATAACTCAAATCCTGACTCTGTTGGATACTATAGCTCAAGCTCAGGTGAACCCTTAAGATATCTTTGAATTTTTTTTTACAGAACTCAAGTGTGATTCCTTAGGGTCTACCTTAAATCTAGTATGTACATATGTAACAAACATTATATCTAATCTACTAACTATAAGACAGAGAAAATAGTCAATGATTGTTTTATATGTCTTTTGGTCAATTGATTGACATGATACACATCTCTATCGATTATAGTATTTATGTTGTTGAAATGGGAAATTAAACCACAATTCAAAGGGAGTTCAGATAAATGAGGGTAACTTGCACTTACTTCTTGTGGGCTAGAACTCTATGCCGGACTCTTAAGGCACAAAACCTCACTCATAAGTGGTGGACAGCTAAAAACTGACCCCTAAGTTGTAGCGAGGAGGTCCCGTCACACACCCGGAAGTTTAAAATGATTTTCCCCTCCCAAGACAATGTTGAGCCAGGTACCTTGGAGGACACTTAAGAGCGCCAGAGTGTAAACCCAGAAACCATAGTGAACAATGCGGGAGCTCTTGCAACCAGGATCAACCAGAGGCGAGAGAATCCCAAAAAAGGTCCTCCTCCAAGGTGCCCTTAAGGTTATATTTATAGTGTTCTAAGAGTGGTCTATGGAGAGTGGAATCTTGCCTTTTATTTTTTCTAAAAGCCGACCAATTTAGTCTGCCAACAGCAAAATCCCGCTGTTTGGCAAGACTAACGACATACCAAAATGGCAAGGCTGGACAAAAGGGATCCTTACTACCATAGGAATGTCCAGGATGTTTCTGCCCCCCACTCGCCTGGTAGTGTGAGTTCCCTAAGAGGCTAGCACATGTATTCTCCTCTTGGATATGAGGAGAGTATTGGGCGGTATCCCTTACATTCCACCCTTACTCACTAGAGGGATGAATGGTGGGTAGATGCCCCGTTCGTCTCCCCTACTTACCTCTCTTATTGAGTATAGCATAGCTTTCTCCTGAATACTTGATGATTTAACAAGCCCACTCGATGAATATGAGGTTGTACACAATCCTCGCTTTTTGTAAGCATTCCTCAAGCTCGTAAAGAAAGTTCAGCCCTAAGTATTTGTCGAGTGTAGGCTAAAATTGATGGGAATCTTTTGGTGTCCCCTTAGGGGGTTATAAATATCAAAGGGGATATCAACTACACACCCCTACCCTACTTTCCCTTTCTTGTCCTCCCCTAATTTCCTGCTCTCTGGGTGCCATGCCACTCTACGAGGACTTCCTAAGCCCACTCGTTGCAATGCGAGAGAAAAATAAGTCGTTTACATCTGACCTTCTAGCCGTCATCACTAGATCCTCTTCGCGCTCTCCATCGAAGTGTATGAGGAAAGCCAAAAAGTCCAGGCATGAACCGATAGATGGCGCATTAGTCCGTATCAATCAACAAGTCCCCAAGTTCATTCTTGGGCTCACCTTATTTAATGAGGTGGGCCTTATTCACATTTCAATCCCTCATGATTCATTTAAAACTCTTGTTTTCTACTCACCGGAGGTCTTGTATTTCGATTCTTCTACTAGAAAAGGTGTAGAGGTGAGGCTCTAGGTGAACCCCAGTACTCTCCCTCAAGACGATGTGAGTCTCTAGGTGGGAAAAGACACTTGCCCCCTAATATGACGCGAGTCTCCAAATGAACTCTGGTACTCATCCCCAAGTGCTTGGTGAGATTTCCAACTTTCTTCATCCCTGAACTCCCCTTTAGATGTTTGGAATAAGTACGTGCTTTTTATCGTAGTCCTTTCTTTCAGCTTAACTAGCGAGACACCTCCGCCATGGAAATTGCCTGCTCGCGACCTCGTACAAGATCCTGTTGTTATTGTTTGTACTGTGACTGGAAGCGCCCTAGACCTCGCCTCCCTGCCCACAACGCAAGTTTCTGACAAAGCTCCTCCTCACACGGGTCCGGGGAATTTTTTCACCCTTTCTCTCACCGATCATTTTAAAGGGAAGCCGAGCTCATCCTATCATTACCACATGAATGAAGCTAATACCTCATGCGGTTAGTTAATGTGCTCATCACCTCCCCCCTTTTTATGCTTTGTGCAAGCTCTAAATTTTCTCTCCCCTCCTTAGATCAAAATGAGATTTTGGCAGCTGACGAGTCATATGATGAGGGATTTTATTCACCCCCTCCCCTGAGAGGATCAAGGAGTACTTGGGTGACCTGAACCACCCTTCCAAGCATAAGAAGCGAATGGTGGATGTGCTCCGAAAGTATGGACACATGATTCACGAGATCAAGGAGGAGAAGGCTATGGGCAAATCTACCCTAGAATAGCAGGTGAGTGTCCTGGAAAGATACTAAATTCTGCTGCCAGAAAAAACATGATGGGGAGAAAAAGGCGAGATGACGTCACCGGAGAATCACCTTCGGTGAGTTGAAGATTATATTCTCCTTATGCACCTAGAGATCCCCACCGTCTGCGAGTACAATAATCTTTTCCAACCATCCAGAACAGGGACATGTGGTCAGGGAAGCGGAAAATGTCTTCAGTTATGGAGAAATTTTTGGAATCGGAGCCCATATGGAAATCTAGGTCCGGGAGCTCTGGATCATCATTAAAATGCATGTGGGGCCCATGCATTTTGGGAGTGTGATATACACTTTTGCGCGGGCCTCATGCATTCACCTCTTTATATTGGTTCTGGTTCCATCCGGAATCCCGGACATAAAAATTCCGCTCAGTTATGAGCCCACCCCGCCCCCTTTCGTTCCCTCCTATGATAATATTTTCTCTGTTTTGCATTCAACTCACTTTTAGTTATGTTTGTTATTTTATAAAGCCTAACCCCACCTCACGGTGATTTTGTTTTTCGCTTCATAACTCGTATATCTGCTCAATATCAAGCTTTTGTTTGATTGTTCTAAGAGGAACTGTGCTCGTCTTATGGAGGCAAGTGGGGGGTATTTGTAGACCTGGTAGGAGTAAGGGGGCCAAGGATGAGTGTGTGTCGCCTGCATTCCTACCCACCCCTTGTTTTCCTTCCTCACTCTGCCCGATGGTCTTTATAAATACCTACCTTTTCATTCTTCACCTACCGCATTAACTACTTTCTCTAACACTCGACTTTCTTTTACTTCACACACATCCCTCTGCTCACTCGATCCTTTTTCCAAATGGGCGGTGATGGCAAGGCTGACGAGAAAGAAATATGTGCAAAGTAGTTTGCCAATCAACCCTTTCATGATTATCACATGTCGGAGGCGGATTACATTACCTTCAATTCTTAATTCCTCCCGCAAGGATTCAGTGCCCGCTGCCAGGGGAAGGCGAGACCATTAACACATCTTACCAAGAATAGCTCGACTTCCCGATATGTCATTATGAGGTTGGGATTCACCTTCCGTTGTGGCAGAAGGTTTGACCAATTGTAATGTTCTTTGGCGTGGTTCCCGCTCAATTGAACATGAATGCAATCGCGATGATAATTGTTTTCATCTACTACTTGTGAGAGGAATGAATAGAGTTCAATATCTCGGTCTCTAAATTGTTCATCTTCCGAGAAAACAATGATGGGGTTGCCTTTCTTATCGGCTCGCAGATTAAAGTGTGTGAGACAGTCAATAAGGTTTATCATTGGATGGGCCGATTTCTCTTTATTAAGGATGCTCATGACAACGTTACTTACTTACCGAACCAAAAGCGCGAGTCGACGTATCGAGCTCCTTATATGGACAGCGAGGATTCCTCACTCCACAAGTTCTTCCTCAGGAAGAACATCGAAGTTGCTTAGTTACGCCATTATATCGACTCACTTCCCCCCAGGAGAAGGTATGTTCTTGCTCCTTGAGTCTCGTAATTCTCAACCCCCATCTTTTTTCTTCCAGTGATCGATTTTGCTGATGTAGACGAGCGCCTAATCCCAAGGAACCTACCTTATGCGAGTGCTACAATGGAAATAAAACCTACTCTAGCGGGCACGACATCCCCTTCCTCTCAGCTTGAACTTGCGAAAGCTGCCGCGGCAGCCTGTTATAACACCCCGGGAGAGCCCGTGTCTAGAACTAGCAAGAATAGGGAGCCGATAGTTGACCTCAAATCCCCTCCTAGCTAAGTAAAAAAGGAAAAAACTGTGCAAGACTGTGGCGAACAAGGATAAGCTGTAACGCCCCAAGTTTACTGTAGTTAGAAGATTGGTTCTGTGAGCTCCTGCCCGACGTTAGTGTTGCGGAATTGTTGTAGGTTCTCTATGCAAGATACCGCCTTGCAGTAGGATGATTCTGCGAGGCAGTAGTACTATACGTAGTCGATGCACTGATGTATTGAATGGCATCTCACAGTGATAGTGAGTTACCACGCTGCGGTATCATGGTCGAATTAATCGATAGAGCTCTTAAAGAGCTACTGCCCGACGGTAGTACTAAAACAGACGGTAATGTGGATGATTTAATTGGTAAATCTTTTGGTGAGTTGCTGCCCGACGATAGCAGAGCAGTTAATGCGCGGCAGTAGCAGGTCAGTTACGGCGCGGCCACGTATTTGCGTAGTATTGGAGATTCTTAGTGGTGGCCTACCAGAGAAGCTACCGAGTGGGGCTACTGCACGACGGTATCTTTGTACCGCGCGGCGGCAGCGCTCTGTACAAAGAAGCATTTTAAATCATAGTTGTTCGCCAAGATCCGATGGTGGGCTATGATTTCTGCTAGTTTAAGGCCGTGGGATGAGAGTTATCTCTCATTCTAAACCTAAAATTTCGCTTTTTAAGGGTTAGAGTGAGGGAAGAGCAAGGAAGAGGAAGAAGGGAAATCTTTCCATTCCCGGAGCTTTGCAGCCCCAAATCACGAGCCGAGTTCATATCCGGGGAGGCAAGTACGTTGCAGTCATTTTCATCTGGCTATATCCACTTCCATTATGCCAAAACAAACGTCAAGGGTAACATTCTTCCTTCTAGGGGGGTTACAATTTGGTATCAGATTCTGGTGTCGGTCTTTCTTATTCAAATTTGTGGACAAATTCTTTTATGGGGTGTTGAGCACGTGTATGTGCGCTACCATTATAACATGAAAGAACCCATGAATGTCCACTAAGGAATGAAAATACACATGTTTGAGGAACCTATGTGTTCCTATAGTTGCTTTTTGGCAATATGTTTAGTCGCTTAATTGTGTGTTTCACGATTATAGGTTACTAGGAGTAGTGCAGATCTATCCCAACGTTAGCACTCTGCAGAGAGTAGTGCGTTGAATGTCGTACATGCGACCCCTCCTTCTGTTGAAACTATAAGGCTAGTAGCCGAAGCTGTGTTTGCCTTGATGAATACCCAGCCAGGAAGGCAAGTGTAGCCTCCTGCCCTTGAACTAGGCCAAGTGCTGCTTGGAGTAGTTGAGCCTCTAGTGACGGATCAAGTGGTTGCAGAGCCTTTAGTGCCAATAATAGCAACGGAGAAGCAGCTCAAGCATGTGATGAGCTTCAATCCTCTAGTGTTTATGGGGATTGGAACCCCAATACAAGTCGAAGATTAGCTCTCCCAAATTAAGAGAATCATGACGGTAACGAAAACAGAGGAGTGGCAGAAATTCACCATAGCCACTTTCCAGTTGGATAGAGAGGCAAGACTATGGTGGGATGAATTGGAATTGCATCACTTTGCTAGAAGGCAACTCTCAAATATCTTGATGAATGAGTTCTCGATATTGTTTCTTGCCCGATATCTCCCTTCAACATATAAAATTATTATGGAGAACCAATTCTAGAGGTTAACTTAGGGTGATAGTAGTGTTGACGACTACTTTCATGAGTTCATTAGATTGGGGCATTATGCGAGCTCTACCTTTACTGATGAGGAGCAAAACCAACTGGTTTTATGAAGGTCTGCGGGATGATCTAAGGCTACTATTTGTAGGGCCAATGACGCAAGGCTTTTGAACACTGGTCAATACTGCTCGATCTCTGGAAAAAGATATGCTAAGAGTGTAGAGTAAGAATGACATAGCTACAAAGAAGCCGGAGTTTAAAGTATCAAATCATATGAAGTCTGGGTTCTGTAAGTGGAACAAGAAGGCTAGGACTTCTTGGCCAACTTCTTTTGCGATATTTGGAGCCACCGCTGGGTGATTCCCTGTTACTTGCTATATGTGTGGCAAGGTGGGGCATTATGCTCGAGATTTCTGGAGTGGTTACCCAAAAATAATGAAGAAGCAATGAGAATCATATGCTGAGAAAGGGAAGACAGTGGAGTCAATCGCATCCAATTATGCTGTAGCCCAACCCAGAGTTTACAACCTTGGACAGCAAGAGGCAATTAAGATAGGCAATGTGGTTACAGGTATGAGTTAGATTTTTAGCTTTATTGCCTTCTATACCTTATGCCCTATTCATTGGTTGTATGACCGTGTTGTATTAGAATTGGTCTTAATATTGGACTGTCCGGCGAGAGCACTGTTTGATACAGGAGCTTCACACTCATTTCTATCTAAGGACATCGTGTCGTGAATCAGAGTGCCTTCTTCTGTAGCAAAGGATATATTGGATGTGTTGCTGCCTAACAGGTGTTCGATGCGCGCAGATAGAGTTTGTTGCATAAAGGTATGGATAGAGAATCTAGAGTTTGACTTGGAAGTGTCATTACTACCAATAGTAGAGCTTGATGTGATCTTTGGCATGGACTGTCTCTCAGAGAAACTTGCGTACATTGATTGCAGTCTTAAGGTGGAAAGCTGGGGCTTAGTACGGGCCGTGAAACTATCTTCTCAATCATGAAGGGATCGAGCAAGATGTTGATGTCTGCTCTCTAAGTAGTCAAGGTAGTTCGTAAGGGTGTAGAGTTATTATTCACTCTAGCAGAGGCTTCTAAGCCCAAGCCTGGTTTGATTAGTATTCCCGTGGTGTTAGAGTTTGCTGACATTTTCCCTAAAGATCTCCCAGGATCCCCACCTTAGAGAGAGATTGATTTCACCATTGAGCTAGTTCCATGTGCTAAGCCTGTGTCACGATCTTCGTACCATTTAGCACCAAAGGAGATGTCCGAACTGAAAGTGCAGCTTCAACTACTACTATATCAAGGTTATGTGTGTCCAAGTTTGTCATCTTGGAGCGCATCAGTCCTTTTCGTGAAAAAAAGGATGGAAGCTTGCGGTTGTGTATAGATTATCAGGAGTTGAATTAATTGACGGAGAAGAATAAGTATCCGATTTCGAGAATTGATGATTTGTTCGATCAGCTAGGTGAATCGACTGTGTACTCGAAGCTAGATCAGAAGTCTAGTTATTATCAGTTGAGAATCAGGGAAAGTGACGTTCTCAAGATGGCATACAATATACGTTATAAGCATTATGAGTTCACGGTCATGCCGTTTGACCTAACGAATGCGCCTTTGGTATTCTTGGACCTGATGAACAGAACGTTCAGAGAATACTTGGACCAGTTCGTGATATTCTTTATTGATGATATCCTGGTGTACTCTCAGTCTGAGGAAGAACATGCGGATCACTTACGCACTATTTTGGAGACCATGAGGAGGATTCATTTATACGCCAAGTTCTTGAAGTGTGAGTTTTGGCTATCTTCAGTGGCGTTCCTCGGTCATGTGTTTAGATGGGAGGGTGTTGTGGTGGGTCCGGCGAAGATAGTTAAAATACGGGAGTGTCTTGTGTTGTCTACTATGGTGGAAGTTCGGAGTTTCCTGGGACTTGTCCGCTACTATAGGAACTTCATAGAGAACTTCTCACAGATAGCATTACCCCTCACTACCTTGAAGATGAGGGATCAAAAGTTTGTTTGGTTGCTTACATGCATACAATCTTTTGAAGAATTGAAAAGTCATCTGACCACAATGCCTATTTTGTGCTCACCATGTGGTACGGAGGGCTATGGAATATATATTGATGCCACAGGGAGAGGCTTAGGTTGCGTTCTACTTCAGCATGTGTAACAACTCATATTATTAATAACAATAGCAACAATAATAAAGGTAATAACAATAAAAAAGGGTGAAAACCCTATTCCCCTCCTATAAAACCCGTCAACCCCCCCCCCCCCCGCCGCACTACTATATCTCATTTCTTCTCACAGTCCAATTCCTCCAACAGCCGCAGCCCGTCTCCGCTAAACCCTCGACTCGCCGCTCCCGATCCCGCCTGCAGGTGTCCTGATCCCTCTCCCCATGGCCGGAAACCTCCTTCTCTAGTGCTGATGCCCCCTTCCTCTTGCTTATGCCGCCCCGTCTTACTCTCCTGCTTCTTCTTGGAGCTGGAAACCACTTCCTTAAGGATCGTCAGTTTCTTCTCCTGGAGCCGACTATAGTAGCTCTTCCTCCCTCCCCTCCAAGTGAAGGCAGCCTTCTATCCCTATTCCACTACATTGTGACCGGTGGTTTGAAAGGGGATCGATTATGCATGAAATTTAATTAAATCACTCTTATGCATGAAATGTGCTCTTATAAATCGGTGTCGTGTGTTTATGACCTGTTTAGATGTGTTAGGAATCTCCAAGACATGAATCCCTAATTCACTATTCATCATAGGCAAACACTGATAGAAGGTGTCGATTTGATATGACGCTTTGAATCGAGCTCCTACCAAGCTGGTAATGGAAACTAAGAAATGGCCATTGCAAGCACCGTGCTGATAAGCCTTGCAATTAAACTCATATTAGAATCATGTACATCAAATTGAGATGCATACCCTTTTCATTGTACTGTTTATGTCATTGCGTGAATGGAATTTTAGGCAAAATCTGGAGTAGGCTAGAGTACAGTTAAGCATCAGTTAGTTGTTTTTCCTTTCTCTTGTATCCTCTACTTAAACATCAGAATATTAATATGCTTACTTTTAGTTTTCATGTTCTGAGGCATTTTCCTTATGTTTGGATTTCGCCTTAGGGTTCGTGATAGCGCTGCCCGCTCCCTGAGCCGCACTTTGTTCAGCTACCGCTTACTTGGAGGTTTACTCTTTTGTAGTTGTTATATCAAGTTCTATGTGTTTGTTTTCTTTTACCGTTAGGTCTGTTATCATGTACTAGTTATTGTCAGACATTTTATTTTGTATCGTGGGCAACTCTTAGGACTTTTATGGTGTACCAGATCATTTTATTTATGGCATATTTATTACTGCGGTCTATTACATTTACTTTTTTTACTTATGCACCGTGTGTGACATTGACTTTATTATTAAACATGCACGTGCATCAACCCTTTTTGAAGCTTTCGCATATATATAAATACAAATAACTAAATTTATCCAAATAACTATTTTAAATTTAATATCATTTTTTCAGCTCCTGCCTTGCAGACATGGAAGTTGCTTTTGTCTATGCCTACAGCATCACGACCCGCCCGTAGCACACTCTGATAAATGTTATCTGATGGGTCGTGATAGTTGGTATCAGAGGGAGGTTGCTCCTAAAGATGAAGTATTTTGAAATTATCAATTATTTTGACTTATTATATAAATAAATATACATGCATCATTAATTCACTCATTTGTCATTATTTGTTGCTCGCGGCTAAAACACACACACACTCACTCATAAACATGAGTAGTATGCACACGAATGTTAAGGGGTTATGAGCAAACTTAACATTTCTATACATATGAATTTCCACTAGTATTTACACAGCTTGCGAATATTAAATTGTATGGGTGGTTTAATATTCTTAAGTGCATTGGCATTAGATTCATAATATGCATGACATGTTAAGTGATATGGGCGCTTAACATGACATGTGTATATGTTCATGAACATTGTTAGGAATGCATTCTAGACATAATTGCATTGCATGCATAACATAACTCATTGCACAAGTTTTAAGCCAAGAATAACAGATGATGATTGTACTCATGAAATTACAAATTTTTTTGGTATTGCGTGCAGTTCATTGTTGCATTAACTTGAGCATTACCTAGAATTGTCCAATGAAAATGCAGTAACTATTATATGATTTACGTATTCGATGGTACTAATATACTAGAACCTTTTGTTTCTCAATTTTCTATGATTAGCTTGACCATTTTCTTACTCGGTTCTCTTATGTCTCCATCCAGATGGCTCCTAAGAAATAGCAGTGCAAGAAAGCTACCCCTTCTGCCAGGGAAGCTTCCGGAGATGCCACTGCCCAGCTGCTAAGGTAGATTCTCGAGCATCTCACTCGTCTGGAAGGAGATCGCCAAACTCCTGACCTATCCCTTGGTTCCAACAGCGCGGGGACAGCTAGAGTTACTAGTAACATCTCCCTTAGAGCCACCTCTCCTGCACCTGGTTTCTAAACCAACTTGCCTCCTGGCATCCTGGTGCCGCCGCTCATGGAAAATTCGAATCCCCCTCCTGTGGCGATGGCAGAAACTCTGGTATTTAAAAGTCTAAATTCGTCATCCTATAGTGTCAACCGTGACTATTTTTTCACATATGAATGGCTCTCTCAGATTGAAAATCATTTTGAGTATGTCGGGGTTCCTGAAGCTCAGAAGGTTCCCCTTGCGGCCTATCAGCTGGCCAAGGACACATACTATAACATCTCTCAAACAACTAGACCCCTAGGTCTTTGTTTTGTCATGACTAGGTCATGACAAAACCATCAGAAGCTCAAGATCAAGTGGGCAAGGCCCAAGGTGGAAATAACCTTGGTCTGCTTATAGCACATCCTCAACATCAAACCTAAAGTCTGACTTTAGGGCTTCAAATTGAGCCCATAACCCTACCACAACACCTTTAACACCTTGGCTAGCCCATAGGGTCGCTAAGGACCCATTGGGGTTAACCAAAAAGAGGCCAAGTTGACTCAAGTCTGGGAAGCGTCGAGTGAGTCGACAAGACTCGGCGAGTAGATCAGGTATTTACTTAGACAGGTTTTTGGGCTCGGGCGTTGAGTGTGTGGAGTGCACTCAATGCCATGAGCTGGTGGCATTGAGTGCATTGAGTGCACTCAACACCATCTTACTTAGGAAGAATTTTGAGCTCGGGGCATTGAGTACACTCAACGTCATGGGATGAATGGAGTTCAGTGCACTCAACACCATTTTTACTTAAAAGGACTTTTGGGCTCATGGCGTTGAGTGTGTTGAGTGCACTCAACGCCATGGGCTGAATGGCACTGAGTGCGTTGAGTGCACTCAACGTCAATTAACACGAAAGGATATTCTGGAATCATGGCGTTGAGTGAGTTGAGCTCACTCAACGCCATAGACTGAATGGTGTTGAGTGAGTTGAGCTCACTCAACTCCATAGCCTGAATGGCTTTGAGTTAGATGAGCTCACTCAACACCATTGTACTTAGAAAATTCTTGGCGATTTTGGCGTTGAGTGCGGAGGCTCCTCTCAACGCTTTTGCCTTAGAGAAATTCTCGGCCCTGTTTACTGGTTCGTATGAATAGGCTTAACCGGGTTCTTTTCATGAATTGCGCCAAGATGAATTAATTGGCCCCGGTCCTTTCATTAGGACTTATTTAAATAATAATAAGCGGTCCAGTAGTAGGGTGCCACGTGGTAGACGATTTAACCCAAAGCTATGGCCGAAATTTGGCTTTCATGGCCATTAATGGCACTTGATGCCTTGTCCTCATTCCCCTCCCCCTTTTATGGCAGGATTCAACTCCTCTGGGGAAGAGGAGTTTCCATCCATTTCCTGGCAGGATTGAGCCCAGATTCACCCCCCTCCTCCATGGCCGAAAAGCTCTTCAAGGGGCATTAATGGTCGTGTCATCCTACACTCACCCACAACCTCAATTCTCCTCTTTAAAAGACTCACTGGACTTAGAGGAGTAGTTTCCACACAAAACCTGAAGGAGCCGAGGAAGCCCACTGTGCAGTTGCAGAAATCGAGCGGCGCCACCACTGACCATCGCATCCCAGCGATCGACACGTCTCCAGGCCGCGAGCAAGGTCCTCCCCTACTCCTTCTTCATGTGTTAGATCTTAGGAATCTTTAGAGCAAGAATTGGGCTCAATTGAGCAGAATCAAGTTTTAAAATTTCTGAAATTTCCATGGTTTTTCAACCTTGCGGGTTCGCCGGAAACCGCCCCTCCGGCGGCCGTGCCGCCGCCCGGCGATAGCCCCCACCTCAACGGAGGTGGTGGCGATGGTGGCCGGACGTAGAGGTGGATGGGTGGCCGGGAAATTTATCTGGAAATGGTTCCAGGTCGGGTAAATCGTGACCTTAGGCTCAAGGAAGAAGACGAAATACTGGTCGTTGAATGATTGATGATTTAGTTATTATAAAAATTGTGTATTTTTATCCCTTTAGTGTACTCATTTTGAAACAAAAAAATAAGGCCCTTAGAGGCTGAAACATGAAAAGTGGCCAACATAAAAATTGTAGCCCTTGAAGTCTTCTTTAATTTAAAATTGATTTCAATCCATTTGGCTAAGTGGTTTGACCAGGTCACCCATTTTGGTGAGGTCTATACATAGGCTTGATCAGAGCTTAGTTTGAGTGATCCCACCAATCCAGCCATCCATATGATCTGAAATTTTGTCTGGGGGTCACTCTCACCTATAACAACAACATATCCACAAATGGGAATTTTTGGATATTATTTTCCTATGGTTTTGGTAATAATTTAATAAATAAGGTTTTAATTAATTAAGGGATCTACTGACCTCCAAATGCTCCCAAATTTTGGTTAGAGATTCTTGGGGTTATTATGGGCATCTGTATAAATTTTCATCCAATTTGGTGAGGATTTGGTTTGGTTTTTAACAAACCCTATCCTTGTCATAATAAGGGTATTTAGTTCAAAAGTGCACTTTGAGGTTTGAGTGGTCAAATCACCTCAACAGAGGCTGAGATTTGGGTCACTGGTTTGGCATGACATATAACACCCTCATATGGGATATGGGGTGGTTTGGGATTGAATTTCCTTAGGACCCAAGTTCAAACCCTATGTTTGGACTTTGGGGGTTTGAGAAGGGCATGTGGTCAAATGCCCTTGTATGGACTTGAAGTTTGGTGGAGAGGACCTTATGGTAGCTAAGGTCCTCTGGTGAAAATACTAGTGGACTTAGGGACAGTTAGGCCTCTCAAAACCCTAACCATAGTTTAGGTAACAAATTTTGTAATGGTATAATAGGTTATCAAAACTCTGTGAAAAATTGTGAAATTTGGGTAGAGTAGTCATTGGGTTAGTATGGGTCTTTGGAAATTTTAATGGGAATTTTGGAGCAATTATTTTAGTGCTTCCTTTGTTATACAAGTGTTAGCTCTTAATTGATTATTTATTATTTTTGACCTCCCTAACCATAGGAAATATGTGTAATTTGGGCATAGGAAGTTTTTGGTTATTATCTTCACACATGAATTTTATTACAATTTGTAGATGCATATTTACTGTACTTACTTCACAAGCTCATAAAAATGAAAACTTGTTCAATAATTTATTCAGAGTTTATTATTTGTTGTAAAATTGTGAAACCTGATCAGGAGTGTTATTAGGTCAATACTTTCATGAGAAAATTTATTCACAATTTTTTGATGTACAATTTCCGTACTTCATAAACATATGAAAATGGAATATATTTCAAAATAAAATTTAGAGTTCTTTATTTAGTAGAAAAATTGGGAGACCTTGAATTTACAGTAACATAGATTCCTAGTATTTTTCTTAATTTTGTGATGCATCTTGCATGACTGAAAAGGGTACTTCATGTTTAAAACCAAGGCATTTGGAGTTCTTAGGAAATTAAATAAATTATCCGATAAATTAGGAATATTATGAATTTTTGGATTTAGTCTAAACATGTCATGATAGACCCCCAATAATTATTATAGGGATATTGGATGATAGTTTTGAGTACCTCCCATTATATACAACATATTGCTTAGGATTGTCTGCGTTTAGTAAAACTGCAGAAAATCATGATATGGTGCAAAATGAACCCAGAGGGTTGAGATGTTGGTGTGTTGATCTGGTGAAATGAGTGCATGATCGGGAGTTATGACGAGTAGTGGGAGGTTTGACTAGTGTTAAGAGGTGCTCGGGGTCGACGAAACATCGTCTTCCCCGTGGGGAGAGAGAAAGAGTCAAATACACTAGGGTTAGATCCAGTACAACATTACAGGGATTGGGAGTTGGGTAATAACCAATAATAATAAGTGTCTTGTGAAAGGGAGCTTTAGGCTTCAGCCCATCGTAGTTCCTAGTGCCCTTTGAGAACCCTTCACGGGGTATGCCGGTGGCAGTCCTGGGCTAACCTAAATTATAGGTAAAACTGAATTGCAAGAGTAACTAGCATAAATAGGGATTCACTTTCACTCACCTCGATGTCTTGGGATGTTAGGATGGGTCACTCGGGCTATAGGCTTGGAGGATTTGGTAATGGGCAGGTTGGCCCGGCGAGCTTGGGCTCGGTTGTTGATTGTGACAGACGCGATGGTCCGGGGAGCTTTGGCTCGATAGCTGATACATAAGTTGCATGTGAACAAAGTATAAGGTGGTGGGTCTTCGGTATTGGAGGGTCGATGCACCGACGCTAATACGTTGACTCGGCAAGTGTGGTTTAGCACTTTGCCATAAAAGTCCGGTGCGCCAGCCAGTAAGAGTATGCAGGAGCTCCGCTTAGTGCACCAGTGTTGAGGCGTACGATAGGTCTGACTGGTAGTGCAGTTACTCGTTTAGAGGTGGGCGAGTCCCAACCCACCACTTCCGTTTTCCACTACAGAGGTTTCCTGGGAGGTTCGGCTTCAGAAAGGGGGAATTAAAGGTCTGTGTACACAAAGTCGGGTGGGTGAGTTGCACTTGCATGATCACATCATAGCATATTTGCATGTCATAGCATCATCATTGCATATAACCCTAACACCTATTATATAAAGTGGTATGGGACGCTTTATACAATAGGCCCTGCAAAATGACCCCTTGGTTTATAAGTCCGCGCGAGTGTGCTTATAAGTTAAGGTTTTTATTCAATAAATATATATATATACTTGCTAGAAAACTGACACCTTATCATATAAATTAGTATGGGACTTTTTATATGATAGGAGCATTGCAGAAGATCCCCTAGCTTATGTGTTTTCTTATAAGTTAAGGTTACTTATTTCTTGTTCAGTCTTTCTTACTTTTATTACCGTCGCACATACTTATAGAATTGCTAGACTAGTTCCGTCATCACCTATTATTTGTCATTCTCTACCTTCATTACCTCTCCTTTCCTCCTCCCCGCTCGGTGCCTAGGAGTCATGGGGAAAGGCGTGGGGGATGATAGGACTTAGTCTTTTAGACTACACCCCCGCATAATCGCATGCACACGCCCCTACACGGGCGCTGGGTCGCGCTCCTATACTAGCATTTGGTCATGCCCCCGCACGGTCGTACCCTCTATGAACGCACTGCGTAGCCACACGCTGCGCGATAGCTGATAATACATTTTGTAGTTTAAACTACTAGGGTAATTATAAGTTTTTATTATAGAAATCATGTTTTTGAAGTTTTATTTTGACATCATTTTGTATACATTTTAATACCACTAATGTTTTCTTTTTTTTTCTTGCAGGTTTGCCGGTTTTCAGCAAATTCGTCGACCTTAGCTTTTCATCGAGCTCATTTCATCAAGCTCAACCAGTTCGTCGAGCTAAGCAATTTCGTCAAGCTCCACCTTCTTTCTATGTTCGACATTTGTCGAGCTCGCCTAAATTCGTCGACTTCGCCTTCAGCCCTAGTTCGTCGAGCTCAGCCTTCAGTTATGCATTCGACGAACATCTTCGAATTCGTCAACCTCGCCTTTAGCCCCAGTTCATCGAGCTCAGCCTTCAATTCAATGTTCGACGAACGTCTTCGAATTTGTCGACCTCAGCAATTTCGTCGACCTTCAGCCTTCAATTTTGCGTTCGACGAACGTCTTCGAATTCGTCGACCTTAGCAATTTCGTCGACCTTCTGCCTTCAGTTCTTCATTCGGCGAATGTCTTCAATTTCGTCGACCTCGCCCTAAACAAAGTTCATCGACCTCGCCTTCAGCAAAGTTCATCAACCTCAGCGTTCGTCGACCACCCCTCCACATTCTGCGTTCGACGAACGTCCCCAATTTCGTCGAGCTCGCCAGAATTTGTCAAGCTCAGCCTTTTTTTCAAGCTCTCCCCCCTTCTCAGTTAGACGTTCGTCGACCTAATTTTCTGCGTTCGACGAATGGTTCTTTCCGCCATTTTGTCGAGCTCAGCATTCAGTTATGTATTCGACAAACTCCTCCAAATTCGTCGACCTCGCCTTCAATTTGACGTTCGTCGATCTCCCGCCCACCTTCTCTTTTCTCCGTTCGTCGAGCTCTCCCTCCTTCTCCTCTGATTTCGTCGAGCCCTCTCTCCCAGTTCGTCGAGCTTACCTGCTGCCGAGGACAAGTCCCGCTTTTTCACAAAAGCATGCTGCCGACATTAATGCACGTCACCCATACCAAGGCAATCATCATTTCCTGCCAGATCTCGTACCAAGGTCAACTTATGGTTGGATGCATGGGCATTTCCTGCTCTTTAAAAAATCTTTAAATAGAGCCCCGACCCTTGTGAAAAAATATAGAATTTTGGGAGAGGGGAAGTGCTGCAATTTTCAGTTCTCCCTTAATGTTCTTCTTGTAACACCCCAAAATCAAAAATTAGAGTTCAGGCTGGGTTACACGGCCTGGGACATGGGCGTGTCTAAGGGAGTGTCAAGCTCTATTTCCTCGAGTGTGATTTTGGTCTCGAGTATGTCTCGAGTGAGGCACACGGCCTGGGACACGAGCGTGTCCCAAGACGTGTCCTTCTCTGTATCATCTCGAGTACTCGATGAAATGAACTCGACTTTTGTCGAGAGGGTACACAGCCTGAGACACGGGCGTTTCAAAGGGTATGTCCTCCTCGGGTTTTGTCCAGGTTTGTGCGGTTGGATGGGCAAGGGCGTGTCTGAAGCCATGTCTAGGTACACGGTCTGTGAAACCAGCGTGTCAGAGGGCCGTGTCCTTCTCTGGTTTTGTCCAGGGCATTGAGACTTGGTGAACACGGTCTAGACACGGGCGTGTCTAAAGCCGCGTCAGGACACACGGCCTATGATACGGGCATGTTACTGGGCATGTCCTGTTCTGGGTAAGTCAATTCGGGTGTTTCTTATAGTACACGGCCTATGACACGGGTGTGTCACAAGCCGTGTCAGCCCAAAAATTAATATTTCAGGGCGATTTGTGGTCGTTCATTTCCCTCAGATGGGAACTAAGGGTCCAAGCTTCTCCCTGCTGAGATAAGTCTAGGACTTGAGAAATATTTCTCATTCAAAGCTTGGCTATTCTCTTTTTAAAAGAATAGTGTTGGGTACATTGGAAAATGTGTACCTGATTTGAAGAAGTCCAACTTAGCTCAATGATATACATCAAGGTGTATTTGATGTTGTTTTGAGTTGACATGTGCAGGTGAAGAAGTGTTAAAGAATGCAGAAAAATATTCTAAGTCCATGTGTCGACACCTGAAGAAACAGTGTTGACACTTCAGAATATTTGTGTCGACACTTGAAGGAAGCTGTGTCGACACAGAGAAAGATAGTCGACCACATTTGTGTCGACACTGGGAAGCAGTGTCCACTCACAGGAAGATAGTCGACCACATTTGTGTCGACACTGGGAGGCTGTGTCGACACAATGAGACAGAGTCGACACATTTTGGCAGAAGTTGACAATACTTGTGTCGACACCAGAAGACTAAGTCGACACATTTTAGCAGAGTCAACAATTGATGTGTCGACACCTGAAGGCAGTGTCGACACATACTGAGTTCTGAATCTACAACAACTGTGTTGACACACAGGACTTGTGTCGACACACTGCAAAGTCAAGACCAAGTTATTTTCTGAAGAAAGATGAAGTGTTGAGTCGACATAAATTCTCTGTGTCGACTCATTCTCAAAATAAAGTTCTGAATAAGCTGTGTCGACTTAAAGGCAAACTTGTCGACATCATCAAAGGCTGTGTCGACACCAAAGTTACTTGTGTCGACACATATAGACAGTTGGTCTCGACACTTCCTGACAGTCTGTCTCAACACCTTGCTGACCAAGACTAAGGCACAGGATCTGTTTGAAGACTTGACAGCTGTGGGTTGCAGCCAGTTAACTGATGTTGTCAGACTTGTCAGAAGACAGTTATAAACCGGATCAGCCGGTTACCATTAAGAAGGTCTATAAATAGACAGATTCAGAGAGAAGAAAAAAGATTGAACTTTGGCAATCAAATTGAGAAATCAAATCAAGAAGGAGTAATACACTTAATAAGATCTTCATCAGAAGATCTAAGAAGACGATCTTAGGATCGATCTAAGAAGAGTTCTAACAAGAATTCAGAAGTATCATCAAAGGTGTTGGATAGAGAGGGATCCACCCATTTTGAAGAAGAATAAGGAAGCCATCAGTGGTTTCTCAAGAAGCTGTTTGGAAATCAACTCAGCTAAGTTCAGATTCAAGAAGCTTTAAAGAAAGCTCAGATTCAGTTGATTTCATCAGCTGATCAAGAATTGTCTTGTCCTCTTCTCTCTCAACAAAGGCAATGCATTAAAACTTCTTTTCTAAATTTCTGTAGGATCTGTTTTACACAGATTTGAGTTGTAAGCCTGTGATATAAAGGCTGAGTGTAGGAGAGTTGATCTCTGAGTGGTAGGGCTGTTTGCCTGAGTGTAGGAGAAGGTTCTTCTCTGAGTTGTGGGCCTTGTGGCTAGGCTGAGGTAGGGCTGTTGTGCTTGAGTTGTAGGAACCTATCCAGGTTCTGAGCTGTAGGATCTGAGGATATGAGAATAGTGGAAGTTTGGTCGAATCTAGCATACTGCTAGATAGGTGAAGGTGGAAAGTGGATGTACCCAAACCTTGGGGAACCACTATAAAACATAGTGCAATCTGTGATGATTAAATTTCTGTGATTGCTGTGCTGGTTGTTTTAATTTTGTGATTGAATTCTGCCTAAAAGTATAAACAAGCAATTAGAACCTATTCACCCCCCCCCCCCCTAGGTGTTTAGGTTGTCTTGAAAGTAAAACTATCAAGTGGTATCAGAGGGAGGTTCCTCAAAAAGGACTTAACAGTCTGAGGTAGATCTGAAAGGCAGAATCAAGATTCAAGAAGATGGGTTCTGGAGAAAATCACAAGGAGTTAGGGTCAATGAAGTTACCCATCTGCAGGAAGGAAATCTTTGGAATTTGGAAAGAAAGAGTCAGATTATTCATGGAAGCATCTGACCTAAGAATATACATCACAGTTCAGGAAGGACCCTTCATTCCAATGAAGGTATCAGTTCTTGATGCTAATATTCAAACTCCAAAGAGTTATTCTGAAATGACCAAGGATGAAGTCATTTTGGCAACCATGAACAAGAGAGCTCAGAATATTATTGTGAGTGCCATAGATGATTCTACATTTCAGAATCTGATTCACTGCAAGACCTCCAAAGAAATGTGGGACACCTTGATTGTCTACATGGAGGGATCTGAAGAAGTAAGACAGGATAGGAAGTCTATGCTCAACCAGGAATATGAAAGTTTTAGACAAGGAAAAACTGATAGCATAACTGAATGCTATAAGAAATTCTATAGAATTGTGAATGAGTTAATGTCCTATGGAAGAGTCTTCAGTACCTATGAACTGAATGACAAATTCTTAAGATCCTTGACAAAGGATTGGGACACAAAGATCTGTGCCATAAGAGAAGTGGCTAAATTGGCAGAGATCTCTCCTCCCATCTTGTTTGGAAAGCTGCTGTCCTATGAAATGCAACTTATGGTGAGGAAGGAGGAGGAAAAGAATTCAAGAGGAGAGCATAGAGAAAAGACTGTGGCATTCAATGCAGAATCCATCAGAAAGAATAGGAGGATATCACCATCCCCTCCTAAGGAAATTGCAGAAGTCAGTTCAGAAAATTCAGATAATTAGGGTTCAGAAAGCTGTGATTCAGATGCAGACTTTGCTGCATTCACAAGGCAATTCCAGAGGTTCTTGAAGAAGAAGCAGTGGAAGTCTAAGCCCTCCACTTCACAGCAAGTTGATGACTATTATCAGAAGAAAAGGTCATCAAGGAAAGAAAAGAGCAGATCAAAGCCCAGCAAGGCTACTACTTCAAAGATTGTCTGCTATTGTTGCAATAGACCTGGACATGTAGTGGCTGACTGTCCTGATAAGAGAAAGGAGTCTTCAGACAAGAATAAGACTCATAAAAAGGGCAAGAAGGAGAAATCTTTTGTTGCAAAGAAGGATAAGAGCCTATGAGATCAGTCAACTTCAGAGTCAGAATCTGAAGTAGAAGCATATATTGGACTATATGATGCATCTGAAGAAGAGGAGTTTCTACAGTTGCTAGACTCCATCTATGATCAAGAGGATCATCAGTGCATGGGACTGATGGCAGGATCAGAAGAGGACATATGCCAGAATCAGTCTGGTCCTAATAAGGTACAATGTCCTTCTATGAAATCTGTTTGTAGTACAAGTACAGAATCAGCTACATCTGCATCAAGTGATGTAGATGCATTTGAATCTGAAGGAGATGTCTATCAATTGATAGATAAGTATGGGGACTTGTTACAGGCCCTTAAGAAAAGCAAGAACCTAGTTAAACTTCAGGCTCATGAAATTGCTAAACTAAGGGTAGCTGCAACTGAGTTAGAGAAAGTAATTGATCAGAAGTTAAATGAAATTGCCAAGCTAAAGAATATAACTATTATTCAGATGGGCACAATTAATTATACCAATGATCAAGTGAAGAGTCTGGAGGCCAGACTAAGAATTGAAAAAGATTTAGTGGCTAGTTACTCTAAGCCAAAGTCTGTCTTACCCTTGATAGATGAATTTGTGAATCAAAAGGGTAAGGCAGGATTAGGATTCAAAGGTAACTCCAGGGCTGGCCAATTCAAGAGGAAAGGCAAAGCTCCTGTCAAGCCACTGAACATTTCAGTCCCTATTAAGTTTAGAAAGGTGGAAGTGCCTTCTAACCTATATGATCATGAAAATATTCATGGTCATATTAAGTCTAATGTTCTGAAAAACAAGGGTGTAAATGCCAATAGGCCTACCCATGTTCATAAACCCAATGGTTATAAAAAATCAGTGGGTGAAGCTGCTGCAGCACCAGCAATGGACAGAAATTCTTTTGTCAAGGATGTATCTAGAACTAGATACAATAGGTTTGAATGTTGGTGCTGTGGCAAGAGAGGCCATTTTGCACTAGACTGCAGGTATAACACAAGTGTTAGAAAGAACAATAGTCTACCTGTTAGAAGAGATAATGGAAGCTTTGTTTATGCTAACTTGAACCAAGGACCCAAGACTTGCTTGGGTTCTAAGGGAAAGTAAATCTATGTTGCAGGTGTTTCCAAGTAGCCATGCCCCTATATGGTACTTGGATAGTGGTTGTTCCAGGCACATGACTGGAACAAAGGGGCTGTTGAAGGAGTATTCATCTGTCAAAGATGGACCTAAAGTGATCTTTGGTGGATCTGAAAAAGGAGTCATCAAAGGGTTTGGTAACATTTCTTCTAACCTAATTATTATCACCCAAGTGGCTTATGTAAAAGGTTTGAAACATAATCTAATAAGCATAAGCCAACTGAGTGATTTAGGATATGACATTTCATTTGTTTAGGATGGATGTCATATCAAAAGGTCAAGTGATCAAGAGATCATTTTGACTGGGTATAGGAAGAGAAATGTATATTGTCTTAATTTTGTATGTGAGAATAAGGCTTCTCCCATCTGTCTTGTAGCTGATGACAATGCTTCTCATTGTGTTAAGTGGCACAAGAGATTGGCTCATCTTAACTACAAGATAATTGGCCAACTCTTTATCAAAGAGTTAGTGAAGAATGGTCCTCAAGTTAAGTGTATGAAGGAAGGGATATGCTCAGCTTGTCAAAAGGGCAAGCAGACAAAATTCTTCTTTCAAAGCCTTGAAAACAAGGATTCTGTGAGGTGCTTATACCTCTTGCATATGGATCTTTTTGGTCCTATGCCAGTTCATTGTCTAGGTAGGAAGGTCTACACTTTTGTGGTTGTAGATGACTACTCTAGATTTACATGGGTGTTCTTTCTGAGACAGAAATCTGAAACCCCAAGTGTCTTACTTAATTTTGTAAAGCAAATTCAGAATGAACTGTATAGTACAGTGGTCAAAATCAGAAGTGACCATGGTACTGAGTTTCAATCTGAAAGCATGACAAAGTTATGTGAAGACTTTGGGATTTTCCAAGAGTTCTCCTCACCAAGAACACCTCAGCAAAATGGAATTGCTGAAAGAAAGAATAGAACATTAATTGAAGCTGGTAGAACTCTATTGAGTAACACCTCTCTACCAGAATATTTCTGGGCTGAGGCAGTAAACACTGCTTGTCATGTGATCCATAGGGCTTCTATCACCAAGAGCCACAAAAAGACTCCCTATGAGATTATGAATGGTAGAAAACCAAATCTATCCTACTTCAGAATCTTTGGTTGCAAATGCTATATACTTAATAATGGTAAGTCATATTTGACTAAGTTTGATGCCAAATCCCAGGATGGGATATTTGTTGGGTACAGCACAAATAGTAAGGCCTATAGAATCTTCAACTTGACTACTCAAGTTGTTGAAGAATCTGTGCATGTTGTGTTTGATGAAACAAGATTAATCAACTGTGAGTTGTCTTGTAGATCAAATGACTCAACAAGTATAAGCAAAAGAATGGACAAGCTCTCCATTGCTGAAGCTTCAAGGGAAGATGGAGTATTGGAAAATGAAGGCTATTGTCCAGGGGGAGTACAAGATTCAATAAAGATGAAGAAAACCAAGAGGTTCAGCATAATGAAGGAGCTGGAGATGTTCAACCAGAAGGGAATCATCCTCCAGCTACAAGACATTTAAGAGACCATCCAGCAGATCAGATAATAGGTGATCCAAGACAGGGAGTGCAGACTAGAAGCAGAAGTCAAAGCACAGTTCTGCATTCAAGTTTCCTGTCACAAATGGAGCCTAAGAAGTTTGAAGAAGCCATCCAAGACCAGCATTGGACTGATGCTATGCAAGAGGAGCTGAATCAATTCATAAGGTGCAATGTCTGGGAGCTTGTTCCTAAACCAAGAGGCCACAATATAATTGGGACAAAATGGATCTATAGGAACAAGTTGGATGAGAGTGGAGTAATAGTGAAAAATAAAGCAAGATTGGTTGCTAAAGGATACAGACAGGAAGAAGGGATTGACTTTGATCAAACCTTTGCCCCAGTAGCAAGGCTGGAGGAAATAAGAATGTTTCTTGCCTATGCAGCCTATCAAGACTTCAAGGTATACCAGATGGATGTGAAGTCAGCATTTCTGAATGGTGATCTTAAAGAAGAAGTATATGTAGAGCAGCCATCAGGTTTTGTAGATCCTCTTAAACCTGATTATGTTTATAAGCTTAGAAAAGCTTTGTATGGGTTAAAGCAAGCCCCAAGGGCTTGGTATGAAACCCTGTCTACTTTCCTTATTGAGAATAAATTCTCAAGAGGAAAAATAGACAAAACTCTATTCCTTAGGGGATCCAAAGGCAAGATCATCTTAGTTCAGATCTATGTTGATGACATAATCTTTGGATCTACTGAAAACAACCTTTGTAAAAAGTTTGCCAAACTTATGCAAGGGAAGTTTGAGATGAGCAGTATGGGGGAACTGAAGTTCTTCTTGGGACTCCAAGTAAGACAGACTGATGATGGCTTGTCCATATCCCAGTCAAAGTTTACTAAAGAATTAATTAAGAAGTATGGTATGGAGTCATCCTCCATCATGAGAACTCCTATGGGAACAAGTATGCCTATATGCAAAGATGGTGTAGGTAAACCTGTTGATGAGACTTTGTATAGAGGAATAGTTGGTTTTCTACTATATCTCACAGCTAGTAGACCAGATATTATGTATGCTACATGTGTCTGTGCTAGGTACCAAGCCTGTACTAAAGAGTCTCATTATACTGCAGTCAAAAGGATTCTGAGATATCTTAAGGGCACACCTAATCTAGGCCTTTGGTACCCTAGGAATAGAGATTTTCTACTAACAGGTTATTCAGATGCAGACTTTGCAGGCTGTAGAGAGGATAGGAAGAGTACAACAGGTACTTGTCAATTCTTGGGAGGAAGATTGATATCTTGGAGTAGTAAGAAGCAAACCAGTGTGGCTATATCTACAGCTGAGTCAGAATATGTTGCTGCTGGCAGCTGCTGTGCACAACTATTGTGGATACAGCATCAGCTTAAAGATTATGGTATTCAAGTAAGTAGAACACCTCTTTTGTGTGATTCTAAGAGGCAATTTCTATTGCTAATAATCCTGTTTCTCATAGTAGAACTAAGCATATAGAAATTAAATACCATTTTCTTAGAGATCATGTAGAAAGAGAAGACATCACATTGGAATTTGTTAAAATAGATTATCAAATAGCAGATGTATTCACTAAGCCTCTGGATGAAACAAAATTCAATAAATTTAAAATTGAATTAGGCATGCTGACCATTGATTAGATTATCAACAAACTTACAAGTAACATATTAGATTATCAAATGGTCTCAAGTGGTGTTGATAGAAACAGAAATTGGCTAAGTAAAATAGTGTCGACACATTCAGTGATAATGTGTCGACTCAGTGAAGTAATGTCGACAAGTCAGAAATATTGTGTCGACACAGAGAATATGTGTCGACACTTAAGAATTAAATTGTCGACTTATCCAGGAATGTAGTGTCGACTTCACCAGAATAGTGATGTCGACACTTACAAATTTTGTGTCAACACTTATCTTAAGAGTCGACACAGATTTTCTGATACTCTACTATATCTCTCAGGTGTCGACATATCCACAATTGGTGTCAACACATAGTAGACAGATTTGTTGTCGAGACAATAGAAGTTTATGTCGACACATTCCATCTGTGTCGACACATATAGACTGTTTTTGCCCGCCTTTTGATCTTCTTTCAATAGAAGGTATAAATAGGTCAAGAACTTATTCAGTCGACACGCTTACAAGGTTTTCGAGACTGAAACCCTGTGTCAACTTTCTCTCTCTCTCTCTCTTCTCTCAAGCTTTCTCACCTGAACAATGGCGCCGAAGATTGAAGACAACGTCAATGAAGGTTATGAGTTGGTAAGGAATGCCTTTGCCGAAGCCCCGACAGATGTTCAACGAGTTATCACTCTTATTTCCGAATCCGGATTAGAGTTTTTAGAATCTGAACCTTCTATGATATGGAAGAAGGAGGTGCATGAATTCTTTAACTCTGCATCAATAGGTTCAGATATTCTCAAGATCAAGTCCACTGTTCATGGGTCGCCAGTGAAGATTACCCCAAGAAGTCTAAGGAAGATTCTACATTTACCAATAATTGAGAATGAAGAAGAAGTCCCTGCTTCTAAGTTAAGGGAGGCTATCCAATGGTGCGGATTGGATCCCACCCTGAAAATTGGAGCTGCGTTCAACATGAAAGGGATGAATCAGCAAGGGAAGTTTTTGTCTGAAGTAGTTGGCAAGGTGATTCTGTGCAAACCAGGGGGACATGATAGGATTTCGGCCTATATGTTCTGCCTAATGACCAGAATTGTGTTTACAATTCCAACTGATTGGTCAGCTGTAATCTTTGAAAAGATCAAGGAAGGAATAAAGAAGCCAAATCTGGCTAGAATTATGAGTTTATATCTGAATGGAGTGATCCCTGAGGTAATGCAACACCTGCCAGGAACAAAGATCAATCACATGAGAAAGATGGACATGAGATTGTTTTCTAGGTGGGATAGGGTGCTGTCTAAGGATGTGCCTGATGAGAGCAGGCAGGACACCCCAGTGAAATCCTCTTCTCATGCTCAAGATACTGAGCAGCTTCAAGAAGAACAAGAGAGGAAGCAGGATGAAGATCACCCTGCGTCTACTCCAGCCCAGCAAGACACTATACCTGCACTGATGTAGGGGGAGCAAGCTCATTCTCCTGCCCAGAATGAATCTACTCCTAACCAGGTACAATTGCAGGGGGAGCTGGTGTATTTTCTTATAAAAGACATTTCTAATATTTCAATTTCTGCACAGGTGCAGGGGGAGCAAGTGTACTCACCTGCCCAAGACATTACCAATACTGAACAAGTACAGGGGGAGAAGATGTCAGACCCAGTGCAAGAGGCAGTACAAATTGATATCTCCAAAGATCTGAATATAGAAGATCCAATTGATACATCTTATGTTCAAGCTCAAAAGGAATATACTCTAGATGAGTTATTTCCTAATGTTGATATTGCTACTGATAGAGTAGAAGAGGGGCAAGATATTGAGAAGGCCCTTGACATGGAGATAGAAATTGAGAAGGAGCAAGTGGTTGAGGAGGAGTCTGTGCATGTTGAGGCTGAACAACATGGCACTGAGATAGATATTCATCCACCTCCTCAAGAAAGAGTTCAAATTGATAGTTCATCTGAATCTGAGACTGAAAAAGCCAGAATGGCTAAGAAGAGAAAACTTGTTGTCTTCCAGAGAAGGAGCAAAGGTTATAAGCAGGCTCTACAGACTACAACTCAACAATCCCATTCTGAATTTAATTATAACAAGTTTATGGTTGATTTGCAAGTTAAGCTAGATGAACATAGATTGGCAGTTGAAAAGTATGTTGATGAGAGCAATAAGTCCCTTCAATTTGACTTGGCTCAGGATATAAAGTCAATTTGATTTGAAGTCAATATGCATAAGAAGGAGATGACAGATTGCTTCCATAAGGGAGGTAATGTTGTGGTGTATTTGGCTAAACAACAGTAGTCCATCATCCCTAAAGTGGATGATATTGTTTTAAAGCAAAGTTATGTTTTGGAGAATCAGCTGAGGATGAATGACAATTTAACTGAATCTCATCAAGAAATTATTGATGAATTGAAAAAGACTACTCCAGGGCTGACTGAAGCTAGAGCAAAGGAGATGGAAGAATTTGATAAGAAACTTCAAGATGCTATTGAATCAGTTAAAACTGCTATCACTACCTCTCAAAAGGACATATCTGACAAGCTTCAAAAGTTAAAACAATTTTTTAAAGAGGGTGTGAATTATCTGGATGGCCAGATCAGATTTCAGAAGGAAGATCTAAGAGATCATATTACCAGAGAAGCCATAAAGGGGGAGAGGTTGTTAGTTCATGCTGGCTCAGAGCACACCAAATGGGTGACAAATAGTATTCGAGCCACATTGGGATATCCACCTTTGTGTGATGATGCTATGGTGGCTGAGTCAGGAATCCAAACAGGTCTACTTGAAGGCAATCAACCTGAGGTTGCCCAAGTCATTTACCCTCCTCCAGATTTTGATATGATTGATCAACAAATTCAAGATATGTATAGCCCTCCAAAGGAGGTTAACAGGGTTGTTATTGAGAAAGTGGATAAGCCTGAGGCCAATTTGAAAGAACAGCAAGATGCTCTACTATCCAAGAAGAGATTTAGAGAGCAGGCTGAACTTAAGCCAGATTTTGAGCAGTGGAGCCCTACTTCAAGAAATATTATACTAACTGCATGGAAGGCTGTAAAGGACAAATAACATGAAAGAGTAAAGTGGTATAATGAAATAGAATGACAAAAATTTGAAGCTAGGCAGGAATCCATAGTACAGTTCAGGAGAAAAGCCAAGATGGGAAGGCTGCCACCAGATGCTCAGGAGCCAAGCAAGTACTTTCCAAAGCCCTTTCATTACTTTGAAAGGAAAAGGCTCAAGGAAGAAACACAGAAGAAAGCTGAGCTAAAAGGCAAGAAGCCAGCTGAAGTTACTGAAGCTCCTGTGAAGGCTCAAATCCAATCTGGCAAAGGAATTGTCATAAAAGAGCCTGATCAGTCTTAGTTTTAAGTTCTTTCAAATATGTTTTGTAATGTTGTGTTTAATCTTTCAATGTAAACAACTGTAATCAAACATTACCAAGTTATAAACAAAATTTTGTTTGGAATCACATATTCATGTTAACTCTGTGTTGAAATGTTAATGTTTTGTTTATAAAGTATTCCTGTAATGTCATACATCATCAATTTTTTTTATAAATGGTGTATATCATTGGCTCTAAGGGTTATGACTTCTCCAAATAGGGGGAGATTGTTGGGTACATTAGAAAATGTGTACCTGATTTGAAGAAGTCCAACTTAGCTCAATGATATACATCAAGGTGTATTTGATGTTGTTTTGAGTTGACATGTGCAGGTGAAGAAGTGTTAAAGAATGCAGAAAAATATTCTAAGTCCATGTGTCGACACCTGAAGAAACAGTGTTGACACTTCAGAATATTTGTGTCGACACTTGAAGGAAGCTGTGTCGACACAGAGAAAGATAGTCGACCACATTTGTGTTTACACTGGGAAGCAGTGTCGACTCACAGGAAGATAGTCGACCACATTTGTGTCGACACTGGGAGGCTGTGTCGACACAATGAGACAGAGTCGACACACATTTTGGCGGAAGTTGACAATACTTGTGTTGACACCAGAAGACTAAGTCGACACATTTTGGCAGAGTCAACAATTGATGTGTCGACACCTGAAGGCAGTGTCGACACATACTGAGTTCTGAATCTACAACAACTGTGTCGACACACAGGACTTGTGTCGACACACTGCAAAGTCAAGACCAAGTTATTTTCTGAAGAAAGATGAAGTGTTGAGTCGACATAAATTCTCTGTGTCGACTCATTCTCAAAATAAAGTTCTGAAGAAGCTGTGTCGACTTAAAGGCAAACTTGTCGACATCATCAAAGGCTGTGTCGACACCAAAGTTACTTGTGTCGACACATATAGACAGTTGGTCTCGACACTTCCTGACAGTTTGTCTCAACACCTTGCTGACCAAGACTAAGGCACAGGGTCTGTTTGAAGACTTGACAGCTGTGGGTTGCAGCCAGTTAACTGATGTTGTCAGACTTGTCAGAAGACAGTTATAAACCGGATCAGCCGGTTACCATTAAGAAGGTCTATAAATAGACAGATTCAGAGAGAAGAAAAAAGATTGAACTTTGGCAATCAAATTGAGAAATCAAATCAAGAAGGAGTAATACACTAAAGAAGATCTTCATCAGAAGATCTAAGAAGACGATCTCAGGATCGATCTAAGAAGAGTTCTAACAAGAATTCAGAAGTATCATCAAAGGTGTTGGATAGAGAGGGATCCACCCATTTTGAAGAAGAAGAAGGAAGCCATCAGTGGTTTCTCAAGAAGCTGTTTGGAAATCAACTCAGCTAAGTTCAGATTCAAGAAGCTTTGAAGAAAGCTCAGATTCAGTTGATTTCATCAGCTGATCAAGAATTGTCTTGTCCTCTTCTCTCTCAACAAAGGCAAGGCATTAAAACTTCTTTTCTAAATTTCTGTAGGATCTGTTTTACATAGATCTGAGTTGTAAGCCTGTGATATAAAGGCTGAGTGTAGGAGAGTTGATCTCTGAGTGGTAGGGCTGTTTGCCTGAGTGTAGGAGAAGGTTCTTCTCTGAGTTGTAGGCCTTGTGGCTAGGCTGAGGTAGGGCTGTTATGCCTGAGTTGTAGGAACCTATCCAGGTTCTGAGCTGTAGGATCTGAGGATCTGAGAATAGTGGAAGTTTGGCCGAATCTAGCATACTGCTAGATAGGTGAAGGGGGAAAGTGGATGTACCCAAACCTTGGGGAACCACTATAAAACATAGTGCAATCTGTGATGATTAAATTTCTGTGATTGCTGTGCTGGTTGTTTTAATTTTGTGATTGAATTCTGCCTAAAAGTATAAACAAGCAATTAGAACCTATTCACCCCCCCCCCCCTCTAGGTGTTTAGGTTGTCTTGAAAGTAAAACTATCAAATAGAGAGAAGGGAGAGCAAGGAGGAAGAAGAGGAGAGATTTGTCCGCCGGTGGAGCTTTAGCATTCAGAAGTACGAGCTGAGTCCAGCTTTATGGAGGCGAGAGTGTTGCGGTGCTTGCTATCCGGCTAGAATTCCATGGCTCCTGAGAGATCGTCAAGGGTAACGATCTTCCTTCTTGGACATGTGAAGTCCTTATTTTGGCATGTCTATGGATTTCCCCCACCAAAAGGTGGCTGTTGAGGGATTTCCTTGGGTTGATTCTTATAATCCCCAGTCTTGTATATAGATCTGGAAATGTGTAGTACGGAATAGGAATGTTGTGTGAAGCCCATCTGGACAGGTTGGTCTGGATTGGTGATGTTGCATCATGCGCACCGGAGAAGACTACATGTATAAACGTGTAGTTTGTGGAGCCGATGGGTTGTGCCTATGAATGTTAGTAACAGGAAGTACTGGAGTGAAACTCCAGGAAACTACCCGCGTGATTCTTGTGTTGTATGCCATTTTTGGGTGAGTCTGGGTGCAGAAAGTGATTTCTACTGAACCCGCCAAGCGACCGCGTGAAATGCTGGCATTATCACCCCTTTTGAATTATGCTGCCAGTCCTTAGAGGACAGTGTGGCTAATGTGAGCTGTGAGCTCTTAAAAAGGCTTCGTGCCAAACAGGAAAGGTGAAACCGACCCGCGCCTGTAAATTGGCCATTAGTACTTCGGTATTCATTGATGGCATGTCGACTTGAGCAATGGGGGGTGGCTGATCCATACCTGTGTTATGTTTGACCTACTGGTAGACCTAGTTATTGGTCTCATTGGAGCGCATAATGGGAGTCTTAGGCCTGTGTGTTGTTAAGACTAATTGCTCAATACTGTTGGTTTTCGGACCTTGAACGGTGGTGGGACCCTGGTTTGCCGGTACACCAATAATGTGCCCTGAGTGCACGGATCGTCGGGCCACGTGGCTGATGGTTGTGATATGTTGATTGTTCATGAGTGCAAATTGTTTGATATATCTTCTTGTGAAAGCTATGCCTGCAGGGAAGGAATACCACTGCCCCGGGAAAGGGGTAGGGTCGTTATAAATTGGTCAGCTAAATGCTGACCATTGCCTTGTTTGCCACCAAAATGGTGGGCTTTCCTTGTGCAGGTGTTGGAGAGCCGAGCGGGAAATAAAGGGCTGAAGCCCCTGCTGCTATTGTTGCTGTTACTACTGTTGTCCCTCGAAGGCTGAGCAAAGGCTTTTGTTATGCTCATGCGTGGTCGGCTTGCACGCCCATGTTTTTAATCCACACCTGTAAAGGGTAACTGTAAGGCCTTAAGGCCAAACACTTGAGTATGTGGTGTACATTCCTTCGTGTGTATATAGAAATGTGGTTCTTTATATATAGTTGACATTCATGGTTTGAGTTCAGTTTAACATTAAAAGCTTCCTCTAGCATGCTCTGTGTTAGGATGCGTACCAGTTTTGGTATTAACCTGTGACCTCGCCACCTGTTAGTGGTATATAATGTGGGGCCCCAGCCGGACCTTCTATTATATGTTATTTAATGGATGGAGTAATTACATTTTTGTATCAGCCAGTATCGGTCTTCCTCTTTCGAATTCGTGGTCGAATTCTTTTGTGGGGTAGCGAGCACGTGTAAGTGTGATCCTCTTTAACATTTATGAAATCTTGAATGTCCACTAAGGATTGTAAATACTCCTGTTTAAGGAACCTGCGTGTTCCTATATTGTTGTGATTGCTTGTGCAAGGTCGTTAAAGTGTGTCTTGTTCACCTATAGGTGACTCGTAGTGCTGATGGGCAATCGGAGCCCTAGCGTTCTGATGAGAGTGCAGCACTAGCTGAGGTGCCCACACCTCCTTCTTCTACGGAAACAGCCCGCTTAGTTGTTGTGGCGCTATTTGCCATGTTTCATGCACAGCCTATTAGGCAAGCACAGCCGGCAGTGGTGCCAGAATGGGCTGCGGTACGACCAGCACCTGTTGAGGCTGTTGATCCTCGAGCAGATGAGAGGCAGTTGAAGCATTTTATGAGCTTGAATCCTCCGACGTTTTCGAGTGCGGGAACCCCAGTACAAGCGGAAGATTGGTTATTATGCATCAAGTGTATATTGATGGAGATAAAGACAGATGAAGATCAGAAGGTCACCTTGGCCACCTTCTTGTTGGAAGGAGAGGCTCGGCTGTGGTGGGACGAGATAGAGTTGCATCACCTAGTGGGAAGGAAATTAACACCAGTCTCGATTGAGGAGTTTTCACGACTGTTTTTGGCAAAGCACCTACCAGCGGCAAAATGTATTGCCATGGAAAATGAGTTCCAACGTTTAGTGCAAGGTGAAATTAGTGTGGATACTTACTTGCACGAGTTTACAAGGTTGGGCCGTTATGCGGGGTCTATCTTCGCTATTGAACAACGGAAAACCAATAGGTTTTATGAAGGGTTGCGGGACGAGTTGAGATTCCTGCTCTCGAGTTTGGTGAACCATGGAATTCAGGCGTTGGTTGATATTACTTGTGCGCTAGAGAGTGATATGGAATGGGTGCAAGGAAAGAGGGACTTAGCTATGACGAAGTCTGAGTTCAAAGTGCCCTGTACTTGAAAATCAAACTACCAAAAGAATTGGAGCAAGAGAGACAAATCTTATGGACAGACCCCTTCTTCAGTTGCGTCGGGAGCAACGTCAAAGCAAGAATCTCGTACCTGCTTTACATATGGAAAAGTGGGACATATAGCCCATGATTGTTGGTTTGGTCCGCCAAAGGGGGAAAAGAAGACGGGAGTGTCTTACGCTGAGAAGGGAAAAGTAGTGGTGGAGTCCTCTACATCCCAAGCGCAGCCCCAAGTATATAATCTTGGCCAGCAAGAGGCCATAAAGCAAAATGACGTCATCATAGGTACGAGATAAGATATTGATTGCTTTTTATATTGCATACCTTGTGTGTAGCTTGTGTATGATGTATTTATCTTAGGCTTTGTCTTGATTCAGAACAACCCAACGAGAGCACTATTCGATACAAGTGCTTCGCATTCGTTTCTATCTAAGGACTTCGTAGCTCGAATTGGAGTACCTAGTCATGTGACGACAGATAGTGTTAAGGTGTTATTACCTAATGGTTGTGTGATGCTTGCGGATAGAGCTTGCGATGTGGCAGTTCAAATAGGAAGTCGGGATTTCGGCTTGAGCGCATCTGTGCTACCGATATCGGAATTTGATGTGATCTTTGGTATGGACTGGTTTTCGGAGCAGCGTGCCTTTATTGATTGCAATTCAAAGGAGATCACACTAGGCCAGAATACCGATCTTGAGACTAAGTTCGCCGGTATGCGAGGATTATGCGGGACCTTGATGTCTGCACTCAAAGTCATCAATGCTGTTCAGAAGGGCGTGGAGTTATTTTTCACGCTTATTTAGGCTGTTGAGCCAAGGGCCAGTATGAATGAGGTTTCGATTGTGTCGGAGTTAGCCGATGTGTTTCCTAAGGATCTTCCTGGGCTACCATCCCAACGGGAGATCGACTTCTCTATTGAGTTGGTGTTAGGTTAGAAACCTGTGTCCTGCTCGCCATATCGCGTAGCGCCAAAAGAATTTACAGAACTGAAAGTTCAATTACAAGAGTTGATGGAACAGGATACATACGCCCAAGTATATCACCTTAGAGCGCACCTGTTCTATTTGTGAAAAAGAAGGACGGTAGTTTACGGTTGTGTATTGACTATCGTAAATTGAATAAGTTGACAGAGAAAAAGAAGTATCTGATTCCATGGATAGATGACTTGTTCGATCAGCTCGCGGGATCAACTGTCTATTCTAAATTGGATTTGAAATCTGGATATTACCAATTGAGGATTCGGGAAGGTGAGATTCCCAAGACAGCATTTGGAAGACGCTACGGTCATTATGAGTTCACTGTAATGCCATTTGGGCTATGTAATGCGCCATTGTTATTCATGGATCTAATGCATCGAATGTTCCGAGAGTACTTGGATCTATTTGTGATAGTATTCATTAATGATATCTTGGTTTACTCTCAATCTGAAGCTGATCATGCGAACCATTTACGGTTGGTGTTACATACCCTGTGGAGAAATAAACTCTACACCAAGTTCTCAAAATGTGAGTTTTGGCTGTAAGCAGTGGATTTTCTTGGCCACATGGTATGTGGAGAGGGCATAGCAGTGGATCCAGTAATGATAAGTGCCATACGAGAGTGGCCATTGTTGTCTTCGGTGGCCGAAGTTAGGAGTTTTCTTGGACTGGCAGGCTACTACAGACGTTTTATGGAAAAATTCTCACGGATCGCTTTGCCTCTTACCACATTAACAAGGAAGGATCAAAAGTTCGTTTTGATTCCGGAGTGCGCGCAAGCTTTGAAGATCTAAAGAGTCGTTTAACTACGACACCTGTGCTAACATCGCCATGTGGTACAGACGGCTATGAGATTTACAGTGATGCTTCAGGTAGCAGCTTAGGCTGCATTCTTTTGCAGTTTTGCAATGTGATTTCTTATGGCTCACTCCAGTTGAAAGTGCATGAGCAAAATTATCCCGTCCAGGACTTGGAGTTAGCGGCGGTGATCTTTGCACTTAAACTGTGGCGGTAATATCTATATGGTGTAAAATTTGATATCTTTACAGATCATAAGAGCCTAAAATACCTATTGGATCAGAAGGATCTCAATATGCGACAACGGAGGTGGATGGAGTTCCTCGGGGACTACACCTTAATATTCACTATACTCCTTGAAAGGGAAACATAGTCGCAAATGCCTTGAGTCGTACAACTTCGGTAAGGGAAAATTGGTTGCGGATGCATGATGAGCATCTGATCCAGGAGTTGGAAGCGTTAGAGATTTCTTGTGTTGACAAGAATTCTACAGGCGATGCATGTGTGACTGGACGGAGGTATAGTATGACCTTGCGGATAGGGTTCGATGAGCAACGGAGCTTGATGAAAGTCTCCAACGCTATGCAATGGATGGTTCAAATGATCAATTCTCCTGGAATGATGACCTTTTGTGGAAAGAGGGTCGTTTGTGCATCCCAAGTATGGGTAAGTTGAGGGAAGAGTTGATGTATGAGGCTCACTTCACTAAATACTCAATTCACCCAGGGAGCACAAAGATGTACAAGGACATGAAAAAGTTGTTTTGGTGGACAGGATTAAAGAAATACATAGAACAGTATGTGGCTCAATGTCAAACATTTGTCTTGGTAAATGCAGAATGACAGAAGCTCGGAGGTTTCCTGAAGTCATTACCTATTCTGGAATGGAATTTTGATGATATTTCAATAGATTTCATGCACGGGTTACCGAGATCTCAATGCGGGAACGATTCGGTTTGGTTGATCGTAGACTGGTTGACTAAAGTGGCTCACTTCCTCCTGAACAAGAGGGACAATTCAGTGGAATTCTTGGAAAAGCTCTATGTTGAGCAGATTGTACGATTGCACGGTGTTCCCCGTAGCATCGTAAGTGACTGTGATGGGCGATTCACATCGAATGATTGGAGGCTAATCCATCGATTATTGGGCACAAAGTTATCATTAGTACGACCTTTCATCCCCAAACGGATGGCCAAACTGAGAGGACCAACAGGAGGATGGAGGTCTTACTTCGAATGTGCGCCTTGGATTTTGGAAAGAGGTGGGAAGATCACCTCTATATGGCAGAGTTTGCCTATAATAAGAGCTACCAAGAGAGTATCAGTATGGCTTCGTTTGAAGCTTTGTATGGTCGGAAATGTCGTACACCGTTAGCTTGGGCGGAAAGGCAAATCTAAACTTTATGGGCATAAAGAAGTCGAAAAAGCTAATTCGACGATACGCTCTATTCGGGAGAGGCTACTGATAGCCCAAGATAGACAAGCCCAATACTATAATGCCAAACACCGAAACGTTGAGTTTGCGGTGGGCGATTGGGTCTATTTGAAGATCAAACCCTTCAAAGGTGTGTCCAGGATTCGGCATCTGAAAAAGTTAAGTCTGAGATATCTTGGTCCGTTTGAAGTAGTGGAGCGAGTTGGGGAAGCTCCCTATCATCTAGCTCTTTCGGTAGAATTGAGTGGATTACATGATGTGTTCCGCATCTCAGTGCTTCAAAAAGTCATGAAAGTTCCAGCTCAATGATTGCAAACGATCGTGTACCGGTCGAATTTGGGCTAACGACGATGGTTAGGCCCATTCGGATCGAGGATAGAGCCGATAAATAGATGCGGAGCAAGAAGATCGGGATGGTCAAGCTCCGGTGGGACAACTGTGGCCGTGAGAAGCTAACATGGGAGTGAGAGCAGACCATGCGGGCTGAGTTTCCCGAGTTGTCTGAGTAAACTGTTGTATAGTGCGTGTCAAGTTGTATCAAACATTTGTGAAGTTATAACATCATGATTAATGTTTTTCCTTACTGTATGCAAATTTCGGGATGAAATTTATTGTAAGGAGGGGAGGGTTGTAACAGCCCAAAATCCCAAATTAGAGTTCAGGCTGGGTGACACGGCCTGGGACATGGGCATGTCCCAAGGCGTGTCCAGCTCTGTTTGCTCGAGTGTGATTTTGGTCTCGAGTATGTCTCGAGTGAGGCACACGGCATGGGACACGGGTGTAACACCTCTACCCGTCAAATGTAATATAATAGAGGGTCCGGCCAGGGCCCCAGACCATATTCCACAAACAGGCAAAGAAGTTACTAAATAATATCAAAACCATCAAACCCTAACAGAAAACATTCTAGCGGAAGCTTCATGGTTGAAAACTTGAACTTATTAAGAACATTAATGTCCATTACTACCAATTAGGAATGTATACAACCAAACACACAAGGTACATAACCTTATGGCTTTACAAGTTTCTCTTAACAAAGGTGTGGTTTACAAACATCAGCGCACAAGCCGGCCACACATGAACAAGAGTAAACAAAACAAGCCTTCGAGGGCAGCAGCGCAACCAGGGCTTCAGCCCGCTATTCCCACTTGGGCTAGCATCACCTGTAAAGAATCAATCCACCAAGCGGTGGCAAACAGGGCAACGGTCAGCATTCAGCTGACCAATTATAACGACCTTGCCCCTAACACGGGATAGCTAAATTCCTTCCCTGCACAGCAGTTTATTCACACAGCATATATATATAAAAATCCACCAAGGACGTGCACAACAACACAAGTCAATACATATCACAAACGCCGACACGACGGCCAGACGTTCCGTGCACTCAGGTCATATTATTGGTGTACCGAAAACCAGGTCCCACCACCGTTCAAAGGTCCCAGACATGACGGTCCATTATGAGCATTTAGTTTTAATGGAGCGCATGCCTAAGACTCTCGCTATGTGATCCTAACAGGGCCTTAAGCACCCAAGGTTAGACAACCATAATGCGGGTACAGGTCCACCTTTCCCGTTGCTCAAATTTGTAAGACTCAAGATTGGAATGACACAAGTACAGCTTCACCTTTCCCGTTCATCACCAAGCATTACACAGAGTCATCCCAATGGCTCAACTTCACACAAAATGGCCCTCACGGCCACAAGAGTTGAACACTAAGTACCAACTCTCACCATGCCACAGGTATCCACCAAGGACTCCATACAGTCAATCAATTTACTTGGAGTTTTCTCCGATTTGCAAACTGAAAGACTTGATTTCAAGAGCCTAAAACCCTAGAAGGGGGGTGAATAGGTTCTAAACTTTTCAAACAAATTTTATTGGCAAACAGCTAAATTTTGCACAGATAATTCAAAGCACAGACCACAATTCACAGCACATCATACACCAGATTTATAGTGGATCCCCAAGGTATGGGTACATACACTTTCCCCCTTCGCCTATCCAGTAGATAACTGGATTCAACCTAACTTCCTTCCACTGACTCGGATCCACAGATTTTATAACTCAGAACCTGAATGGTTCCTACAGCTTAGACTTAACCAAGTCCTACCTCAGATTCTTCCCAAGAATCCTACCTCAGGCCTCAGCCCTACCTCAACCTTTATCACTAGGCTTACAACTCAGACTTTTCACAAGTCCTACACCTCAGGCTCTCAGCCCTACCTCAGCCTTTATAATTTCAGGCTTACAACTCTAATCTAACAATAGATCCTATAATAAATTGATTGATATAAAGATACTGAAAATTCACCAGCTAGATTTCTCTATTGGTGTAGCCTTCATGATCAGTTCTTGAATGAACTGACCCTTCTGATCCAACCTGACTTAGCTTTTCAAAACTTAATGATAGAACAAAATAAGGTGGATCTTCACTTGACGTAGAAGATGATATTCAGTCAGCTTCTTCCTTAAATTCAGAATGAATTCTGAATCTTTCTTGCAGACAGCTCTGGATCTGCCTTCGTAAGGGTTTACCCTGTTCTTGTTGAAGAATTCTCTAGTGTTGTTCTTCTTATTATCTTGTGTTCTCTTGTTGTTATCACAGATCTTACTCTTATATAGAGTTTCATGATTATTACCGGCTGATCTGGTTTGTAACAACCTTCTGACAGTTTTGACAGAAGTGTAGGACCGGTTGGTTATGACAGCTGTCGAGTCATCAGTTAAGTCAGTTGATTCATCAAAAACTTTCGAACTCAGCACATTCCACTCTGCAAACTACTTCACATGTGTCGACACATATAGGCTAAGTGTCGACACAAGTCTTCATGATGTCGACACAGCATTCAATGTGTCGACTTAGTCAATCTTCTGATACTCGACATTTCTTCTGTTGTATGTGTCGACATAAGTCCAGTGTGTCGACACAAGTCTTCATGTTCTCGACATAACTGCTGCAGAAAGATGGCGTTGAGTGTATGTCAGACGGCGTTGAGTGTGTGTCGACACAAGTCCTGTGTGTCGACACAATTCCTTCTGGTCTCGACATAGCTATTGCCGACAGACGACGTTGAGTATGTGTCGACAGCGTTGAGTGTGTCCAGATGGAATTGAGTGTGTATCGACACAAGTCCTGTGTGTCGACATAATTGCTTTTGATCTCGACACAGCACTTTGAGAGTTGATGTGTCGACACAAGTCTAGTGTGTCGACACAACTACTTCCAGTATCGACATAGCTCCTTGGTGACGACACAGCTCCTGTATTAGGTGTCGACACAAATTCTGCCTCAGGTGTCGACACAATTCTGGGTGTCGACACAGCTGCTTCTTTTGGTGTCGACTCAGTTTGAGTGTAGACGCAACTTCTTTATAAGTGTCGACTTAGCTTGGGTGTCGACACAAATCCTTTATAAGTATTGACTTAGCTTGGGTGTCGACACAACTTCTTCACAAGTGTCGACACTTGTACTTAGAAAATTTTCTTCAAAATCTAGAACCTGCACAATGTAAGTCAAACATCTATCAAATACAAATTGATGTATATCATTGACTAAGATGAGGCTTCTCCAAATCTAGTACATATTTTTCAATGTACCCAACAATCTCCCCCTATTTGGAGAAGTCATAATCCTTAGTCAAAGATATACATCTCTCATAATAAAACATAATAGAAATAGATGTACATCAATTTCACAGCAGGTTAACATATAATCATTGTAAACAACAAAAATTAATACTAATAACTGATTTCATTTAATTCAGAAAAATGATATGTTTACAAGATTTTTCTTTTAGAACAAAAAACAAAATATTACATTATTCTTTTACATAAGCCTAGCTATCCTATTACTAACTAGGCTCCTCAATGACAATGCCTTTTCAAGACTTGATCTTAGCCTGCAAAGGAGGTTCAGTATCATCAGCAGGCTTATTTCCTTTCAAAGCTTTTTTCTTTTGTTCTTCAGCCTTTATTCTCTACCTTTAAAATAGTGAAATGGCTTTAGGAAGTACTTGCTTGTCTCCTGAGCATTAGCAGGTAGCTTCCCAGCCTTATCACTTCTTCTGTGTTGAAGAATGGCTTCCTGCCCAGCCTGATACTTATTCCATTCCTGCTTTGAATACCCTTTACCCCTATCATGGGTTTTATCCTTCACAGCTTTTTAGGCAGTCAGTATAATGTTTCTAGAAGTAGGACTCCATTGCTCAAAGTCTGGCTTCAACTTGGCCTGTTCTCTGAACCTCTTCTTGGATAGCTGAGCTTCCTTCTGAGCTTCTATGGCAGCTTCTGACATTTCTAATTTCTCCAGAATAATATTGTGTGCCTTTAGTGGAGGATTATACATTTTCTGAACTTCCTCTTGAATCATTTCAAAATTGTTGGGGGGTAAATCACCTGAGAATCTTCAGGCTGATTTCCTTCAGTATGAGCAGGTTGTATTCTAGACTCAGCTATATTGTCATCATCACATAGGTGAGGATATCCAAAAGTTTCTCTGATGCTATTTGATATCCATTTAGCATGATCAAAGCAGGCTTTGACAACTACTGTCTCCCCCTTTATGACTTCTCTATCAATATGATCCCTCAGATCATCTTTTTGAAATCTGACTTGATTAATAACATAGTCAGTTCCTTCTTTATAATAATCTCTGAATTTTGTCAAGAAATCAGACATATTCTTATGTGAGGCTTGAAATGTGGCATGAACAGTAGTTATATCTTCCTTTATCTACTTTGAGACTTCAGCTTTGACAGCAATTGTTAGAGCATCAGTTTTTGTCAAGATAGCATGATGTGAATCTTTAAGATTCTGATTCATTCTTAGTTGATTCTCTAGTACTTAACCCTGCTTTACTGCAATATCTTCCACTTGTACTTTCAAATCCTGTTGTTGTTTGGTCAGGAATACCGCAGCATTACCTCCCTTATGGAAGCAATCTGTCATTTCCTTTTTATTTTGATTAACTTCAAATCTAATAGACTTGATATCCGGAGCTAATTGAAATTGCAACTCCTTGTGAGTTACATCCACATATTTCTCTAGAGATTGCCTTTGCTCATCCAACTTAATTTGCATTTGGACCAGTAGAGAACTGAAGTCCATGCATGGAGCAGGTGGTGTTGTGCCTGTTTGCATGGCCTTTTTGTAGCCAGAACTCTTTTTCCTTAAGGCAACTATTTTTCTTTTCTTAGCCATTGAGGCTTCTTCATCATCAAAAGTTTCAGATGAACTTTGTATATCAACTGTGTCCTTATCAGTTGGGGCATGCTGATACAGCTCCCCCTCAGCCCTTGGTAAATCTTTTTCTTTGATTTTTTCCTCCCCCCAAGTCCTTGGCAAATCCTTTTCCAGCTGGGATTGCTCCCCCTCAGTTCTTGCATCAGGTAAATCAGAAAACAGCTCTTCCATAGTGAACTCTTACTGCACCTGTATAGGAGGAACAAGATTAGTTTGAACAGCAAAAGGTTTTCCCTGGACATCCAGATTTTTGTCAAGGGCCCTCTTTTTAAAGGAGATACTTACTTGCTCATTTTGAGCTTATTTCTCAACATTATCTTAAGCTGCATTATTGATTTCAAATATTATGTTCATGACAGTATCTACAGCAAATTCACTATCAAGGGCTGCTTCAACAATGCCTCTCCCTTGGGCATACAGCTCAGTTTATTCAGTATTTTTTCCCCCTGGAGTGGAGTCTATCTATTGTTCTTGGGGATCACTGCCCACAACTTGAAAGACTTGATTTTGGGCTTCTTTTGGTTGCTGGTCTTCATCTGAGCTGAAGACTACTTCCTCTTTAGAATCACTAGAGGATTCTGCTTGTTGAACAACTTTCTTCTATTTTTTATCTTAATTAGTTTGTTTCTGAGGAGTAGTAACTTCCTTGGTCAGAACCCTATCCCACCTTGAAGAATTCTCACATCCATTCTCCACATGTGATTGATTTTGGATCCAACCACTTGTTTCAAAACATCTTGTATTACTGAAGATAAACATAAACTTAGGATCCTTCCCAGGTTTCGTTTCTTCACTCCTTCTTGGATCTTTTCAAACATTACTACTTCCCAGTCAGTTTTCACTTTGAATATGATCTGTGTCATCAGATTGAACATGTGGACTAAAATTCGATCATATCCACCAGTCTTATATAGTATCACCTTCCCAACTATTGCAGACAAGAACTTACCTTGGGAATTCATCCCTTTCCGAGTTATGGATGATCCAACCTTGATATTAGGGCTCAACACGCACAAACTTAATGCTTCTGTAATCAAGGATGGAGTTATTTCATCTATATCCTTAACCAAAGGAAGCTGAAGAGAATTCGTAATTGTCTTCAGTGTAAGTTTCATTTGGGAATCCTGAACTGTTGCTTTGATCTTCTTCCCTTCTGTATCCACGCTTGTTGTTGAATAGAATTCCAAAACTTCCTTCTTCCAAATCTTTGTTGGTTCAGAGACCAAGTACTCCAAATAATTCTCAGAAATTAGGGCAATTACACCCTGAATTTCTTCTTAAGCTATCGTGATCCCTTCACGAACTAACTCATATCCTTCATTGACTTTGTCTTCTTGATGAGGTGCCATGGACGAGAGAGATGAGAGAGAAAAGAAGAGAAGGTCTTTGTCGACAAAAGGTGCAGAGCCAAGAATTCTGAAAGTGTAGTCGACCAGATTTTGGCTTCACCTATTTATAGTATTAGTGTCAAGGGCAGGTCAAAAGACGGGCCTTAGTCGACAAATCAGCATACGTGTCGTCAGAAATGACCTAGGTATCGACAATACTTAGTTTAAGTCGACATGACTATGTGTCGACATAATAATGTCTGAGTCAACAATACTTATATTAAGTCGACACATCTATGTGAAGACATACTTGTGTCTGTGTCGACACACTTGTGTCTGTGTCGACACAGGCCATTTAAGTCTCGACAGAGTTGTGTCAACACCAGTTCTTCTGTCTACACAGATACTGTTTGTGTCGACACATCCTTTTCCTGTGTCGACACAACATACTGAGTGTGTCAACACAACTTGCTTGTGTCGACACAAACTTTATACTTAGACAAATTTCCAGAGAAATTTGGTGCTTACATATGCTACTTAAGGAAGTTTGTGCTAACCTATTCTAGGTTTAACATACCTAATTCAATTTTAAAATAATTGAATTTAGTTTCATCTAGAGGTTTTGTAAAAATATAAGCTATTTGATTATCTATTTTCATAAACTCTTGGCTAATATTTTCCTTCTCTACATGTTCTCTGTTGAAATGAAACTTAATTTCTATATGGTTGGTCCTACTGTGTGATACAAGATTCTTAGCAATAGAAATAGCACTCGTAGAATCACAAAACAGTGGAATTCTACTTACCTGGATGTAATAGTCTTCAAGTTGATGTTTTATCCACATCAATTGTGCACAGCAGCTACCTGCAGCTATATATTCTGATTCAACTGTTGATATAGCTACATTGGTTTGCTTCTTGCTGCTCCATTACACCAGCCTCCCACCAAGGAATTGACAAGTTCATGTAGTACTCTTCCTATCTTCTTTGAATCCAGCAAAGTCTGCATCTAAGAAACCAGTTAGAATGAAATCTCTATTCTTAGGGTTCCAAAGACCTAGATTTGTTGTGCCCTTAAGATATCTCAATATTCTCTTAACTGCAGTATAATGAGAATCCTTTGGGCAAACTTGGTACCTAGCACAGACACATGTTGCATACATGATGTCAAGTCTACTAGTAGTCAAGTAAAGTAGGGAGCCAATTATCCCTCTATACAAAGACTCATCAACATGTTTCCCTGTAGTGATGATGAGGATGATGCTGATGAAAAGGAATTCTGCATGATGGCTATTAATGCCTCACAATAAAATTCAGAAGCAGAAGAATCAGAGTCAGACTCAGAAGTTCAACCAGATGAAGATCAGGTAATCAATTCTTTTGATTTCAACTCTGAGGATTTTAAACATAAATTTAAAGTACTATGCCTAGATTTGTTAGAATCTGAGAAGCAAATCATTTCCCTCAGAAATCAGCTGTCTGAGTATAGCACCTTAAAATCAGAGAACCTCAAACTCTCTGAAGAGTTAGAATGTTATAGGGAGCAGATAGCTTCACTAAAAAGTGAACTATCCAAGGCCAAGCAATTTAAAGAATCCCTTAATGGGAGAAGTATCAAATTAATGGACATCACAAGCACAGTGAACTCAAGATTAAATAGTACACTGGGCTTGGGTGCCTCATCTAGCCAACCCATAGTATTAACAACCCCAATCAAATTTATTTCTGATAAAGGAAAGGGTGTTGTAGAGGTAGCTAGGAAAAATTCAGATCTACCTAATAAAAAGAAAGCTCAACAGAAAACGTCGAGCAGAGGTCGACGATCGTCGAACAGAGGTCGACGATCTCAGGCTGAAACGTCGAACTCAGCTCAACGTTTCCTGAACTCTGAACTCCCTCATAGTCGATCTTCGAACGGAGCTCGACGATTTTACCCAAGATCGTCGAACCCAGCTCGACGATCGTCGAACGAAGTTCAGAGCTTTGAACCTTCTTTCAGAGGCAAATCTCAATTCAATCCTAGAAGTGCTTCATCCCAATGCTTTAATCCCTATACTGAATGGATAGTACCTCCTAGGAGATACCATCCTGAAGGTTATAAGGATCAACCTGGGATGTCTTTTATTTCTGAATTTAAGGGTTATCAACCTAGGCCCAAGGTTAACTGGGTCAAAAACATATAAGCTGATTATGTGCAGGTGAAGACCTATCCAACATCAAAATAGCTATGGTATCTGGATAGTGGGTGCTCAAAGCACATGACAGGGAATAAGGACAACTTCACATCCTTTAAAGCCAAGCTTGGACCCAAAGTAATTTTTGGTGATTCAAACATTGGAACTACAAAAGGATATGGTGCAGTCCAAATTGGGACAGTCACCTTCAAGAAGATAGCCTATGTTGAAGGACTCAAGCACAACCTGATAAGCATTAGTCAACTGTGTGATGAAGGATATCAAGTGAATTTCAACAAAGAAATATGCAAGGTCAAGTCAGAAGACAACACAACTGTGTTGACAGGTAACAGGAAAGGTAATATTTACTTAGTAGACTTTCATTCATCTAAGGTAGATATTTGCCTTTTTAATTCCATATCTAGACCTAATATTCTATGGCATAAGAGACTAGGACATGTTAACCTTAAAACCATTGCTAGGCTATCCAAGGAAAACCTTGTCAGAGGACTGCCTTCTGGCCCCTACAAGAAGGAAGGACTCTGCAAGGCTTGTCAATTAGGCAAGCAAACTAAAAGTAGTTTTAAATCAATTAATTAGAGTGATTCACCTAGGATTTTGTATCTGTTACACATGGATCTTTTTGGACCCATTACAGTACAAAGCTTAGGAGGGAAGTCCTATACTTTAGTAGTTGTAGATGACTTCTCAAGATTCACATGGGTATTCTTTCTGAGGAAGAAGTCTGATAACTTTAAGTGTTTGACAGATTTTCTCAAATGCATTCAGATTGAGTTCAACACTCATATTGCCCTGATCAGAAGTGATCATGGGATAGAGTTTGATTCTCTTCTCATGCAAGAGTTCTGTCAAAGTGAAGGGATCAGGCATACTTTCTCAGCTCCTAGAACTCCTCAACAAAATGGGGTAGCTGAAAGGAAAATAGAACACTCATTGAATCTGCAACTACATTATTGGCAGATGCTCACCTACCTCTATCCTTTTGGGCTGAGGCAGTGAACACCTCCAACTATGAGTTGAATAGAAGCCTGATACATAAACTAAAGGGCAAGACTCCCTATGAATTGCTCAAAGGGAAGAAACCTAAAATAGGCTATTTTAAAGTTTTTGGTTGCACTTGTTTTATCCATAATAATGACAAGAAATATCTAGCAAAATTCCAAGCTAAAGCTGATGAAGGAGTGTTTCTGGGATACTCCATGATCAGTAAAGCTTATAGGGTTTATAATAAAACTACTCAAAAAATAGAAGAATCTGTCCATATTACTTTTGATGAAGCTAACATGTCTTTCAAGGAGAAGAATGCTTCTACCATAGAACATTTGCAGGTGCACTCTCTAGCTGAAGACATAAACAGATTACAAGTTACACAAAAGGATGACAGTAGTGAAGATGAAGAAGCTGCTCACCATCAGTAAGAAAATCTTCTTGAAGAACCAGTTGTTGTTCCACAAGAGGACACAACAACACAGGTTGGTGAACCATCAACACCCCCTGTTGATCTAGTAACAACAAGAGATCATCCAATTTCTCAAGTAATTGGAGACATCTCAGCTGGTGTGCAAACTAGAAATTAGGTCAACCAGAACCTGATGCACACTTGCTTCCTCTCTCAAATTGAACCTCAAACCATTCAAGATGCAGAACAAGATCCACACTGGATTATTGCAATGCAAGAGGAGTTGCATCAATTTGAAAGAAATAAAGTTTGGGAACTAGTGCCTAAGCCAAAAGATCATCCCATTGTTGGAACCAAATGGGTGTTCAGAAATAAGCTGGATGATCAAGGAATCATTGTAAGGAATAAAGCAAGGCTAGTTGCTCAAGGGTACTCTCAGGAAGAAGGGATGGACTATGACCAGACCTTTGCACCTGTTGCAAGATTAGAAGCCATAAGAATCTTTCTGGCTTATGCTGCTCACAAGGGATTCAAAGTCTATCAAATGGATGTCAAGAGTGCTTTTCTCAATGGGGAGATCAAAGAAGAAGTCTATGTCAGACAACCTCCGGGTTTTATCTCTCTAACCCATCCTGATTATGTTTTTAAACTACACAAAGCATTATATGGTCTCAAGCAAGCTCCTAGAGCATGGTATGAGACCCTAGCATGTTTTATGCTGATAAATGATTTTGTTAGGGGGAGAGTAGACCAAACTCTTTTTATTAGAACCCATAAGTCTCATACCCTACTAGTACAAATCTATGTAGATGATATTATATTTGGTTCTACTGATTCAAACTTGTGCAAAAAGTTTTCCAAGCTTATACACTCTAAATTTGAAATGAGTAGCATGGGTGAGCTATCCTTCTTCTTAGGATTGCAAGTCAAACAACATACTGAAGGCATATTTATTTCTCAAACCAAGTATGCAAAAGAGCTGGTTAAGAAATTTGGTATGTCTGATGCATCATGTATGAAAACACACATGCCTACCAATGTTGTACTGGATGCTGATGAACATTGGAAACCAGTTGATCAGACAACATATAGAGCAATGATTGGCTCTCTATTGTACCTAACAGCCAGTAGGCCTGACATAATGTTTGCTACATGTATATGTGCTAGATTTCAAGTTAGCCCTAGAGAGTCACACTTAACCTTAGTTAAGAGGATTCTTAGGTATGTTAAAAGCTGTCCAAATCTAGGACTCTGGTATCCAAAAGACTCAGCATTTGACTTAACTGGATTCTCAGATGCTGATTATGCTGGATGCAGAATAGACAGGAAAAGCACCAGTGGAACTTGTCAGTTCCTTGGTGATAGACTTGTCTCTTGGTATTGTAAGAAACTAACATCTGTGTCAACCTCAACTGCTGAAGCTGAATATATGGCTGCAGGCAGTTGTTGTTCACAAATATTGTGGATACAAAACCAACTCCTAGACTATGGTTACAACTTAGAGAAGTCAAAAATATTTTGTGACAACACCAGTGCTATTTCCATTGCACAAAATCCAGTCCTCCATAGTAGGACAAAACACATAGAGATTAGGCATCATTTTCTAAGGGATAATGTAGAGAAGAACAAAATTGAACTTCAATATATCCCTACTGATTTGCAAAGGGGAGATATTTTCACCAAGCCTCTAGATGAAAAGAAACACAATTTCTTCTTAAATCAGTTAGGCATGTTAGATGGAGGAAGCCTAAACTAAATTACAAGATTTTGAAAAGCTAAAAACAAACCAAGATTAGGCTAAAAAAATCATCTCCTTTTGTGTCTGTAGGATAGTTTCTATCTCTGAACTGAGCTCGACGTTTTTCCCAAAAATCGTCGAAGGGAGTTCGACGTTTTCACTGAACGTCGACCTAAGTTTAGAGCTTGCCAGATAGTTGTATACTATCTCTTTCAGGTCTTTGATCGTTGACCTGAGCTCGATGCTCTCTAGATCGTCGAACTGAGATCTACGATATTGAAGACCTTTCAGCTTCCCTCAGGAGTCCTGATCGTCGATCTGAGGTCGACGATCCTTCCTTTTTCGCGTCGAACCCTAATATAAAATCATTATTCGGCCGCCGCTCGTCGTTTACGCCTTCATACTCTCTGAAATTTTTTTTCCCTCCAAACCTTCTACACTTGGTCTTGTTTGTTCAATCTTTGCAGGTACAGATGGCTCTGACTGTTGCTGCCCTTTCAAAAATGAAATTTGACACAGGATTCGACATCGACATGAACTCTTTCGATGAAAGCGACCAGAGATTCAAGGACAATTTAAATCTGCTTCGAGAACAACAGTTAGTTCAGATAATGTCCATCAGGATGAAGATCGCCGCAGACGAGATAAAGGAATGGTGTTTTTCTGCCTCAACTGAGAATGAGAATTCTGTAGTCGGCTCTATCAAAGGGACTCAGGTAGCATTGTCCCCCGCCCTACTAACAGAAGTGTTCAACCTCAGCACTGGAAATGACTCTATTGAATTATCTGAAGAAGAGTCTGATGCAATGCTAGACAGAATGGGTCACTCTGTTGAGAACCCAAAAAAATTGCTGAAAAAGATTTTGTCGATTGAATATCAATTTCTGGCTGATGTTGTGGGAAAGGTGCTTCTAGCAAAGCACTCAGCCCATGACACCATTTCCAGACATCAGTTCTGTCTAATGGGAGCTGTGGTTGACAAGAAACATCTGGACTGGGGGTCTAGCTTCTTCAATTTGATCAAAAAGAAGCTGAGCAAAAGCTGTGTAAGCTTTGGGAGGATCTTGGGGGTTTACATGCACTCCAGGTGCCCTGAGCTGCTGACCTCAAGTGGGATGCACATCAATGCATCCAAGAGACTTACCTGTGCCCTCTTTAGCAGGTGGGACAGGCAGATTATTAACCCCAACAGAGCTGCTGCATCAACTCCTGCTTTAGGCACAAGGACTGCCTTAGTCACTCCTCCTTAGGTCTCTGCCCCTGCAGAAGTTTTGCCTGCTTCTTCTCCTCCTCCAGCTGTCTCTACCCCAGCCATCTCATCCTCACCACCAATCACCACCATAACCATCTCATTCCCCATTACAATCTCATCACCAATCTCACCTCCTTCAGCATCTACCTCAGAGTAATTCCATCCCTTATACTACTATCCTCCTGCCACCACTTCATCATATTCTCTCTTAGATGACTCCTTCATGGATGATCCTCCTTCAACTCCTCCTGAGCTTCCCTCTACTTCCTCATTCCAACAAATTCTTCATGACATCCTCTCTCAACCATCTTTTTCCACAACCATCTCATCCTTCCCCAACCAAATTACATCAATCTCAACACTTCCTACCCCTAGACCATCCATTCCTTCACCTCCTACATCCTCATTCTCCATTCCATCAGCTCCAATCAACATCATTCCAGCAACTTTCTCTCCTACCTCTACTCAAGCCCCTCTTGAGCATGTAGATCTCTCAGCCCTGGCAGACAGGTTATATGAGCTGCTAGCTCCCAAGCTAACCTCATTACTGGAGACCACCCTGGCTCCACTCCTGACACATGTTCAGGAGCTGTCCACCAAGCTCTCCTCCTTCATCTCCTCTCAGGCAATTACTTCTTCTGGGTGCCTTGATCCAGCTGCCACTGAATCCAGGCAGGGGGAGATGCCTTATGAAGCAGTTCCTGCTCCAACATTTGCAGTGGATCTCCAAAAATTGCTTTCAGTTTTTGATCTTGCTTTCTTCAGTTCTCTGCCAGTTGAACAAGTTGAAGATTTGACTAAGGCCATTGTGCCTATCTCTGTTTGTGATCCCAGCCTAATTGCCTCATATGTAAATTCTTTCAAAGCTGTGGATGTTGCTGCTTCCATCTCTACTGCTACTGCTATTTCTACAAGTGTATCAGAAGATATTGACATGGTTTCTATTATTGAGGTTACTGCTGCTCAAGAACTTGCTACTTATCTAGAAGAACCTGCTGCTGTTTCTGCTCCAACTCCTGATGCTTCTTCTGCTCAAATTTCTGATGTTGCTGCTCCTACCCTGACTCCAGATCAGTTGAAATTACAAGAGAAATATATTAAGAGCATTGATGATTTATATGATAGACCCCAAAGCTCAGAAAGTGATCAGTTTCACACTGATTCTGATGACTCTTCTGGTACCATTGCCAAGAAAAGGAAGGCCAGAAGCAAGGCCATGATGAAAGTTCCTCCTTCTCAAGCCAAAGATGCAAATGATATTCCATAATATATTTTGCATGATTGCCCAATATCTGAGCCATGGATGCAATTCTCTAAAAATCAATTGAAAGCTATGAAGAGAAGAAGAAAATTGGTTAGATATGAAAAAGGATCTTCTAAATTTCAACCTCCTCCTCCTCCTCCTCCAGATTCAGGATCTGGTGGAGGCTCAGATCTTCCATCCTCTGCTTCAAAGCAAAGCTCTTCCCAACCTTCTCAGGAACATCAACCAAGAGAACAATTTCAAAGAGGATATCAATCTAAGAGATATCAGTCTAGAGGAAGGCAAAGAGATTACAGAACATATTCTAGACAACAAAGGGAAGGACAAGGTCATATTGAATCTACTTCAGGTCCTTTCCCTTATAGGCTAAAAGATACAGTTGTCTCCAGGACTCCTCATACTGATTCTGAGTCTATCAACAGATATGAACCTCCTATTCCATTTGAGGATACTGAGAACAACCCTTTATCATGGACAGCCAGAGTGAAAGAGCTTGCTGCTCTAGATCAAATGAAAAAGGCCAGAGAGCAAGGCAAAGACATTTCCAACATTACAACCCTATCAGATCAAAGAAAGAAAGAACTAGAGAGATATGCTTCAAGGAAATTCTTTAATCCAGAAGATTATATGAAGCTGCATCCTGAGGCTATAGTTCCAAGGCCTAGATCTCAAACTTCCTTAGATGGAGAAGATGACAGAAGATCAAAGAAAGAAGCCCTCAATCCTAACAGGGAAATTTTGTTTAAACGGGAACTGAGAAGAAGTGATTTGTGTAAGCTGAACAAACAACCACCTCTGAATATTTGCTGATATTTTATCTGTGATCTGCAATGCTGCTATGACATTTTCTTGCATTTATTGGTTTAGCTTTTGTTTTGTCTGTATGCTTATTTATTTCCTATTTTTGTCTGTAAATAGTAATCCTAACCCAAATAGGGGGAGATTGTTGGAACACCCTATTACTAATTTGGGTAAGGATCACTATGTTTGTCTTAGGAAACCAGTTTGACCTAGTTGTATAGTTTTAAAGGTCAACATTAGAATGTGCTAGGGCTTAGAATTTAGGTTTGAGCTGCCCCCAGGATCTTTCAAGGAATCAGACTTCAAGCTGAGGCAAAGACAATTATCGTCGAGCTTAGGTCGACGGAACGTCGAACTCCGTTCGACGCTCTCTGAGCTCAACTTGTCTAAAATCGTCGAGCTTTGGTTGACGTTCTTTGAGCTCAGGTCGACGATCTCTCCTCAGTTTATTCTTCAGATCGCTGAGCTATGGTCGACGTTCTTTGAGCTCAGGTCGACGATCTCTCCTCAGTTTATTCTTCAGATCGCTGAGCTCTGGTCGACGTTCTTCGAGCTCAGGTCGACGATCTCTCCTCAGTTTATTCTTCAGATCGCTGAGCTCTGGTCGACGTTCTTCGAGCTCAGGTCGACGATCTCTCCTCCGTTTATTCTTCAGATCACTGAGCTCTGGTCGACGATCTTCGAGCTCTGGTCGATGTTTTTCCTGAGAGGTTGACGACTTTGAGGATTCAAATTTAGTCAGCTTTTGGAATGATTTTCAAATTCTCTCAGCTTTTATTTCAAGAGATCTGCCAGCCATTTTTCTTTATTCTGGAGCAAGTTTCAAGGAATTCTTTTTGGAATGTTATATGGGACTTTCCTCTAGAAGATAAGACTTTTATAGAAGACATTTATGACTGCCAAAGGCTATCTTTGACAAGGAATTTTTCAGAGAATAAGATCCTCCTTTTTGTCTTCAGTCAACAAGACAGAAAAAATAGCATAACAACAAAAAATTAACAGTGACAGACAACAAGTGATCATTTTTCTGAAGAATTAGTAGAACAATCCTTTTGGCTTACTGAAAAGTGATCATAGTTTCAACATCAAGAACTCCAGACACCAAATATTTCAGCATCTGCTGGAATCATCTTCTGCTGGAGATCTGAAGCTTCTGAAGACCTATCACCCTGAAGCAAAGCTCTCACTCCTGAACCATTCTACATCTCAGGGGGAGCTTTGACATCATCAACAATCCACTAGTCTTCTCTCATTTGATTTGAGAAAAGAGAAGACAACTTCACCTCTTTACTTTTTCTTTTCCTGCTGTAAAAGGGTTATCAAAACTCCCTTCAAAAGTTCTGAGTTTGGTTCTGAGAGCCTTGTCAAAACTCAGTGGTGGCAAGACACCTGATCAAAAAATCTAGTTTGGTTTTTGAGCACCTTATCAAAAGCTCATTGGTGTCAGGACACCTGATCAACTCATCCTGAGTGGATTCCTACCAAGGGTGGTAGAAGAGTGGATGTACCCAGGTTTTTGGGGAACCACTATAGTTCCTGGTGTCTTCTGGTTGCTTGAGTATTTTCTTTATTGTGTGCTGTGATTCTTCTTTTTACTGTCTTAGTTTTGATTTATCTAGTAAGACACCTTACACCTATACATAAATTAAATCTTAATTATTTTATTTGTTTAAATTGTAAAGCTATTTTAAAAATACTCTATTCACCCCCCCCCCCCCTCTAGAGTTTAGATAGATCTTTATCTCACTTTCAATTGGTATCAGAGGGAGGTTGGTTGCTCATACAGGCTAACACCTGAACCAAAAGATCCTTGATAAGATCAATCTCTTAAGAGGGTTATTTTCACTATATCTATTTATATAGACATGGCACAGAACAAAGATTATGCAAGCACCAGACCTCCAGTGTGCAACCTCTCCAAGTTTGCACTCTGGAAGGCAAGGATTAAACTTTATATGAATTCTATTGATGAGGATATATTTAATTCTGTTTTGACAGTGTGCCCAACTCCTCCAGAGACCACAAGTACAAGTACTGGTCCACCTCCCTCAGGAACAGATGCAGACATAAAGAAATGGAAAACTGCAGATGCAAAGGCCATGAACATCTTAGCTCAGACAATGTCTGATGAGATATTTCAGAAGGTAGCTGACTGTAACTCAGCCAAAGGAATTTGGGACAAGCTCTCTGAAATTGTCTCAGGATCTGCTGATGAAAGGAAAGACAGGAGATCCCATCTGATAAGCCAATATGAGAACTTCAAAAAGGGAGAAGCTGAATCAGTGGCTGACATGTACAATAGACTAAGTCTGATTGTCAATGAGTTAAAAACTTTGGATAAAGAAATCTCATTGACTGAGCTGAATGACAAAATCTTAATGTGCTTCCCCAGTACTTGGGATTCAAGAATCTGGCCAATCAAAGATGTCAGAAGTCTAAATGAGATTACCACTGAAGCTCTCCTGGGCAAGCTCAAATCCTATGAGCTGCTCATTAAAAATAGAGAAGAAGAACAAAAGGCTACTTCTCCAGTCACAAGGAAAGAAAAGACCAAAGCCTTCAAAGCTGCAGAAAGGAGCCTGAAGATAAAGCTACAGGAAATGATGAGCTCCTAAGTCTACTGGCCAAAAGATTCTACAAGATGGCCAGAAAAGACTTCAGAAAGAGATCATACAAGGGTCATGATAAACCAAAGTATGATAAATCAAATAACAATAAAGAAATTATATGTTTTGGTTGCAGAAAACCAGGCCATATTGTGCCTGACTGTCCAGAAAATAAGAACAAGGACAAGAAAGATAGAAGAGAAAGAAGAAAGGAAAAAGACTTCAGAAAGAATAGCTCAGACAACCCCTCCTTCAGCAAGAACAAACATACAAGGAAGGGATTTGTTGCTGAGACATGGAGTGAAACTGAAGAGGACTCTAAAGCCTCATCCAGCTCCAGTGATGATGAATATGATGCTGATGAAAAGGAATTCTGCATGATGGCTATCAATGCCTCTCAAACAGACTCAGAAGCAGAAGAGTCAGAATCAGATTCAGAAGCTCAACTAGAAGAAGATCAGGTAATCAATTCATTTGATTTCAGTTCTGAGGATTTTAAACATGAGTTTAAAGTACTATGCCTAGATCTGTTGGAGTCTGAGAAGGAAATCACTTCCCTCAGAAAACAACTATCTGAGTATAGCACTGTAAAATCAAAGAACCTCAAACACTCTGAAGAGTTAGAATGTTATAGGGAGCAGATAGCTTCACTAAAAAGTGAACTATCCAAGGCCAAGCAATTTGAAGAATCCCTTAATGGGAGAAGTATCAAATTAATGGACATCACTAGCACAGTGAACTCAAGATTAAATAGTACACTGGGCTTGGGTGCCTCATCTAGCCAACCCATAGTATTAACAACCCCAATCAAATTTATTTCTGATAAAGGAAAGGGTGTTGTAGAGGTAGCTAGGAAAAATTCAGATCTACCTAATAAAAAGAAGCTCAACAGAAAACGTCGAGCAGAGGTCGACGATCGTCGAACAGAGGTCGACGATCTCATGCTGAAACGTCGAACTCAGCTCAATGTTTCCTGAACTCTGAACTCCCTCATAGTCGATCTTCGAACGGAGCTCGACGATTTTACCCAAGATCGTCGAACCCAGCTCGACGATCGTCGAACGAAGTTCAGAGCTTTGAACCTTCTTTCAGAGGCAAATCTCAATTCAATCCTAGAAGTGCTTCATCCCAATGCTTTAATCCCTATACTGAATGGATAGTACCTCCTAGGAGATACCATCCTGAAGGTTATAAGGATCAACCTGGGATGTCTTTTATTTCTGAATTTAAGGGTTATCAACCTAGGCCCAAGGTTAACTGGGTCAAAAACATATAAGCTGATTATGTGCAGGTGAAGACCTATCCAACATCAAAACAGCTATGGTATCTGGATAGTGGGTGCTCAAAGCACATGACAGGGAATAAGGACAACTTCACATCCTTTAAAGCCAAGCTTGGACCCAAAGTAATTTTTGGTGATTCAAACTTTGGAACTACAAAAGGATATGGTGCAGTCCAAATTGGGACAGTCACCTTCAAGAAGGTAGCCCATGTTGAAGGACTCAAGCACAACCTGATAAGCATTAGTCAGTTGTGTGATGAAGGATATCAAGTGACTTTCAACAAAGAAATATGCAAGGTCAAGTTAGAAGACAACACAACTGTGTTGACAGGTAATATTTACTTAGTAGACTTTCATTCATCTAAGGTAGATATTTGCCTGTTTAATTCCATATCTAGACCTAATATTCTATGGCATAAGAGACTAGGACATGTTAACCTTAGAACCATTGCTAGGCTATCCAAGGACAACCTTGTCAGAGGACTGCCTTCTGGCCCCTACAAGAAGAAAGGACTCTGCAAGACTTGTCAATTAGGCAAGCAAACTAAAAGTAGTTTTAAATCAATTAATAAGAGTGATTCACCTAGGATTTTGTATCTGTTACACATGGATCTTTTTGGACCCATTATAGTACAAAGCTTAGGAGGGAAGTCCTATACTTTAGTAGTTGTAGATGACTTCTCAATATTCACATGGGTATTCTTTCTGAGGAAGAAGTCTGATAACTTTAAGTGTTTGACAGATTTTCTCAAATGCATTCAGATTGAGTTCAACACTCACATTGCCCTGATCAGAAGTGATCATGGGACAGAGTTTGATTCTCTTCTCATGCAAGAGTTCTGTCAAAGTGAAGGGATCAGGCATACTTTCTCAGCTCCTAGAACTCCTCAACAAAATGGGGTAGCTGAAAGGAAAATTAGAACACTCATTGAATCTGCAACTACATTATTGGCAGATGCTCACCTACCTCTATCCTTTTGGGCTGAGGCAGTGAACACCTCCAACTATGTGTTGAATAGAAGCCTGATACATAAACTAAAGGGCAAGACTCCCTATGAATTGCTCAAAGGGAAGAAACCTAAAATAGGCTATTTTAAAGTTTTTGGTTACACTTGCTTTATCCATAATAATGACAAGAAATATCTAGCAAAATTCCAAGCTAAAGCTGATGAAGGAGTGTTCTTGGGATACTCCATGATCAGTAAAGCTTATAGGGTTTATAATAAAACTACTCAAAAAATAGAAGAATCTGTCCATATTACTTTTGATGAAGCTAACATGTCTTTCAAGGAGAAGAATGCTTCTACCATAGAACATTTGCAGGTGCACTCTCTAGCTGAAGACATAAACAGATTACAAGTTACACAAAAGGATGACAGTAGTGAAGATGAAGAAGCTGCTCACCATCATGAAGAAAATCTTCTTGAAGAACCAGTTGTTGTTCCATAAGAGGACACAACAACACAGGTTGGTGAACCATCAACACCCCCTGTTGATCTAGTAATAACAAGAGATCATCCAATTTCTCAAGTAATTGGAGACATCTCAGCTGGTGTGCAAACTAGAAATCAGGTCAACCAGAACCTGATGCACACTTGCTTCCTCTCTCAAATTGAACCTCAAACCATTCAAGATGTAGAACAAGATCCACACTGGATTATTGCAATGCAAGAGGAGTTGCATCAATTTGAAAGAAATAAAGTTTGGGAACTAGTGCCTAAGCCAAAAGATCATCCCATTGTTGGAACCAAATGGGTGTTCAGAAATAAACTGGATGATCAAGGAATCATTGTAAGGAATAAAGCAAGGCTAGTTGCTCAAGGGTACTCTCAGGAAGAAGGGATAGACTATGACCAGACCTTTGCACCTGTTGCAAGATTAGAAGCCATAAGAATCTTTCTGGCTTATGCTGCTCACAAGGGATTCAAAGTCTATCAAATGGATATCAAGAGTGCTTTTCTCAATGGGGAGATCAAAGAAGAAGTCTATGTCAGACAACCTCTAGGTTTTATCTCTCTAACCCATCCTGATTATGTTTTTAAACTACACAAAGCATTATATGGTCTCAAGCAAGCTCCTAGAGCATGGTATGAGACCCTAGCATGTTTTCTACTGAAAAATGATTTTGTTAGGGGGAGAGTAGACCAAACTCTTTTTATTCGAACCCATAAGTCCCATACCCTACTAGTACAAATCTATGTAGATGATATTATATTTGGTTCTACTGATTCAAACTTGTGCAAAAAGTTTTCCAAGCTTATGCACTCTAAATTTGAAATGAGTAGCATGGGTGAGCTATCCTTCTTCTTAGGATTGCAAGTCAAACAACATGCTGAAGGCATATTTATTTCTCAAACCAAGTATGCAAAAGAGCTGGTTAAGAAATTTGGTATGTCTGATGCATCATGTATGAAAACACCCATGCCTACCAATGCTGTACTGGATGCTGATGAACATGGGAAACCAGTTGATCAGACAACATATAGAGTAATGATTGACTCTCTATTGTACCTTACAGCCAGTAGGCCTGACATAATGTTTGCTACATGTATATGTGCTAGATTTCAAGTTAGCCCTAGAGAGTCACACTTAACCTTAGTTAAGAGGATTCTTAGGTATGTTAAAAGCTGTCCAAATCTAGGACTCTGGTATCCAAAAGACTCAGCATTTGACTTAACTGGATTCTCAGATGCTGATTATGCTGGATGCAGAATAGACAGGAAAAGCACCAGTGGAACTTGTCAGTTCCTTGGTGATAGACTTGTCTCTTGGTATTGTAAGAAACAAACATCTGTGTCAACCTCAACTGCTGAAGCTGAATATATGACTGCAGGCAGTTGTTGTTCACAAATATTGTGGATACAAAACCAACTCCTAGACTATGGTTACAACTTAGAGAAGTCAATAATATTTTGTGACAACACCAGTGCTATTTCCATTGCACAAAATCCAGTCCTCCATAGTAGGACAAAACACATAGAGATTAGGCATCATTTTCTAAGGGATAATGTAGAGAAGAACAAAATTGAACTTCAATATATCCCTACTGATTTGCAAAGGGGAGATATTTTCACCAAGCCTCTGGATGAAAAGAAACACAATTTCTTCCTAAATCAGTTAGGCATGTTAGATGGAGGAAGCCTAAACTAAATTACAAGATTTTGAAAAGCTAAAAACAAACCAAGATTAGGCTAAAAAAAATCATCTCCTTTTGTGTCTGTAGGATAGTTTCTGTCTCTGAACTGAGCTCGACGTTTTTCCCAAAAATCGTCGAACGGAGTTCGACGTTTTCACTGAACGTCGACCTAAGTACAGAGCTTGCCAGATAGTTGTATACTATCTCTTTCAGGTCTTTGATCGTCGACCTGAGCTCGATGCTCTCTAGATCGTCGAACTGAGATCTACGATATTGAAGACCTTTCAGCTTCCCTCAGGAGTCCTGATCGTCGATCTGAGTTCGACGATCCTTCCTTTTTCGCGTCGAACCCTAATATAAAATCCTTATTCGGCCGCCGCTCGTCGTTTACGCCTTCATACTCTCTGCAATTTTTTTCCCTCCAAACCTTCTATACTTGGTCGTGTTTGTTCAATCTTTGCAGGTACAGATGGCTCTGACTGTTGCTGCCCTTTCAAAAATGAAATTTGACACAGGATTCGACATCGACATGAACTCTTTCGATGGAAGCGACCAGAGATTCAAGGACATTTTAAATCTGCTTCGAGAACAACAGTTAGTTCAGATAATGTCCATCAGGATGAAGATCGCCGCAGACGAGATAAAGGAATGGTGTTTTTCTGCCTCAACTGAGAATGAGAATTCTGTAGTCGGCTCTATCAAAGGGACTCAGGTACCATTGTCCCCCGCCCTACTAACAGAAGTGTTCAACCTCAGCACTGGAAATGAATCTATTGAATTATCTGAAGAAGAGTCTGATGCAATGCTAGACAGAATGGGTCACTCAGCTGAGAACCCTAAAAAATTGCTGAAAAAGAATTTGTCGATTGAATATCAATTTCTGGCTGATGTTGTAGGAAAGGTGCTTCTGGCAAAGCACTCAGCCCATGACACCATTTCCAGACATCAATTCTGTCTAATGGGAGCTGTGGTTGACAAGAAACATCTGGACTTGGGGTCCATCTTCTTCAATTTGATCAAAAAGAAGCTGAGCAAAAGCTGTGTAAGATTTGGGAGGATCTTGGGGGTTTACATGCACTCCAGGTGCCCTGAGCTACTGACCTCAAGTGGGATGCACATCAATGCATCCAAGAGACTTACCTATGCCCTCTTCAGCAGGTAGGACAGGCAGATTATTAACCCCAATAGGGCTGTTGCATCAACTCCTCCTTCAGGCACAAGGACTGCCTTAGTCACTCCTCCTCAGGTCTCTGCCCCTGCAGAAGTTTTGTCTGCTTCTTCTCCTCCTCCAGCTATCTCTACCCCCATCCATCTCATCCTCACCACCAATCACCACCATATCCATCTCATTCCCCATTACAATCTCATCACCAATCTCACCTCCTCCAGCATCTACCTCAGAGCAATTCCATCCCTTATACTACTATCCTCCTGCCACCACTTCATCATATTCTCTCTTAGATGACTCCTTCATGGATGATCCTCCTTCAACTCCTCCTGAGCTTCCCTCTACTTCCTCATTCCAACAAGATCTTCATGATATCCTCTCTCAACCATCTTTTTCCCCTACCATCTCATCCTTCCCCAACCAAATTACATCAATCTCAACACTTCCTACCCCTAGACCATCCATTCCTTCACCTCCTACATCCTTATTCTCCATTCCATCAGCTCCAGTCAACATCATTCCAGCAACTTTCTCTCCTATCTCTACTCAAGCACCTCTTGAGCATGTAGATCTCTCAGCCCTGGCAGACAGGTTATATGAGCTGCTAGCTCCCAAGCTAACCTCATTACTGGAGACCACCCTGGCTCCACTCCTGACACATGTTCAGGAGCTGTCCACCAAGCTCTCCTCCTTCATCTCCTCTCAGGCAATTACTTCTTCTGGGTGCCTTGATCCAGCTGCCACTGAATCCAGGCAGGGGGAGATGCCTTATGAAGCAGTTCCTGCTCCAACATTTGTAGTGGATCTCCAGAAATTGCTTTCAGTTTTTGATCTTGCTTTCTTCAGTTCTCTACCAGTTGAACAAGTTGAAGATTTGACTAAGGCCATTGTGCCTATCTCTGTTTGTGATCCCAGGCTAATTGCCTCATATGTAAATTCTTTCAAAGCTGTGGATGTTGTTGCTTCCATCTCTGCTGCTACTGCTATTTCTACAAGTGTATCAGAAGATATTGACATGGTTTCTGTTATTGAGGTTACTGCTGCTCAAGAACTTGCTACTTATCTGGAAGAACCTGCTGCTGTTTCTGCTCCAACTCCTGATGCTGCTTCTGCTCAAATTTCTAATGTTGCTGCTCCTACCCTGACTCCAGATCAATTGAAATTACAAGAGAAATATATTAAGAGCATTGATGATTTATATGATAGACCCCAAAGCTCAGAAAGTGATCAGTTTCACACTGATTCTGAAGACTCTTCTTGTACCATTGGCAAGAAAAGGAAGGCCAGAAGCAAGGCCATGATGAAAGTTCCTCCTGCTCAAGCCAAAGATGCAAATGATATTCCATATTATATTTTGCATGATTGCCCAATCTCTGAGCCATGGATGCAATTCTCTAAAAATCAATTGAAAGCTATGAAGAGAAGAAGAAAATTGGCTAGATATGAAAAAGGATCTTCTAAATTTCAACCTCCTCCTCCTCCTCCTCCAGATTCAGGATCTGGTGTAGGCTCGGCTCTTCCATCCTCTACTTCAAAGCAAAGCTCTTCCCAACCTTCTCAGGAACATCAACCAAGAGAACAATTTCAAAGAGGATATCAATCTAAGAGATATCAGTCTAGAGGAAGGCAAAGAGATTACAGAACATATTCTAGACAACAAAGGGAAGGACAAGGTCATATTGAATCTACTTCAGGTCCTTTCCCTTATAGGCTAAAAGATACAGTTGTCTCCAGGACTCCTCATACTGATTCTGAGTCTATCAACAGATATGAACCTCCTGTTCCATTTGAGGATCCTGAGAACAACCCTTTGTCATGGACTGCCAGAATGAAAGAGCTTGCTGCTCTAGATCAAATGAAAAAGGCCAGAGAGCAAGGCAAAGACATTTCCAACATTACAACCCTATCAGATCAAAGAAAGAAAGAACTAGAGAGATATGCTTCAAGGAAATTCTTTAATCCAGAATATTATATGGAGCTGCATCCTGAGGCTATAGTTCCAAGGCCTAGATCTCAAACTTCCTTAGGTGCAGAAGATGACAGAAGATCAAAGAAAGAAGCCCTCAATCCTAACAGGGAAATTTTGTTTAAAAGGGGAACTGAGAAGAAGTGATTTGTGTAAGCTGAACAAACATCCACCTCTGAATATTTGCTGAAATTTTATCTGTGATCTGCAATGCTGCTATGACATTTTCTTGCATTGATTGGTTTAGCTTTTGTTTTGTCTGTATGCTTATTTATTTCCTATTTTTGTCTGTAAATAGTAATCCTAGCCCAAATAGGGGGAGATTGTTGGAACACCATATTACTAATTTGGGTAAGGATCACTATGTTTGTCTTAGGAATCCAGTTTGACCTAGTTGTATAGTTTTAAAGGTCAACATTAGAATGTGTCTAGGGCTTAGAATTTAGGTTTGAGCTGCCCCCAGGATCTTTCAAGGAATCAGACTTCAAGCTGAGGCAAAGACAATTATCGTCGAGCTTAGGTCGACGGAACGTCGAACTCCGTTCGACGCTCTCTGAGCTCAACTTGTCTAAAATCGTCGAGCTTTGGTCGACGTTCTTTGAGCTCAGGTCGACGATCTCTCCTCAGTTTATTCTTCAGATCGCTGAGCTCTGGTCGACGTTCTTTGAGCTCAGGTCGACGATCTCTCCTCAGTTTATTCTTCAGATCGCTGAGCTCTGGTCGACGTTCTTCGAGCTCTGGTCGATGTTCTTCGAGCTCAGGTCAACGATCTCTCCTCAGTTTATTCTTCAGATCGCTGAGCTCTGGTCGACGTTCTTCGAGCTCAGGTCGACGATATCTCCTCAGTTTATTCTTCAGATCGCTGAGCTCTGGTCGACGATCTTCGAGCTCAGGTCGACGTTTTTCCTGAGAGATTGACGACTTTGAGGATTCAAATTTAGTCAGCTTTTGGAATGATTTTCAAATTCTCTCAGCTTTTATTTCAAGAGATCTGCCAGCCATTTTTCTTTATTCTGGAGCAAGTTTCAAGGAATTCTTTTTGGAATGTTATATGGGACTTTCCTCTAGAAGACAAGACTTTTATAGAAGACATTTATGACTGCCAACGGCTATCTTTGACAAGGAATTTTTCAGAGAATAAGATCCTCCTTTTTGTCTTCAGTCAACAAGACAGAAAAAATAGCACAACAACAAAAAATTAACAGTGACAGACAACAAGTGATCATTTTTTTTGAAGAATTAGTAGAACAATCCTTTTGGCTTACTGAAAAGTGATCATAGTTTCAACATCAAGAACTCCAGACACCAAATATTTCAGCATCTGCTGGAATCATCTTCTGCTGGAGATCTGAAGCTTCTGAAGACCTATCACCCTGAAGCAAAGCTCTCACTCTTGAACCATTCTATATCTCAGGGGGAGCTTTGACATCATCAACAATCCACTAGTCTTCTCTCATTTGATTTGAGAACAGAGAAGACAACTTCACCTATTTACTTTTTCTTTTCCTGCTGTAAATGGGTTATCAAAACTCCCTTCAAAATTTTTGAGTTTGGTTCTGAGAGCCTTGTCAAAACTCAGTGGTGGCAAGACACCTGATCAAAAAATCTAGTTTGGTTTTTGAGCACCTTATCAAAAGCTCATTGGTGTCAGGACACCTGATTAACTCATCCTGAGTGGATTCCTACCAAGGGTGGTAGAAGAGTGGATGTACCCAGGTTTTTGGGGAACCACTATAGTTCCTTGTGTCTTCTGGTTGCTTGAGTATTTTCTTTATTGTGTGCTGTGATTCTTCTTTTTGCTGTCTTAGTTTTGATTTATCTAGTAAGACACCTTACACCTATACATAAATTAAATCTTAATTGTTTTATTTGTTTAAATTGTAAAGCTATTTTAAAAATACTCTATTCACCCCCCCTCTAGAGTTTAGATAGATCTTTATCTCACTTTCAAAAACAACATGGACTGACTCTTCTACAACTTGAGTAGTCAAGTTGTAGACCCTATATGCCCTACTATTATTGCTATACCCAACAAATATCCCATCTAGGTATTTGGCAGCAAACTTTGTTTGGTAGTGTTTACCATTAATTAGGACATAACACTTACTACCAAAGATTCTGAAATAAGAAATGTTTGGTTTTCTGCCCTTAAAAATTTGATAGGGAGTCAACTTAAGTTTCTTATTTATGGATGCTCTATTGAGAACATGACAAGCAGTGTTTACTGCCTCAGCCCAGAAATATTCAAGGAGAGTAGTATCACTGAGTAGAGTTCTACCAGCCTCAATGAGAGTTTTATTCTTTCTTTCAGCAATTCCATTTTGCTGAGGTGTTCTAGGTGAGGATAACTCCTGATGTATCCCAAGTTCTTCACAGAATTTTGCAATACATTCAGATTGAAATTAAGTTCCATGGTCACTTATAATTTTGGCCACTGAATTGTTAAATTCATTCTGAACTTGTCTAACAAAAGTCTGGAAAACACTAAAGGTTTCAGATTTCTGCCTCAAGAAGAACACCCAAGTGTATCTAGAATAATCATCCACAATAACTAGTGTATATACTTTCCTACCCAGACTGTGAACTGGCATAGGACCAAACAAATCCATATGCAAGAGATATAAACATCTTAATGAATCTTTGGTATCTAGTGCAGGAAAAGAGGACTTGGTCTGTTTGCCCTTTTGGCAAGCTGAACACACACGCTCTTTAATGCACTTGACTTGAGGACCATTCTGAAAGTGAAGGGATAGATACTACTCTAGAGGGGGGTGAATAGAGTTGTCAAATTTTGCACTAGACAAAACTTGAAGGTCTACCCAACTCCCTTGGAGTGAATTGCGGAATTAAAAGATTATAGATATAGAATTAACCCTAAAGCCTAACACAAGTGTTGTGCACAAACTCAAGCTAACTGTAATTACAGTTAAGGCTTGGAAATCCTAATCAGCAACTAGCAACCTAGTTATATTTATTCACAGCCATAGTACAGGAAATAAACAAGGCAATCCAGACGACACAAGGAATTTATAGTGGTTCCCCAAACAACTTGGGTACGTCTACTCTTCTACCAACAAGGTAGGAATCCACTCAGGTTTTTGATCAGGTGCCCTGCCACCAACAGGATCTGCTTCAGGTAGATCCACAAACCCTTTAGACTTTTGATCAGGTGTCTAAAAACCAAGCACAGGTTTTTGATCTGGTGCCCTGCTACCAAGGGATACTTTTGAAGGGAGTAATAACCCTGTACATGAGGGGGAAGAAGGTTAAGATGTCTTCTCTATTTTACAATAGATTAGAGAAGCACAAAAACTTGCACTGAGCTAGAAAGCTTTAAAGAATCAAGGCTCCCCCTGGCTCAAAGATGTCCAGGTGAAGTCTTGCTTCAGTGCAGAAATCTCTTCAGAAAGCTCTGAAGGAAAAACTACAAGAAGATAATAAATAATAAAATTAAAGATCTTCAAGCAGCTATCTTCTTCTTCTTCTTCTTCAAAAGAACTCTGAGTTTGAACTTCCTGAAAGCAGGAGAACTCAGGTTGAAGAAGAGTAGAAGATCTTAACACTTCTCAGTTAGATGAGTATTGCTGAGAGCAGAAGACTTGATCTTGATGAAGGCTTGAATGCTTAAGTGAACAACTGGTTAGCTATTAGCTAGCTTGAATCCTGCTTCAAAGGGTCCTTTATATAACATCAGCAAGCAACGGCTCTCTTCAATTGAATTACTTGTCTTCTTCTGAAACTTGAGACCTGGGCTGCAAATAACACACAGCAAAACAAACTCTGCAGCAAGACATCCTATAAAAGGAATGAACCTCTTTCTAAGAAGCTGCAGGATCAAATCAAATAACAGAAGGACTAAATAAAGTCACATCAGAGAAATACTCTTTATAGCAGAAGGAAGACTTTTTAGTCTAACGGCTATAAAGGACTGTCAGCAGATAAAGTAAAATACAACTTTAGCTAATAAGACAAACAACTTTATCTAAAAAGATTTTACTCAGGCAAAAAGAATAGAGCAGATATGCCTAGAAATATTATTATAAAACAACTAAAAAGATATGCCAGATAATGTATTAATTAATTAAATATAGTAAATAAATACAAAATATAAAGGCAGACAGAAAACGTTGAACGACCTTCGGAGATCGTCGACCGACGCACGGAGATCGTCGAACTATCGGACAGATAGTCGAACGATCCAGATAGTCGAACTATCAAAGGAGATAGTCGAACTATCACAGCAGATAGTCGAACTACCAGAAGATAGTCGAACTATCAGATAGTCGACCTATCAACAGATAGTCGAACTATCAGGGCAAAACAGATAGTCGAGCTATCAACAGATAGTCGATCTATCAGATAGTCGAACTATCAACAGATAGTCGAACTATCAAAAACAAACAGATAGTCGACCTATCAACAGATAGTCGAACTATCAGATAGTCGAACTATCAAAGCAGATAGTCGAACTACCAAGCGAGAACAGATAGTCGACCTGTCAACTGACAGTTGAGCTATCAGATAGTCGACCTATCAACAGATAGTCGAACTATCAAAGACAAACAGATAGTCGATCCATCAACAGATAGTCGAACTATCAACGCAGAACAAATAGTCGAACTATCAACAGATAGTCGAGCTATCAGATAGTCGACCTATCCAAGCAGATAGTCGAACTATCAAAGCACACAGATAGTCGAACTATCAACCGATAGTCGAACTATCCTCGCAGACTGAAAGTCGAACAACTGATAGACGATCGTCGAACAGTTAGTCGACGATAGTCGAGCGGCGTTCGACGATAGTCGAACGAACAAACTACTTAACCAAATTCTCAATCTGGAAAAGTGAGGACTCTACAGCTAGACTACTAACCATTGACCATAGATATTTCTTGGGTCAAGGGACTAAAAAGACAAGACTAAACTCAAATCAAACTGGGGTACCAACACATTCCTCACCAGACCCATGCTAAACAGCAATCCTATGGACTTATAATTCAGATTAGCTAGCCTTTTGTGCCATTTGACACATAGTGAAGCTTTCTCTTCTGCAACTAGGCAAATAGGTGAGTTATTCAACTCACAATCTAGGTTAAGACAATAGACATTTCCTTTCCTAGTGCCAGTCAAAATGATCTCTTGATCACTTGACCTCTTAATTTAGCACTCCCCTTTGTAAAGGAGATGTCATAACCTAGATCACTAAGCTGACTTATGCTAATCAGGTTATGTTTCAGACCCTTCACATAAGCCACTTTAGTGATAGTAATTGAGTCACAAGAAATGTTACCAAATCCTTTGATGACTCCTTTTTCTGATCCACCAAAGATGACTTTGGGACCATTCTCTATGGGTACATAGTCCCTCAAAATTCTTCTTGTTCCAGTCATGTGTCTGGAACAACCACTATCCAAGTATCATATAGGGGTATGGTCACTTGGATTCACCTGCATCAAATAAAGAATCACTTACCCTTAGAACCCAATTTGTTATTGGGTCCTAGGTCCTTGTTAGTTTGTAATCCTGCAGTTGTTCTAACAGGAAAACTACTCTTGATTTTAACAGTTATTTTAAACCAACAATCCATGGCAAAGCGGCCCACCTTGCCACAAAACCAACACTCAAATCTATTATACCTTCTCTTAGGTATATACTTTTCTACTTTGTTGCCAACAGTCTTGTTAAGTGTTGGTGCTGGAGTAGCAAACTTCAAAAATTTCTCTTGTACATGATGGGCATGCCTATAGAGTGGCCTATTGGCATTTTCACCCTTGCCCATGAGATTTCCATACTCATAGTGACCATGAGTAGTGTCATGATCATACCTGTTTGTAGGATTCATCACCTTCCTAAAGAAGATAGGGGATTTTGCAGCTGGAGGCTGAACTGGGGCCTTACCTTTTCTATGTGAATTAGTGGCCCTAGTTCTTCCCTTAAAACCTAGACCAGTCTTCCCTTTTTGTGAAATGAAATTATCTATTAAGGGTAAGACAGATTTTGGCTTGGAGAATTTTGCCACTAGCTCTCTTTCTTGCTGAAGTTTTGCCTTCAGTTTCTTGATATGATTCTCCTTAAAAGAGATTGTGCCCATCTGAATAACAGTAATGTTTTTCAGTTTGGAAACCTTATTTAATTTTAGATCCAACAGCTTTGCTGAATCTGCTGCTGCCATCTTAAGAGACTCAATCTCCTTAGTCTGCACTTTGACAAGAAACTTGCTCTTCTTCAGAGCATGCAACAACCCACATACTCATTAATGAGTTGATGTACATCCCCCTCAAAATCAGAACCATCCCTTTCTCTTGAAGTTGATGCTACTGATTCTGATCCAATAAAATAATCAGAATCTAAGGGAGAATTATACACCTTACTAGGACCAGTCTGATCCTGGCATTGACCATTTTCTGATAGGGCCATCAGCCCTCTGCAACAATATTCTTCTACTCCATTTATGGAGTCCAGCATTTGTATGAATTCTAACTCCTTAGAATCTTCTTCAGTTGAGAATTGCCCAACATATGCTTCAGCATCTTCTTCTTCTTCGTATTTAGATGATGAAGAACCTGTCCAGATCTTCTACTTATGGGCAATAAAAGATTTCTCCTTCTTGCCCTTCATTTGTTATTTCTTCTTGTCTTTTGATTCAGCCCTCTTGTCTGGACAGTCTGCTATGACATGTCCTTGCCTGTTGCAACAATAACACACAATCTTAGAATTAGATTGTTTACTAGGTTTAGAAGTATAACTGTCCTCCTTGGGAGTCTTCTTTTTATTGTAGTACTCCTCCTGGGAAAAGGATGTAGAAGGTATGGTTTTCCACTTCTTCTTCTTCATGAATCTTTGGAACTGCCTTGTGAAGGCTGTAAAATCCTCATCAGAAGAGTGGCTATCTGATGTGTTGTTGTCAGGATTTCCTTCTTCTGCCTCAGCACTCCTACTGGGCGGAGAAGGAGATTTTCTCCTGCCCTTTCGTGTGCCTTCAGCCTTGAAGGCATCTGACTTTTCCTTGTGTTCAGATATGCTGCACTTCTCTTCCTCCTTCCTAGCTATAAGCTGCATTTCATATGAAAGCATCTTTCCAAACAGTGTGGGAGGAGGTGTATCTTCCAGCCTTGCCACCTCTCTGATGGCACAAATCTTGGTGTCCCAATCCTTTGTCAGAGATCTCAGAAACTTGTCATTCAGTTCATAAGTGCTAAAGACTCTTCCATAAGTCATCAGCTCATTTACAATCCTGAAAAATTTCTTGTAGCATTCAGTTATGTTATCATTCTTGGCTTGTCTAAAGCTCTCATACTCCTGATTCAGCATAGACTTCCTGTCCTCTCTGACTTCTTATGTGCCCTCCATGTAGACAATCAATGTGTCCCACATTTCCTTTGAGGTTTTATAGTGCACCTGATTCTGAAATGTGGCATCATCTATAGCACTTATAATAATGTTTTGTGCACTTTTGTCCAGTGTTGCCAAGATGATCTCATCCTTGGTCATTTCAGAATAACTCTTAGGAGTTTTAACATTTGCATCTAGGACTGATACCTTCATTGTAATGAAGGGTCCTTCCTGTATAGTGATGTAAATTCTTGGATCAAAAGATTCCATAAACAATCTGACTCTTTCCTTCCATATGCCAAAGCATTCCTTCCTACAGATAGGCAGTTTCATAGATCCATGTTCTTTTTGATTCTCACCTGAACCCATTCTTGAAATCTGTCAATTGCCTAGGAGAATAACTCAGACTGTTAGGTCAATCTTTGAGACAACCTCCCTCTGATACCACTTGAAAGACTTGATTTCAAAAGCCTAAACACCTAGAGGGGGGTGAATAGGTTCTAAACTTTTCAAACAAATTTTATTGGCAAACAGCTAGATTAAACTCTGCACAGATAATTCAAAGCACATACCACAATTCACAGCACAGCATACACCAGATTTATAGTGGTTCCCCAAGGTATGGGTACATCCACTTTCCCCCTTCGCCTATCCAGTAGATAACTGGATTCAACCTAACTTCCTTCCACTGACTCGGATCCACAGATCTTATAACTCAGAACCTGAATGGTTCCTACAGCTTAGACTTAACCAAGTCCTACCTCAGATTCTTCCCAAGAATCCTACCTCAGGCCTCAGCCCTACCTCAACCTTTATCACTAGGCTTACAACTCAGACTTTTCACAAGTCCTACACCTCAGGCTCTCAGCCCTACCTCAGCCTTTATAATTTCAGGCTTACAACTCAGATCTAACAATAGATCCTACAAGAAATTGAATGATATAAAGATACTGAAAATTCACCAGCTAGATTTCTCTATTGGTGTAGCCTTCTTGATCAGTTCTTGATTGAACTGACCCTTCTGATCCAACCTGACTTAGCTTTTCAAAGCTTCTTGATAGAACAAAATAAGGTGGATCTTTACTTGATGTAGAAGATGATCTTCAGTCAGCTTCTTCCTTAAATTCAGAATGAATTCTGAATCTTTCTTGCAGACAGCTTTGGATATGCCTTCATAATGGTTTACCCTGTTCTTGTTGAAGAATTCTCTAGTGTTGTTCTTCTTCTTATCTTGTGTTCTCTTGTTGTTATCACAGATCTTACTCTTATATAGAGTTTCCTGATTGTTACCGGCTGATCCGGTTTGTAACAACCTTCTGACTGTTCTTACAGAGGTGTCAGACCGGTTTGTTATGACAACTATCGAGTCATCAATCAAGTCAGTTGATTCGTCAAAGACTTTCCAACTCAGCACATTCCACTCTGCAAACTGCTTCACATGTGTCGACACATATAGGCTAAGTGTCGACACAAGTCTTCATGATGTCGACACAGCATTCAATGTGTCGACTCAGTCAATCTTCTGCTACTCTATACTTCTTCTATTGTATGTGTCGACACAAGTCCAGTGTGTCGACACAAGTCTTCATGTTCTCGATATAACTGTTGCAAACAGATGGCGTTGAGTGTATGTCAGACGGAGTTGAGTGTGTGTCGACACAAGTCCTGTGTGTCGACACAATTCCTTCTGGTATCGACATAGCTGTTGCCGACAGACAACGTTGAGTGTGTGTCGATAGCGTTGAGTGTGTCCAGATGGCGTTGAGTGTGTGTCGACACAAGTCCTGTGTATCGACACAATTGCTTCTGATCTCGACACAGCACTTTGAGAGTTGATGTGTCCACACAAGTCCAGTGTGTCGACACAACTGCTTACAGTGTCGACATAGCTCCTTGGTGTCGACACAGCTCCTGTATTAGGTGTCGACACAAATTCTTCCTCAGGTGTCGACACAATTCTGGGTGTTTACACAGCTGCTTCTTTAGGTGTCGACTCAGTTTGAGTATTGACACAACTTCTTCATAAGTGTCGACTTAGCTTGGGTGTCGACACAACTCCTTCATAAGTGTCGAATTTGCTTGGGTGTCGACACAACTTCTTCACAAGTGTCGACACTTGTACTAAGAAAATTTTCTTCAAATTCTAGAACCTGCACAATGTAACTCAAACATCTATCAAATACAAATTGATGCATATCATTGACTAAGATGAGGCTTCTCCAAATCTGGTACATATTTTTCAATATACCCAACACAAACACAGCATCACCAATCCTGACCAACTCGTCCGGTTGGGCTTCACAAAGCATGCCTAACCGTACTACCCACTTCCGGTTCTAATGCAATATAACAAGGGATGAACCACCGATCCCAAGGGAATCACTTCGTCATCCACCCTTTGGTGGAGGGTTGCTATGCAAATGCAGGAAAGAATGACTTCACTTGTCCAAGAAGGAAATCGTTACCCTTGGAAGACGTTTTGGCGCCATGGAGAAAACTACACAGTTGGAAAGCTCCACAACGCTCAAGCCTCCATAGATCCGAACTCGCCTCGCGATTTGGACCACCGTAGCACCACCGGCGGCCAAATTTCTCCTCTTCTTCCTTCCCTTGCTTTCCTCTCTCTCTTATTATAAAGAGAATGGTGATGATAGAATGAAAATTAACTCATAGATTCTCGCATATATTCCTTCTTGAAAACCTCAAGGCCGTTAGATCTTCATCAAAGGAAACGAACAGCTCAGATTTTCTCTAAAAAGAATCTTCCCTGGGCTGACATGGCTTGTGATACGCCCGTGGCACTGGCTATGTACCTTAAGCAGCAAACAACCGACTCAAACCAGAACATGACACGGGCTTAGACACGCATGTGTCAAGCACCTGACACGCTCGTGTCACAAAGTACACGCCCGTATTGAGGGGCGTGTCCCTCAATTTACACAGGACAACAAATCTCGAAAAGGATACGGGTCCCCAACATGGCTGTGCAAATTTGACACGCCCGTGTCGACTAGTACACGCCTGTGCTCCAGGCCGTGTACTTCAGTCGGCACTGCCCGACACAACCCGAGAATGACACAAATATTTGACACGCCCGTTCCACTAACCGACATGCCTGTGTTAGTACTGTTCATACCCGTGTTTCCAGTCGTATACTACATTCTACAAAGCCAGGCTAACATAGAGATGGACACGGCCCTGGACACACCCGTGTCCCAGGCCGTATGACCTTTGTTTAGTTTTGGGGCATTACAAAGCCCCCTTTGATGAGTCAAACTCGATAGTCAAGGGCGCACCACGAGGACTTTCAAGGAGGTCACCCATCCCAGTACTACTCCAGCCCGAGCACGCTTAACTATGGAGTTTTGCCCTTTTTATTGTAACGTCCCTAGCCGATTCAATATGACAATGTCACGGCTCTGCTCTAGGCGACGCTACCGAGCTGCAGCCCAAGCACCCCAACCCCTCTCCGGTCCACCGGCGGGTTGTTGGTGGCCATAGCCTCCCTTTGATGAGGCGAACTCGACAGTTAAGTTGGGCCGTACGGGGACTTCTTAGGAGGTCACCCATACCAGTACTACTCTCGCCCAAGCACGTTTAACTATGGAGAGCTCAACTGGTGATGAGAAGTGAAGGAACTCCATAGTTAAGCGTGCTTGGGAAAGAGTAGTACTGGATGGGTGACCTCCTGGGAAGTCCCCGTACGGCCCAACTTAACTATCAAGTTCGCTTATCAAAGATAGGTTGTGGCCACCAACAACCCGTCCGTGGACCGGAGAGGGGTTGGGGTGCTTGGGCTGCAGCTCCGTAGCGTCTCCTAGAGCGGATCTATGATATTGTCACGTTGAATCGGCTAGGGACGTTACAATAAAAAGTGCATTATTATTGTAACGCCCCTAGCCGATCCAACGTGACAATGTCACGGCTCCGCTCTAGGCGACGCTACCAGGCTATAGCCCAAGCACCCCAACCCCTCTCTAGCCAGGCGGGTTTTTGGTGGCCACATCCTCCCTTTAATGAGCGAACTCGACAGCTAAGTTGGGCCGTACGGAGACTTATCATGAGGTCGCCCATCCCAGTACTACTCTCGCCCAAGCACGCATAACTATGGAGTTCCTTCACTTCTCATCACCAATTGAGCTGCAGCTCAATTTGTGATGAGAAGTGAAGGAAATCTAAAGTTAAGCGTGCTTGGGCGACAATGGTACTGGGATCGGTGACCTCCTGGGAAGTCCCCGTACGGCCAAACTTAATTGTCGAGTTCGCTCATCAAAGGGAGGTTGTGGCCACCAACAACCCGCCAGTTGGCTGGAGAGGGGTTGGGGTGCTTGGGATGCATCCCGGTAACATCTCCTAGAGCGGAGACGTGATATTGTCACGTTGGATCGACTAGGGTCGTTACAGCGGGCGTGTTCGAATATGTGTCCTTCTCTGTATCGTCTCGAGTACTCGATGAAATGAACTCGATGTTTGTCGAGAGGGTACACGGCCTGAGACACGGGCGTATTAGAGGGTGTGTCCTCCTAGGGTTTTGGCCAGGTTTGTGCGGCCGGCTGGGCAAGGGCGTGTCCTAATCCATGTCTAGGAACACGGCCTGTGACACGGGCGTGTCACAGGGTCGTGTCCTTCTCTGGTTTTGTTAAGGATATTGATGCATGGTGAACACGGGCTAGACACGGGTGTGTCTGAAGCCGTGTAAGGACACACAGACTGTGACACGGCCGTGTCACAGGGCATGTCCTATTCTGGATAAGTTGGTTCGGGTGCCGCTTACAGTACACGGTCTGTGACACGGGCGTATCACAAGTCGTGTCAGCCCAAAAATAGATATTTCAGGGCAATTTTTAGCCGTTAGTTTCCTTCAGATGGGATCTAAGGGTCCAAGCTTCTCCCTGCTGAGATAAGTCCAGGACTTGAGAATTATTTCTCATTCAAAGCTTGGTTATTCTCTTTCTAAAAGAATAGAGAGAAGGGAGAGCAAGGAAGAAGAAGAGGAGAGATCCGGCTGCCGGTGGAGCTTCAGCGTTCGGAAGTGCGAGCCGAGTCCAGCTTTGTGGAGGCGAGAGTGTTGCGGTGCTTGCTATCCGGCTAGAATTCCATGGCTCCCAAGAGATCGTCAAGGGTAACGATCTTCCTTCTTAGACATATGAAGTTCTCGTTTTGGCATGTCTGTGGATTTCCCCCACCAAAAGGTGGTTGTTGAGGGATTTCCTTGGGTTGATTCTTGTAATCCACAGTCTTGCATATAGATCCGGAAATCTGTAGTATGGAATAGGCATGTTGTGTGAAGCCCATCTAGACAGGTTGGTCTGGATTGGTGATGTTGCATCTTGCGCATCGGAGAAGAGTTCGCGTATAAACGTTTACTTTGTGTAGTCGATGGGTTGTGCCTGTGAAGGGTAGTAATAGGAAGTACTGGAGTGAAGCTCTAGGAAACTACCTGCGTGATTCTTATGTTGTATGCCATGTTTGGGTGAGTCTGGGTCCAGAAAGTTAGTTCTTCTGAACCCGCTAAGCGACCGCGTGGAACACTGGCATTATCTCCCCTTTTGAATTGTGCACCCAGTCCTTAGAGGAATGTGTGGCTATTGTGAGCTGCGAGCTCTTAAAAAGGCTTCGTGCCGAACAGGAAAGGTGAAACCAATCCGTGCTAGTAAATTGGCCATGAGTACTTCGGTATTCATTGATGGCATGACGACTTGAGCAACGGGGGGGTGGCTGATCCGTACCTGCGTTATGCCTGACCGACTGGTAGACCTAGTTATTGGTCTCGTTGGAGCGCATAATGAGAGTCTTAGGCCTACGCGCCGTTAAGACGAAATGCTCAATACCGTTGGTTTTCGGACCTTTAACCGTGGTGGGACCCTTGTTTGCCGGTACACCAATCATGTGCCCTTAGTGCACGGATCATCAGGCCGCGTGGCTGATGGTTGTGATATGTTGATTGTGGGTGAGTGCACAATGTTTTATATATCTGCTTGTGAAAGCTATGATGCAGGGAAGGAATACCACTTCCCAGGGAAATGGGTGGGGTCATTATAAATTGGTCAGCTGAATGCTGACTGTTGCCTTGTTTGCCACCAAAATGGTGGGATGTCCCTGTGCAGGTGTTGGAGAGCCGAGCGGGAACTAAAGGGTTGTATCCCCTGCTGCTGTTGATGATGCTGCTGCTAGCCCTCAAAGGCTGAGCAAAGGCTTTTGTTATGCTCATGTGTGGACAGCCTGCGTGCCGATGTTTGTAATCCACGCCTGTAAAGCGTAACTGTAAGGCCTTAAGGCCAAACACTTGAGTATGTGTTGTACATTCCTTCGTGTGTATATATAAATGTGGTTCTTTATATATAGTGGACATTCATGATTTGAGTTATGTTTAACATTAAAAGCTTCCACTAGCATGCTCTGTGTTAGGATGTGTACCTGTTTTAGTATTAACCTGTGACCTCGCCGCCTGTTTGTGGCATATAATGTGGAGCCCCGGTCGGACCTTCTATTATTTGTTATTTAACTGATGGAGTCGTTACACTTCCTCTCTCCTGTTTTCATTTCAGTTTTTCTGTTTAGTTTCAGTTTTCCTCTTCTGTAATAGTTTAGTTTAGTTTTAGTTTTAGTGCTAGCTTAGTTTTCATTTTCTGCAAAGTGTAATTTTTTGTATTCCAAGTTGTAGCTCTCTTTTGAATTAATATAAAGTCTAGTTGATTTTTCTTGTCTCTATTTTGTTTTTATGCACTCCTACTCATCTCTCTTCCTCCACTTAACCATGAGTAGCTAATCCTCCTTATAATTGATCTTGATGATCTGATGTTCTAGTTGATTAGGTTATGTTGCTCTAGTTTACTTTTCCTTTATAAGGTTTAGACCTTGAATTACTCTTGATTAATCATGTTTGGAGTTATAATCCTCGATATATAATTCCCATATTCGTTTCCACTCTTAGCTGTCCGAGAGGCTCTTAATTTGGAGTGAACGCTCAAGAGTAAAGAGAGTTGCTCCAGTAACACCCCAAATCCAGATTTGGAGTTCAGGCTGGGTGATACGGCTTGGGACACGGGCATGTCCCAGGACGTGTCCAACTTTGTGTACTCGAGTGAGTCTCGAGTAGGACTCGAGTGAGCCTCGAGTGTGTCTCGAGTGAGGCACACGACGTGGGACATGGGCGTGTCCCAGGGCGTGTCCTTCACTGTGTAGGCAATACGGCCTGGGAAATGGGCTTGTCTCAGGGCATGTCTTGCTCGGGTTAGCATCCGAGCTGTGTCGTGTGAGGAACACGGCCTGAAGCCCAGGCGTGTTCAGGGTGACACGGGCATGTCAATGTGATACGGGCATGTTGGGAACCCATATCCCTTTCGGTATGGTTGGTATTGTGTTGATTGAGGGATACGCCCCTCAACACGGGCGTGTACTAGTTGACACGGGCATGTCAGGTGATTAACACGGGCATGTCTAAGCCCGTGTCCTGGTCTGGTTTGAGTTGGTTGTGTGTCGCTTAAGGGACACGGCCTGTGACACGGGCGTGTCACAGGCTGTGTCAGCCCTGAAAAGATGCTTTTCAGAGCGAATCGTGGTCGTCCATTTCCTTCTATTTGGATCCTGTGGTCCAAGTTCCTTCCTGCTGTTATAAGGCCAAGGAGTGAGAGATAAACTCTCATTTTATGTAGGTCATTCTCTTTCTAAAGAGAAGAGAGAGAGGAGAGCAAGTAGGGAAGAAGGGGAAGGTTTCCGGCCGTCGGTGGAGCTTCAGCGATCCGAATCGAGAGCCGAGTTCAGCGTTGTGGAGGCAAGGCCGCTGCAGTGCTTTCTAACCTGCTAGTTTCTCCATGGCTCCAAAGCGATCGTCAAGGGTAACGATCTCCTTCTTGGATAAGTGAAGTCCTACTTTATGCATGTGCATGGGATCCTCCACCAAGATGTGTAAAGCGTAAGCAATTCCAGTGGGTTGATAATTGATATCCCCGGTTTAGTTTTCATCTAAATCCGAAAATTAGTAGTACAGAATAGGCGTGCTGTATGAAGCCCATCCAGACGGTTAGTCTGGATTGGTGATGTTTTTAAGGAGAACCGGAGAAGACTCTGTGTATGTAATGAGTAGGTTACGGAGTTTGTGAGGATGCTTGTGAGTTCCTTGAGTTGTATGCTCTGCATGAATTGTATGCGATGTGGTTGTGAGAACCATTCTTTGGGATTAGGAAGGCTTTGTGGTGAACGGGCAAGGTGAAGTCGTACCCGTGTCAGTCAAGGCTTGAGTCTGATTAATTTGAGCAACGGGAAAGATGGATCTATACCCACGTTATGGTTGTCTAACCTTGGGTGCTTAAGGACCTGTTAGGATCACATAGCGAGAGTCTAAGGCCTGCGTGCCATTAAGACTAAATGCTCAATGGTTTCTGTGAGGTGAACACCTCTGAGTGGTATGGGCGAGGATGTCTCCAGCATGCGTATTGCGGTAGACTAGTGCTCATGGCCAACAAGCTATTAACCTCTGATCGGTGGTGCGACCTGGAGGATTTCGGTACACCGTAAGTGTGCCTGAGTGCACGGAGCGTCTAGCACGGAGGCCGGCTTTTGTGATGTGGTTGAGCCTGAGTGCACTTGTTGTGATATTTATATTGTGATTGCAATGCCTACAGGGAAGGAACCACTGCCCCGGGTAAGGGGTAGGGTCGTTATAATTGGTCAGCTGAATGCTGACCGTTGCTTTGTTTATCACCTTTGGGGTGGACGTCCATATGCAGGTGTTGCGGGCTGAACTAGATTGAGCGGGCTGAAGCCCTTATTGCTGCTTCTTGTATGACCTTAAAGGTCGTGCGAAGAATTGGATTTCATGTGTGGCCGGCCTGCTTGCCGATGTATGAAACCACCTTTTGTAAAGAGAAACATGTAAGGCCTTAATGCCGTGAGCGTTTGTGAGTTTGTATACATTCCTGGTGTTATATATATATGTGTCATTTATATGTTTAGTGGACATTCGTAGAATGAGTTCTTATAATCTTTAAACTTCCGCTAGAATGCTCTGAGTTAAGATGCGAGTAGAAAGTGTTTTATTATTCACACGTGATTCTGATGTCTGTCTGTGAAATATGGCGTGGGGCCCCGGTCGGACCATCTATTTTATTCCATGTGATGGAAGGAGATGTTACAAAGTGGTATCAGAGGTTAGGGTTTGGTAAGGATAACATAATTGGACTCATGGATGTCCACTAGGAATACAATACATGTGTTTGAGGAGTGTGAGCGTGTATATTAGACATGGTTGCCGTTTTGGAATGGACATTAATGATGTCTTGTTCACGTATAGGTGACAAGGAGTGGAGCTGGGAAGTATGAACCCCAGTATTCGGATGAAAGTGTGACACCAGCTGAGGTGCCCACACCTTCTACTTCTGCAGAAACCGTACGTTTAGTTACGGAGGCACTGTTTGCCATGGTTAATGCACAGCCTACTGGGCAGGCAAGGCCTGTAGTGGCGCAAGTTCGGGTTAGTGTGAGGCAAGAGTGTGTTGAGGCTCTGATTGACGAGCAAGTAGCTAAAGAGCAATTAAAATGGTTTATGGAGTTTACGCTTGATGTGGCGGGTTCCCCAATGCAAGCTGAGGATTGGCTCGCAAGAGTGGATCTTGACAGCGATCAGGATTTTTGAAGTACTTCGAGATGAGCTTAGGTTGGCTCTCCCGAGTTCGGTGAACCAAGGCTTCCAAACATTAGTAGATACAGCCTGTGCGCTGGAAAGGATTTAAAGCGGGTGCAGGACAAGAAAAACTTGGCGGTGGAAAAGCCGGAGTTCAAAGTTCCACAGTCGGAATAGTTGGAATTGAGGAAACGAGATAACAAGAGGTTCAAGCCTGCTGAACAAACTTCTTCGGATATTTCTTCGGGCGCAACGTTTAGGCAAGGACCTGTGGAGATGCGTACATGTTATAATTGTGGGAAGAAGGGGAATATAGCCTGTGATTATTGGAGTGGCTCTTCAAGGAGTAAGAAAAATACTGGTGTGTATTATGAGGAAAAGAGCAAGGCAGTGGCAGAGTCATGTACATCTCGGGCATAACCTTGAATGTACACTCTCGAGTTACAGGAACCGCAAAGTTCAAATTGTGAAGTACAGCAGCCTCGCGTGTATAACCTGGAGTTACAGGAGGCCGTAAAACGGATTATGAAGGACGCGGACAAGTGGAAATAAAGTAAAGAGTGTACTTTATTGTTGTGGTAATGTAATGTTATATGTCTGTTTGTAAAAAACTATTATTTGTGCGATGTCATGGGGCGAGACAAGCTGCGGCCTCTGAGCTCAAACCCGGATCATTTTTGTTTATATTGCAATGCAGTGGTTGTGTTGGAGTATATGTTGCGCTAAATTTCAGGATGAAATTTCTGTAAGGAGGGGAGGGTTGTAACACCCCAAAATCCTGATTTGGAGTTCAGGTTGGGTGACACGGCCTGGGACACAGGCGTGTCCCAGGGCGTGTCCAGCTTTGTGTACTCGAGTGAGTATCGAGTAGGACTCGAGTGGGCCTCGAGTCGAGTGTTTCTCGATTGAGGCACACAGCCTGGGACATGGGCGTGTCCCGGGGCGTGTCCTTCACTGTGTAGGTGACATGGTCTGGGACACGGGTGTGTCCCAGGGCATGTCCTACTCAGGTTGGCAGCCGAGCTGTGTCGTGTGAGGAACACGGACTGAAGCCCAGGCATGTTCTGGGTGATACGGGCGTGTCAATGTTATAGGAGCGTGTTGGGAACCCGTGTCCCTTTCAGGATGGTTGGTCCTGTGTCGATTGAGGGACACGCCCCTCAATACGGGCGTGTACTGGTTAATACGGGCGTGTTAGGTGATTAACACGGGCGTGTCTAATCCCGTGTCCTGGTCTGGTTTAAGTCAGTTGTGTGCCAGTTAAGGGACACAGCATGTGACACGGGCGTGTCACAAGTCGTTTCAGCCTTGAAAAGATGCTTTTCAGAGCGAATTGTGGTCGTTCATTTCCTTCTATTTGGATCATATGGTCCAAGTTCCTTCCTGCTGTTAAAAGGCTGGGGAGTGAGAGATAAACTCTCATTTTATGTTGGCCATTCTCTTTCTAAAGAGAAGAGAGAGGAGAGAAAGGAAGGAAGAAGGGGAAGGTTTTAGGCCGTCGGTGGAGCTTCAGCGATGCGAATTGAGAGCAGAGTTCAGCATTGTGGAGTCAAGGCCGTTGCGGTGCTTTACCAACTGGCTAGTTTCTCCATGGCTCCAAAGCAATCGTCAAGGGTAATAATCTCCTTCTTGGACAAGTGAATTCCTACTTTATGCATGTATATGGGATCCTGGACCAAGAGGCGGAAAGCATAAGCGATTCCAGCGGGTTGATAATTGATATCCCCGGTTGAGTCTGCATCTGGATCCGGAAATTAGTAGTACGGAATAGTCATGCTGTGTGAAGCCCATCTGGACAGTTAGTATAGATTGGTGATGTTTATATTGTGAACCGGAGAAGACTCCGTGTATGTAACGAGAAGGTTACGGAGTTTGTGAGGATGCTTGTGAGTTCCTTGAGTTATATGCTCTGCATGAGCTGTATGCGATGTGGTCGTGAGAACCATTCTTTGGGATTGTGAAGGATTTATGGTGAACGGGCAAGGTGAAGCCGTACCCGCGTTAGTCCAGGCTTGAATCTAACGAATTTGAGCAACGGGAAAGGTGGATTTGTACCCGTATTATGGTTGTCTAACCTTGGGTGCTTAAGGCCCTGTTAGGATCACATAGCAAGAGTCTTAGGCCTGCGTGCCATTAAGACTAAATGCTTAATGGTTGCCGTGAGGTGAACACCTCTGAGTGGTATGGGTGAGGATGTATCCAGCATGCGTATTGCGGTAGACTAGTGCCCATGGACAACAAGCTAATAACCTTTGATCGGTGGTGAGACCTGCAGGATTTTGGTACACCGTAAGAGTGCTTGAGTACACGGAGCGTTTGGCACGAAGACCGGCATTTGTGATGTGGTTGTGCCTGAGTGCACTTGTTGTGATATTTATATTGTGATTGTAATGCATGCAGGGAAGGAACCACTGCCCCGGGTAAGGGGTAGGGTCGTAATAATTTGTCTGTTGAATGCTGACCGTTGCTTTTTTTATCACCCTTGGGGTGGATGTCCATATGCAGGTGTTGCGTGCTGAACTGGATTGAACGGGCTGAAGCCCTTGTTGTTGCTGCTTGTAATCCCTTGAAGGTTGTACGAAGAATTGGTTTTCATGTGTGGCCGGCCTGCGTGCCGATGTATAAAACCACCTTTTATAAAGAGAAACATGTAAGGCCTTAAGGTTGTGAGCGTTTGTGAGTTTGTATACATTCCTGGTGTTATATATAAATGTTTCATTTATATGTTTAGTGGACATCCGTATAATGAGTTCTTATAAGCATTAAACTTCCGCTAGAATGCTCTGAGTTAAGATGCGAGTAGAAAGTGTTTTGGTATTCACACGTGATTCTGATGTCTGTCTGTGAAATATGGCGTGCGGCCCCGGCCGGACCCTCTGTTATATTCCATGTGACAGATGGAGGCGTTACAGAACGCACCACTCGAGAGAGGCAGGCGTTAAATCTCTCGGATTGGAATGAAATCCAATAGCAGGGTTCACAGCGTAAAGCGAGCTTTAGGCCTCCGATTTGGATGAGAGTTCGGTCGGACCTTCCTAAACTCATGTGGGCATGACTTAAAGAGAAGCGTGTTCATGTTTTAGGAACCTCCACGGTCAAGGTCTTTTGCCTTATTAAGTTAGAGTTTATTATCGCATTTTTGATCAACTTAGGCCGAGGTGATTCTCGATCGAGTGATTTTCTATTTCATTGTTTCAACCCCTCATTGTAATCGCTTTTAGTAGCTCTTTATTTAACTGCAAGTAGTTCTCATTTTAGCGCAATATTTCTTTTCTTAATTGCAATTAGTTTTCTCTTAACAAACCCTAAAACAATCCTTCGATAAGATAATAGTCTTCGTGTGAGTAAGATTACTCAACAGTTCTCAGATTTTAATACGACACGTATATCCCCTTGCTACAATTCGATAGGTATACTTACCTAGTTGGATTGCTAGTTCGGTTTTATTATCTTTGAGAATATTCTGTTCACCATGTTTTTGGCGCCGTTGCCCGGAGCAACTTTTGTTGATAATTCGAAAACACGAACCTATTACTCTTATCACTTCTCTTTCTCACCCTCTTTCTTAAAAATTAAAAAATTCAAAAAAAAAATTAACGCGCTTAATAGAAACTCACATCACAATTTTTCTACACCACCTAACTCTCTCGAAAAGGGCAATGTGGCTTAAATACCACTATCTTGTCTAGTACCTTGCGAACCCTTTATCGGGTAGCCCTTGGGAAGTTCGGGAGTTAAAACATTAAAAAAAATCTATTCCAAAAAAAAAGTAACTATTTTTCTAGTTTATTTTTCTCTTTCTTCATCTTTGCTTCTACTACTACATGACCCGCGGAAATCTGTCAGATACTTTGGACTTGGACCATGAAATTGAGCGTACTCTTTCGAGAAGATCGCGATTTCAAGGTCCTACTCTCCAACTGCTGATTGAGGATTCTGACTCTATTTCTACTATAAGAATGGAAGAGCTCGTCGTAGAGGAAGCCCTGCATAAGCCTATGTCCTATTATGCACGGCCGAATATAGAGGGTACAGAATCAAGCATAGTTCATCCTTCTATAGCTAATAAAAATTTTGAACTTAAGCCTAGCATAATTAAAATGGTGCAGTAGTATGTGCATTATGACGGACTTCAAGATAATGATCCGAACGCACATATATCTAGCTTTCTTGAGATTTGTAACACCTTTAAAATTAATGGTATTACAAATGATGTTATTAGGCTAAGACTCTTCCCTTTCTCCCTAAGAACCAAGGCTAAGAAATGGTTGAACACTCTACCAAAAAATAGCATCACCACTTGGGATCAATTAACTGGAAAATTTCTGGCGAAGTATTTTTCCGCCAGCTAAAACCGCAAAACTTAGGAACGATATTTCTGCTTTTGGGCAAATCAATTCTGAAACCTTGTACGAAACCTGGGAAAGGTTTAAAGAACTCTTAAGACGATGCCCCCATCACGCGTTGCCTGTATTGTTGCAGGTGCAGATGTTTTATAACGAGCTAAATCAAAGCACAAAGCAAATGATAGGCACAACTTCTGGTGGCACCTTAAACCACAAAACCCCAGAAGCAGCTCTTGAACTTTTCGAGGACATGGCCATGAACACATATCAGTGGAATGTGCCTAGGTCCCACCAAAAAAACCTGTAGGTATCTTTGAAGTAGATAACGTCTCCCAGCTAGCTCTGCAAGTGGAAGTATTAAGTAAAAAGATAACGGAGATGACTGCTACCTCCGCCCCTCAGGTATGGGAATATGTAACTCCTGCTCCCGAACAATTGGATTATGTTAATATTATGCCTAGAAACGCTTTTCATAATTTTTTGCTGCTAATTTTCCTGCTCTGGGTTTATCTTTTCCGAATAATTATAATCCCGCATTACGGAACCACCCAAACTTTTCGTAGAGTAATCGCTCGAACGCAATGCGCCCGCCACCACAAAATGTTTTTTCTGCACCACCACCGCCTCCTCAAAATTTTCCAAAACCTCTAAGTTTGGAGGAAATGTTTTCAAAATATATGAATAATCATGACACTACATAAGAACCCTTGCCGGAAGGGTTAAAATTCTAGAGAATCAAGTAGGAGAACTCACAAAAATTATTTCTGAGCGACCTGTCGGGTCTTGTTGAGTACATTGGTCATAATGTACTTGATTTGAAGAAGTCCTTTCAGCTCAATGATATACACATAATTATATTTGATGGATGTTAAGTTCATGTGTGCTGACAAATAAAGCTAAGTACAAAAGCGTCGAGACACTCAAGACTAGTGTCAACACACACTGAACAAGTTGTGTCGAGACAAAGAGAAGTTATATCAACACTAAGGACAACTATGTCGACACACTCTATTCATGTTGTGTCGAGACTGAAGACAACTGTGTCGACACTCAGGACAAGTGTCGACACACTTCACAAGCTGTGTCATGACTGGAAGTAAGTTGTGTCGACACTCAGGACTACTGTCGACACATTCTACATAAGTTGTGTCAAAACAAGTTGAAGAGTTGTTTCAACACATTCAAATGTATGTCGATACAACTACAAGAGCAGTGTCGACACCCAGAACTTGTGTCGACGCATTCAATTGTCAAGTGTCAACTCTTCAAACAGATTTGTTTCCTAAGAACAGAAATCAAGATGAAGGTACTAAGAACTGTCAGATGTCAGTTATTAACCGGATCAGCCAGTTACTCCTATCAGAGTCTATTTAAAGGGATCAACTCTTCAGAAAAAAAGAGAGAGAGAACAACTAGAAGAAGAACAATCACAATTGTTGAAGTCAGATATTAGAAGCATCAACTACAAATTTAGAAGGTGGAGAGAAGCAAATAAAGAATCATCTTCAACATTTCATCACCCTAGATCTACCCTAATTTTCTACTTTAAGAAGCTTTGAAAAGCTAAGAAGGGTTGGATCAGATCTATCTTGACAAGTTCAAAGGAAGCAAATTTATCAAGATCAGATCAAAAAGCTGTTAATCATTTCTGTCTTGCTGGGTGACATATTCTGAATTTATTTCTTTTACCATCATTAATTGTGTAAGATCTATCTATAGATCTTAGTGTAGGAGAGTTATTCTCTTTATGTTATAAGCCTGTGTTATAAAGGTTGAGGTAAGGCTGGGATAGCCTGAGGTAGGAGAAGTAGGTATTTCTCTGAGTTGTAGGGCAGGATTTTCCTGAGGAGTAGGAGTATGGATTCATTCTGAGATAGAGTTCTTGAGAAGAACTTGAGGTGTAGGATTTTGGTGATCTGAGTGGTAAGACTTGTATAGTCTGAGTGGTAGGAGTTGCTGGGCTCTGAGCTGTAAGATCTGAGGATCTGAGTAAAAGAAAGAGAAGGAGTTTGGCCGAATCTAGTTCATTGCTAGATTGGCGAAGGGGGAAAGTGGATGTACCCATAAGTTAGGGAACCACTATAAATTTGTGTCAATTGTGCTATGTTTGCTGAATTGTTGTGTTGTGATAATTTTTTTAATTACTGTTAAGTTTGTCTTGATTATCTGACTGTGTTAAACATTTTAAAGGAAAGTAGAACTCTTATTAATTAAAGGGGTACCCATAGTTTAAATTGGACCTAGTCACCCCCCCTCCCATCTAGGTCATTCTCAATCCTAAAGCAAATATTTACAATTGGTATCAAAGGGAGGTTCACTGAAAAAGGCATAACAGCCTAGTAAGAATCCAAAGGATTACAGGGAAAGATATATCATGGCTCAGAGGGAAAACAATTCCATTAAGCTTCCTATCTGCTCTAAAGAAAACTTTGGAATATGGAAGGAGAGAGTAAGATTATTCATGGAGGCATCAGATCTAAGAATTTACGTCACAGTGATTGAAGGACCCTTCATTCCCATGAAAGTGTCAATTCTTGATGCAAATATCAAGACACCCAAGACTTACATGGAGATGGATAAGGATGAAATCATTCTGGCATCTATGGACAAAAGGGCACAAAATATAATAGTCAGTACAACAGATGATTCCACTTTTCAGAATCTGATTCATTGCAAGACAGCCAAAGAAATGTGGCAATCATTGATTGTCTACATGTAAGGAACTGATGAGGTTAGAGATGATAGGAAATCTCCGCTAAACTAACAGTATGAAGCCTTCAAACAAGATAAGAAAGATATTGTGGCTGAATGTTTTGAAAAGTTTTTCAGAATTGAAAACAACCTGAGGACTTATGGCATAAGCTTTACAAACTATGAACTTAATGACAAGATCTTGAGGTCCCTGAACAAGGAAAGGGACATCAAGATCTGTGTCATAAGAGAAATGGGGAATTTAGCCAACTTAGACCCCCAGGCTCTATTTGGCAAGTTGTTGTCACATTAGTTACAACTAAATCTCAGGAAGTCTGAAGAAGATTTAGCTAGAGCACACAGCAGGGAAAAGACCTTGGCCCTAAAGGCTGAGTCATCCAGAAAAGTCAGAGAGAAGTCAACACTCACAGAAAGACTGGAAACAACTTCTGAGTGTTCAAAATCTTCCTCATCAGGAGGAGACATGATTAAGGAGGAACTGTCTCTCTTCTCTAGACAGTTCAAGAAGATGTTGAGGATAAGAAGGCAGGGCAGCTGGAAGGGTCTAGCTGGAGACACTTTTCTCAAGAAGACCAATCATCATGAGAAACCCAGGAAGAAGAAATCTGGGCACAGGTATGGATATTCACAGAATAAATATATTAAGACTAATATAGTGTGTTATTGTTACAACAGAAAAGAGCATGTCATAGCTGATTGCCCAGCAAAAAGAAAGGAGAAAACGTCAGAAAACTTGAAAGATGGACAACACAAGAAGGCTGACAAAAGCCTATTGACAAAAAGATAATTGAATCTGTCTGACAGTGAGTCTGATTCATCAGAATCAAAAGAGGAGGAGGCTCTCATGGGCCTGATGGCTATTGTGGAAACCCAACCAGAAGAAGATTAGGATTGTTAAGATCCTACAAAGGTAAAATCAATCTCTAATAGTTTAGCCTCAGATTCTTTTTCTGTATCAGAAAATGAATCATGTTGACACTCCTCTAATAGTAAAGAACATGATTCAGACACTGAAGCTGATTTTAACTCCCTTATCAACAGATATGGGAAGTTACTAAAGGCCTTGATTGCAAGCAAACAGCTTGTTAAGGATCAGGCCAAAGAATTAGAATCCTTGAGAGGAGTATCTTTTTAGTTGATAAGTGCCAACACAAAGTCGGACCTACAAAAACTAATACTTATAAAACTAACTAACAAGATAGATAGCCAGGCAGAGGTGATAATTGAATAGGTCAAGACTATCAAAGACCTAGAAGCAAAGCTTACTCAGGAAAGAACGCTCCTGACTCAATTATAAAAACTTAAGTCAGTGTTACCTATCATAGATACCTTTTCTACACCATTTAGAAGTGGTGTAAGATATGGTAAGAACAAAAAGTTTAAAAAGAAGTATCTACCCAAGGGTAAAGCTCCAAGTGGCCCAGTTAGGCAACTAGTTAATTATCTGCCATCAAACAGATGCTTGAGATCATGTGTTCCTGGACACATGAGGTTTGAGTGCTCAACCAGTAAGGTCAATAAAGAGCCTTGCTAGAAGGATCAGACATCTAAAGGCAATATAGGCCAAGAACCACCACAAAAAGTGATCAATCCAAGAAGCCAAGGAATTCTTGGAACTGGTCCCAGTGCATCTCAGCTAAATTTGAAAGGTAAGGGTGTGAATTTATCACCATTACCTTGGAAGTTGGATGAAAATTCTGTGTTGTACAAAAGAACAACTTCAAATTTGCAACCAAAGAAAAGATACAACCGATTTGAGTGTTGTTGTTGTGGGAAGGTTGGGCTTTTTTCCCTAGATTGTTGGTATAATCCAACAACTCCTTCATATAAGTTTCAACAAGCTTTATTTAGAAAGCTTATTATGTTTCACACAACAAAGCCTAACAAGAACCCAGACCCCAAAACTATTTGGGTGCCTAAGGTGAACTAAATCTGTGTTTGTAGGTAGAGCCAAGTACCAAATGTAGGCCTATATGGTACTTGGATAGTGGTTGTTCCAGACACATGACTGGATCAAGGAGTTTACTAAGAGAATACACTCCAGTTAGGAATGGACCAAAAGTCATCTTTGGAGGGTCAGAAAAAGTACTCACCAAGGGATATGGTAACATTTCTAATGGCCTAGTTACCATCACTAAAGTGGCTTATGTTGAAGGATTAAACCACAATCTGATAAACATAAGTCAGTTTTGTGATATAGGGTATGAAATTCTTTTCCACAATGACAAGTGTTTGATAAGGAATTCAAGTGATCAAGAGATCATCTTGTCAGGCACTAGGAGTGGGAACATTTATTTTCTAAACTTCTTAAGTATAATTGAGAAATCACATGTATGCCTTGTAGCTAGTGAGAAAGACTCTTTATGTGTACAGTGGCACAAGAGGCTGGCTCACTTAAAATACAAAGCTATGAGTAAACTATTCTCTATGGACTTAGTTAGAAATTGTTCACACCTCAAATGCTCTAAAAAAGGCTTATGTCCTACATGTCAAAAATGCAAACAAACAAAAGTTTCCTTTAAGAGCATTCAGTCCAAAGACACTGAGAGGTGTTTGTACTTACTTCATATGGATCTATTTGGTCCTATGCAAGTTCTTAGTTTGGGTAGGAAGTACTATACCTATGTGATTGTGGATGATTACTCCAAGTTTGCTTGAGTATTCTTCTTAAGGAGAAAGTCTGAAACACTAGACATCCTTACTGATTTTGTCAAAAAAATTCAGAATGAGATGGGATGTTCTGTGTCAAACTTAGAAGTGACCATGGTACATAATTTCAATCTAAAAATATGACAAATTTTTGTAAGGAATTGCGAATCTTTCAGGAATTCTCCTCTCCAAGAACACCACAGTAAAATTGAGTTGTTGAGAGAAAAAATAGAACTTTTATTAAGGAAGCCAGAATAATACTGAGTGATACATCTCTCCCAGAATATTTCTTGGCTGAGGCTGTAAACACAGCATGTTATGTTCAGAATGGAGCATTCACTACACCATGTCATGCATATGGTAGCGCTCAAAAACCGCTATTGTATATAAAAACACCGCTACTGTAGGGCTACGGTAGCGGTTGCGCATGTGTTGCATCTGTTGTCATGGTCGTAGGGTATGGTAGCGGTTAACCAATGTATTGTGGCGTTCTTACAAACGCTACTATAGGTACATCTATTGTAGTCGTTATGATATTCAATTGTAGCGATTATTCCATTTTACAGCAACGGTTACGATACTCTATGGTAACGTTTATGTTTGCCTTTGACAACATTTATGATTTTTGATGGCAGCGGTTATCCTCATACATAGCAACGGTTTTTATCGTCAATGACGCTAAAGCGTTTATCCTCATAAAAAACGCCACTAAAGCGTCGTCATTGCGAGCGTAGCGATTGAGCATTGCGATGCTTTTCTAAAAATGTCGTGGTATCCTACATAAATGTTCGAATTTTGAACACACAGATATCAACAATTAATATTATACATGAAAATGACAATCACGACCGAGAAAATGACAATCATCAATAAAATTCTTAATTATAGACAAATGAATGTGTCACTAATAGGATAATTACATTACCGTAAAGAATAAAGAAATTATTAGGAATGTTATACATGAAAACTATAAACATGTATGTCGTGTTTGAGCCAATAATAGGTTGAAGTCACAAGGGTTTGGCAGCACACTTATGCATCTGCTATCCATTTGATGTTCGGCTTCAACTTTTTCTGCCAACACATCAAACCAGCAACCCTTTTCTCAGAACCTACAGATAATATGACCCTCTTATGCGGAGCTTGGTGAGGATCTGTGCTTTTCTTCCTTGGAAATTCCGACCCATACCACAACTTGAGCACAAGTTTGATATACCTGTATAAAAAATGATTAAAAATTAACATCATTTTACATGTAATAATTCAATGCAATTTTTTACATTGTTCTGCAATTTATTTATTGATAAATGACTTGATCAATATAAAGTATAAACATCATTTTAGATGTGTCAGATAAAGTTGTATGGCTTGCTATTGCATGGGATAGGTAACAGTTGGGCATTGGTAGAGGTTTAAGTAGGACAATCAGAAACATCAAGTGATTAAAATAACAGGAGAGAACGAACTTACGTTGCACAATCATACAGTTTAATTATAAGCACAAGCAACCAACCTAGCTAGTAGCTTCAGAATCAATGCTACATATATCTCCTGATACAAGCTCGTATTGGTAGCAGCATTTTGAACATGATGCAACCTGCAAAACACTTGGCCAGATATTTAGTGAGGCTTGCAAAAATGAGTACCACGAAGAGAAAATTTGGCACTTTTACTTCAGACCACAAATGCTGCACTTCAGTTCAACTCCAAAAATGTATCAACCAATCATTTTTCATATTGTTGGTTATATTATGATAGTTATTGCTGAGACCATTAACTAAATGAACAAAAACTTGATAAAGATATACCTAAAATGTTGTTTATTACAGGAAAATTATGATTAATGAAGAAAAACTAAATTATATTTGTAACGTCCACATCCTTTTTTTATTGCTAATTGCTTCTTAATGGCATTGCTCGATTATAGTAATAATGATCTATGTGTAGAGACAAGAGGAGAAGATTATAAGTCAAGACTCCTGAAAAAACAACAGTCGTTTGAGTAGGACAATCAGAAACTTCTATTGAAGCTAACACAGAGACAACTAGACAACTACAACAGATTATTGACACAAAAGTCAACTATAGACCTCATCAGTTAAACCGTCATTTGTTAAGGATCACCTTACAAACATCATCCATTTGAACGTAAAAGTGGATAAGTTATTAATATAAATAAGAATGCATCAAGTGATTAAAAAAATCTATAAAATTATTGCATAATTAGTACTTACAATGAATGGCGGTATGCAGAAGAAGCTAACTTGATCCCAACGTCTCTATCTTGAGCCCGGAATTATAGCAAAACATTTCATGGGGGAGGCAATGGCACAAATTGAGGTTTGAATGTCATATTTCTCATTTTTACTGAGCATAGATATGATCAGAGAAACAAAAAATTATGCAATGCTTGCAACACTATGCAAGAGTGCAAGAGCACGGAAGAAGAGAGTGTACATGAGAGTACTACATGTGAGTCAGCACATGCTATGCCAAGATATTAAGAAGCAACTCATCCAACAATATGTGAGCCTAAAGGAAAACAAAATCTAACACCAGCTACAATATCGCATTGTTTAATTTTTTTGCTTAAGCATCATAAAAATGAAACATTTTCATTAAGGAGCATGCGTAAAAAAATAGTATCCATATACCTGGATAGGGAAGGTCCTGTTGAATAAAAATTGGTCGGGCATGAGACTGATTAAATCCTGCAATACTCAATGAAACATCATTAGTTAGTAAACTGCACTAAATAATGAATCAATTGAAGAGAAATCGGTCGTGGGCTGCGACATTCATCGGGGACGGTGACATTTGTTTTGGGGGGCAACATTTGTGTTGGGAGCGACATGTATCGTGGGAGCCAACCTTTGTTGTTGGAGGCGAAATTTTATTTTACCACAGTTTGGATTATTACTCCTATGTCGTCAAAATAATATCTTTGCAAAAGTCTAGAGAATTGGCAAGGAACGTATCCATAAGTAATTGCATTACAACCATGTGATGTTAGTTGTAATGCAAAAGGCTGCCACAATGTTTTTTACTTCATAATATAAGCAATTTCTTAAAGAAAACTAAAATAAAAGAACATATATAATTTACATATAAATGACATACCAGTTATAAGCTCTCTTACCCAGTGCCTCTTTGGCACCGTTGGTAGACTCACATGCAGATCAACTGTAATGTGTAGATGCAGATATTCACTGTGATATTAGTTGTAATGTTGAAAAGTGAAATGTATTCTAAATATGTAGGTGTCATATGAAATGAAGAAGTTGATGCCATAATATTTTTCAAGTTCATAAAATAAGTGATTTCTTAAAGAAAACTGAAATTAAAGGACATGTTTAATTTACATATAAATGACATATAAATTATAAGCTCGCATTCCTAGTGTCACTTTGACATACCAGATAAACAGCTGTTTTTCCTATTTTGCTGCTCCATCCTGCATTCTTCTTTCTTCTTCCTCGCAACTGCTTATGAAGAGAGCGAACAAAATTATTATAAAGAGGTATGTCTATGCACTATTAAATAAATAGAATGTAGTCTAAAACATAAAATAAATAGAAGGATAATAGAAGAAAACATTTCTCATATTTTTTTTGTAGTAATTTGATTTGACTCATACTCTAAATCTTTAGTTAGTCAAAGAAATTTAGCAGCTACCTACTATTCATTGAGGATACATCTCCAATCTGAATGGACAAACAAACATCTCCAATTTGAAATGAAGCATAAACTAACTTTTAAGGCTAATCTTTTTAAAAATACATCTCCAAACTATTAGGAGTCATGCTTTCTGAGCTAAAAAAAAATTGGACATTGTATGTCAATAAGGTGAATTAATTCCAAATTCAATTTGTTTACACAGCTCCATGTTCCTAAATATGAAAAAGAAAACTAAAATTCTATCATGCAAGTAATTAGAAAGGAAAATAATTAGCAAGCTTGATGAAAGTACCAATCTTCAATTGTAGGGAAAAATCCAGCCCTGCAATAGGAATATTAACTTAAAAGATCAAGAGCTTAGTTTAGAGTTACCAAAAATAAGGGTTCGGCCAGGTGTGTAGCCTTCGGCAAGATCCGAGCACAGCAGATGTACGAATGGGGCACCAGAGAGTATATAGTGGCGGAAAATCAGGAGGAGAGGGCTCTCGTGGCGGTTAGGGCAGAGGACTGGAGAACGCTAGTTGTGAAGAAGGCGGAGTGGATCCTACGCACGGTAGGAAGAACTGTTGGTTGCTGGTTTGCGACGGTTGGATGGCGGAAAAAAGTCGGCGAGAGAACCTGCGGGAGAGGAAGAATGGGCGGTGAGCGTGGTTGCCGGAGAAAGAGCGAGCAATCGCACGGATATAAGGTACGGGAAGTAGAAGTAAGCTGGAGAGGCGTTTTGGGGAAGACAGTCGGGAATGGATAAGGAGGTAGAGTGAGCGATCGAGGAAGATGAGCAGTACGGGGACCCGAAAGTTACAGCGCAGGATGAGATGAGAGCCGTGGAGGAAAAACTAGGTTGAATGTCTTATTTAGCTAGGCAAGGACTCAATGTTGAGGGCATTTTGGAAATGAAAATGTTACATCATAGTTGGGGGGGTTTATAAGAATAATAATAGTAATAACATAAATATTATATTATTACGAAGGGCTAAACGTATCCCGATTCAAACGAAATTCACACCATAGCTAAAAGCCGGTGCTAGGAATCCAACGGAGAAGTCAAAATCAAAATCCGATGAGCCATTCTTGAGGTATAAATTTTCAAGGTTAACGGGGAACGTAAATTCTACAAAACTTCAAAAATGCGTCGAGGCTCCAGTACTACTCGGATCGCGACAAAATTTGACGAGCTAGTCAAAAATTAATTAACTTAATTTCGTAACACAAAATTTTCCAATTTTGACAAGAATTCAAGAATTTGGCCGACTCGGCCGAACGGACGCAAAAACGCACTAACGGTGACGCGCCGTTAATTCCGTGTTAACGCAATGCCCTTACGTCATTATGATGTCACCAAGAGTATTACATAATTGTTGAAAAATCTGGGGCGTTACACACCTTATCACCACTATAGCTAGCTTCGCCCCTGTCTGCATTGATACAAGTTTCATGCTAGTAAAAATGATATACCCTTTATAATATAGATTATGAAATCTAAATGTGGGAGAAAATTTTGGTGAAAAATTAGGGTGTGGTAGCATTTATAATATATATTAGCGGTTGAAAATGCAATCATAAATTTTTATTGGTAGCGTTTTTGGAACCGCGACAAAATAACTGATACTGTAGGTATGATATGTTATATTAGCGCTTATTTATCTACAGTTACGGTTATAAACGCTACCATAAATATCTTATAGCAGTGTTTATATAACCGCTACAAATTAAGTGCTACCATATGCATGTTATGGTGTAGTGATTGATCAATAAGAATCACAACAAGACTCCCTATGAACTAATGAAAGGTAAAAAACCAAATCTGTCATACTTCAAAATTTTTGGTTGTAAGTGCTATGTTTTGGACAATGGGAAAACTTATCTAACCAAGTCCTCAGAGAAATCCTATGAAGGAATCTTTGTAGGGTATAGTCTTCACAGTAAAGCTTACAAGATCTACAACTTGAAACATCAAATTATAGAAGAATCTATTAATGTAGTTTTTGACGAATCATCTGTTTAATTTAATGAGATCTCTAACAACTCTGGTTTAGATGTTGTACTCTCTAGAATGGAAAAGCTAAAAATAAGTGACTCACCTGATCTAGAGTTACACATTAGAGACAATATAGAAATTCATATAGAAGATACTGCAACTGCTCAGGGGGAGGAAGAGAATCATCCTAATCCTCCTGCAGTACTAGGTAATGGTAGGAACCTTCCAGTAGCAGTTAGACACCTTAGAGATCATCCTATTAATCAAATAATAGGTGATGCTAGATTAGGAGTAACTACTAGGAGTCGACATCTCAATGAGGTTCTATACTCTAGTTTTCTCTCTCAGGTAGAACCTAAAAGGTTTGAAGAAGCCAATTCAGACCCCAACTGGATTATGGCTATACAAGAAGAGCTAAATCAATTTGAGAGATGCAAAGTCTGGATTTTAGTTCTTAGACCTAGTGATCACAATATGATAGGTACTAAGTGGATTTACAGAAATAAATTAGATGAGTATGGTGTTATAGTAAAGAACAAAGCTAGATTAGTGGCTAAAGGATATAGACAAGAGGAAGGGTTAGATTTTGACCAAATCTTTACACCTGTAGCTAGGATAGAAGCCATAAGGTTGTTTTTAGCTCATACAACATTCAAAGGATATAAGGTATACCAGATGGATGTAAAATCAGCATTCCTATATGGTACACTGAAGGAGGAAGTCTATGTAAAGTAGCCACCAAGTTTTGTTAACCTTAAACACAACACCTATGTTTTTAAATTGCATAAGGCTTTATATGGGTAAAAACAGACACCTAGAGCCTGGTATGAGACCTTGTCTACCTTTCTTATAGAGAACAAGTTCTCTAGAGGAAAGATAGACAGGAAACTATTTCTTAGGGATATCAAAGGATCAAGCATCCTAGTCCAGATTTATGTAGATGACATAATCTTTGGGTCTAGTAATGAGAAGTTGTGTAGTAAATTTGCAAGGCTTATGCAAGGCAAGTTTTAAATGAGCAGCATGGGTGAGCTAATGTTCTTCTTGGGATTCCAAGTTAGACAATCATAGGATGGAATATCTATCTCTCAATCTAAGTTCACTAAGGAGTTGATAAAGAGATATGGTATGGAGAATTCTTCTACCATGAAAACACCAATGGGTTCTTCTGTGTCACTACACAAGGATGAATTTAGGAAATAAGTTGATGAAACCTTGTATAGAGGCATCATTGGATCACTCCTGTATTTAACTATTAGTAGGCCAGATATTATGTTCTCAACATGTGTATGTGCTAGGTACCAAGCATGCCCCAAGGAGTCTCATTATACTGCTGTAAAGAGAATACTGAGATATCTTAAGGACACACCCAATCTTGGGCTTTGGTATCCTAGGGATAGTGATTTTGAACTTATAGGGTATACAGATGAAGATTTTATAGGGTGTAAAGAAGACAGAAAAAGTACTTCTGGAACTTGCCAGTTTCTAGGGAAAAGAATTATAAGTTGGAGTAGCAAGAAGCAAATAAGTGTTGCAATCTCTACAGCAGAAGCTGAGTACATATCTGTTAGGAGCTTTTGTGCTCAATTACTATGGATTCAACATCAACTATTGGACTATAGTGTATAGCTAAGTAAATCTGTTATGTTTTGTGATTCTACTAGTACAATTTCTATTGCTAATAATCATGTTTCACACAGTAGAACTAAACATATAGAAATTAAATATCACTTTCTCAAAGAGAATGTTGAAAAAGAAAATATAAGCTTATAGTATACTCCAATAGAAAGAAAAGTTGCTGACAATTTTACAAAACCTCTATATGAAAGCAAGTTCAATTATTTTAAATTTGAACTAGGCATGTTGAACATATAATAAATATGTACAATTAGTAGTAACAAAAGTTGTACAACTCTTAGAAAGATGACTAACCAGGTATACAAATCTTAATAACTAAGAAAAACTTGATCGAAGTAAAGAAATAATATTCAGAACACAATGTTTGTATAAGTCAAAGAATTGTGTCGAGACACCATAGTGTGTGTCGACACTATAGGTAGTATTGTGTCGAGACACCAGAATGTGTGTCGACACTATAAGTAATCATGCGTCGAGACACTTGACAGTGTATCGACACTGATTAGTGATAGTATGTCCAGACATTATAAATTAGTGTCGAGACATAAGGTTATCGAGACCTTGAGGTCTGAGTTGAGAGAGATGAACCTTGTGTCAACTTAAGTCGACACATCTCGACAGACTAGGTTTTCCAGGTCGTCACTAGATATTTCTCTATAGTTAGCAAAATTACTAAATGCAGCGTGCCTTTTCACCTTCAAAAGACAGATACTATAAATAGGAGGTATAAGGTTTTGTCGACTTCACTCACTAAAAATCTTGAGAGACTGATCGTTGTGTGTTGAGACCTAAAAATCCATAGTCGAGTCCTCTCTAACTCAATCTCTTTCAATAAGAATGGCACCCAAGATGGATGACAACATCAACGAAGGATACGAACTAGTTCGCAACGCCTTTGTCTCCGCTCTAGAAGATAAAAAGAAGGTGATTGACCTTGTCAATGAGGCAGGTCTTGAGTATCTTCTTTCAGAACCAACCAAAATTTGGAAGAGAGAGGTATCTGAATTCTACTTTAATGCCTCACTAAACCCTAAGTCAGGCAAGATTAAATCCAGTGTTAATGGAATAAGAGTCAAGGTCACAATCAAAAGACTGGCTAAAGTCTTTCAGATTCCAAAAATTGCCCAGGAAGATGAACTAGATTCAAGCAAGACTGCCGAAGCATTAGAATGGTGTGGCCTAGCTCCAACCACTAGTTTTGGAAATTCCTTAAACATGAAGGGAATGAATTCCCAAGGAAAATTTATATCTGAGATAGTAGGAAAGGTGTTCCTCTACAAGACTGGAGCACATGACAGGCTTTCTAAATTTATGTTTAACCTTGTGATAAGGATTATCTTCAAAATCACAACTGAGTAGAATAGGGTGGTCTTTCATAAAATTGCAGATGAAATTCAGAAGCCCAATATGGGCAGGATAATTAGTTTATATCTGGTAAAGATCGTTCCAGATAGTATCAATCAGAAAATTGAATCTAAGATAAATCATATGAGGAGAATGGACCTAAGAATCCTGTCTAGATGGGACAGAGTCTTGACTAAAGAGACACCAGAACCTAAAAGGACAAAAGAGGTAACAGGTAAGAAATCTGTGGTAGAGGAAGTTGTATCATCTAGTTATTCTAAAGAAGAGGTGAATTTTAGTTCTGATAAGGATGCTGAGGAAGAACAAGGCAGATATCCAAGGTTCTAACTTTGAACTAGTGTATAGGTACAGGGGAAGAACATTCCAGAAAAAGAATCAATTGAGGGGGAGAACCCAAGTGAATTACCAATGGACATATCTACTACTATTATATTGGATGTTGTACAGGACCTAGAAAAATCAAAAGATCCTGAACATGAACTATCTGAACAAGTGTTGGAGGAAGATAATCCAAAAGAGAATGAAGAAGAAATTCTTTTGTCCAATGTATCAAACATCTAGAGGGAGAGAGCTGAAGATTACCATATTAAAGTACCTAATGCTGAAATTCAACATGAAGATATTACCATGGACGATATCAATATTAACAAGGAAGGTACAAGAGTTGAGGGGGAGTTGGCCCATGATACTGACAAAACCAAAAAGAAACCTCAGGTTGAAGAAGTTGGGTCTTTTGAATCTGAGGAAGCAGAAACTTCTCAACTGAAGAAAAGGAAGTTTTCTGAAATTAAGAAGAGGAGCAAGAGCTACAAACAGTATCTTAAATCTAGACCACCATCAGCTCCTGCAATGGATAATAGCTCTCTGCTAGTTCAACTACAGATCATGCTTGATAAGCAAAGGTATGATCTATAGAAGTATGTAGATGAAAGCAACAAAGAGTTGCAGTTTCAACTGGCTCAGGATATTAAGTTAATAAGATTGGAATTCAATCTCTTGAAAACTAAAATGACTACTTTCTTTGAGAAAGGAGCACATGCTGTTATCTACCTAGCTAAGTAATAACAGGAAGCCAAACAACTAGAGGTTGATATGTCAGTCAAGCAAGGCTACATCCTTGAGAATCAGAATAGAATGAATGAAAATATTATAGTTATGCATGATACAACATTGGGAGAAATAAGGAATCAAACCACTGCTTTGGAAACAAAGCTTAATACCACCGCAACAGATATAAACACTAAACTGAAAACTCATTCAGAATCTCTGCTAAAGGACATCAAGACTTCTGATAAGATTTTGGACAGTAATTTACTCGGAGTTAAGAACACAATAACATCAGGAATTTGTTGGGTACATTGGAAAATGTGTACTAGATTTGGAGAAGCCACAACTTAGTCAATGATATGCCTCAATGTGTATTTGATAGAAGTTTGAGTTTCATTGTGCAGGTTTAAAAAGTTTAAGGAAAATTTTCTAAGTACAAGTGTCGACACTTGTGAAGAAACTACGTTGACACTCAGGAAATTTGTGTCGACACTCAGGCAAGCTGTGTCGACACACAGGCAAATTGTGTCGACACTCAGGGAAGTGGTGTCGACACCCAGCTGCTATGTCGACACTCAGGAAAGCTGTGTCGACACACTGGCAAAATGTGTCGACACTTATAAAGAAGTTATGTCGACACTCAAAGCTATGTCGACACCTAAACAAGCAGTTGTGTCGACATCCAGAATTTTGTCGACAACTAAAAACAGAATTGTGTCGACACTTAAATCAGAAGATGTGTCGACACTCAGGAGCTATGTCGACACCTAAAGCAATTGTGTCGACACACAGGACTTGTGTCGACACAACAACTCTAAAGAGGCTGTGTCGAGTTTAGAAGTAATTGTGTCGACACACAGGACTTGTGTCGACACACTCTCAACGCCATTTGACAAACACTCAACGCCATCTGTCTGCAACAGAAATGTCGAGACAAGAAGCTGCTGTGTCGACACACCAGACTTGTGTCGACACATACAACAAAAAGCAGTGTCGAGAAGTAGAAGTATGACTATGTCGACACTTGAAGTATTTGTGTCGACACCTTGAAGAATTGTGTCGACACTTAGCCTATATTTGTCGACACATGTAAAGCAGTCTGCTGAGTGTTGTATGCTGAGTTGGACAGACATTGAAGAACCTGGTGATGTGACTTGTGACTTGACAGCTATCATAACTAACCGGTCTGACACCACTGTCAGAACTGTCAGAAGTCTGTTATGAACCGGATCAGCTGGTAACCATGGAGCAAGCTCTATATAAGAGACAGATCGGAAACGATAGAACAGATCATCATCAATGAGAAAAGATCTCTGGATCATAAAGAAGAATTCTGGTAGATTAAGGCCTGTCTGCAAGAAAGATTCAGAGTTCAATCTGAATCAAAGGAAGAAGCTGACTGAAGATCAACTTCAACTTGAAGAGTATATCCACCTTATTTGTCCTAATCAAGAAGCTTTGAAAAGCTAAGTTAGGTTGGATCAGAAGGATCAGTTTATACAAGAACTGATCAATAAGATAACATCAACAGAGGAATCTAGCTGGTGAAGTTTTCAGAAACTTATTACTCACAAATTCTTGTAGGATCTATTGTTAGATCTGAGATTGTAAGCCTAAATTATAAAGGCTGAGGTATGGCAGTGTGCCTGAGGTAGGACTTGTGGAAAGTCTGAGTTGTAAGCCTAATTATAAAGGCTGAGGTAGGGCTGAGGCCTGGGGTAGGATTCAGGGAAGAATCTGAGGTCGGACTTGTGTAAAGTCTGAGGTGCAGGAACCATTTTTGGGTTCTAAGTTCGTAAGATCTGCGGATCCGAGCCAGTGGAAGGAAGTTAGGCTAAATCAAGTTATCTACTGGATAGGCGAAGGGGGAAAGTGGATGTACCCATATCTTGGGGAACCACTATAGATCTGGTGTTTGTTGTGTTGCATTTAATTTCTGTAGATAGAATTATTCTATGCTACAAGTAGTTATAAACTTCTGTTTGCCTTAAAATCAAAAAGACACAAAAAGATTAGAACCTATTCACCCCCCCCCCCCACCACCACCACCACTCTAGGTGTTTAGTCTCTTGAATCAAAGTCTTTCAAGTGGTATCAGAGGGAGGTTCCTTAAAAGTTGACCTAACAGTCAGAGGATTTCTCCAAGGCTAAAAACAGACAACAAGAATGGATTCAAGTGAAAATCAAAAGGAGTTTGGATCTATGAAAATGCCCATATGCAGGAAAGAATCTTTTGGCATTTAGAAAGAAAGGGTCGGGCTATTTATGGGAGCATCTGATCCAAGAATTTATATCACAGTACACTTTTCTTTACCTTTACCAAACTGGGAAAAAAAGATCAGAAGGGAGATCAAAGCCCGAAAGCACCTATTGAGCTCAGATTTTGACTGGGAAACCAACAACTCTATTTGGTGAAACCGCTTTTCCCGCTTCTAATCTTCCATCTTCTAATACGGAAGGCCCCTTCATCCCAATGAAGGTTTTAGTTCTTGATGCAAAAATTCAAACTCCAAAGAGTTATTCAGAGATGACTAAGGATGAAATCATCTTGGCTACATTAGATAAAAGAGCTCAGAATATAATTGTAAGTGTCATAAATGATGTCATATTCCAGAATCTTGTGCACTGTAAAACTTCCAAAGAAATGTGGGATACACTGATTGCTTATATGGAAGGCATAGAAGAAGTCAGAGAGGACAGAAAGTCCATGCTTAATCAGGAGTATGAGAGCTTTAGGCAAATTAAAACTGACAGCATAGTTGAATGCTATAAATTTTTTTTCAGAATAGTGAATGAACTGATGACATATGGAAGAGTCTTTAGTACTTATGAACTGAATGACAAGTTTCTTAGGTCCCTAACAAAGGATTGGGACACAAAGATATGTGCAATCAGGGAAGTGGACAGACTAGCTGACACACCTCCACCTATACTTTTTGGAAAGCTGCTTTCATATGAAATGCAGTTTACTGCTAGGAAAGAGGAAGAGAAGGGCAGTAGTTCTGAACATAAAGAAAAGTCAGTAGCCTTCAAGTCTGAGGGATCAAGGAAGGGTAGGAGAAAATTTCCTTCTCCACCTAGAAGGAGCACCGAAGCAGAAGAAGGTGTTCTTGAAACAAGTACATCAGATAGGCATACATCTGATGAAGACTTTGATTCCTTCACAAGACAATTCCAAAGGTTCATAAAGAAAAAGAATTGGAGAACCAGGCCCTCATCTACATCCTATTCCAAGGATGAATACTATAGGAAGAAGAAAACACCTATGGAATACAGGTATGCTTCTAAACCTGGTAAACAATCTAATTCTAAGATTGTGTGTTATTGCTACAACAGGTCTGGGCATGTCATAGCTTATTGTCCTGACAAAAGAAAGGAGTCAAAGGACAAGAAGAAGCTACTGGTCAAAGGCAAGAAAGAGAAGTCTTTAGTGGCTCAGAAGGAGAAGAGTTGGACCCTCTCTTCATCATCAGAATCTGAAGAAGAGGCAGAAGCATATATTGGACTCTTCTCAACAAAAGAGGATTCTGGGGAACTAGAATTCCTACAGATGATAGACAACATAAATGGAGTAGAAGTGATGCAAGCCACTATCCGCCAACGTAAATACTTTAGCGTTCTAATGCGCGAGACGTCTAACACCCACGAAGACAACCACACAAAACTCAAACGCAGCGCACTAATATGCAAACCAAACAAGTAAACCAACACAGTAGCCACACCGTAGGAAAGATCGGACAAGCGGCTAAAGGCCGTTATCCTTTCTAGCAAAAGGGACCCACCCGGTCCGGACGAGCGATGTTGTACCAAAGAAGATCTACCTGAAAACACGATCGAGAAACGGTAGATCTCCCCCAACAAAAAGGTGCGGGGTTCGCCAAACCCTTTTCGGAAATAAAGCGTAGTGATGTTGCAACACTTAAAGCAAAACCCACGAAAAATCAACGATTCGCAAGCAACGCAAAAATTACTCCAGCCGCTAGAAAAATCAAGAGGGAAACACACGGAAGTGGAGAGATTCGTTACCCAAGTCGGAATGGATGATTCCGACTATTTTACCAAGGGATCACTCGCCCGCGGTTCCGCCGGAGTTGTGTCGGATGGAGTAAGAGATTCCGCCGTCGCCGCGTCACGCCGTCTCCATGTTCCTCGGAGCAAGAAACACTCCACCTCCACCCAAGGGGAGGTAGTCGGCCAAGAGGATGGGAGATGGTGGTCGGCCAAGGATGGTGGGTGCCGATCGGGTTGAAGGTGGGTAGTCGGGTAAGGGGAGGCTTGTGAGGAAGAGGTGGTGTTGAGGATGTAGATAGGGAGAGGGGTGAAAGGGAAGAGGAAGTGGGCGGCTTTTGGGAAATGGAGAGAGGGGGCGGCCGAACTAGTGAGGAGGACGAGAGAGTGTGTGGGGCGGCTAAGAAGAGGAGAAGTAGAGAGATAGGTTTAGGGTTTTCTTAATTCTTCTTCAATACTTCAAAAGGAAACATCCTATGCCTATTTATAGGCTTACAACCATCATCCGGCTATTAGCAGCCCAAAATGAAAATAAAGCTAATAATGTTTGTTTTAAACTTAAAGGAACTAATAAAATGCCTAAACAAGTGGCACAACAAATACGATAAATAAAATGACATAAATAAAAGGATTAGACGGGCTTGAGCCGAGGGCGGAGATTATAACGTCGCCCTGAGTGGGCACCATAGAGATGCGAGTCCTTTGTTGAAGACGAGGGAGGGTCTTCAGCAAGCTGCGGTTCGTCGTCTCCACCAATCCTCCCCCCCCCCCCCTAAAAAGGACTCATCACCGATGAGTTGTCCTGCAGATATCGTCGTAGAAGAGCATCATCCAAGAGCGCGACCTCGGATTCCGGGAGCCAAGAGTCATCCGAGGCGGGGCGACCACGCCAACAAACCAGGAAACGTCGCACGTCGCCATCCGGAGTGGGAAGTACATCATCCTGTAGAATCCTGTCGGGCAAGAAAGCTGTCCTGTCAAACCTGGGAAAAGCATTAGGCAGTAACGGGGGAAAATCTAATTCATCAACATACGGCGTACCTCCTTTGGAGACCGACGGAACGAGTGATCCCGTACCCCACTCAGTCTTACGCCCAAGAGAATCTATAGTAGATGTAAACGGGGAGGAAGATAATTCTAGCGGCGGAGAAATATATGGCGTTAAGTCCGAAACATTAAAAATAGGGGAAATACCTCAATCAGTGGGTAATTCCAAAAGAAATGCATTTTCGCCTAACGGCTTTAAGATCCGAAAAGGACCCTCTCGCCGGTCCGCTAACTTTTTTAAGGTGCTCGTAGGCAACCGTTCAGGGATGAGACGGACCATGACTAAATCGCCGATTTTCAGGGGAAACGCTCGTTTATGTGTGTTTGCATGAACTTGATAGGACGCATATTGAGCGGTAAGCGTCTCATTAATGTGTTTATGCAGGTCATGGATGTGAGAGGCAAAGTCTTGTGCGAATTGGCTTGATTTAAAAGATGGGGGTAACGGAATCAAGTCAAGTGGCACCGGGGCCTTATAGCCATGCACAATTTCATTCGGGGACAGACCCGTGGACCTATTCTTGGAATTATTATATGCCAATTGAGCATGCGAAAGGATAAGATCCCATGTACCCTTGTGGCCTCCCACAAGGCAGCGCAGCAGACTACCCAAACTTCTATTTACAACCTCTGTTTGCCCATCCGTCTACGGATGGTAGGCCGAAGAAAATAGGAGCTTGGTGCCCATTATCCTCCACAAAGTTTTCCAAAAATAGCTCGTGAATTTTACATCCCTATCAGTAACTATCGATTTTGGAACGCCGCGGTGACCCACTACTTCCTTAAAATAAAGTTGAGCGACATGTGACGCGTCGTTAGTTTTATTGCAAGCGATAAAATAAGCCATCTTGGAAAAACGGTCGACGACAACTAAGATCGAGTCGTGATGCCTAAACGTGATCGGAAGGCCTAGAATGAATTCCATACTAACGTCTTCCCAAGGCGTCGAAGGGATCGGGAGAGGGGTATAAAGCCCCGCGTTCGTCTTGTTCCCTTTTGCCAACTGGCACGCCCGACAACTCCCCACGATTTTACTTACCATGGTCTTAAGACCGGGCCAATAAAATTTGTCCTCAACAAACGCGATAGTCTTGTCACGGCCAAAATGGCCACCTAACCCACCGCTATACAGTTCCCACACAATGAAGTGACGTAGGGATGAGCGGGGAATACATAGCTTCGAGTGGTTGAAAAGATACCCGTCACGAATGTAGAACGCGGAAATGGTTATGGGCAGGTTTTCCTGAGTGGTGAAATATATGTCCTTGAAATCTGGGCAGTGGACATATTCATCCTTAATCCTATCAAAGCCCACCACCTTAATTTCTAATGTGGATAGTAATAACGTGACACGACTAAGAGCGTCCGCTACGTGATTGAGGGTACCCTTCAGATGCTTGATGATGAATGTGTACTCCTGAAGGTAGGAGACCCATTTAGCATGTCGCGGGCTCACCTTTGACTGCGAATTGATAAATCATAGCGCCTCGTGATCGGATAGGATGACGAACTCCTTAGGAAGCAAGTAGTGCCGCCAATGTTGGAGGCATCGGATGACCGCGTAGAACTCCCGATCATAGTTAGAATAGTTCAATTTCGGGTCGGCCAGCTTCTCACTGAAGTACCCCACCGGGTGACCTTCTTGGCTCAACACGCCCCCAATCCCCACTCCCAAAGCGTCACAAGATAATTCAAAAACTTTGGAGAAATCTGGGAGACGCAAGAGGGGGGCTTCGGACATGCGCGCCTTAATTAATTGAAAAGCCTTGGCGGCCGACTTCGTCCAAGAAAACTCACCCTTCTTCATGCACTTGGTTACGGGGGCCATTATGCTACTAAAATCCTTAATAAACTGCCGGTAGAAGGTGGCGAGTCCGTGGAAACTCCGCACATCCTGAATGTTGGCGGGCTCGGGCCAATCCTTTATGGCTTGCACCTTCTTAGGGTTGACATGGATTCCCTTTGAACTAACAATGTAACCGAGGAACTCGACGGATGTCACGTGGAAGGTACATTTTTTTATGTTCACGAATTACTTTTCTGATCTTAACATGGTTAGGATGATTCTTAAATGCGTCTCATGATCCTCGTGGAGGTGCTAAAAATCAGGATGTCATTGAAGTACACCACAATGAATTTCCCCATGTAAGGTTGGAAAACATGGGTCATCATCCTAGAAAACGTGTTGGGCGCGTTGGAGAGCCCAAACGGCATCACTAACCACTCATAAAGGCCCTCCTTAGATTTAAAGGCGGTCTTCCACTCATCCCCTTCTCTAATTCGGATCTGGTGGTAACCACTCCTAAGATCCAACTTGGAGAAGATCGTGGCGCCGGTCAACATATCTAACAAATCGTCGAGACGGGGATGGGGAATCGGTACTTGATAGAGATTTTGGTTTATGGCCCAGCTATCCACACACATCCTCCACGATCCGTCCTTCTTTGGGGCAAGTAAGGCGGGCACGGCGCATGGACTCATGCTATGGCGGATAAATCCCTTTCGCAATAATTCTGAGATCTGGGTTTGTAGTTCTAAATGCGCGAACGGATTGAGGCGATAATGGGGAAGGTTGGGTAGGGAGGAGCCGGGGATGAAGTCGATGGAGTGTTGGATGTCCTGTATGGGGGGTAACTCAGACGGTAGCTCATCCGGGTACACATCCACAAATTCTTCTAGGAGCGACGTCAATGCCGGGGGTAAGCTCTCACATATCGCCGCATCGTCCTTGACTTGAAGCCAAACTAAAGCATAAAGGACTCCGTCCATGAAGGTAGCCCGGGTAAGTTCCTTCCTACCAATAAGACCCAACGCTCTCTTCTCGACTGGGATGACGGTGTCCTTGGACGGGGTCGAAGGATCCTTCGGAGGAGAGGGCTTTAAGACGATGGCTCGGCCATTAAACTTGAACTCATAGGTGTTAGCCCGACCATAGTGGGTGACGTCGTGGTCAAACAACCAAGGGCGCCCAAGTAAGACGTGACACGCATCCATGGGGATGACATCACACCAAACCTGCTCAGTGTAGGCCTTGATGGTGAGGGGAACTAGTCAACGCTTCGCCACGGGGAGGGTTGACTTGTTCACCCATGCCACCTTATACGGGTGAGGGTGTGGTTCAGCAACTAGGGACATGTGTTTCACGGCGGCTTCAGAAACGACATTCATGCAACTACCGCTATCTATGATTAGCCTACACCATTTTTCACCGCTCTTGAAATTTAACGTGAAGATATTTGTCCTATTCCATTCGTCTAACGGCCGTGGGGTGGCCAAAATACATCTCATCACCATCATACGGGATTCGTCATCCATGTCACTCGGCACGCCGTCCGACTCACTAAAATCACCTGCTTCGTAAGTAAGGTCGTCAGACCCGCCCGCGGCATCTAACAGGGCTAGGGGCTTGGGTTTTGTAGGACAATCACTAGCATAGTGTCCTTGAACCCCGCAAGCAAAACAGGTGACGTTCGTCCTGCTGACTATTCCTATCGGCACTCTTTCCCCAGTTGGACTCCTATTATTTTTAGCCGTCACCACAATGGAGGATGAATCGGAGGACCGATACTTTCCTTTATCCTTATTGCTGGGTACAGGGGGTGGTCCTAAGATGGACTTGCCCTTCTGGAATTGACGTGGCTTTCCCTTAAGCGCATTGTGTTTTTCGATATCTAACGCAGCGTTGAATGTCACGTGTAAGTCCGTGTGGCCGTATCGCAATAGCTTCCCATGGATATCGGGGTTGAGGCCCTTACGGAACCTGGATAGGGTGTCCTCGGGCATCTCCTTCACATCACAACGGACCATCATATCCTTGAGCAAACTCAGGTACTCAGAAACCGACCTCGCCCCTTGCTTAAGGGTAGCCAAATCATCGAACATCTGTGTTCGATGGTACGTGGGAACGTATTGCTCGGTCAACCTAGCCTTCATATCTTCCCAACCGATGGGCCTTGCACCATTCTCTACCCACAAGCGCCTCTCTTCATTCAGCCAAAAGATCTTGGCTCGCCCTAATAATTTCATCCTCGCCACACGCACCTTGTCCGCATCGTTGAGAGCATACCATTCGAAGTAACACTCGATTTCCAAGACCCAATCTTGGAAGACTTGAGGATCTCCCAACCCATCATAGGAGGGTGGCTTGACTCGGACAGCCAGAGTAAGGTCAAACTCGAAGGGGGCTCGAGGAGCGTGTTCCTGCGGGTGATTGGGGTTGGCTTGGTGATCTCCGTCCGCTCGTTGGTGAGCGGGGGGATGACGGGGTCCCCCTTGTTGGACACCTAGAGCATGAAGGGCCTCTCTAATGGTTGTCATTTGCTCCGTAAAGTCTTGTCGGAGCTCCTCAATCTCATTGAGGCCACGTCCGTTACCCGGGTCGTCGTCCATGGTGTAAGACGATGGGAAATACTCCGTTCCTAGCCTTGTGCGCATGCAACAAGTTGACAGCCGATTTAGACAAACGAACTATGAATTAATCCTGATAGGTGACTTTAAAAAAGATTTTTTTTTTTTTTGAGATTCCTACAGGGAAAAAATAGAGGATTATTAAAATATTTTTTTTTATTTTTTTGCAGAAAATTAAGAAATCTAGGACGCTATTGGCAGAGCAAGGAAAAAAAATTTTTGATTTTTTTTTGACACAAAACGCACCCTAATGTGGGGGAAAAGTGAATGGCAAGAAAGGGGAGGGGGTCAATTAAGAAATTGACACGAACCTCCCTCTGATACCAAATTGATGCAGGCCACTATCCGCCAACGTAAATACTTTAGCGTTCTAATGCGCGAGACGAGACGTCTAACACCCACGAAGACAACCACACAAAAATCAAACGCAGCGCACTAATATGCAAACCAAACAAGTAAACCAACACGGTAGCCACACCGTTAGAAAGATCGGACAAGCGGCTAAAGGCCGTTATCCTTTCTAGCAAAAGGGACCCACCCGGTCCGGACGAGCGATGTTGTACCAAAGAAGATCTACCTGAAAACACGATCGAGAAACGGTAGATCTCCCCCAACAAAAAGGTGCGGGGTTCGCCAAACCCTTTTCAGAAATAAAGCGTAGTGATGTTGCAACACTTAAAGCAAAACCCACGAAAAATCAACGATTCGCAAGCAACGCAAAAATTACTCCAGCCGCTAGAAAAATCAAGAGGGATACACACGGAAGTGGAGAGATTCGTTACCCAAGTCGGAATGGATGATTCCGACTGTTTTACCAAGGGGTCACTCGCCCGCGGTTCCGCCGGAGTTGTGCCGGATGGAGTAAGAGATTCCGCCGTCGCCGCGTCATGCCGTCTCCAAGTTCCTCGGAGCAAGAAACACTCCACCTCCACCCAAGGGGAGGTAGTCGGCCAAGAGGATGGGAGATCGTGGTCGGCCAAGGATGGTGGTGGCCGATCGGGTTGAAGGTGGGTAGTCGGGTAAGGGGTGGCTTGTGAGGAAGAGGTGGTGTTGAGGATGTAGATAGGGAGAGGGGAGAAAGGGAAGAGGAAGTGGGCGGCTTTTGGGAAATGGAGAGAGGGGGCGGCCGAACTAGTGAGGAGGAAGAGAGAGAGTGTGGGGGCGGCTAAGAAGAGGAGAAGTAGAGAGATAGGTTTAGGGTTTTCTTAATTCTTCTTCAATACTTCAAAAGGAAACATCCTATGCCTATTTATAGGCTTACAACCATCATCCGGCTATTAGCAGCCCAAAATGAAAATAAAGCTAATAATGTTTGTTTTAAACTTAAAGGAACTAATAAAATGCCTAAACAAGTGGCACAACAAATACGATAAATAAAATGACATAAATAAAAGGATTAGACGGGCTTGAGCCGAGGGTGGAGATTATAACGTCGCCCTGAGTGGGCACCATGGCGACGCGAGTCCTTTGTTGGAGACGAGGGAGGGTCTTCAGCAAGCTACGGTTCGTTGTCTCCACCAAGAAGAATATTGTTGTAAAGGGCTGATGGCTCAATCTGAAGAAGATAAGTGCCAGGATCAGCCTGGACCAAGTAAGGTAAACAATTCACCTCTAGTCTCAGATTACTTTACTGGATCAGAATCAGAAGCATCTTCTTCAAAAGAAGTGGATGGATCTGAGTCTGAGGGGGATGTTTACCAACTCATTAATGAGTATGGTGGGTTGTTGCATGCTCTAAAGAAGAGCAAGTTTCTTGTTAAAGAGAAGGCCAAGGAGAATGAGTCTCTCAAACTGGCTGCAGCAGATTCAGCAAAACTACTGGATCAAAAATTGAATGAGGTTACCAAATTGAAAAACATTACAGTTATTCAGATGGGCACAATCTTATTCAAAGAGAATCATATCAAGAAACTGGAGGGAAAACTTCAGCAAGAGAGAGAGCTAGTGGCAAAATTCTCCAAGCCAAAATTAGTCTTACCTTTGATAGATAATTTTGTTTCACAAAAAGGAAAGACTGGTCTAGGCTTCAAGGGAAGAACTAGGGCTATCAATTCTCATAGAAAAGGTAAAGTTCCAGTTCAGCCTCAAGCTTTTAATTCCCTTATTTTCTTTAAGAAGGTAGTGAATCCTACTAACAGGTATGATCATGACATGACACATAGTCACTATGAGCATGAAAATTTCATGAGCAAGGGTGCTAATGCCAATAGACCAATCTATAGGCATGCCCATCATATTCAAGAGGAGTTCTTGAAGAATGTTGTTCCAGCACCAACACTTAACAAGCCTACTGACAACAAAGTAAGAAGTCTTGTACCTAAGAATAGGTATAATAGGTTTGAGTGTTGGTGTTGTGGCAAGGTGGGCCACTTTGCCATGGATTGTTGGTTTAACTTAAGTGTTAAAACCAAAAGTAGGATTCCTGTTAGATCATTCACAGGATTTCAAACTAACAAGGACCTAGGACCACTAGCCAGCTGGGTTCTAAGGGTAAGTAATTCATTATTTATTGCAGGTAAATCAAAGTGACCATACCCCTATATGGTACTTGGATAGTGGCTGTTCCAGACATATGACTGGAACAAGGAGAATGTTGAGGGACTATATGCCCATAAAGAATGGACTAAAAGTTATCTTTGATGGATCAGAAAAGGGAATCATCAAAGGATTTGGTAACATATTTTGTGATTCAATTACAATCACTAAAGTGGCTTATGCAAAGGGTCTAAAACATAACCTGATTAGCATAAGTCAACTTAGTTATCTAGGTTATGATATTTCTTTCCTCAAAGGGGAGTGCCTAGTAAAAAGGTCAAGTGATCAAGAGATCATTTTGACTGGCACTAGGAAAGGAAATGTGTATTGTCTTAACCTAGAGTGAGAGTCTAACAACTCACCTATTTGTTTGGTTGCAGGAGAGAAAGCTTCTCTATGTGTCAAATGGCACAAGAGGCTAGCTCATCTGAACTATAAGTCAATTAGACTGTTGTTCAGCATGGGATTAGTGAGGAATGGTCCTCAAGTTCAGTGCATAAAAGAGGGTGTGTGCTCAGCTTGCTAAAAATGCAAGAAGACTAAGTTCTCTTTTCAGTCACTTGACATCAAAGATTCAAAGAGATGTTTGTATCTCATGCATATGGATTTGTTTCGTCCTACTCTAGTCCATAGTCTTGGTAGGAAAGCATACACACTTGTTGTTGTGGATGACTATTCTAGATTTACATGGGTTTTCTTCTTGAGGCAGAAATCTGAAACCCCAATTATTTTCCAGACTTTTGTCAGACAAATACAGAATGAATACAACAGCTCAGTGGTCAAAATCAGAAGTGACCATGGAACTGAATTTCAGTCTGAATGTATGACAAAATTCTGTGAAGAACTTGGTATTCATCAGGAATTCTCTTCACCAAGAACTCCTCAGCAAAATGGTGTTGCTGAAAGAAAGAATAGGACTCTAATTGAAGCCAGTAGAACTCTACTGAATGACACTACTCTCCCTGAATACTTCTGGGCTGAGGCAGTAAATAGTGCATGTCATGTGCTCAATAGGGCCTCCATCAACAAGAAACACAAGATGACTCCCTACCAGATTTTAAAAGGAAGAAAACCAAACATATCATATTTCAGAATCTTTGGTAGTAAGTGTTTTGTACTAATCAATGGTAAACACTACCAAACTAATTTGCTGCCAAATCCCTAGAAGGGATATTTGTTGGGTACAGCAACCATAGTAGAGCATATAGGATCTACAACTTGACTACTCAAGTTATAGAAGAATCTGTGCATGTTGTATTTGATGAGTCAATGTTTATTAACAGTGAATTGTCTAGTTCTTCAGTTAGTTCTACAGGTCTAATAGATAAGCTGGACAAGCTGACCATCAATGAAGATGTTACTGCTAATCTGGATGAAGATAAAGATGCCATCTATCCAGGGGGAGATAAAGTCCCTCTGGGTGAATAAGAAAATGTGGAGAATCATGATGAGGAAACTGGAGATAGCCATAATGCTGACAGAATTCCTCCAACAAGGAGACACCTGAAGGATCATCCAACTCACTAGATCATTGGTGATCCAAGTCAGGGTGTTCTAACAAGGAGCAGGAGCATGAACACAGTTTTGTGTTCTAGCTTCTTGTCTCAGATAGAACCCAGGAAGATTAAAGAGCCCATCAAAGACACAAACTAGATTAATGCAATGCAAGAAGAGCTCAGTCAGTTCAAAAGGTGTAAGATTTGGGAACTTGTGCCAAAACCTAAGGATCACAACATAATAGGAACTAAGTGGATCTACAGGAACAAGCCTGATGAGAATGGCACAATAGTCAAGAACAAGGCTAGACTAGTAGCAAAAGGCTACAGGAAAGAGGAAGGTATTAATTTTGATCAAACCTTTGCTCTAGTGGCAAGGCTGGAGGCAATAAGGCTATTCTTGGCCTATGCTGCATATCAAGGGTTCAAAGTATATCAAATAGATGTGAAATCAGCATTTTTGAATGTTTATTTAAAAGAAGAAGTCTATGTAGAACAACCCTCACGTTTTGTAGACTCTCACTTTCCTGATTATGTGTATAGGCTTAGGAAAGCTCTATATGGTTTGAAACAAGCTCCAAGGGCTTGGTATGAAACCTTGTCTGCCTTTCTCATTGAGAATAAATTCTCTAGAGGAAAGATAGACAAAACTCTATTCTATAGGGAATCAAAAGGCAAGATAATACTAGTCCAGATATATATGGATGACATTATTTTTGGTTCTACTGAAAACAGCCTTTGTAGGAAGTTTGCCAAACTTATGCAAGGGAAGTTTGAAATGAGCAGTATGGGTGAGCTGAAGTTCTTCTTGGGACTTCAAGTTAGCCAGACTGAGAGTGGTTTATCCATATCCCAGTCTAAGTTCACCAAGGAGTTGATTAAGAAGTATGGTTTAGACTCAGCTTCTACAATGAAAACTCCAATGGGAATAAGTATGCCTATATGCAAAGATGAAGCAGGGAAACCTGTTGATGAGTCTTTGTATAGAGGGATAATTGGCTCTCTATTATACTTGACTGCTAGTAGACCTGACATCATGTATGCAACATGTGTCTGTGCTAGGTATCAAGCATGCCCTAAGGAATCTCATTATACTACAGCTAAAAGAATTTTGAGATATCTTAAGGGCACACCTAATCTAGGCCTTTGGTACCTTAAGAATAGAGATTTTCTATTAACAGGTTTCTCAGATGTAGATTTTGCTGGATGCAAAGAAGACAGAAAAAGTACCACAGGAACCTGTCAGTTCCTTGGTGGGAGGCTGGTGTTATGGAGCAGCAAGAAGCAAACCAGTATAGCTATATCAATAGTTGAATCAGAGTATATAGTGTCAGGTAGCTGCTATGCACAATTGATGTGGATGAAGCATCAACTAGAAGATTATGACATCCAGGTAAGTAGATTACCATTATTTTGCGATTCTACAAATGTTATTTCTATTGCTAAGAATCTTGTATCATACAGTAGGACCAAGCATATAGAAATAAAATTTCATTTTATCAGAGAACATGTTGAAAAGGAAAATATTAGTCTAGAGTTTGTAAAAACAGATAATCAAATAGCTGATATTTTAACAAAACCACTAGATGAAACAAAATTCAATAATTTCAAAATTGAATTAGGTATGTTGAACCTAGAATAGGTTAACAAAAGTTTCCATGAGTAGCATCAGTAAGCACCAAATTTCTCTTGAAATTTGTCTAAGAACAATGTTTGTGTCGACACAAGCAAGTTGTGTCGACACACTTAGTATGTTGTGTCAACACAGAAAAAGGATGTGTCGACACAGAAATAGTATCTGTGTCGACAGGAGAATAAGTGTCGACACAGAAACAGTATCTGTGTCGATAGGAGAATAAGTGTCGACACAACCTTGTCGAGATAATAAGTCGTGAGGATATTTGTGTCGACACAAAAAGTCAGTGTCGACACAACTCTGTCGAGACTTAAGTTGTCAGTGTCGACACAGATACATGTATGTCGACACAGACTCAAGTATGTCGACACATAAATGTGTCGACTTAAAATATGTTTTGTCGACTTAGAAATTAGTATGTCGACATATAGTCATGTCAACTTAACTTAAGTTCTGTCAAGACCTAGGTCATTATTGTCGATACAAAAACAGATTTGTCGACTTAAGCCCGACTTTTGATCTGCCCTTGACGCAAGTACTATAAATAGGTGAATCCAAAATCTGGTCGACTACGCTATCAGAATTTCTGACTCTACACCTTCTATCAACATAGACCCTCTCTTCTCTTCTCCTCTAATACTTACATCAATGGCGCCATACCAAGAAGACAAGGTTAATTAAGGTTACGAACTGGTTCGCGAAGGTTTCACAACTTTTTCTGACGAAATTCAGGGAGTCATTGCCCTAATTTCTGAAAATGGACTAGAATATTTGGTCTCAGAACCGACCAAAATTTGGAAGAAGGAAGTCATGGAGTTCTACACAACCGCTACTGTGGACACAAAAGGATAGAAAATCAAGGCGACTATTCAAGATACCCGGGTAAAGCTCACAATGAAATCAATCAAGAAAGCACTACATCTACCAGTGATCAAGGATACAGACGAAATAACTCCTTCCCAGATAACTGAAGCATTGAGCTGGTGTGGACTGAATCCCAGTAGTAAGATTGGTTCATCCATCAATAGAAAAGGGATAAATTCCCAAGGAAAATTTCTTTCAGAAGTGGTGGGCAAGGTGATTATCTGCAAAACAGGAGGATATGATCGAATTTCTGCCCACATGTTCAATCTGATGGTGAGAATAATATTCAAGATGAACACTGACTCGGCAGTAGTAGTGTTTGATAAACTATAAGAAGGAACAAAGAAACCTAACTTGGGAAGGATCCTCAGCCTATGCAGCACATCAATAGTTCCAGATGTGCTGAAACAAGCAAATGGCTATAAGATAAATCATATGAGAAAAATGGATGTAAGGATACTGTCAAGGTGGGACAGAGTTCTAACCAAGGAAGTCACTGCTCCTAAGGAGCAAACTAACAAAGACAAGAAGAAAAAGAAGGTGGATGTACAGGCTGACTCCTCCAATGATTCTAAGGAGGAAGTGGTCTTCAGTTCTGATTAATACCAGCAACAACAAGATATTCAAGCTCAATCTAAGGACTGTGAGCCCCAAGAGCAACAAATCTAATGTACTCCAGGGGGAGAAAACCAAGAAAAAGAAATTGAGTTGCCTGCCCAAGGGGGAGGTATTGATGATGATGTCTTGGATAGTGACTTAGCTGCAGACACAATAATGGATGTTGTATCTGAAATCAACTCTACAGCTGAAGTAACTGATAAAAATGATGCTCAACATGAGCCAGTAAGTTTCTTCTCCACAGACCAGTGATGAATTATAGTATTCTCCTCAAAAATTGTTCAAAGGGACACTTTTGTTTAACAACAAAAGAGGTCTTTCAAGTGGTATTAGTCTTTTCAGTAGTTTTTTTTATTAAAAAAAACTAATCTTATTCCTTCTGAACAGATACAGCAGGAATTTACAATGGAAGAATTGTTTCCTTATTCTCTTCCTGATAGGACTGAGGAGGAGGAAATTGAAAAAGAAAAAGAAATTCCAAGGACTGAGGGGGAGTTATCCAAGGATACCCCAGCTGAAAAGGACACTTTGATATTGAAAGTACATCTGAATCTTCTGAATATGAAGAGGCCACATTGGCTAAGAAAAGAAAGCTAGTTGTGTTAAAGAAGAAGAGTTCTGGTTACAAGAAGGCTTTGCAAGTGGGAATAGCACCATCTACATCAACTGTGGACTTCAGTTCTTTACTGGTCCAGATGCAATTAAAACTTGATAATCAAAGATAATCTATAGAGCAATATGTGGATGAAACTCACAAGGAGTTACAGTTTCAGTTGGCCCGGACATCAAATCCATAAGATTTGAAGTAAACCAAAATAAGAAGGAGATGACATATTGCTTCCATAAAGGAGGTAATGTTGTGGTGTTCCTGGCCAAGCAACAATAAGATATACAAGCTAAAGTGGATGAGATTGAAATAAAGCAGGGATATGTCCTAGAGAATTAGATTATAATGAATGAAAATCTCAAGGATTCCCATCATGAAATACTGAAAAAGCTCACTGATTCTAGCACTACTCTGAAGGATGAAATCTCAAAGCAAATCCAGAAAGATATATCTGCTATCAAAGCCATATTCCAAGAATCTCAGGTGAAAATAAAAACCTTCCTAACAAAATTCAGAGCTTATTTTAAAGAGGGAACTGAATATATAGCTGATCAAGTCATATTCCAGAAGGAAGATTTAAGAGATCATATTGCAAGAGAAGTCATAAAGGGGGAGAGATTACTAGTCAAAGCCGGCTCTGACCATGCTAAATGGACTACCAATAGCATCAGAGCCACTCTTGGATATCCTCCTCTGTGTGATGATGCTAATATAGCTGAGTCTGGGATTCAACCTGATTATTTTGAAGGAGATAAGCCTGAAGTTGCTCAGGTGATCTACCCCCCAGTTTTTTTGATATGGTTCAAAAAGAAGTGCTGAAAATGTATAGTCCTCCACCAGAGGTACAAAATGTAATTCTTGAAAAGGTTGAAATGTCAGAAGCTACATTGGAAGCTCAGAAGGAAGCTCAACTCTCCAAGAAGAGATTCAGAGAGCAGGCTGAGCTGAAGCCAGATTTTGAGCAATGGAGCACAACTTCTAGAAATATCATACTTAATGCCTGGAAAGTTGTTAAGGATAAAACCCATGAAAGGGGTAAGTGGTATTCTGAGCAAGAATGGAATAAATATCAAGCGGGACAAGAAGCAATTCTTCAGCATAGAAGAAGTGCTAAGGCTGGGAAGCTACCTGCTAATGCTCAAGAGCCAAACAAGTACTTCCCCAAACCTTTTCACTATTTTGAAAGACAAAAGATCAAGGCTGAAGAATTGAAGAAGAAAGCTCTCAAAGGGAAAAATCTAGCTGAAGATGTTGAACCTTCTGTGCAGGCTAAAATCAAGCCTGGCAAAGGGATAGTTATTAAGGAGCCTAGTCAATAATAGGATTGCTAGGTTTATGTATTAGAACAATGTACTAATTTGTTTTTTTGTTCAATAAGAAATTTATGTAAACCAAAGTTTTTCTGATCAATAAAATCTGGTTCAGTATTAAGTGTGTGTTGTTTATAATGATTATGTAATTATCTGCTCTGAAATGTTTTTACTTCTATTACAATTTTGTTTTATCTAAAGAGATGTATATCTTTGACTAAGGGTTATGACTTCTCCAAATAGGGGGAGATTGTTGGGTACATTGGAAAATGTGTACTAGATTTGGAGAAGCCACAACTTAGTCAATGATATGCATCAATGTGTATTTGATAGAAGTTTGAGTTTCATTGTGCAAGTTTAAAAATTTAAAGGAAAATTTTCTAAGTACAAGTGTCGACACTTGTGAAGAAACTGTGTCGACACTCAGGAAATTTGTGTCGACACTCAGGCAAGCTGTGTCGACACACAGACAAATTGTGTCGACACTCAGGGAAGTGGTGTCGACACCCAGCTGCTATGTCGACACTCAGGAAAGTTGTGTTGACACACTTGCAAAATGTGTCGACACTTATAAAGAAGTTGTGTCGACACTCAAAGCTATGTCGACACCTAAACAAGCAGTTGTGTCGACATCCAGAATTGTGTCGACAACTTAAAACAGAATTGTGTCAACACTAAAATCAGAAGATGTGTCGACTCTCAGGAGCTATGTCGACACCTGAAGCAATTGTGTCGACACACAGGACTTTTGTCGACACACCAACTCTCAAGAGGTTATGTCAAGTTTAAAAGTAATTGTGTCGATACACAGGACTTATGTCGACACACACTCAACGCCATTTGACAAACACTCAACGCCATCTATCTGCAACAGAAATGTCGAGACAAGAAGCTGTTGTGTCGACACACAGGACTTGTGTCGACACATGTAACAAAAAGCAGTGTCGAGAAGTAGAAGTATGACTGTGTCGACACTTGGAGTATTTGTGTCGACACCTTGAAGAATTGTGTCGACACTTAGCCTATATGTGTCGACACATGTAAAGCAGTCTGCTGAGTGTTGTATGATGAGTTGGACAGACATTGAAGAACCTGGTGATGTGACTGGTGACTTAACAGCTATCATAACTAACCGGTCTGACACCACTGTCAGAACTGTCATAAGTCTGTTATGAACCGGATAAGCCGGTAACCATGGAGCAAGCTCTATATAAGAGACAGATCGGAAATGACAGAACAGATAATCATCAACGAGAAAAGATCTCTGGATCATAAAGAAGAATTCTGACAGATCAAGACCTGTCTGCAAGAAAGATTCAGAGTTTAATCTGAATCTAAGGAAGAAGCTGAGTGAAGATCAACTTCAACTTGAAGAGTAGATCCACATTATTTGTCCTAATCAAGAAACTTTGAAAAGCTAAGTTAGGTTGGATCAGAAGGATCAGTTTATACAAGAACTGATCAAGAAGACAACATCAATAGAGGAATCTAGCTGGTGAAGTTTTTTGAAACTTATTACTCACAAATTCTTGTAGGATCTATTGTTAGATCTGAGATTGTAAGCCTAAATTATGAAGGCTGAGGTAGGGCAGTGTGCCTGAGGTAGGACTTGTGTAAAGTCTGAGTTGTAAGCCTAATTATAAAGGCTGAGGTAGGGCAGAGGCCTGAGGTAGGATTCAGGGAAGAATCTGAGGTAGGACTTGTGTAAAGTCTGAGATGTAGGAACCATTTTTGGTTCTGAGTTTGTAAGATCTGCGGATCCGAGCCAGTGGAAGGAAGTTAGGATGAATCCAATTATCTACTAGATAGGTGAAGGGGGAAAGTAGATGTACCCATATCTTGGGGACCCACTATAGATCTGGTGTTTGTTGTGTTGCATTTAATTTCTGTAGATAGAATTATTATGTGCTATAAGTAGTTACAAACTTCTGTTTGCCTTAAAATCAAAAAGACACAAAAAAGATTAGAACCTATTCACCCCCCCCCCCCCCTTGGTGTTTAGGCTCTTGAATCAAAGTCTTTCAGGATTAATTATCTAGATGGTCAAGTAAGATTCCATAAAAATTATTTAAGGGATCATATTAAAAGAGAAGTCATAAAGGGGAGAGGGTAATGATTAAGGCCAGTTCTGAACATGCTACCTAGATATCAAACAATATCAGAGGCACTTTAGGCTTTTCTCCCCTATGGTATGATGGAGATCAAATTGCTGAATCTGGTTGTCAACCACCTCTACTTAAAGCACCTCCTGCTGAAATCTATGATTTTAATCATCTTGTAGCATAATCTAATTTTGAGTCTATTCAAGCAACTGTCCAACATATGTACAAATCTCCTCAAGGCCTAGATCAGAATGTAATTTGTGAGAAAGTTGAAAAGACTTCTACTACTCTAGAGATAGAGGCTCAGTTATCAAAGAAAAGGTTTAGAGAACAAGCTGAGACTATACCAGATTTTGAGCAATGGAGTCCAACCTCCAGATCAATATTTCTTACTGCATGGATGGCTGTAAATACTAATGTCACAGATAGTGGAAAATGGTACAGTGAACAGGAATGGGACAAACATCTTAAGCAGTAGTAAGTTATCCAAAAGTTCAAATATGATATGAAGAAAGGAAAGCTTCCTGCTAAGTCTATTGAGCCCAGCAAATATTTTCCAAAGCCATACCATTACTTTGAAAAACTGAAAGAAGAAGCAATTGCAAAAGCTAAAGCTAAGAATGACAAAGGAAAGGAGGTTGTTGAGTATAAAGTGTCTGAGGTGAAAGCCAAGATACTATCTGGAAAAGGCATAGTTATCAAGGAACCAGAGCAGCCATAGGATTTCTTAGTTTTAAATTTCATATTAAAAACTTGATCTGTAACTTTTAAGTAACCAAAGTTTGTAGTAGTAAACTATGTGATAAATTGTTAATGAAAATCTTGGCGTATTCTACATTTCATGTGTTATTAATAAGGATTACGATTGTTTGCCTTATCTCATGTTCAGCATTATTATTTTTAATGTGTTTTTATGAGTGGTATTTCACATATAATATTGCATTGTATTCTTATGTCTTTATCATTATATTTTGGTATCATGTTGTATATCATTGAATTATGGTTATGACTTCTCCAAATAGGGGGAGATTGTTGAATACATTGGTCACAATGTACTTGATTTGAAGAAGTTCTTTCAGCTCAATGATATACACATAGTTATATTTGATGGATGTCAAGTTCATGTGTTCAAGCAAATAAAGCTAAGTATAAAAGCATCGAGACACTCAGGACTAGTGTCAACACACACTGAATAAGTTGTGTCGAGACAAAGAGAAGCTGTGTCGACACTAAGGACAACTGTGTCGACACACTTTATTCAAGTTGTGTCGAGACTAAAGAAAACTGTGTCGACACTCAGGACTAGTGTCGACATACTTCACAAGCTGTATCGTGACTGGAAGAAAGCTGTGTCGACACTCAGGACTAGTGTAGACACATTCTATATAAGTTGTGTCAAAACAAGTTGAAAAGTTGTGTCAACACATTAGGATGTATGTCGGTACCACTACAAGAGAAGTGCCAACACCCAGGACTTGTGTCGACATATTCAACTATCAAGTGTCAACTCTTCAAGCAGATTTGTTTCCTAAGAACAGAAATCAAGATGGAGGTACTGACAACTATCAGAACTGTCAGATGTCAGTTATTAACTAGATCAGCCTGTTACTCCTATCAGAGCCTATTTAAAGGGATCAACTCTTCAGAAAAAAGAGGGAGAGAGAACAACTAGAAGAAGAACAATCACAATTATTGAAGTCAGATATTAGAAGCATCAGCTACAAATTTAGAAGGTAGAGAGAAGCAGATCAAGAATCATCTTCAACATTTCTCAATCCTAGATCTATCCTTATTTTTTTTTCAAGAATCTTTGAAAAGCTAAGAAGGGTTTGATCAGATCTATCTTGACAAGTTCAAAGGAAGCAAATTCATTAAGATTAGATCAAAAAACTGTTAATTATTTCTCTCTTGCTGGGTGACATTTTCTGAATCTATTTATTTTACCATCATTAATTGTGTAAGATCTATCTGTAGATCTGAGTGTAGGAGAGTTATTCTCTTTATGTTATAAGCATGTGTTATAAAGGTTGAGGTAGGGCTGGGATAGCCTGAGGTAGGAGAAGTAGGTATTTCTCTGAGTTGTAGGGCAAGATTTTCCTTAGGAGAAGGAGTGTGGATTCATTCTGAGGTAGAGTTCTTTAGAAGAACTTGAGGTGTAGGATCTTGGTGATCTGAGTGGTAAGACTTGTATAGTCTTAGTGGTAAGAGCCAGATGGGCTCTAAGCTATAAGATCTGAGGATCTGAGTAAAAAAAAGAGAAGGAGTTTGGATGAATCTAATTCATTGCTAGATAGACAAAGGGGGAAAGTGGATGTACCCATAAGTTGGGGAATCACTATAAATCTATGTGCATTTTATGTGTTTGCCGAATTGCTGTGCTGTGATAATTTTTCTAATTGATGTTAAGTTTATCGTGATTATCTGACTGTGTTAATCATTTTAAAGGAAAGTAGAACTCTCATTAATTAAAGGGGTACCCATAGTTTAAATTGGACCTATTCACCCCCCCCCCCCACCCCCCCCCCCACCCTCTAGGTCATTCTCAATCCTAAAGCAAACATTTATAGGTCTCTTCCTGCCAATACCGAGCCCAACCTGAGAAAGCAAGCGAAAACTATAACTCTTCGGAGTGGGAAGCAAGTTTCTGGTATTGTTAGCGAAGAGCCTGAGGCAAGCTCCGCCCCCATTTTAAAAAATCAACCCTCCGCCGAGAAAATTTTTATCATTTCACCCTCTACTGAAGAAGAAGTTATCACCTCTCTCTCTATTGTAGAAAAAGATCTCATTACACCACTCGTCTTTAAAAATGATCCAACTCCACCATACCCTTCCGAACTTAACAAGCAACATTAGGATGATCAATACTCCTGCTTCCTAGAAATATTTAAGCAAATCCACGTAAATCTACCTTTCTACAAAGCAATCTCCCAAATGCCGAAGTAAGCTAAGTACCTTAAGGACCTCCTGACTAATAAAAATAAGTTAGAAAATGTATCTTATGTCATGCTAAATGTCGAGTGCTCTGCAGTCTTGACAAACTGTTCACCAAAGAAGATCAATGATCCGGGTAGTTTTTCTATTCCGTGTGTCTTTGGTGATCTTTTTGTCAAGCACGTATTGACCGACTTAGGTGTGAGTATCAACCTGATGTCCTTTTTGTTATTTAAAAAGTTAGGAATTGGTAGCCTCAAACCCACATGAATGAGTATTCAGCTCGCTGATAGATCAGTTAAGTACCCGTTAGGAATCGTGGAGGATGTCTTAGTTAAAGTCGATAAATTCATCTTCCCGGTGGATTTCGTCATATTGGACATCGAAGAAGACGTCGAGGTTACCTTGATCCTTGGTCGACCCTTCCTTGCCACCTCCCAAGCTATCATTGACGTAAACAATGGTATTGTCTGTAACACCCCAAAAAGACTCAAAAATGGTTTTGAGGTGCAGGTCAATTTACACGGCCTGAGACACGGGCGTGTCCCAGGGCGTGTCGGGGGTACACGGCCTGGGACACGGGCGTGTCCCAGGTCGTGTCACTCAAATAAAATGCGTTCTGAGTCAGAAGATTACACGGCCTAGAACCAAGCCTTGAACACGGGCGTGTCAGGTTGGACACGGGCGTGTCCGATACCGTGTGCCTACCCGTGTACTGCTTGCAGCTCGATGAAGCAGGGGTGACATGGGCGTGTCTCAGGAATGACACGGGCGTGTCAGGTTCGACACGGGCGTGTCGATGCCCGTGTTCTGGTAAAGATCAGTCGGTACGAATACCGCGTGTGCCGCTTAAGGGTACACGGCCTGTGACACGGGCGTGTCACAGGCCGTGCCAGCCAAAAAAGTGTGATTTTGGGAAATCGTGGCCGTTCATTTTTCTCTTTTTGGATCCAAGGGCTCAGGGGTTTCCTAGCTGGTTTAAATCAGCAGAAGCTTGAGTCATTCTTCACTTAGTAAATTGAAGAGAGAAAGAGAGAGGAGGAAGAAGGAGGAGGAGATCAAGCCACCGGCGGAGCTCCCGTGGTCCGATTCGTGATCCGAGGCCAGCGTTGTGAAGGCAAAGCTGCTGCGGTTCTTTCTCACCGGCTAGTTTTCGATGGATCCCAAGAGATCGACAAGGGTAACGATCTCCCTTCTTGGACATGTGAAGTCCTTCTTTTCTGCATTGCATAGTGAAAACCCTTCCCCGCGAGTGTGCGGTGGGTTGTGGTATCCCTTGGGGTAGTTATGTGAAGTCCCCCTTGTTAGAGTCCGGAATTGGAGTACGGATCTTGGCATGCTGTGTGAAGCCCATCTGGACCTGGTCTGGATTGGTGATGCTTGTTTGCATATCGGAGAAGGCTCCGTGATTATGGCTTGTGTTGCCTTGTGCCTACCTGTTGCTTGGTGCAGCAGGAAGTACTGGATGAAGTCCAGGAAATGAAGAGGGTTGGATGCAACTCTTGTGGCCGTGCGTTGCCACTTTATGAGCGGTTGAGCCGTTAGGCTGCAACTCGATGAAAAGGCAGATTGCCGAACAGGAAAGGTGAAACCGACCCGCGCCTATAAATTGCCATGGATACTTCCGTATTCGAGGTGGCACGGCGACTTGAGCAACGGGGGGTGGCTGATCCGTACCTGCGTTAGGTCCGTCCGACTTGGAAGCTTGGTTATGGGTTTTGTTGGAGCTCCTAATGAGAGTCTTAGGCCCGCACGCCGGAAAGACTAGAATGCTCAAATACCGTGTAGATGGTGGTGTTGACCCTGGTATTCCGGTACACCAAGAATGTGCCCTGAGTGCACGGACTGTCGGGCCGTGTGGCTGATAGTTGTGATGGCTTGAATGTGCCTGCGCGCACATAGTTGCTATATGATGATGTCATGCTATGCAGGGAAAGAATGCTAATGCCCCGAGAAAGGGGTAGGATTGTTATAATTGGGTCAGTTGAATGCTGACTGTTGCATTGTTTGCCACCGGTTGGGTGGATTGTCCCTATGCAGGTGCTGGAGAGCCAAGTGGTAAATGAAGGGCTAAAGACCTACTGCTGTTGCTGCTGCTGCTGCGGCTAGCCCTTGAAGGCTAAGCTAATGTTTTTGCTTGTTTTCTTTTACTCATGTATGGACGGCCTGCGCGCCGAGGTTTGTAAACCATACGGTGTGGAAAGAGGAACTGTAAGGCCTTAAGGCCAAAATCTATGTATTTGTTGTACATTCCGTGGCTATATATATAAAGGTGGTTTATATATTGGACATTCCTAGTTAGAGTTCAAATTACAACTTAAAGCTTCCGCTAGAATGCTCTGAGTTAGGATTCGTGTATGGTTTGGTATTATCCTGTGACCTCACCGTCTGTTTGTGGCATATAGTGTGGGCCCCGGCCGGACCTTCTACTATACGTCATTTAACGGATGGGGTCGTTACATTTTGGTATCAGCTTCGTTTGGTCTTTCTCTATCGAATTCGTGGACGAATTCTTTTATGGGGTGGCGAGCGCGTGTTTATGCGCCCTGCTGTAACGCTAATGAACTCTGGAATGTCCACTAAGGAATGTACAAAATCTTGTTTGAGGAATCTGCGCGTTCCTTTTTGTGTTGTTTTGCTTGCATACGTTTGCTAATGTGTGTCTTGTCCACCTATAGGTGACGCGTAGTGGTGCTGGGCAGTCTAAGCCCCAGCGCTCTGATGAGAGTGCGGCACCAGCTGAGGTGCCAACACCTCCTCCATCTGTGGAAACTGTTCGTTTAGTTGCTGAGGCTCTATTTGCCATGATTCAGCCGACCGAGCAAGCGCAGCCGGCAGTAGAACCAGTTCGTGTTGTTGTACGACCCGAGCCGGTTGAGGCTGTAGATCCACGAGCAGCTGACCGACAGTTGAAGCAATTCATGAGCTTCAGTCCGCCTACGTTTACGGGAATGGGATCCCCAACGCAGGCAGAGGATTGGTTATCACGTGTCAAGCGGATAATGACAGCGATCAGGGCGGAGGAAACTCTAAAGGTCACCTTGGCCACCTTCATGCTTGAAGGAGAGGCACTGTTGTGGTGGGACGAGGTTGAGGTACACCATTTGGCGGGCAGGCAATTAACGCAAGTATCAATTGAGGAGTTCTCTCGCATATTTCTGGCAAAGCATGTCCCAGCGGCGCAACGCATTGCTATGGAAAATGAGTTCCAACGGTTAACGCAAGGAGAAGATAGCGTGGATATCTACTTGCATGAGTTTACCAGGTTGGGGCGGTATGCGGGAACAATCTTCGCGGATGACCAAAGGAAAACGAATCGGTTCTATGAAGGATTGCGGGATGAGTTGAGGTTCCTGCTTTCGAGTTCAGTGAACCAAGGGTTTCAGGCGTTGGTTGATACTGCATGTGCGTTGGAGAAGGACATGCGGCGGGTGCAAGGGAACAAGGGCTTGGTTGTGTCAAAGCCAGAGGTTCAAGCACCTCGCCCAAGCAAATCGTTCTACCAGAAGAGAGGGGGAAAGAGGTCCAAGCCGTCTGGGCAAGTGACTACGACCGTTGTGTCGGGGGCAACATCAAGGCCGGATTCTCGTACATGCTATAACTGTGGCCGGGTGGGGCATATAGCTCGTGACTGTCGGGTTGTTCAGCCCAAAGGGGAAAAGAAGATGGGTGCGTCTTATGCTGAGAAGGGCAAAGCGGTGGTTGATTCCTCTGCGTCCCAGGCACAGCCCCGAATCTATCAGCTTGGCCAACAGGAAGCGATTAAGCAAAGTGACGTCGTCACAGGTACGAGTTGATTTAGCTTACTTGCTTACGTGCTATTGTTTGTGGTTATGTATAGCTTGTGCATGATGTGTGTGCTGCAGGCTTTGTCCTGATTCGGAATAATTTGGCGAGAGCCCTGTTTGATACGGGTGCTTCGCATTCTTTTCTGTCTGAGGATTTTGTATCTCGCATTGGGGTACCAAGTCATGTGACGGTGGATAGTACAAGGGTGCTATTGCCGAATGGCTATGTGATGCTTGCGGATAGGGCTTGCAATGTGGATGTGCAAATAGGAAGTCGGGATTTTGGTTTGAGTGCAGCTGTGCTACCGTTATCGGAGTTTGATGTGATCTTTGGTATGGACTGGCTCTCGGAGCAGTGTGCCTTTATTGATTGCAACTCCAAGGAGATTACACTGGGCCAGAATACCGGACTTGTGACGAAGTTCGCTGGTATGCGAGGAATTGGCGGGACTCTGTTGTCTGCGCTCCAAGTCGTCAATGCTGTTTGGAAGGGCGCGGAGTTATTCTTCACGCTAATTCAGGCTGTTGTGTCAAAGGCCAGTGTCGGTGAAGTACTGGTTGTATCAGAGTTTGCCGATGTGTTTCCTAAAGATCTTCCTGGGTTACCACCCCAGCGAGAGATTGACTTCTCTATTGAGTTGGTGCCAGGTGCGAAACCTGTGGCCTGCTCACCATATCGCGTCGCGCCAAAAGAGATGGCTGAGTTGAAAGTCCAATTGCAAGAGTTGTTGGAGCAGGGATACATACGCCCAAGTATGTCACCTTGGAGCGCGCCTGTTCTATTTGTGAAAAAGAAAGACGGTAGTTTACGGTTATGTATTGACTACCGCGAATTGAATAAGCTGACGGAAAAAAACAAATATCCGATCCCACGGATTGATGACCTATTTGATCAGCTGTCAGGATCAACGGTCTATTCCAAGTTGGATTTGAAATCGGGATATTATCAGCTGAGAATTCGGGAAGGTGACATTCCCAAGACGGCGTTTGGAACACGCTACGGTCATTATGAGTTCACGCTAATGCCGTTTGGCCTATGTAATGCGCCTTCGGTATTTATGGACCTAATGCATCGAACGTTCCGAGAGTACTTGGATCTGTTCGTGATTGTGTTTATCGATGATATCTTAGTATACTCTCAGTCGGAAGAGGATCATGCAAACCATTTGCGATTGGTCTTGCATACCCTGCGGAGGAATAAGCTTTATGCCAAGTTCTCAAAGTGTGAGTTCTGGCTCTCTTCAGTAGCCTTTTTAGGCCATGTGGTAAGTGGAGAAGGTATCGCGGTGGATCCGTTGAAGATAAGTGCCATTCGAGATTGGCCAGTGATGTCTTCAGTGGCCGAAGTCAGGAGCTTCCTTGGGCTTGCGGGCTACTACAGACGGTTTGTGGAAAACTTCTCACGGATTGCTTTACCTCTGACCACGCTGACGAGAAAAGATCAAAAGTTCATTTGGACACCGGAGTGCGCGCGAGCTTTTGAAGACTTGAAGAGTCGTTTGACCACGGCGCCTGTGTTGACATCGCCATGTAGTACAGATGGGTATGAGATCTATAGTGATGCTTCCGGGAGCGGCTTAGGCTGCGTTCTTCTGCAGTTTGGTAAAGTGATTGCTTATGGCTCGCGCCAGTTGAAAGTGCATGAGCGGAATTACCCCGTCCATGATTTGGAGTTGGCGGCGGTAATCTTTGCGCTCAAGTTGTGGCGGCACTATCTTTATGGCGTTAAAGTGGATATCTATACAGATCACAAAAGCCTAAAGTACTTGTTGGATCAGAAGGATCTGAATATGCGACAACGAAGATGGATGGAGTTCCTTGGGGACTACACCTTCGAGATTCACTATACTCCCGGGAAGGGAAATGTGGTCACTGATGCTTTGAGTCGGAAGACTCCGGTACGGGCAAGCTGGTTGCAGAGGCATGATCAGCGTTTGATCCAGGAATTGGAAGCATTGGAGATTTCTTGTGTTGACAAGGGTTCGTCGACCGATGCATGCTTGAACTGGACGGAGGTGCAATATGACCTTACGGACAGAGTTCGGCGAGCAACGGAGCTTGATGAAAGTCTCCAGCGCTATGCTAAAGATGGGCCAGATGACCAATTCTCTTGGGATAACGGTTTGTTATGAAGAAATGGTCGAGTGTGCGTCCCGAGTGTGGGTAAATTGAGGGAAGAGTTGATGTACGAAGCTCACTTTGCAAAGTACTCAGTTCACCCAGGGAGCACAAAGATGTACAGAGATCTGAAAAAGCTATTCTGGTGGCCCGGACTAAAGAAAGATGTCGCACGTTATGTGGCTGAATGCAATACCTATGCATTTGTGAAAGCAGAATGCCAGAAGCCTGGCGATTTCCTGAAGTCGTTACCTATTCCGGAGTGGAAGTTCGATGACATTTCGATGGATTTCGTGCACGGGTTGCCGAGATCTCAACGCGGTCATGATTCAATCTGGGTGATTGTGGACCGGTTGACAAAAGTGGCGCACTTCCTTCCAAACAGAAGAGACGAGTCAGTGGAAACCTTGGCCAAGCTTTAGGTGGAGCAGGTTGTTCGACTGCATGGTGTTCCTCGGAGCATCGTCAGTGACCGTGATGGGCGGTTCACATCGAATGATTGGCGGCTCGTTCATTAAATATTGGGTACAAAATTAGCGTTTAGTACGGCCTTTCATCCCCAAACGGATGGCCAGACTGAACGAACCAACAGGACGATGGAGGACATGCTCCGCATGTGCGCCCTAGACTTTGGTAAGAGATGGGAAGATTATATATTTCTTGTCGAATTTGCCTATAATAACAGCTACCAAGCGAGCATCGGTATGGCACCATTTGAGGCTTTATATGGTCGTAAATGCCGTACACCGTTAGCTTGGGCAGAAGCAGGCGAATCTAAGCTGAGTGGGAAAAAGGAAGTCGAAGAAGCTACCTCGCTCATACGCTCTATTCGGGAGAGGCTATTGATAGCCCAAGATCGTCAAGCAAAGTACTACAATACCAAACACCGGAACGTGGAGTTCGCGGTGGGTGATTGGGTATATTTGAAGATCAAACCCTTCAAAGGCGTGTCCAGGATTCGGCGTTTGAAAAAGCTAAGTCCGAGGTATCTTGGTCCGTTTGAGGTGGTGGAGCGAGTTGGGGAAGCTGCTTATCGACTAGCACTTTCAGCACTCTTGGGTGGATTACATGATGTATTTCACATCTCAGTCCTTCGTAAGGCGGTGAAGGATCCAGCTCAAGTAGTGGAGAATGATCGGGTACCGGTCGAGTATGGGCTAACGACGAGGGTTAGACCCATTCGGATCGAGGATCGAGCCGAGAAACAGTTGCGGAACAAAGTGATCGGGATGGTCAAGGTTCGATGGGACAATTGTGGCCGTGAAGAGCTAACATGGGAGCGAGAGCAGACCATGCGAGCTGAATTTCCCGAGTTGTTTGTATAAGCTGTAGACCGTGTACCTTTTGTTATAACAGAGTTATCAAGTTATAGCATTGTTGGTTCTTGTTTCCTTACCGTGCAAATTTCGGGACGAAATTTTGTTAAGGGGGGAGGATTGTAACACCCCAAAAAGACTCAAAAATGGTTTTGAGGTGCAGGTCATTTTACACGGCCTGGGACACGGGCGTGTCCCAGGGCGTGTCGGGGGTACACGGCCTGGGACACGGGCGTGTCCCAGGGCGTGTCACTCAAATAAAATGCGTTCTGAGTCAGAAGATTACACGGCCTAGAACCAAGCCTTGAACACGGGCGTGTCAGGTTGGACACGGGCGTATCCGATGTCATGTGCCTACCTGTGTACTGCTTGCAGCTCGATGAAGCAGGGGTGACACGGGTGTGTCTCAGGAATGACACGGGCATGTCAGGTTTGACACGGGCGTGTCGATGCCCGTGTTCTGGTAAAGATCAGTCGGTATGAATACCGCGTGTGCCGCTTAAGGGTACACGGCCTGTGACACGGGTGTGTCACAGGCCGTGTCAGCCAAAAAAGTGTGATTTTGGGAAATCGTGGCCGTTCATTTTTCTCTCTTTGGATCCAAGGGCTCAGGTGATTCCTGGCTGGTTTAAATCAGCAGAAGCTTGAGTCATTCTTCACTTGGTAAATTGAAGAGAGAAAGAGAGAGGAGGAAGAAGGAGGAGGAGATCAAGCCACCGGCGGAGCTCCCGTGGTCCGATTCGTGATCCGAGGCCAGCGTTGTGAAGGCAAAGCTGCTGCGGTTCTTTCTCACCGGCTAGTTTCTGATGGCTCCCAAGAGATCAACAAGGGTAACGATCTCCCTTCTTGGACATGTGAAGTCCTTCTTTTCTGCATTGCATAGGGAAAACCCTTCCCCGCGAGTGTACGGTGGGTTGTGGTATCCCTTGGGGTAGATATGTGAAGTCCCCCTTGTTAGAGTCCGGATCTAGGCATGTTGTGTGAAGCCCATCTGGACCTGGTCTGGATCGGTGATGCTTGTTTGCATATCGGAGAAGGCTCCGTGATTATGGCTTGTATTGCCTTGTGCCTACCTATTGCTTGGTGCAGCAGGAAGTACTGGATGAAGTCCAGGAAATGAAGAGGGTTGGATGCAACTCTTGTGGCCGTGCGTTGCCACTTTATGAGCGGTTGAGCCGTTGGGCTGAAATCGATGAAAAGGCAGATTGCCGAACAGGAAAGGTGAAACCGACCCGCGCCTATAAATTGCCATGGATACTTCCGTATTCGAGGTGGCACGGCGACTTGAGCAACGGGGGGTGGCTGATACGTACCTGCGTTAGGTCTGTCCGACTTGGAAGCCTGGTTATGGGTTTTGTTGGAGCGCCTAATGAGAGTCTTAGGCCCGCGCGCCGGAAAGACTAGAATGCTCAAATACCGTGTAGACGGTGGTGTTGACCCTGGTATTTCGGTACACCAAGAATGTGCCCTGAGTGTACGGACTGTCGGGCCGTGTGGCCGATAGTTGTGATGGCATGAATGTGCATGCGCGCACATAGTTGCTATATGATGATGTCATGCTATGCAGGGAAAGAATGATAATGCCCCGAGAAAGGGGTAGGATTGTTATAATTGGGTCAGCTGAATGCTGATCGTTGCATTGTTTGCCACTAGTTGGGTGGATTGTCCCTATGCAGGTGCTGGAGAGCCAAGTGGTAAATGAAGGGTTGAAGCCCTACTGCTGTTGCTGCTGCTTCTGCGACTAGCCCTTGAAGGCTAAGCGAATGTTTTTGCTTGTTTTCTTTTACTCATGTATGGCCGGCCTACGCGCCGAGGTTTGTAAACCATACGGTGTGGAAAGAGGAACTGTAAGGCCTTAAGGCCAAACTCTATGTATTTGTTGTACATTCCGTGGTTATATATATAAAGGTGGTTTATATATTGGACATTCCTGGTTAGAGTTCAAATTACAACTTAAAGCTTCCGCTAGAATGCTCTGAGTTAGGATTCGTGTATGGTTTGGTATTATCCTGTGACCTCACCGTCTGTTTGTGGCATATAGTGTGGGGCCCCGGCCGGACCTTCTACTATACGTCATTTAACGGATGGTGTCGTTACATTGTCTTCCTACGAGTAGGCGACGATGAAGTGACCTTCTCTATAACCCCCTCAATGAAGAATACCCTAGAGAATGACGATGCCTATTTTTTCGTAGATGCCTTAGGTGAAGAATCTTCCTACTGCCTTTCCGAAAGTGAAAATAAATTTTCTGATTTTTGTTCTTCCTCTACTCTTCCAATTGAATCTCTGCAAGAAGCCGTTGTGGCCACTAGATCCACCCCTTTCAATTTTTCGTATAAAGAAAAAGTCTACGAAGACATTGTTTTGAAAAAGAAAGAATTTCCAAAACATCGTATGAAGAACCCCCTATCCTAGAATAAAAGAACTACCCGAACATCTTAGGTATGCCTTCTTAGAAAAGGACTCCAAGCTACCAGTAAAAGTTTCTGCCTACCTGACTGAAGTGCAAAATGATAAGCTCCTACTAGTGTTACGTAAACATCGCCGAGCTATTGCCTGGAAGATATCTGATATCAAGGGCATAAGCCCATCTTTCTGTACCCATAAAATCTTAATGGAAGATAATTCGCGTAATTCAATCCAACCTCAGTGTCGTATAAATCAAAATATGAAAGAAGTCGTAAAGGGCGAGGTTATAGAACTGTTAGACGCAGGAATTATCTATCTTATATCTGATACTAAGTGGGTTAGCCCTGTCCAGGTAGTGCCCAAAAGGGGAGGGATAACTGTAGTTAGTTATGAAAATAATTACTTAATCCTGACACGGACGGTGACGGGGTGGCAAATGTATATTGGCTATCGTAAGTTAAACGATGCTACCCGTAAGGACCACTTCCCCTTATCGTTCATCGATCAAATTTTAGAGCAATTATCCGACCATAGCTTTTATTATTTTCTCGATGGTCTCTAGGGGTACTTTCAAATCCCCATCTCTCTCGAGGACCGATAGAAAACTACATTTACTTGTCCCTTCAGCACCTTCGCTTACCGCAGAATGTTGTTTTGTTTGTGCAATGTGCCACCTACATTCACATGATGTGTACTTGCTATCTTTGACAAGTACGTAGAAAGCATTATGGAGGTGTTTATGGATTATTTCTCCGTGTTCGGCGATGTCTTCGATAGTTGTTTAGAAAACCTCGAAAAAGTCTTAGAAAGATGCGAAGAAACCAACCTTGCCCTAAATTGGGAAAAATGTCATTTTATGGTGAGGGGAGGGTTAGTTTTGGGTCATAAGATTTCTGCGAGAGGAATTGAAGTAGACATAGCTAGGATAGAATTTATCGAGAAGCTACCGCCGCCTACGAACGTCAAAGCTATAAGTAGTTTCCTAGGACACGCTGGTTTCTACCGCCGCTTCATAAAAGACTTCTCCAAAATCACCAAACCCCTTACTCATCTTCTGGAAAAATATGCCCCATTTATTTTTGATGAACTTTGTCTATCTGCCTTTGAATTAATAAAAGAAAAGTTAATTAATGCCCCAATTATGATAGCTCCGGTGTGGGACCTTCCCTTTGAAATTATGTGCGATGCGAGTAGTTTCATGGTGGGATCCGTACTAGGACAACGAATATCTAGAAACTTCCACCCCATCTATTATGCAAGTAAAACACTTACATCGACACAAGAGAATTATACCACAACTGAGAAGGAGCTCCTAGCTGTTGTTTTTGCTTTTGATAAATTCCATCCTAATATTACGCTTTCCAAAATTATCATTTTTACGGACCACTAGACCCTAAAGTATCTTCTTGCTAAGACGGATGCCAAGCCGCGCCTGTTTTGCTGGGTCTTACTCCTCTAAGAGTTTGACTTAGAAATCTATGATAAGCGAGGTGCCGTGAATTTAGCTGCCGACCATCTCTCACAATTAGATAATCCCTATATAGAAAAATTAGATGAAAAATCTTTTAATGATTTCTTCCCCGATGAGAAGCTGCTTTTAATTAACATATCCCCTTCTCCTTGGTTTGCACACATAGCCAACTATTTAGTGGCTCATATGCTCCCAAAAGAGTTCTCCTCTCAGCAAAAGAAGAAATTCTTTTCTTGAGTTGAAGAACTATTTTTGGGAGAACCCGCATCTTTTTCGAATTTATGTGGACCAGGTGATAAGGAGATGTGTTTCTTTTGAAGAAGGATTAGATATTTTAAAGCACTTACATGAAGGAACGACCGGTGGCCACTATCAAGCTGCTCGCACCGCTCACAAAGTGCTTTGTACGGGTTTTTACTAGCCTAGCCTATTTAAATACGCGGAAGCCTTTGTGAGTAGGTGTGATAGTTTTCAACGGTCGGGAGATATTTCCAATAAAAATGAAATGCCGCAAAATTATTTCCTTGAGTACGAAATTTTCGACCTCTGGGGAATTGATTTTGTTGGCCCTCTTTCTTTTAGCTTCGAAAACAAGTACATTTTAGTTATTGTCGATTATGTTTCACGATGGGCTGAAGGACAAGCTCTTCCTATTAACGACGCCCGAGTCGTAATTACATTTTTGAAAAAATTATTTCCTCGATTTGGTTCGCCGCGAGCCATTGGTAGCGATAGGGGTTCACATTTCTATAACGTGCAATTTTCTAAAATTCTTATTAAATATGGCGTTATGCATAAACTTTAAACTGCCTACCACCCCCAAACTAACGGACAAGTCGAAGTAGTGAACATGGAGCTTAAAAGAATTTTAGAAAAGACTATTTCCACCTCTAGAAAAGACTGGTCAACCAAATTAGACGATGCTCTATGATCCTACTGAATAGAGTACAAAACCGTCATCGGATGTACGCCATATCGGTTATTTAAGGAAAATCGTGCCATTTACCCGTAGAATTAGAACACCGTGCTTTTTGGGCCTTAAGGTTTTTAAATTTTGATCCCCACTCTGTCGCCGACCTTAGAAAATTTCAACTTAACGAACTCGACGAGTAGCGCTCTTACGCATACGAGAATAACAAATTTTATAAATAGCGGACGAATCATTTTCACGACAAGCACTTAAGGAACCAAAAAACCTTCAAGCCGGGCGACCAAGTTCTTTTATATAATTCACGTTTACATTTATTTCCTGGAAAACTAAAATCGCGATGGTCTGGGCCGTTTTCTGTTAAAGAAGTTTTTCCATATGGCACTGTTTTAATTTCATACCCTGATAAGGGTGAGTTCAAAGTGAATGGGCAGTATCTTAAACTTTATTTCTGTGGTGATGATGTCAGTCCGACCAATGTTAATTTTATTCTGCATGAACTTTAACTAGCTTAAGACTTTTTATTTCTATTAAAAACTTTAATTATTATTTTGGACAAATTATTTTTGGATAATATTATTTTGTTGCGTCGAGCTCAAACAATGTTTTAAACAAAGGTGCTCTTGGGAGGCAACCCAAGTTATTTTTCTATTTTTTTTTATTTTACACTTTTTCCCCGGATGGCTCCGACAAGCTGAAGCTTCTGCAATCGCCTGCTCCAACATTGTTGAATCCATCACAAAGTCCAAAGAAGACATTTCATAAAGATCCAAAGCGCAAGCATGGGGGAGCGACATTAATCAACCTTCCGCGACTCGTAAATCTGGGGAAGTACCTGTTTTCAATTTTGTACTTATATTTATGTTTTAATTTTTCTCTCTCCTTCCCCTCTTTTTTCCATTGAGGACAATGTCCATTTTAAGCTTGGGGGAGGATTTCCTCCTTCTCTTTTCTTTATTTTGTTTCTTTGAAAAAAAATCAATCAAAATCAAAAAAAAATTAGTGCTTTCTCCTTTTTCTTCTTAAAGAAAAATCTCAAAATCCAAAAAAAACTCTAAAAATTCAAAAAAAAGATAATATCTTTAATAATAAAAAAAAAAGAATATTTCAAAATCAAAAAAATATATATGTTATTTGTTTAGTTTAAACTAATTTTGGTATTTCAATAGTACTTGATTTTGTTTTGTTTTTTTTTCAAAATTTCCTATAATAACTTAGCTAATTATAATCTTTCTCATTGTTTTTTTAATTATGTTTCACAAGTAAAATGTTGGTCATGTTGTGTTCCTAATTCACGGTAGCATGTTAACATGAAGCGTTTTTCTAAAACTCGCATTTTTATTATGGTTTCTCGTTCTTTATTTTCTTTACATCCTAAAAACCTTTCTTCCACTATTTTACTTTTTGTTTTTGGATAATTTTTGTAATGTCAACTTTGAGTAGTATAGTAGATGTGAATGATTGTAGACTCGTATTATTCTTATTTTCAAAATAAGTTCATTCGTCTCTATTTAATATCTAGGACCTACTCTTTGAAATTTTCCAAAACTAATGTTGTAGGCAAATTTTAGGACCACGAAAATGATGTAGGCCGTCTTTGTTTTAGTTTGAGCCTTCTCGCCAACCCAAAAATTATTCCCCTAGTTAGCCGCTTTTGAGCCTTTTCCTATTCCATTTGATAACTCCACTTATCATTTCATTTTTCATCGAAGCCAAATTTTCCAACCGATCACATCACACTAACTTTTTGAGTTTCATAAAATTTCTGATTATGATAGAGTTGTTTTGTGATATACTTGGAGAAAATTTTGAAATAATTTGCTCAAAAGAAATATTTAATTTTGTGGCCAATTTCAAAAAGAAATGACAAATTATTTATTACTTTTGTTTTGAAAAGAAAAAATATATATGTTATCTTTGAAAAATTTGAAACTCTTTATTTTGGTTTAGTGTGATTTTTGAGCCTCCTTTTTTATCTTTGAATTACATTCCTAATTATATGTCTAAACCAAACATTTTGGTTCTAATAAGTCGAGTTGATTCATGCTCTTAGGTTTTCTTTTAGCTAAGTTAAGAAGAAAAGTATATTAGTTAAGTTTTGGATTTGAATTTAGATTTTTGTTCTTTGATTGATTTGGGTATAAAATGCATCTTAGAATCTAGTAACAACTTAATGCTCTATTTCATTTGTTGCCTTGCTTTGACTTATTTAAAGAATTCTATTAAAAACTTGGATGAATTGTCTTTTTTAGTAAAGTTTATAAAAAGTTAAACCATGTTTAAATAATTATTTTAGGTTTATGTTTCACCTTCTCCCTACTTAGAATTTTGCATAGTACTTGTGTTAGCATAATTAGAATTTTCCTGATTAGTCACTTTTATGTTAACTAGTTTTTATATTTTTGCTTGAGGACAAGCAAAGCTTACGCTTGGGGGAGTTTGATAATATATTTTGTAGTTTAAACTATTAGGGTAATTACAAGTTTTTATTATAGAAATCTTGTTTTTAAAGTTTTATTTTGACCTCATTTTGTATATATTTTAATACCACTAATGTTTTCTTTTTTCCTTGTGGGTTTGCAGGTTTTCAGCAAATTCGTCGACCTCAGCTTTTCGTCGAGCTCATTTCGTCGAACTTAGCCATTTCGTGAAGCTCCGCCTTCTTTCTGCGTTCGACGTTCGTCGAGCTCGCCTGAATTCATCAACCTTGCCTTTAGCCCTAGTTCGTCAAGCTCAGCCTTCAATTCTGCGTTCGACGAACGTATTCAAATTCGTCGACCTCGCCTTCAGCCCAAGTTCGTCGAGCTCAGTCTTCAGTTCTACATTTGACGAATGTCTTCGAAATCGTCGACCGCAGCAATTTCATCAACCTTCAGCCTTCAAATCCACATTCGACGAACGTCTTCAAGTTCATCGACCTAGACCTTAGCAAAGTTCATCGACCTCGCCTTCAGAAAAGTTCGTCAACCTCAGCGTTCGTCGACCTCCCCTCCACATTTTGCGTTCGACGAACGTCCCCAATTTCGTCGAGCTCGCCAGAATTTGTCAAGCTCAGCATTTTCATCAAGCTCCCCCCCCCCTTCTCAGTTCGACATTTGTCAGCCTCATTTTCTACGTTCGACGAACAGTTCTTTCCGCCATTTCGTCGAGCTCAGCCTTTAATTCTGCATTCGACGAACTCCTCCAAATTCGTCGACCTCGCCTTCAGTTTGGCGTTCGTCGATCTCCCGTCCACCTTCTCTTTTATCCATTCGTCGGGCTCTCCCTCCTTCTCCTCTGATTTCGTCGAGCCCTCTCTCCCAGTTCGTCGAGCTTACCTGTTGCCGAGGGCAAGTCCCGCTTTTCAGAAAAGCCTACTGCCGTCATTAATGCACGTCACCCGTACCAAGGCAATCATCATTTCTCGCCAGATCTCGTACCAAGGTCAACTCATGGTTGGATGCATGGGCATTTCCTGCTCTTTGAAAAATCTATAAATAGAGCCCCGACCCTTGTGAAAAAAAGATAGAATTTTTGGAGAGTGGAAGTGCTGTCATTTTCAGTTATCCCTTAGTATTCTTCCTCTCTCCTATTTTTATTTCAGTTTTTCTGTTTAGTTTTAGTTTTACTCTTCTGTAATAGTTTAGTTTAGTTTAAGTTTTAGTGCTGGCATAGTTTTCATTTCCTACAAAGTGTAATTTTTTGTATTCCAAGTTGTAGCTCTCTTTTGAATTAATATAAAGTCTGGTTGATTTTTCTTGTCTCTATTTTGTTTCTATGCACTCCTACTCATCTCTCTTCCTCCACTTCACCATGAGTAACTAATCCTCCTTGTACTCGATCTTGATGATCCGAGGTTCGAGTTGATTAAGTTATGATGCTCTAGTTTACTTTTCCTTTGTAAGGTTTAGACCTTGAATTACCCTTGATTAATCTTGTTTGGAGTTATATCATTGATATATAATTTCCATATTCGTTTCCACTCTTAGCTAGCCAAGAGGCTCGTAGTTTGGAGTGAACGCTTAAGAGTAAAGAGAGTTGCATGCACCCCTTGAGAGAGGCAGACGTTAAATCTCCCGGATTGGAGTGAAATCCAATAGCGGGGTTCACAGCGTAAAGCGAGCTTTAGGCCTCCGATTTGGACAAGAGTTTGGTCGGACCTTCCTAAACTCAGGTGGGCACGACTTCGAGAGAAGCGTATTCTTATTTTAGGAACCTCCACGATCAAGGTCCTTTGCCTTATTAAGTTAGAGTTTATTATCGCATTTTTGATCAACTTAGGCTGAGGTGATTCTCGATCGAGTGTTTTTTTATTTCATCGTTTCAACCCCCCGTTGTAATCGCTTTTAGTAGCTCTTTATTTAACTGCAAGTAGTTCTCGTTTTAGCGCAATATTTCTTTTCTCAATTGCAATTAGTTTTCTCTTAACAAACCATAAAATAATCCTTCGATAAGATAATAGTCTTCGTGTGAGTAAGATTACTTAACAGTTCTCGAATTTTAATACGACACTAGTGTCCCCTTGCTACAATTCGATAGGTATACTTGCCTAGTTGGGTTGCTAGTTCGATTTTATTCTCTTTGCGAATATTCTGTCCACCAACAGCACCCCGCATGTGGGCGCGCCTGCATAGGTCATCGCTAGCGCCACCGCCCCCCACAACTATCGACGTCCCCCTCCGTATTTGTCTACCTCCTCCGCCGCCGACCGCCCCTAATCACCGCCGCCTCCAGGAACCTTGCCCGACCTCCCAAATTTCTCGGGGGGCACTCTCATCATTTGTCAAAAGTGGTGATTCAGGTGATCAAAACAAAGAAACTCCATTCTCCAGCATGAATCATTGCCCGGCACAATTACCACAATGACCCTCCCAAAAATTTTAAATAGACTCTCAGACATTCATTTGAATACAAACAACTTCAGAGGCAAGAGAGAGCTCTGAGGTTTTTCGACGAGATCGTGGACTTAAGCTGATTCTCCACTCAGGAATTCTCTTTGCTCCCCTACTCGCGCTCAGGCTCCAGCACTCCCTAAGTCACATCAATCGCCTCTACGAGAGCACTCTGATCAAGGTTCCGCATCAATGAGAGAGCTCCCCTACAGAAGCTCCATTGACATAGAGAATTTCTCGGCCGAAACGCTCCAACCCTGGTTCTGCGAGCTAATCCACACTCCAAAACTGGAGCGCTTTCATCGAGCCTCCGAGAATTTAGCCATTTTTCCTCATTTCCTACACCTGCAACGGAGAAGCGGTCTGTCGCCCTCCAAGATCAAACCAAATACTGCAAATATACAATAAGTTAGGGGATTTTGGCACGGCATAGTCCAGTCATGTAGTTTTTCACCCTTTCCGGGTTTTCCACACAAAAAAATGTCTCTTGTCATTTGCTACGGTTCATCTTGACTATTTACGCACTCAATCCGATTTTTCCAGGCCGAGGAAAGACCGAGCGACCCACAATATTTCTTATTATATGGAGGGATCATTTTCCCCTTGAAAACTATTGCGCTTCGCTCAATGCCCTCAGTAGACCGATTCCAGATCGGCCCGTCTTAGCCCCGGGCGATCGAGTATGCACACAGTCAAAGTAAAAAAAGAGAGATTGTACACACACACAACTTTAGCGTGGAAAACCCCGGAAAGGGGAAAAACTGTTGGAGTTACCATGGTGATCAAGAAGTGGTCAAACATGTAATCTCACTGCCAACGCGATATGAGCCTGTAGGGTCGCACATACGAGCATGTGGAGAAGTTGGAAGATTGACTGTGTTGGTAAGGGTTACCAATCACCACACAGAATGGGGTCGGGCAAACGTTGCCAAAGGAGTTTCGTCGAGAGTCGTCGAGTATGACTCGCCGACTAAGGCAAAGTCGTCGAGAGTCGTTGGGAGTCGTCGAGTATGACTCGCCGACTAAGGCAAAGTCGTCGAGAGTCGTCGAGAGTCGTCGAGTATGACTCGCCGACTAAGGCAAATTCATCGAGAGTCAAACTGTTGGATTCTCGACGAATCTGTCTGCTGATTCTCGCCGATTCTGTCTACTGATTCTCACCGATTCTGTCTTCTGATTCTCGCCGACTGATTCTCACCGAACCTGTGTTGATTCTCGGCGAATGATTCTGAAACCCTATTTTGGGTGGTCTGCGGATAGCGATACTCTGAGGTCTGTTTATGCCTTTGGTATAAATTGAGACTTAGGATTTTGGGAAAGGCATCGGGCTTTTTCTCCTGTGGCCAAATCGAACCCGACGGAAGCGTTCCGCCGCTCATTCGCTCCGCCGATTCCCGAATCCCGCCGGACGGAAGCGTTCCGCCGCATCGTTCGCTCCGCTGACCACCTCCTCTCCGGTGACAGTCGTCGGTGTTGCTATTCCTGGCATGGACCTAGCAGCCCGTGGAAGTGCAAGGTGCAGTTGATCTCCTTCCCGATCTTTCGTGCGACGAGGCTCGGTGCTCTCCTGCTCATGTGGATTTCTGCAGAGACGTAGACGTTATTCTACGTAGAACTCGCCATCGACAAGGACTCATATCTTGGAGAATATCTGTTGAGTTTTGACTCAACACCGGAAAGGTAATTTTGACCCAGTTATTTCTTAACTTCTTGATTCAATATTCAAGGCCCGATCCCAATCTCTTTTGGGTTATTCTTGATTTTATTACTTCCACTGCGTGCACAAGTGTTGTGCCATCCTCATAGACAAACCCAACAGTGGTATCAGAGGGAGGTTTTGGCCATGATTGTTGTATTGGAAGTTAGGTTATTCAAGTACGTGTAAACCTAGAGATTTAGAAGTGTTCTAAATATCTAGATTTAATCCTGGAACATCAATTATTGATGACTTTCCAAGGGAAATCCGTGGGCCCATAACCCACAGGTTAGGGTCTCTGCCCCTTGGAACCCCGCCATGAACGTCTGGGATTTCGTGGTAATTTCTAATTGTTAGAAATTGTTGTCTCCTTAGCATTAACCGTCCCTCGAGTGGTTAACGAACCCGTGTATTATTTTGGATTTTGAATCCAACAATGAGAGACGAGTTTGTCTACTTCTTTAAGTTGAGTTGCCTTTGCCTTTGTCCAATGCATGTAAATCTGAAGATTTGGAAGAGTCCGGATGTTCAGATTTAGCCCTTTCTTTTATCAAATATTGATAGTGCCATGTTGTGCACATAAGGGATGCATGTGGATTTTAGAAATGTTTTTTTGTGGATGTGCACATTGATCAAATATTGATCATGGTTAATTGTTAACCTATTATCAAAAATTCCCTTCATCAAATATTAAGTCTTCGGATGCCTTCCGATGGATAACACTCTTCCTGCCTCGATCGATGAAGTGTGGGCTTGCCAAAGCAAGGTGCATTAATCTATCTTGGTAAGGGTGCGAGCGAATAATTGTGATATCCCACTGTCGACATCGGGTCCAACTTAACTAGGTGACCTCAAAGGTTGAGTGCCTAGAGGCATAGGGTTGGCATACACCATATGATGGGTGCGAATAAGGAGTTATTCACCAACCATACAAGAATTGCATGAGGATGCAATTGGCAAGCGTTGCCTACCTAAATAACCACATCGTGAGAGAAAAGCCAAAGCTGACTCATTGTGTTGGTGAAATACAGATCTTGTCCACTAAGAGAGTAGCTCGCATGAACTCTCCGAATTTATAGTGAGGGCCATCATTTCGAATAAAATAGTGGGAGTTTTAATTGAAGTCCAAATTAAAAAAATAAATTGTATTTTGAAATTTTGGTGCTGATATTATTCTGCATGAATTCTTGTAGAATTCCATGGCAAGTGGTTTACACTCCACTCTGTCTCTAAGAGCCATCCTTGAGAAGGATAAGCTCAGTGGGACCAACTACAAGGACTGGTACAGGAACCTGAGAATTATTCTCAGGCAAGAGCGAAAGCTCTATGTCTTGGAAGAAGAAGCCCCCGAGGTGCCGACCGGGAACTCTTCCCGTGCTGATAAGGATACTTATAAGAAGTATACTTATGACGCCTTAGACGTCGAATGTCTTATGCTTGCCACCATGAACTCTTAGCTTCAGAAGCAACATGAGAACATGGGGTGCAAGGAGATTGACGAGCATCTCAAGAAAATGTTTCAAGGGCAGGCTCATCAAGAGAGGTTCGATGTCACAAAAGCATTATTTCAGTGCAAGATGGGAGTTCGAGACTCAGTAGGGACTCATGTACTCAAGATGATTGGGTATATAGAGAACCTTGAAAGGCTGGGTTTCCCTCTAGGTCAAGAGTTGGCCACAGATCTGATCCTGCAATCGTTGCCGGACAGTTATGAGCAGTTTGTCTTGAACTACAACATGAATGAAATAGATAAGACACTGCTCGAGCTCCTAGGCATGTTAAGAACTGCCGAGATCAACATGAAGAAGGCCAAGCCTTCCAGCCTCATACTGATGGTGCATAAGGGCAAGTGCAAGGCCAAGGGCTCTAAGAAGACGAAGGTGGGACCTAAGTCATATCTTGAGCCCAAGTCTTCTGCACTGAAGAAAAAGAAGAGCACGGTGAAGGAAGGGAAATGCCACCACTATGGCAAGGCTGGTCATTGGAGGAGGAACTGTCCTTCTTACATTGAGGGTCTGCAAAAAATGAAGGAAGGTATGACTTTCGCTTCAAATATTTACGTTATAGAGATAAACCTTTCTGCTCCTTCATCTTGGGTATTGGATACCGGATGTGGTTCACACATTTGTATAAATGTGCAGGAACTGGAAAGGAGAAGATTGATGAGTAAAGGGGAGGTGGACCTGCGCATCGGCAATGGAGCAAGATTTGTTGATGTAGCCGTAGGGGTTTACCATCTTTCTTTGCCCAGTGGGCTTGTAATAGAATAAGATAATTGTTATTTTGTTCCGGCCATAACTAGAAACATTATATCCATTTCATGCTTGGACATGATTGGATTTTCTTTTATAATTAAGAACAACTGTTGTTCTATATTTAAGAATGATGTTTATTATGCTGTAGCCCAATTGTTTAATGGTCTTTATGTTTTGAACTTGGACCATCTGATCTATAATGTCGAAAATAATAAAAGACTAAGAACAAATGACTCAAACCCTACATATCTCTGGCATTGTCATTTGGGCCATATAAACGAAAAGCGCATATCCAAGCTCCATAAATATGGACTTTTGGACTCATTTGATTATGAATCATTTGAGCGATGCGAATCTTGTTTGTTAGGCAAGATGACTAAAGCCCCTTACACTGGTTATACTGAGAGGGCTGAGGATCTCTTGGGTGTTGTACATAGTGATGTATGTGGACCAATGAGCTCCATGGCTAGAGGTGGGTATTTCTACTTCGTTACATTTACTGATGATTTCAGTAGATACGGATATGTGTATCTTATGAAGTGCAAATCTGACACCTTTGAAAAGTTCAAAGAGTTCAAGAATGAAGTAGAAAACAAGTTGGGTAAAAGGGTTAAAGCACTCTGATCTGATCGAGGTGGCGAATACCTGAGTTATGAGTTCCGTGATCATCTGAAAGAGTGTGGTATTGTATCACAGCTCACTCCACCTAGAACACCACAACATAATGGTGTGTTTGAGAGGAGAAATTGTACTCTATTAGACATGGTACGTTCGATGATGAGTCATGCAGACTTGCCTGTTTCCTTTTGGGGTTTTGCTTTAGAGACTGCTGCAATGACACTGAATCCCGCTCCAATAAAAATGGTTCTGAAGACACCATATGAGATATGGACTTGGAAGCGTCCTAGTATGTCGTTCATTAAAATTTGGGGTTGTGAGGCATACGTGCGACGTCAAATGCCTGACAAGCTGGAACCCAAATCGGATAAATGTTATCTAGTGGGATATCCTAAGGAAACGAAAGGGTATTACTTTTATCTACCGTCCGAGGGCAAAGTGTTTGTCGCAAGGACTTGGGTCTTCTTGGAGAGAGAATTCTTATCAAGAAAGACTTAAAAGGTAGAACTTGAAGAAGTTCAAGAGCAACAAGTAGTGAATGAACCGGAATTGGATTCTGAGATAGGACTACAAGATGTTGTAGCTAGAGAACCTGCTCAAGAAACACGAGTCCTACGTAGATCTGGTAGACCTAGATTTGAGCCTGAGAGATATGGATTTATCATGTCTCAAATAGGTAATGTGTTGCTTATGGATCATGATGATGAACCAGCAACCTACCAAGAGGCTATGAATGGATCGGACTCCGACAAATAGCTTGAGGCTATGAAATCTGAAATGGACTCCATGTATGCAAACCAAGTTTGGAACTTCGTGGAACCACCTGAAGGGGTACGACCCATAGGGTGCAAATGGGTCTTCAAGAAGAAGACCGGCATGGATGGGAATGTACAGACATTCAAAGGGCGACTGGTGGCTAAGGGTTTCAAGCAAATTCATGGTATTGACTATGATGAGACCTTTTCCCCTATTGCCATGGTAAAGTCCATAAGGATATTGCTTGTTATTACTGCGTATTATGACTACGAGATTTTGCAGATGGATGTCAAAACAGCTTTACTTAATGGAAACCTCCTTGAGGAAGTGTACATGACACAACCCGAGGTTTTTGTATCCCCAAATGAAGCCACTAAAATATGAAAGCTGAATAGGTCCATCTATGGACTGAAGCAGGCCTATCGAAGTTGGAATCTTTGCTTTGATGAGAAAATCAAAGAGTTTGGTTTCATCAAGAATGAAGATGAGCCTTGTGTTTACAAGCGAATCAGTGGGAGCATTGTTATCTTTCTGATATTATATGTAGATGACATACTGTTGATTGGGAATGGCATTCCTACCCTGAAAGTTGTTAAGAACAACCTAGGGAACTGCTTTTCTATGAAGGACTTGGGTGAAGCGACTTACATACTCGATATTAAGATCTATAGAGATAGATCGAAGAAGTTGCTGGGTTTAACCCAGAGTATATACATTGAGAAGGTGTTGAAGCGGTTCAACATGCTTGGGTCCAAGAAAGGATTTTTACCCATGTCTCATGGTGTGAATCTCTCTAAGGACTAGTGTCCAAAATCTTATGATGATAAGGACCGCATGAAGTTGATTCCATATGCTTCGGCAATTGGATCAATCATGTATGCAATGTTATTTACTCGACCTAATGTCTCCTTTGCTTTGAGCATGACTAGCAGGTATCAGTCAGACCCCGGTGAGTGTTACTGGATTGCAGTCAAGAATATCCTGAATTACTTGAGAAGGACAAAGGATGTGTTCTTGGTGTATGGTGGAGACGAAGAGCTCGTTGTAAATGGTTACACGGATGCTAGCATCCAAACTGATAGGGACGACTCAAAGTCTCAGTCAGGTTTTGTGTTTTGTGTTAATGGAGGAGTTGTAGACCGGAAGAGTTTCAAGCAAGTGACAGTTGCTGATTCTACTACAGAAGCCAAGTATATCGTTGCAGCTAACGCATCGAAGGAGGCTGTATGGATTAGGAAATTCATCGTCGAGCTTGATGTAGTTCCTAGCATTGTTGGCCCCATAGTTCTCTACTATGATAAATAAGGTGCAATTGCATAATCTAAGGAACCTAGATCTCATCAGCGCTCCAAGCAAATACTTCGGCGGTTCCATCTTATTCGTGAGAATGTCAAACGAGGAGATGTGAACATTTGCAGAGTGCCGACTGAGGATAATATTGCGGATCTACTGACAAATCCTCTCGCGCAGAGAAAGCATGATGGTCATACTAGATCAATGGGTATACGATACCTAAATGATCAGCTCTAGTGAGAGTCTTGTGGGTTGCGTGTAAACATATATTCTGTTGGCTATTTTTTATTTATTCATATGATGAATTGTGTACCAGAATTTTTCTTTTGCAATCAATGGCAATTTCTTTTATTATGGTTTCTCTATGCGATAGTTAATTGTTAACATAATAAATACCCTTAGAATGTTCGCTTCCATACGACATCAAGTACGTGACTTGAATGTGAGAGCCTATGATTTATTTGAAGCTTCATTCTTAAAAGGTCCCTGGTCGTTGTATCATCATAGAAGCTAAGGGTGATGATGATACATTTAGACTAGCATGTGCGTTGACTAATGACTAGTTCTCACGGGTCATGATATTTGTATATCAAGTTATCACGTGGGTACTTGTTAATGAACAAGTTGTACTGGACAGACCCAACCTGAGACTACTCTGTGGATTGTTATCTAAACGTGTCATGAGTAGGTCTCAATTGACAATAGTGTTGTGATCCTTTGACCTTAAGTCACAACATTCATCAAGTGAGGAAGAGTGTGCTCTGATGCCATCTAAAGTCTTCCTTGAGAAAGGTTGATGATAAGGGTGGTTGTTGGGCACGTTACGAATCATTTGGGTGTTTGTGTGTGAGCAGATATGGGATTTGTCCTCCTATATGACAGGAGTTGCATCCATGGGCCCCTTGATGGAACTGGACTGAGAAATGCATGGCCATGCTTGGTTGAGTAAATATGTGATATTGGACTCACCATTCTCTGGAAGTCCGTTCTAGATCAAGAAACTTTGATTGAGCTATTACAAGGGTGACACGGTCCATGCCTCTAGTTCTTTCCGGATGTAAAGGACAAAGGTACAAAGACAACGCTGGGACATTGCTCATAAAGGCTTATGAATTATGAACTCTTATTGCTTGGGTAGCAATGATGCATTGCTAGATGCCGCTCATTGTTTGTGAGGTTTTTGGTTTGATACTTTCAAGATCAAGTGGGAGACTGTTGGAGTTACCATGGTGATCTAGAAGTGGTTAAACATGTAATCTCACTACCAACGCGATATGAGCCTGCAAGGTCACACATAAGAGCATGTGGAGAAGTTGGAAGATTGACTATGTTGGTAAGGGTTACCAAACACCACACAGAATGGTGTCGGGCAAACGTTGCCAAAGGAGTTTCGTCGAGAGTCGTCGAGTATGACTCGCCGACTAAGGCAAAGTCATCGAGAGTCGTCGGGAGTCGTAGAGTACGACTCGCCGACAAAGGCAAAGTCGTCAAGAGTCGTCGAGAGTCATCGAGTATGACTCGCCGACTAAGGCAAATTCGTCGAGAGTCAAACTGTTGGATTCTCGACGAATCTGTCTGCTGATTCTCACTGATTCTGTATACTGATTCTCGCCGATTCTGTCTTCTGATTCTCGCCGAACCTGTGCTGATTCTTAGCGAATGATTCTGAAACCCTATTTTGGGTGGTCTGCGGATAGCGATACTCTCAGGTCTGTTTATGCCTTTGGTATAAATTGAGACTTAGGGTTTTGGGAAAGACATCGGGCTTTTTCTCCTGTGGACGAATTGAACCCGGCAGAAGCGTTCCTCCGCTCGTTCGCTCGGCCGATTCCCGAATCCCGCCGGACGGAAGCATTCCGCCGCATCGTTCGCTCCGCCGACCACCTCCTTTCTAGCGACAGTCGCCGGTGTTGCTATTCCTGGCGCATACCAATCAGTCCGTGGAAGTGCAAGGTGCAGTTGATCTCCTTCCCGATCTTTCGTGCGATGAGGCTCAGTGCTCTCCTGCTCATGTGGATTTCTACAGAGACGTAGACGTTATTCTACGTAGAACTCGCCATCGACAAGGACTCATATCTTGGAGCATCTCTGTTGAGTTTTGACTCAACACCGGAAAGGTAACTTTGACCTAGTTATTTCTTAATTTCTTGATTCAATATTCATGGCCCGATCCCAATCTCTTTTGGGTTGTTCTTGATTTTATTACTTCCGCTGCGTGCACAAGTGTTGTGTCATCCTCATAGAAGAACCCAACAAAAACCACGTGGTCGGGTCTGTGCCAGCCAAGATCCACTATTTTCCTCTATTATAGTGTTCTTGTAGAGAGAATGCGAGGGCGACAGGCCGCGCCTCGTTACAAATACTGGGGGGTTGAGAGAGCTCTTCTTTGGTGACAGGCCACCGCTTAGGAGTTCGTGCACTCTGACGTGCGTCTTTCTTGAGTGTTTGCTAATCAGGCTTGCACTCCGTAGAATGCCTGGACATTATCCCTCATAGTGAGGAGGGTCTCCTTAGTCGGCACTTCACTCTTTCTTCTTTGGGCGGCGCTTAGAGGAGAACCTGCCAGATTAGTGAGTGAAAGAGGAGCAGAGGAGGAGCGTAGAGAGAGAAGCTCTGGGGAGAAGTAGAAATGAAGAGAGAGAGAGAGAGAGAAGGAGAGAATGAAGGAGGATCCACCCAAATGAACTATCAGGGGTGCTTATATAGGATTTCCGAGGTGGTTACGGTGGTTTCGGTGGTTAATCATGGATCGGAGGGTCGTGATCATTCGTAGCGATCGGAGGGCCGTAATGTCCCGCCGCGATCAGACGGTTTAGGGAAGGCCGGCCCACGATGGTGGTCGGAGGAGGCGCGCCTGCTGGAGGCCGCCCGAGGGAGGGGGCCGGCTGCGGGCGGCCGGTCCTGGGCGGCCGGCCAAGGCCACCCGATCGGAGGTGGTCGGCCGACCGTGGCTGCCGGCCGCGAGGAGGCGGCCAGACACGGTCGGCCGGCCGCGCCCGCCGGCCGCAAGGGGGCGGCCAGCCACAGACAGCCGGCCGCGGCCGCCAGCCACAAGGAGGCTGCCAGCCGAGGCCGCCGACAGAAAAGGGGGCGGCCGGCCTCGGGCGGCCGGCCTCGGGTGGCCGGCCGAGGCCGCCGGCCGCGAAAGGGGGGCGGTCGGCCGCGGGAGTCCGGCCTCCGGCCGCAATGGGGGGGCGGCCGGCCATGGGTGGCTGGGCGCCGCCCACCGCCCGCCCGTAAAGACGGCGGCGGCGGCGGTTGCAATTTGCCACGTGGCAGTTGCGGGATCCGGTGCGCGGTGGTTGCTCGATCTGGCGTACTGGAGTTGGGATCCGATGTGCGGTAGTTTGGATCCGCCGCACGGTGGTTTGGATCCGCCGCGCGGTAATGGGATCCGGCGCGCGGTAAAGGGATCTGACGCACGGTAGTTAAGATAATCCTCTATAAATTGGGGGGTACCCATCATTTGCCCCCCAAAATTCCCTTGTCTTGGAGAGAATGGAAAGCGCGGGAATTTTCTTCTTTACGACGGGGCTGGGCGGCGATGGCTGGAACGGGTGCAAACACCGAGATTGGAGGCGACGACGACAGTGCTAAGGTGAGACTCTAACCGAGAGAAAGGTCCGAGCACCGGACGACACCGGAGGGGAGGAGGCCCCTCGCGCCACACGCACGTAGGCAGTGCGTGCGGGCGTGGGGTCCGACCCTCGCGCTGCGCGCGTGCACAGGATTGGACCCACGCGCAGAGCCCCCGCGCGGGGGGCGCGCGGGGCTGAACCCTCGCGCAGGGCGCGTGCGGTTCGGCCGCACGCAGGACGCGGGCAGTGCGGCCGCTCGCTCGCGCGCTATCCGGGCGCACAGGCGCGCGTGCGTACTCGTACGTGCGGGGGCAATTCCCGCGCGCGGTGCTTTGTTCATGCGGGTGATGCGTGCGTGGGCTAATTTTATGCGTGCTTTGTGCACGTGTGTGGCTTGAATGCGTGGGCACAATGTGTGCGTTCTTTGTAGTTCCCACTGGTGCACAATGTTTGTGTGGGCTGGAGCCATGCGCGGCACGCCCGTGTGACTTGATCCTCACAGATCGGGCACACGCTTAGGATTTAATCATGCTCGAACTTTCTTTACCGACCTTACTTTTCCGTTTTTCAGGTTTCCAAGCGGTGCGCACGGAGCCGTCCTATACGGCTGCGCTCGAGTCTCTCCCTCGAGCACGTAGCTATTTGGAGGACGTGCTTCAACTTCCCCCCCGATTTGGAGGTGAGGATCCCTAGTCCTGAAGAGCAGGTGCAAAACCCTCCGCGTGGCTGGATGACCCTTTGCGAGTCGTCTCTTCGATGCGGCTTTCGCCTTCAGGCTTGCAAGGAAGTTGCCGAGATTCTGAAGTTCTGCGGCGTTCATGTGTCGCAGTTTACCCCTCTTGGGATGACGCGGATCATGGGGTTGATCTCGTTTTTTTGCGAGCACAGATCGAGGTTTTCCTTTGATATTTTAAAGGATTGGTTCGAGGTGGGTACTGACGGCGGGGGCTGCGTGGACGTCTTCAGCAATAAGAGGTGGCTGGAGTTCGAAACCCGGGTGGATCGTTGCCATAGGAATACCTTGTTTGGATATGTCAGGAACCCAGGTGGATTGCCAGAGGTGTGGATTGTGCTTCCGGACCGTTGTCGGCGTCCTAGAGGACACGAGCGGGAGTTTACTCCCGTCCTTGGTTTTGTGGAGCACCGAGATCCGGGGAATATCTTATTTTGCTTTTCTACTTTCGTCGATGAGAAGCTCCAGCTGCTATGCGGGTTGTCTATTGATTCAAGACGTGCTGCCACCATTCCTCTCTCCCGTGACAGGAATAGGAAGCTAGTGTTGTGAGGTTGTAGAGTTGAGGAGGCGGGTCCTAGCCTTCTATTGCGATAGGATGTACTTTCAGAGGGGGCTTCCCCTTGCGGCTCTAAAGCGGGAGGCGAGCCAGATTATGAGGATCTTGTGGTCATGGGGTCCTCTTCCTCCCCCAGGATTACCCAGCACGGGCTACAGTGCGATAGGTGGTGAAAGGAAAGAGGGTATCCTCTTCCTTGGAGGCGATGAACCATGCGGTACGTATGATCTCAACGTTTGAGTAGTGGCTTTGGAGGAAAGCTCTTCTAACTTGTCCCTATTCTTTTGCAGATGGAGACTCAGGCGAACATTGCGCTTACGTGGAATGACCACTACGCAAGCCTGAAGGATGGGTTTATGGCCCTTCAGGGTGAGCTCCGGGAGGCAAAGTGTGCCCTTTCGGATCTGAAAGGGCGACGAGAGCGCGATATTTCGCGACTTAGGCAGATTGGGTCTGAGCTGCGGTGTGAGCTAGAGGACGCCAAAGCTGCGCACAGTGCCGAGAAGACGGCTGCGGAGGAGACTTTGCGTCTTTTAGATGAAGCTTGGGCAGAGCTGGAGTTATCCAGGGCAAAGGTGATGCACCTTTCCTCTGCGGAGCGGGAGGTTGAGCTGAATACGGCTGGTTTGGCAGAGTTCCGGGACTCTGTGGATTACATGCGAGATCGGTGTCAGATCTCTAAGGAGGTCCGCGAGGAGGTGTGGACTCAGGAGGTGGAGCCACATATGGAGGACTTGCGGGAAGTCTCTTTCTGCCAGTGGATGGCGAAGACCCTTCGGATGGTGTCCCAAAAACGGGGATGCGACGTTACCGGCCTCGGGCTAGAGGAATTGTCAGAGGAGGAGGGCTCTGATGCTGAGGCAGGCGAGGCTGCTGAGTGACAGCAATATCTCTTTGGTGCTCATTATTGATTTGTATACATGTACTTCTTTGTATTTGTGGGCTTGTCTCCGTCGATTTGTACCTTTGTACTATTTTGATTTGTACCTTTGTACTCCTTTGACTTGTGTATATGTTTGTTGAGTGGTCGTCATTACCTTTGCTTTTGACTGTTGCGGCCAACTGTTGTCTTAGCCAAGCACCAACCGCGAGGGGCAGGCCCTGAGCGGTGGAAGAGTGTTTGCTCTAGATAAGGGTGAAGAGTTATGGGTGCTCTTGCCTATTGTCGGCAGGAGGCCATGTTTGTTCGAACCCCTGCGAGTTGCGGTGAAACCGGTGGTATTGGAGTGGCGTGGCCCCGTAGACCCTGACGACGTCGCAACTTACTACTAGGCGAAGAGCGTCCCCTTATGCCAGGGTAGATAAGCTGAGACCATCGCACTGCGGGCTGCGCGTAACTGAGGGATCTGGCTCCCGACGACGTCGCGACCTGCTTTGTAGGAGAATGGAGAGCCTTACCACCATGAGAGCGAGGTCTAAGCCGTCGTGCTACAGTCTGCGGGATACTCAACGTTTGGTCCCTTTGGCGACACTGCAACCTATTGTTAGGCCGAGGATATCGCGACGTTGGCAGCACACAACTGGGGGAGCTGGTCCCCGATGATGTCGCAAACCGCTGGGCGGACGAAGGGTGTACCCCTGAACCATGGTAGAGAGAGTGAAGCCATCGCGCCATAGTATGGCTGTGGTTGGTTAGGTGTGGATTCAGCTGGGCCAGAACCCGATTTAGTTGTGATTGTAGCTTAGTTAGGCACCAGTCGCGAGGGGGCAGGCCCTGCGATAGTGGGGCGTCAGTCTTCGGATGCAGGTGAAGAGTCATAATCCTCGGCCTATTGTCGGCAGGAGGATATGATCGATTTGAACCCCCGCGAGCAGCTGATGGACCCTGAGGTTTTAATTACACCGATCGTGGGGGCTTTCTCAGGATGGCGGGGCGTCGAGCTTCGGATGCAGGTGAAGAGTCATAATCCTCAGCCTATTGTCGGCAGGAGGACATGGTCGATTCGAACCCCCACGAGCAACTGATGGACCCAAGTATTTGCGAGGCGTGGCGCTCCGAAGACCCGGACGACGTCGCAACCTACTACGCAGTGAAGGTCGGGTCCTTGCGCCGGTGGAGTGAGGTTGAGGCTATCGCGCTTTGGGCTGCGCATAACTGAGGGAGCTGGTCCCTGACGATGTCGCGACCCGCTCTGTAGGATAAGAGTAAGCACTTCTGCTATAGGAGAAAGGTCGAGGCCACCGTTCTACAGTCTGCGTGGGACCTAGTAATCAGTCCCCTGGCGACATCGTAACCTATTGCTAGGCCAAGGCTATCACGCTATGGGCCGCGGTCAACCGGGGGTGCTCATTCCCGACGACGTCGCAATTCGCTGGACGGGTGAAGGTCGAACCTTTGAACCGCGGCAGGGGGATCGAGACAATCGTACTATAGTTGTAACGTCCCCATTCGCGCTAGGCCCCTCGCACGAGTCCTGAGTCAAGCGACTCGACTCGGGCTCAGGGTGCACTGACGCGAGGTGTCAGGTGCGTTGGATGGAGTATAGGGTTGAGTGATATCCAGCGAATCGAAAGGAAATTGACTAAGGGAAATTCGTCGAGAATGCTCAACGATTCTCGCCGATCGTCGAGTATCGCCGACTGATACTCAACGCACTCAACGCCAGGATTTCAGTTAAATTGACTAAGGGAAATTCGTCGAGAAATTCTCAACGATTCTCGCCGATCGTCGAGTATTGCTGGCTGATACTCAACGCACTCAACGCCAGGATTTCAGTTAAATTGACTAAGGGAAATTCGTCGATAAATGCTCCACGATTCTCGCCGATCGTCGAGTATCGCTGGCTGATACTCAACGTACTCAACGCCAGGTAAATTGGCAGGAAATTCGTCGAGAATGCTCAACGATTCTAACCGATCGTCGAGTATCGCCGACTGATACTCAACGTACTCAACGCCAGGTAAATTGGCTAAGGGAAATTCATCGAGAATAGTCAATGATTCTCACCGATCATCGAGTATCGCCGACTGATACTCAACGCACTCTGTAAGACCCCCCTCCCGGAACACAACACACGGCACGAGGGGAGTCTTATGCCCGAAATAGCCGCCTTGCGGTAGCACTAACACACGGGTTAGCCTTTACCACAAGACGCCTATTCCGCCGGCTACAATCCATATCACAACAATTATGCCAACCCAACCATAACAGAAAAGTAAAGCTAAAAGCAGTTCAGTTCACAGCTAAGTTAAAGTCCAAAAGTAGCGGAAGATAACAAGCACAACAGGCTTGTACAAAAGAACAAGAGTCTAGAAATGTTTTGCCAAACGGCTACATGAAAACACTCACGACTGTCACTGACGGTGCCGATGGCACCACCACCTCAGGTCCTATCATCCGGGCCTGGCTGTCCTGCTGCATAGTCCGTTGCCGCTCTACCTGCGGGGTTTCCTCCTAAAAAGGAAGACGTAGCAACCGTTAGTCATAAGACTAAGTGGCTTCACATCCGCTCCCCCGGCGACTCCTCGGCACCGGGCGGAGAAAGGAACACAGGTACAATATATATACATAAGCAAGTAAACAAGCAGGTGACTGTAAATATGGTGAAGTATAAACTACGCTACACAACTAGCGGTTCTACAAATATCAATAATATATGACAGCAGGTATAATTAATCAGAATAGTAACCTAACTTATAAGAGTGCCCATACAAACTTATAAGTTAAGGATCGGCTTAACAGTATAGTAACTCATCGTATAAGAATGCCCATACAAACTTATACGATGAGGATCTTGTGTATGCAATGAATGACATGATATGAATGTTATGGTATGACTGAATCATGCGCACGCACATGCAAGTTGCTATGTCGACACAGACTAGAAGTTCCCACTTTTCAAGCAGGTAGCTAACCTCTCAGGCGTCGTCCGTCGTGGCCAGACGGCGATAGTGGAGCGGGCGTCTCCACTACTAGGTGGTATCACACTACCTATCCTAGGCCCCTGTACGCCTCAACGCTAAGAACACAACAGCGGAGCTCACATGCGTACTATGGCTCAGAAGGGGTCTTGGGTAAATGTGCACCAAGAACACAGCCCAACCTGGCCTTTGATTTCGAACCGGATGGAACCTCGGAAACGCACGAGGTGCAAGCCCAACCGTTCTCATGGCACGGAGGAGATCTCGGGTTATGGACACCAAGTATCTAACCCTACCGCCCAAGGTCTACCCATTGGCTCCCATCGGTGTGACGACTGGCGAACCCGTAGACCTGCCACAATCATTATCTCAATATCGCGACACGATGAATCGTCGCACATCACATGCCCCAAAACAACTCACTCGATGCTACCCGTAGGGAGACTTCAACTCTAAGCATCGGTTGTTAATAAACCCCTTGGGCTCGGATTACGGTTACAAAATACTCTTCACATAGTGTTCATCATGTTCACGCCCACCTATTCAATGAATTCACCTCATCACTACACATAATAGATATGTTCAACACCAAATTGTATAGATATATCCTATACCAATCTCAACTCCTAAAATCTAGCCTTCCCATCCAATCCATTTCTCTACCATTGCATGGTTATTCCTTATTACACAACCAAATGAGTAACCATGCTAAATCATAGTAACAACAACATTATAGATATATGGGAGCAAGATAACAATTGAGCAAATCACAATCATTGCAAGAGTGCTAGCATTATAAATTAACAAGTGCATTAACATAGGATAGCCCGATACTAAAACTGGGATTCCCGGAGCTACAGGAATCCGATCACAATGCACAACCCCTCGTTGGAAAGGTATTCTCGAGGGCTATGACTTTCGTGTTGAGTCGATCGCCCAGATCTGGTCGCAACATACCAGAAATTCAACTCGAATACGTACAGGAAACAGTTTCCTGTACAGGAATTTTCCCAAACGCAGCGGACTCGAACCAGCTTTCCCGTGGCTACAGGTATCGCATGGAAACGAGCAACCACTCGTTGGAAAGGTAATTTCAAGGGCTACGACTTTCGTGTTGAGTCGTTCACCCAGATCTGGCCAGAACATCTCCGAAATTGGCCACGAAGGTCGCCGCGTGCAGAAATCAGATTTCTGCGCGCATCTTAAGGCGAGATGAACGGCATCTGTTCATCTTCTTCCTTGCAACGACCTCGCATAAACTTCTCCAGAAATCACATCCAACCTTATTTCTCCTTTCAAAACCAAACCCTCAACGAAAACCCCTCTCATCTCCACTTTGAATGATGAGAAGGTTGAGGGAGACTAAGCCTAGAAAACCTAGGCATGGCTTATCCTAAGAACTCTCCTCCTCACCATCAAGACTCTATGGAGTCGATGTCTCTCTTAACATAACTATAGATCTAGCACCAAGGGAGAGGGGAGGAAGCTCACCTCAAGTCCAGCGGTACCACCATGGCCGGCCATGAGCCTCGCACTCCTTCGCGGCGGCATTGTTTTTCCCTTGACGGTGGCGGCGTTTTGATTCCACCAAAGATGGCTCCGGCAAGCTCTTCCTCCTCCTCCAGCCAAGAACTCTCTCAGAAATTTCGGGGCAGAAGAAAGGGGAATGAATGCTAGGGTTTCACAACTTTTTTCCTTTTTATACACCGCAGACACGGGTAGGCACACGGCCGTGTTCCTACCCGTGTTCAAGTGACACGGCCGTGTTGCCTGCCGTGTCTAGGGCCGTGTTCATCCCAGAACAACTTTCTGCCGGGTCAGGGTTGCGGCACACGGGTTGAGACATGGCCGTGTCTCGACCCGTGTCCTCGGCACACGGGTAGGGACACGCCGTGTCCCAATACCCGTGTACCTCTCTGACTGGTAAGCCTATTTTTATGAGGCACACGGGTATGGACACGGCCGTGTTCATACCCGTGTCAGCCAGAAATGCCATTTTGCCTTGTTTTCCTCATTTCCCGTATGTCCGCACCTGTTCACCCACACCCCCATTGGGCTCACCACAGCCCCCTTGACTCAAATACGCAATCAAGGGGCCTAGCGCGAATTGGGACGTTACAAATCCTATAAACAAAATAAAAGATTTCGTCCCCGAAATCAGGGTAAGGCTATGGGAGTGAAACACATAAAAGGGAACTATGCTTTCAAATAAAATTTTTACCTGGAGTAAATAATTCCGGGTAGCGCCCTTGCATCAAATCCCTTGGCTCCCATGTGAACTCCTCCTTCCCATTATTAGACCATAGCACTTTCACCAAGGGAACACTTTTGCGGCGCAAGGTTCTTGTCTCGTTATCAACGATCCGCACCGGCTCCAGTCGCACAGACCTATCAGACGCCACGGCACCATCCGTCGTGGGGATATATTGTTCAGGCCGCAGCAAAGCCTTCCGAAGCGACGATACATGGAACACGTCGTGAAGGTTCTCCAGCTCCGGTGGTAACTCCAATCGATAGGCTAGAGGGCCAATCCTTTCCACTACGACATAGGGCCCAACATACCTTGGGCTGAGCTTCTTGACTCCACGTACCCGCGACACTCCGTGCATCGGTCGAATCTTCAGGAACACCTTATCACCCACTTGAAACTCCACCATACGGTGCCTTGCGTTGTAATATTTCGCCTGTCGGCTTTGAGCCTCTAGCATTCGATCCCGGATCAACCTAACCACCGCGTCCGTGTCATCAATATACTCATTTCTCAATGTCTTCGGATCTTCGTCTTGCACCCAAGACAAGGGTGTTCTACACCTCCTTCCATACAAAGCTTCATGAGGTGTCATTCCAATACTGGCTTGATGACTGTTATTATAAGAGAACTCCACGAGAGGTAAGAGCCTCTCCCATGGTTCTCCTTTATCTAGCACACACAACCTCAATAGGTCCTCCAATGTTCGGATGGTTCGTTCAGATTGCCCGTCCGTTTGTGGGTGAAAGGCTGTGCTAAAGGCGAGGCGCGAACCCAAATAAGCCTGTACAGCCCTCCATTCTCTTGAAGTAAACCGACCATCCCGGTCGGAGACGATCGTCTTTGGCACACCATGGTACCGCACAAATTGTTCCACAAAGAGACGCACTAAGACGCCCACTTGCGCCTCCTTCTTCATTGGGATAAATCGGGCTACCTTGGTCAACCGGTCAACTATCACCCACACAGAATCATTCCCCGAGCGCAAGCGAGGTAACCCGTGGACGAAGTCCATGGAGATGTCCTCAAATTTCCATTCGGGGATGGGCAACGACTGTAGCATTCCACCGGGGCTTCTACACTCCGCCTTCACCATTTGGCAGGCCACACAATGAGTAACAAAGTACTTGACATCCCTCTTCATGCCCGGCCAACACATTGTTTTTCTCAAATCGGTGTACATCTTTGCGATCCCCGGGTGCACCGAGTACTTGGAGCAATGGGCCTCCTTTAGAATATCCTCCCGAATGTTGTCACCTTCGGGGATGTAAAGCCAGCCACGAAAATGGATGAGGCCGTCTTTTAGGGAGTATTCTTCCGTAGTCCCATCCTCCATTGACTTGAAAGCCGGGGTTAAAGCCGCATGCTTCTTTTGTTCCGTACGGATCCGGTCTCGTATGTTGCAAACTATACTCATCGCGGCCAAATATTTTGTATACTCTTCCGGTTGATTCTTAAAGACCAAAGTGATTTCCATCTCTTGCAGCGTCCGGATTAACTCCATCCTCATCAAGCGGGATTCCGTGCTCGTTCCCGGTGCCTTTCGGCTCAAGGCATCAGCTACGGAATTAACCTTCCCGGGGTGGTAATTCAAGGTGAATTCGTAGTCGCACAAGAACTCCAACCACCGCCGCTGTCTCAAGTTTAACTCCTTTTGGGTGTGAACGTACTTCAGGTTTTTGTGATCCGAGTAGATCTCGCAGTGGACGCCATATAAATAATGCCTCCACATCTTCAAGGCGAATACCACCGCTCCCAACTCTAGATCATGCACCGGGTAGCTGGCTTCATGCTTCTTCAACTGTCTTGAAGCATAAGCGATCACATGCCCATTCTGCATCAACACAACTCCCATCCCTTGATACGACGCATCCGTGTAAACTTGAAAGCCCTCCTTCCCAGATGGAAGAGCTAGGATGGGTGCAGTCGTCAATCTGTCCTTCAACTCTTGGAATGCAGCTTCGCACTGGGGTGTCCATTCAAACGGCACACCCTTCTTGGTCAGCGTAGTAAGGGGAAGGGCGATCTTCGAGAAGCCTTTCACGAACTTGCGATAGTACCCGGCAAGTCCAAGAAAGCTCCGTATGTCGGCCGCTGACTTCAATGGCGACCACTCCTTCACGGCCCGCACCTTGGCCGGATCTACAGCTAGCCCCGCCCCACTAATCACATGGCCCAAGAACGCGACCTCTCGAAGCCAAAACTCGCATTTGCTGAACTTGGCAAACAAAGTGTGCTCCTTTAGTCTCCTCAGCACTAAAGTTAGATGTTCGGCGTGTTCTGATTCAGTCTTGGAGTAGACTAGGATATCATCGATGAACACGATGACAAAGATGTCCAAATAAGGGCTGAACACCTTGTTCATCAAGCTCATAAAGGCGGAAGGGGCGTTTGTGAGCCCAAACGGCATCACGGTGAATTCATACAAACCATATCTCGAACTGAACGCCGTCTTCTGAATGTCATCTTCTTGTATCCTCAGCTGATAATATCCCGAACGCAGATCTAACTTGGAGAACCAATATGATCCCACCAATTGATCAAACAATTCATCAATGCGCGGTAGGGGGTAGGTGTTCCGCACCGTTAACCGGTTCAACTCTCGATAATCAATACATAACCGCAAGGTGCCATCCTTCTTTTTGACGAACAAAACGGGCGCTCCCCAAGGCGACGAGCTTGGGAGAACGAACCCTGCTTCCACCAATTCCTGAAGCTGGACTCTAAACTCTGCAAGTTCCTTCGGAGCCATTTGGTATGGAGCTCGCGAGACGGGCTTGGCACCTGGAATTAGCTTGATTTGGAAGTCCACTTCCCTATGCGGGGGTAGTCCCGGCAATTTCTCGGGGAATACCTCGGGAAATTCTCGCACCACCCGCACATCCTTGACTTCTAGTGTCAATTTCTTCAACTCGAAGCAAATTACATAGACCTCGTCCCCTTCCATATGAGATTTCATAACTTGGATTGAAGACAATAATTTACGGGGTGCGAATTTAATACCTTGGAAGATGACTTCCGAGTCTTCATGCCTCAACATAACTTGCTTCTCCGCACAATTGATCCTGGCGTGGTGCCAGTTCAACCACCTCATGCCCAGGATGAGATCGAACTCCAGGATTCTTAACACTGTAGCCGGAGTTTCAAAGAACTTTCCTCCAATAAGGGTGTCGAAGTCGCAACTTGCTGACGACGTCATCTCAGAGCCGTCCGGAAGGCGCACCCTTTGAGTAGTGCCCGTGAAGTGTCGCACTCCCTCCAAGTCCTTCACGAAGTCCGCCGAAATGAACGAGTGAGATGCACCCGTGTCAAATAATGTATAGGCGGGCCTACCGCTAACCATAACAGTGCCTAGGTTCCAAAAAGGTAATCACCGTTCAAAATTGCGCGTAACATTTGTATCGTAAATCTAACAAGTCATATAGTATTAATAAATTTGCACGTACCGGTGATGACTTCCTGCGGATTTCTCTCCTGAGTCATATCCAATGCGAATACATGCTCCCGTGCATGTCCTTGATTTCTCCCTGGTGGTCCTCTTCCTCGGCCACGCATGTGCCCTCGCCCCCGTGGAGCTACTGGAGGGGGAGCAATAGGAGCATCCCCGATCAGTCGCGGGCAAACTCGCCGGACATGCCCCGGTTGGTTGCACTCAAAACATATCACTTCACGTCGGCCCCCAGGTTGTTGATAATATTGCTGCTGCGGTGGTGGTGGTAAAGGTAGTGGTTGCGGAATTGGGTACTCCACCCGATAGTTCCGGTTGACCCACCGACCGCCTCTGTGGTTTCCCCTTCCTCTGCCATGATCATTCCGCCTTCTATTACTAGGGCCGACTTCAACTACTCCTTCCGCAGGTCTCTTGCCACACCCCATGTGGTCCGCCTCCAGTCTCTTTGCCATGTCGATGATTTCTGCCAGGCTTCCATCGGCTATAAACAAAAGGGCCTGCCTCAAGGGATCCCTTAATCCTTTGTAGAAGCGCTTCGCGTAGCCTCTATCGTTCAAATCATAGGAATCGGCAAACCTAGCGAGGTGTTGGAACTCCCTCTGGTACTCCGTTACCGATTTCGATCCCTGCTTCAGCTGCAGAAATTTTTCTTCAAGTCCATCCCGAGCAGAAGAAGGGATGAAGTGATCCAGAAAAGCCTCGGTGAACTCGTTCCAACTGATGTCCGTGTACAACCGCCCTTGGAAGGTGGAGCCCATGAGGGACTTCCACCACCTTTTGGCGTGCAGCTCTAGCAGCGTCACTACCAATGTCACCGCCATGCTGTTCGGACATCTTATGCCAGCCATCAATTCCTGCACGGTATCAAGCCATTCCTCGGTGCACACCGGCGATTCTGTCCCAAGATAGGCAGGAGGGGACAGGGCACGGAAGGTGCTCAACCAGTTGGAGCCTGGCGCTTGTTGTTGCACCGGAGCTTGCTGGGCTTTAAATGCATCCAATATGGCTGACAGCGTTTGTCCTAGTTCCGACTGTTGGAATTGTGAAGGGACGGAAGGGGTAGGAGTGCCCCCAACCGGCTCCACCTGCGCTGGGACCTATACGCAAGGTACAGATTAGGGTCAGGTTGGCCAAAACTAATGTCAAAGTTGGACAACTTAGTGTGAATCACATATGGGCACACCACTGCTTCCGCTAAGTCGGTTTGTCCCCAAACCGACTAATCGAATGGGAGTGGCCCATTGTTACCTGACTGCTGTAGGTGAAGATCGGCTAAGTCTGATACCATTTGTAAGACCCCCCTCCCGGAACACAACACACGGCACGAGGGGAGTCTTATGCCCGAAATAGCCGCCTTGCGGTAGCACTAACACACGGGTTAGCCTTTACCACAAGACGCCTATTCCGCCGGCTACAATCCATATCACAACAATTATGCCAACCCAACCATAACAGAAAAGTAAAGCTAAAAGCAGTTCAGTTCACAGCTAAGTTAAAGTCCAAAAGTAGCGGAAGATAACAAGCACAACAGGCTTGTACAAAAGAACAAGAGTCTAGAAATGTTTTGCCAAACGGCTACATGAAAACACTCACGACTGTCACTGACGGTGCCGATGGCACCACCACCTCAGGTCCTATCATCCGGGCCTGGCTGTCCTACTGCATAGTCCGTTGCCGCTCTACCTGCGGGGTTTCCTCCTAAAAAGGAAGACGTAGCAACCGTTAGTCATAAGACTAAGTGGCTTCACATCCGCTCCCCCGGCGACTCCTCGGCACCGGGCGGAGAAAGGAACACAGGTACAATATATATACATAAGCAAGTAAACAAGCAGGTGACTGTAAATATGGTGAAGTATAAACTACGCTACACAACTAGCGGTTCTACAAATATCAATAATATATGACAGCAGGTATAATTAATCAGAATAGTAACCTAACTTATAAGAGTGCCCATACAAACTTATAAGTTAAGGATCGGCTTAACAGTATAGTAACTCATCGTATAAGAATGCCCATACAAACTTATACGATGAGGATCTTGTGTATGCAATGAATGACATGATATGAATGTTATGGTATGACCGAATCATGCGCACGCACATGCAAGTTGCTATGTCGACACAGACTAGAAGTTCCCACTTTTCGAGCAGGTAACTAACCTCTCAGGCGTCGTCCGTCGTGGCCAGACGGCGACAGTGGAGCGGGCGTCTCCACTACTAGGTGGTATCACACTACCTATTCTAGGCCCCCGTACGCCTCAACGCTAAGAACACAACAGCGGAGCTCACATGCGTACTATGGCTCAGAAGGGGTCTTGGGTAAATGTGCACCAAGAACACAGCCCAACCTGGCCTTTGATTTCGAACAGGATGGAACCTCGGAAACGCACGAGGTGCAAGCCCAACCGTTCTCATGGCACGGAGGAGATCTCGGGTTATGGACACCAAGTATCTAACCCTACCGCCCAAGGTCTACCCATTGGCTCCCATCGGTGTGACGACTGGCGAACCCGTAGACCTGCCACAATCATTATCTCAATATCGCGACACGATGAATCGTCGCACATCGCATGCCCCAAAACAACTCACTCGATGCTACCCGTAGGGAGACTTCAACTCTAAGCATCGGTTGTTAATAAACCCCTTGGGCTCGGATTACGGTTACAAAATACTCTTCACATAGTGTTCATCATGTTCACGCCCACCTATTCAATGAATTCACCTCATCACTACACATAATAGATATGTTCAACACCAAATTGTATAGATATATCTTATACCAATCTCAACTCCTAAAATCTAGCCTTCCCATCCAATCCATTTCTCTACCATTGCATGGTTATTCCTTATTACACAACCAAATGAGTGACCATGCTAAATCATAGTAACAACAACATTATAGATATATGGGAGCAAGATAACAATTGAGCAAATCACAATCATTGCAAGAGTGCTAGCATTATAAATTAACAAGTGCATTAACATAGGATAGCCCGATACTAAAACTAGGATTCCCGGAGCTACAGGAATCCGATCACAATGCACAACCCCTCGTTGGAAAGGTATTCGCGAGGGCTACGACTTTCGTGTTGAGTCGATCGCCCAGATCTGGTCGCGACATACCAGAAATGCAACTCGAATACGTACAGGAAACAGTTTCCTGTACAGGAATTTTCCCGAACGCAGCGGACTCGAACCAGCTTTCCCGTGGCTACAGGTATCGTATGGAAACGAGCAACCACTCGTTGGAAAGGTAATTTCAAGGGCTACGACTTTCGTGTTGAGGCGTTCACCCAGATCTGGCCAGAACATCTCCGAAATTGGCCACGAAGGTCGCCGCGTGCAGAAATCAGATTTCTGCGCGCATCTTAAGGCGAGATGAACGGCATCCGTTCATCTTCTTCCTTGCAACGACCTCGCATAAACTTCTCCAGAAATCACATTCAACCTTATTTCTCCTTTCAAAGCCAAACCCTCAACGAAAACCCCTCTCATCTCCACTTTGAATGATGAGAAGGTTGAGGGAGACTAAGCCTAGAAAACCTAGGCATGGCTTATCCTAAGAACTCTCCTCCTCACCATCAAGACTCTATGGAGTCGATGTCTCTCTTAACATAACTATAGATCTAGCACCAAGGGAGAGGGGAGGAAGCTCACCTCAAGTCCAGCGGTACCACCATGGCCGGCCATGAGCCTCGCACTCCTTCGCGGCGGCATTGTTTTTCCCTTGACGGTGGCGGCGTTTTGATTCCACCAAAGATGGCTCCGGCAAGCTCTTCCTCCTCCTCCAGCCAAGAACTCTCTCAGAAATTTCGGGGCAGAAGAAAGGGGAATGAATGCTAGGGTTTCACAACTTTTTTCCTTTTTATACACCGCAGACACGGGTAGGCACACGGCCGTGTTCCTACCCGTGTTCAAGTGACACGGCCGTGTTGCCTGCCGTGTCTAGGGCCGTGTTCATCCCAGAACAACTTTCTGCCGGGTCAGGGTTGCGGCACACGGGTAGAGACACGGCCGTGTCTCGACCCGTGTCCTCGGCACACGGGTAGGGACACGCCATGTCCCAATACCCGTGTACCTCTCTGACTGGTAAGCCTATTTTTATGAGGCACACGGGTATGGACACGGCCGTGTCCATACCCGTGTCAGCCAGAAATGCCATTTTGCCTTGTTTTCCTCATTTCCCGTACGTCCGCACCTGTTCACCCACACCCCCATTGGGCTCACCACAGCCCCCTTGACTCAAATACGCAATCAAGGGGCCTAGCGCGAATTGGGACGTTACACACTCAACGCCAGGATTTCAGTTAAATTGACCAAGGGAAATTCGTCGAGAATGCTCAACGATTCTCACCGATCGTCGAGAATGACAGGTCATTCCCGTCGAATTTGACTTGTGTGTTTTCTTCGCCCAGGCAGATTCACCGCCTTGTACAGGCGAACCGAACCGGACTTCGGGATTCGTGCTGGATGATTTCCTGGACCGGGTCACTTCAATATGACCCATTAGGCGGTCCAATGGGGCGTCGACACGTGGCAGAAGGGATGTAACCTAATAGGTCGTTCTATAAAAGAAGATAAAGCCGAACCCTAGCCGTCACTTTACCTCCGTCGAGCCTTTATCCGCGAATCATCGAGAGAGAGAAGCAGGTCGTCGGAGGAGAGGTTCGGACGGAGGAAAGCTTGCTAGAATAAGCTTTGGAGGAGGGGAAACGCCCCTTTTTCGTGAAGAACAACTACACCGAAGATGCCGCAAAGAAGGATGACACGATCCGTGGCCGGGAATGATCGTACCGCTGGAAATGAGGTGAGCTTCCTCCCCTCTCCCTTGGTGCTAGATCTGTAGATATATTCTAGGAGAGATATCGACTCCATAGAGTCTTGATGGTGAGGAGGAGATTTCCTAGGAAAGCCATGCCTAGGTTTGTTTTCTAGGCTTTAGCCCCCTCCAACCTCTTCATCCTTCAAAGTGAAGATGAGATAAGGATTCGTGGAGAAATATGGCTTCATGAGGGTGAATAAGGGTGGACGATTTTCTGGAGGAGATTTTGGGAGTTTGGTGCAAGGAGGAAGATGAATGGATGCCGTTCATCTCGCCTTAAGATGCGTGCAGAAATCTGTTTTCTGCACGCAGCGACCTTCGTGGCCAATTTCGGGGGTGTTTTGATCATATCTGGGCTTTTGACTAAACACAAAAGTCGTAGCCCTTGAAATTATCTTTCCAACGAGTGGTTGTATGTTCTCAGGTGATACCTGTAGCCACGGGAAAGTCTGTTCGAATCTGCTGCGGTTGGGGGAAATTCCACCTAGGAAATCTGTACCCTGTACGCAGCAGGCTTCGAGTGGATTTCTGGTGGGATGCGATCAAATCTGGGCTTTCGACTAAACACGAAAGTTGTAGCCCATGATCTTTCCAACGAGTGGTTACACGCACTCGTCGGATCTCTGTAGCCTCGGGAATCCTTAGTTGAAGTGGCTGCCCTGGTTAAGGCTGCACCTAAATTATGGGCTTGTGTAACGTGGAATGCGATGTGGTGGAGTTTAATGTTGTGGTCCAACTCGAGGCTTGGGTGGACTCTTTTGACGTAGGGTTATGAATCTAAATTCATATAATGAGTTGTGGACAAGTTTAATTGAAGGAAGGAACCTGATATAATTGGGTATATATGATCGGGCAAAAGTATAAATGATTTAACCATGGCCATGATACATGTTGAATGGATAAAAAGGGAATTAGTAATCCAATGATTAGAGTGTCATCTCCCTAAGGGTAGCATGGTGGAAGTAATAAGTGCGTTGTTGACTGAAACTAGTTGGAATGAGATTGAGATGAGTAAAGTTGGGCGGTTGGGCTTGGCCCCCGGTGTTCATGTCCCGAGGCTCCTTCCGCATTTGATGGATGGTTGGGCTTGGTCCTCGGTGTTCAAGTCCCGAGGCTCCTTCCATGCCATGATATTGTGAAATTGCATCTGGTGTGAGTCGACACACGGTGTCGTAATCCCAGGTCAAGGATAGTGTGGCAGGTCTACGGGCTCGCCAATCGTCACACCGATGGGAGTCGACAGCTAGACCTTGGGTGGTTGGGCTTGGTCCTCGGTGTTCATGTCCCGAGGCTCCTTCCGTGCCAAGTGAACGGTTGGGCTTGGTCCTCGTGTTTTCTGAGGCTCCTTCCATGTCACGCATAGGCCAGTTGGGGGCTAGGATCTTGGTGCTCATTTACCCAGGAGAACCCGCTGAGCAGTAGTACGCATGTGAGCTCCGCTGTTGTGTTCTTAGCGTTGAGGCGTACGGAGGCCTAGGCCAGGTAGTGTGGAGACCAGCCTAGTAGTGGAGATGCCCACTCTACTGTCACCGTTTGGCCACGGCGGATGACGCCTGAGAGGTTAGCTACCTGCTCGAATAGTGGGAACTGTAAGTCTGTGTCGACATAGCAGTTACATGTGCATGATCATGGGTGTGTCATTGCATTACATTCATAGCATTACACTTCATTGCATACTTAAGACCCTCATCGTATAAGTTTGTATGGGCACTCCTATACGATGAGTTACTTATAGTTGAACGACCCTCAACTTATATGCTTGTATGGGCATCCATATAAGTTGAGTTACTTACTTTTGTAACTATATACTCTCTTACTGCTGTAGATAGTAGATTTGTAAACTAAGAGCTTGTTTATTATACACTACTGCTGTTACTGCTTATGATATGTATACTCACTTCACTTGTTGTATTATTGCTATTTATATATTATGTTGGTACCCTAGTTTGATTTGAGTTTAGTCTTGTCCTTTTAGTCCCTTGACCCAAGAATTATCTATGGTCAATGGTTAGTAGTCTAGCTGTAGAGTCCTCACTTTTCCAGATTGAGAATTTGGTTAAGTAGTTTGTTCGTTCGACTATCGTCGAACGCCGCTCGACTATCGTCGACTAACTGTTCGACGATCGTCTATCAGTTGTTCGACTTTCAGTCTGCGTGGATAGTTCGACTATCGGTTGATAGTTCGACTATCTGTGTGCTTTGATAGTTCGACTATCTGCTTGGATAGGTCGACTATCTGATAGCTCGACTATCGGTTGATAGTTCGACTATCTGTGTGCTTTGATAGTTCGACTATCTGCTTGGATAGGTCGACTATCTGATAGCTCAACTATCTGTTGATAGTTCGACTATCTGTTTGTCTTTGATAGTTCGACTATCTACTTGGATAGGTCGACTATCTGATAGCTCAACTATCTGTTGATAGTTCGACTATCTGTTTGTCTTTGATAGTTCGACTATCTGTTGATAGGTCGACTATCTGTTCTCGCTTGATAGTTCGACTATCTGCTTTGATAGTTCGACTATCTGATAGTTCGACTATCTGTTGATAGGTCGACTATCTGTTTGTTTTTGATAGTTCGACTATCTGTTGATAGGTCGACTATCTGATAGCTCGACTATCTATTGATAGCTCGACTATCTGTTTTGCCCTGATAGTTCGACTATCTGTTGATAGGTCGACTATCTGATAGTTCGACTATCTTCTGGTAGTTCGACTATCTGCTGTGATAGTTCGACTATCTCCTTTGATAGTTCGACTATCTGGATCATTCGACTATCTGTCTGATAGTTCGACGATCTCCGTGCGTCGTTCGACGATCTCCGAGGGTCGTTCGACGCTTTCTGTCTGCCTTTATATTTTGTATTTATCTATTATATTTAATTAATTAATACACTTTCTGGCACGTTGTTTTAAGTTTTATGATAATATTTCCAGGCATATCTGCTCTATTCTTTTTGCCTGAGTCAAATCTTTTTAGATAAAGTTGTTTGTCTTATTAGCTGACATTATAATTTACTTTATCCGCTGTCAGCCCTTTATAGCCGTTAGACTGGAAAGTCTTCTTTTTGCTATAAAGAGTTTGTTTCTGATATGACTTTATTTAGTACTTTATTATCAAATTGCTTCCTGCAGCTTCCTAGAAAAAGGGTTATTCCTTTTATAGAATGTTTCTGCTGCAGAGATTGTTTTGTCTTCTTGATATTTACAGCTCAGGTCTCAAGTCTCAGAAGAAGACAAGTAATTCAAACTGAAGAGAGTCGTTGCTTGTTGCTGCTATAAAAAGGACCCTTTGAAGAAGGATTCAAGCTAGCTAACTAGTTACCCAGATATTTTCAAGCATTCAAGCCTTCATCAAGATCAAGTCTTCTGCTCTCAGCAATTTCCATCTAACTGAGAAGTGTTAAGATCTTCGACTCTTCTTCAACCTGAGTTCTCCTGCTTTCAGGAAGTTCAAACTCAGAGTTCTTTTGAAGAAGAAGAAGAAGAAGATAGCTGCTTGAAGATCTTTAATTTTATTATTTATTATCTTCTTGTAGTTTTTCCTTCAGAGCTTTCTGAAGAGTTTTCTGCACTGAAGCAAGACTTCACCTGGACATCTTTGAGCCAGGGGGAGCCTTGATTCTTTAGAGCTTTCTAGCTCAGTGCAAGTTTTTGTGCTTCTCTAATCTTTGTAAAATAGAGAAGACATCTTAACCTTCTTCCCCCTCCTGTACAGGGTTATTACTCCCTTCAAAAGTATCCCTTGGTGGCAGGGCACCTGATCAAAAACCTGTGCTTGGTTTTTAGACACCTGATCAAAAGTCTAAAGGGTTTCTGGATCTACCTGAAGCAGATCCTGTTGGTGGCAGGGCACCTGATCAAAAACCTGAGTAAATTCCTACCGTGTGGGTAGAAGAGTGGACGTACCCAAGTTGTTTGGGGAACCACTATAAATTTCCTTGTGTCGTCTGGATTCACTTGTTTAATTCCTGCATTGTGGCTGTGAATAGATATAACTAGGATTGCTAGTTGCTGATTAGGTTTTCCAAGCCTTAACTGTAATTACAGTTAGCTTGAGTTTGTGCACATCACTTGTGATAGGCTATAGGGTTAAATCAATATCTATAATCTTTTCATTCCGCACTTCACTCCAAGGGAGTTGGGTAGACCATTAAGTTTTGTCTAGTGCAAAATTTGGTAACTCTATTCACCCCCCCCCCCTCTAGAGTAGTATCTCTCCCTTCACTTTCATATTATACCTGTTCCTTTCTCCGCCCGGTGCCGAGGAGTCGTCGGGGGAGCGGATGCGAAGCCACTTAGTCTTTATGACTAACGGTTGCTATGTCTTCCTTTTTAGGAGGGAACCCCGCAGGTGGAGCAGCAGATTATGCAGCCGGACAGCCAGGCCAGGACGACAGGGCCTAAAGTGACGGTACCCTCGCTACCGTCAGTTATTGATATGAGTGAGAGAGATTTTGTTGTAGCCCTTCGTGGCATATACATTCACATACTCTGATTATTTAGAAGCTTGTTGCTTCTCTTTTGTGATGATTATGGATATATGCTTAGTGTAGATTGACTTTCTTATACTATTATGGTTGGGTTGGCAATTATGTGTTGATATTGGTTGTTGCCGACAGAATAGGCGTCTTGTGGTACAGGCTAGCCCGAGTGTTAATGTTACCGCAAGGCGGCTGTTCTGGGCATAAGACCCCTCTCGTGTCGTATCTTGTGTTCCGGGAGGGGGGTCTTACAAATGGTATCAGCTTGCTACGATCCTATAAGGCGAAAGTCACTTAACAATGGTGCCACCCCCGTTTGATTAGTCAGTTTGGGGACAAGCTGGCTTAGCGGAAGCAGTGGTGTGTCCATATGTAATTCACACTAAGTTGTCCATCTTTAACCTTAGATTAGCCAACCTAACCCTAGGTTTGTACCTTATGTGTAGATCCCAGCACAAGCTGAGCCAGTAAGGGGCACCCCCGCCCCGTCCGTACCTACACAATTCCAACAATCAGAGCTGGGGCAGACGCTCACAGCTATTCTGGACGCCTTTAGGTCCCAATCTCAACAGACACCTGTACAACAACAGGGTCCGGGATCTAGTTGGTTAAGCGTTTTTCGAGCTCTCTCCCCTCACGCTTATATTGGGACAGAGTCGGCAGTGCGTACGGAAGAGTGGCTCGACACTATACAAGAGTTGTTGGCAGGAATGAGATGTCCAAACAACATGGCGGTGACCCTTGTGGTGACACTCTTAGAGCTGCACGCCAAAAGGTGGTGGAAGTCCCTCATGGGCTCCACTTTTCGTGGAAGAGTGCACACGGACATTAGTTGGAGTGAAATATTTGAAGCCTTCTTAGAGAATTTCATCCCCTCGGCCGCTCGAGATGGTCTGGAAGAGAGATTTTTGCAACTAAAGCAAGGGTCCATGTCTGTGATGGAGTACCAACGGGAGTTTCAGCACCTGGCTAGATTTGCTGACTCCTATGAGCTGGATGATAGACGGTACGCCAAACGATTCTACAAAGGCTTGCGAGATCCCCTAAGGCAAGCCCTTTTGTTTATAGCGGACTCTAGTCTGGCGGAGATTATTGATATGGCGAAGAGATTAGAAGCGGACCACTTGGGAAGTGGTAAGAGACCAGCGGAGGGAGTGATGGAAGCCGACCCCAGCAATAGAAGGAGATTTGACAATAAAAGAGGAAGAGGATATCGGAGGGGTGGCGGGCGTTTCCCCCAGAACTTTAGAGAGGAGTGCCCGGTTCCACAACCGCCAGCATTACCTCCACCTCCACAGTTTCAGCCACACGGTGGAAGGTAGGAACGGGTGTGCTTTGAATGCAACCAACCGGGCTACATTCAACGCTACTGCCCGCAACTGTTTGGAGATGCGCCTTTCGTTATCCCTCCAGCAGCCCCGTGGGGGAGAGGGTATGTGCGTGGTCGAGGACGAGGACCACGAGGAAGAAACCCCGAACCCGCCCGAGATCAGATGTATGCCTTGGACATGACTCAAGAGCGGAACTCTCAAGAGATGATTGCAGGTATGACTTGAATTAGTCATTTTGCTTCCATTAATAATCTCTAGTGGCTTAAGATATATTAGACGTCTAGCTTGAGTATTATTAAATGACACTTAGGCACCGTGATGGTCGGCGGGAAACCGGCTTATACGTTATTTGACACCGGCGCCTCACATTCTTTCATGTCCGAAGACTTCATCAAGAGTATACCTGGAGTGCAATATTTCACTGGTATTGCCCGAAGAGTACGCCTCCCAGACGGATCTGAGATGACGGCAACCGCGAAGTGTGAGCTAAAGATAACCATTGGGGGAAAGACATTTGATACCCCTGCCACAATTTTGAGAATACCAGAATTCGACCTCATCCTGGGTATGGCGTGGCTGGATTGGCACCATGCAAGAATCGACTGTGCGGAGAAGCACATCTATTTGAGACATGGGGATACTGATGTAGTCTTCCAAGGTATAAGTTTCGCACCACGAATATTGTTATCCTCAATCCAGACCTTGAAAGCTCATATGAGGGGGGATGAAGTCTACATGATATGTTTCGAACTTAAAGAGATGAAGGTAGATGTGAAGGATGTGCGGGTAGCACAGGATTTCCCTGAGGTATTTCCTGAGAAATTGTCAGGGTTACCCCCGCATAGAGAAGTGGATTTTTATATTAAGCTTGTACCAGGAGCAAAGCCTGTCTCCAGGACCCCTTATCGGATGGCCCCAAAAGAACTCGCGGAGTTTAGAGTTCAACTGCAGGAGCTGGTAGAATCAGGGTTTGTTCGCCCCAGCTCGTCACCTTGGGGAGCCCCTGTTCTATTCGTCAAGAAGAAAGATGGAACCCTGCGTTTATGTATAGACTATCGGGAACTCAACCGACTGACAGTACGGAACACCTACCCGTTACCTCGGATCGATGAGTTGTTCGACCAACTGGTGGGAGCGCATTGGTTCTACAAGTTAGATTTGCGCTCGGGGTACTACCAATTGAGAATACAGGAGGATGATATACAGAAAACGGCTTTCAGCTCAAGGTACGGCTTATATAAGTTCACAGTGATGTCGTTTAGGCTCACCAATGCCCCATCAGCTTTCATGAGCTTGATGAATAAAGTGTTTGAGCCCTACTTAGATGTCTTCGTCATTGTGTTCATCGACGACATCTTAGTCTACTCGAAGACGGAGGAAGAACATGTCGGACATTTGGCCTTAGTTCTAGAGAAGCTAAAAGAGCACGCCATGTTCACCAAGTTTAACAAGTGTGAATTCTGGCTTAGGGAGGTGGCTTTCTTGGGTCACGTAATCAGTGGGGCTGGACTAGCTGTGGATCCGGCCAAGGTGCGTGCCGTAAAGGAGTGGTCGCCTTTGAAGTTGGCGGTCGATGTGAGGAGTTTTCTTGGACTTGCCGGATACTACCGCAAGTTCGTAAAAGGATTCTCCAAGATTGCCCTCCCGCTTACTTCCTTGACAAAGAAAGGAGTGCCATTTGAGTGGACACCCCAGTGTGAAGCGGCATTCCAGGAATTGAAGGATAGACTTACCTCCGCCCCCATCCTTGTCCTTCCGTCTGGGAAGGAAGGATTCCAAGTTTACACGGACGCGTCTTATCAGGGGTTGGGAGCGGTGTTGATGTAGCACGGGCACGTAATTGCTTACGCTTCAAGACAATTGAAGAAGCATGAAATCAATTACCCGGTGCATGATTTGGAGCTAGGAGCGGTGGTGTTCGTCTTGAAGGTATGGAGGCATTATCTATACGACGTCCACTGCGAAATCATCTCGGATCATAAAAATTTGAAGTACGTCCATACCCAGAAGGAATTGAACTTAAGACAACGGCGGTGGTTAGAGTTTCTATGCGACTATGAGTTCACCTTGAACTACCACCCCGGAAAAGCAAACTCAGTAGCCGATGCGTTGAGTAGGAAAGTACCCGACTCGAACCCAGAATCTCGATTGATGAGCATGGAGTTGGCACGGATTATCGAGGAGATGGACATCACCTTAATACTTAAGGCTTCTTCGGAATATACGGAGTACCTGTCCAGCATGAGCATAGTTTGTGATATCCGGGACCGGATCCGAGTGGAGCAAGGATTGGATGCGGCTTTGGCCCCGGCAATAAAGTTAATCGAAGACGGGACTACCGACGAGTACACACTAAAGGACGGCCTCGTTTACTTTCGCGGCCTACTCTGCATTCCCAAAGGTGGCAGAATCTGGGAGGATATTATGAGAGAAGCACATTGCTCTCAATATTCCGTGCTCCTAGGAATTTCAAAGATGTACGCCGGCTTATGGAAGACGATGTGTTGGCCAGGGATGAAGAAAGATGTCTGGTACTTTGTCACACATTGTGAAGCCTGCCAAAGAGTGAAGGCGGAATATAGGAGCCCCGGTGGCCTGTTGCAGTCGTTGTCAATCCCCGAATGGAAGTTCGAGGATATCTCCATGGACTTCGTACATGGGCTACCTCGCTCCCGCTCAGGAAACGATTCAGTGTGGGTCATCGTTGACCGCCTGACGAAAGTTGCCCGGTTCATTCCTATGAAGAAGGAGGCTCATGTGGACGTCTTAGTACATCTTTTTATGGAGCAGTTTGTACGGTATCACGGCATACCTAAGACGATAGTTTCGGACCGTGATGGTCATTTTACCTCCAAGGAGTGGAAGGAGGTACAGGCATATTTGGGCTCGCGCCTTACCTTCAGCACCGAATTTCATCCACAGACGGACGGGCAGTCTGAGCCGACCATCCGAACATTGGAGGACCTGTTGAGGTTGTGTGTGATAGATAGGGGAGAGCCGTGGGAAAGACTCTTGCCCTTAGTGGAATTCTCCTACAACAACAGCCATCAAGCTAGCATTGGCATGGCACTCCATGAAGCCCTATATGGAAGGAGGTGTAGAACCCCCTTGTCTTGGGTGCAAGATGAAGACCCGAAGACTTTGGGTGTTGAATATATAGATGACACGAATGCGGTGGTTAGGTTGATACGGGATCGTATGTTGGAGGCTCAAAGTCGGCAGGCGAAGTATTACAACGCTAAACACCGGATGGTGGAATTTCAGGTAGGAGACAAGGTGTTTCTGAAAATCCGACCGATGCATGGAGTATCACGAGTACAAGGAGTGAAGAAGCTCAGCCCACGGTATGTTGGACCCTATGTCATAGTGGAAAGGATTGGCCCTTTGGCCTATCGGGTGGAGCTACCGCCCGAGTTAGAAAATCTCCACGACGTGTTCCATGTCTCGTCGCTTCGGAAGGCGCTGTTGCGGCCCGAACAATACATCCCCACGACTGATGGTAAGGTGGCGTCTGACAGATCTGTGCGACCGGAGCCTGTGTGGATCGTTGATAATGAGATAAGAACCTTGCGCCGCAAAAGTGTTCCCTTGGTAAAAGTGCTATGGTCTAATCATGGGAAGGAGGAATTCACATGGGAGCCAACAGATTTGATGCAAAGACGCTACCCGGAGCTGTTTGCTTCAGGTAATTTTATTTAAAAGCATATTTTGTTTTCTGTATGCTTTACTCCCCATGACCTCAGCCTGATTTCGGGGACGAAATGTTTTTATTTTGTTTATAGGATTTGTAACGTCCCAATCCGTGCTAGGCCCCTCGCACAGTCCTGAGTCAAGAGACTCGACTCGGGCTCGGGGTGCACTGACGCTAGGTGTCAGGTGCGTTGGATGGAGTGTAGGGTTGAGTGATATCCAGCGAATCGAAAGTAAATTGACTAAGGGAAATTCGTCGAGAATGCTCAACGATTCTCGCCGATCGTCGAGTATCGCCGACTGATACTCAACGCACTCAACGCCAGGATTTCAGTTAAATTGACTAAGGGAAATTCGTCGAGAAATGCTCAACGATTCTCGCTGATCGTCGAGTATCGCTGGCTGATACTCAACGCACTCAACGCCAGGATTTCAGTTAAATTGACTAAGGGAAATTCGTCGAGAAATGCTCAACGATTCTCGCCGATCGTCGAGTATCACTAGTTGATACTCAACGTACTCAACGCCAGGTAAATTGGCGGGAAATTCGTCGAGAATGCTCAACGATTCTCGCAGATCGTCGAGTATCGCCGACTGATACTCAACGTACTCATTGCCAGGTAAATTGGCTAAGGGAAATTCGTCGAGAGGGCTCAACGATTCTCGCCGATCGTCGAGTATCGCCGACTGATACTCAACGCACTCAACGCCAGGATTTCAGTTTAATTGACCAAGGGAAATTCGTCGAGAATGCTCAATGATTCTCACCGATCGTCGAGAATGACAGGTCATTCCCGTCGAATTTGACTTGTGTGTTTTCTTCACCCAGGCAGATTCACCGCCTTGTACAGGCAAACCGAACCAGACTTCGGGATTCGTGCTGGATGATTTCCTGGACCGGGTCACTTCAATATGACCCATTAGGCGGTCCAATGGGGCGTCGACACGTGGCGGAAGGGATGTAACCTAATAGGTCGGTCTATAAAATAAGATAAAGCCGAACCCTAGCCGTCACTTTACCGCCGTCGAGCCTTTATCCGCGAATCATCGAGAGAGAGAAGCAGGTCGTCGGAGGAGAGGTTCGGACGGAGGAAAGCTTGCTGGAGCAAGCTTTGAAGGAGGGAAAACGCCCCTTTTTCGTGAAGAACAACTACACCAAAGATGCCGCAAAGAAGGATGACACGATCTGTGGCCGGGAATGATCGTACCGCTGGAAATGAGGTGAGCTTCCTCCCCTCTCCCTTGGTGCTAGATCTGTAGATATATTTTAGGAGAGATATCGACTCCATAGAGTCTTGATGGTGAGGAGGAGATTTCCTAGGAAAGCCATGCCTAGGTTTGTTTTCTAGGCTTTAGCCCCCTCCAACCTCTTCATCCTTCAAAGTGAAGATGAGAGAAGGATTCGTGGATAAATATGGCTTCGTGAGGGTGAATAAGGGTGGACGATTTTCTGGAGGAGATTTTGGGAGTTTTGTGCAAGGAGGAAGATGAACGGATGTCGTTCATCTCGCCTTAAGATGCGTGCATAAATCTGTTTTCTGCACGCAGCGACCTTCGTGGCCAATTTAGAGGGTGTTCTGATCATATCTGGGCTTTCAATTAAACACAAAAGTCGTAGCCCTCAAAATTATCTTTCCAACGAGTGGTTGCACGTTCCCAGGTGATACCTGTAGCTACAGGAAAGTCTGTTCGAATCTGCTGCGGTTGGGGGAAATTCCACCTAGGAAATCTGTACCCTGTACGCAGTAGGCTTCGAGTGGATTTCTGGTGGGATGCGATCAAATCTGGGCTTTTGACTAAACATGAAAGTTGTAGCCCATGAAATTATCTTTCAAACGATTGGTTACACGCACTCGTCGGATCTCTGTAGCCTCGGGAATCCTTGGTTGAAGTGGCTGCCCTGGTTAAGGCTGCACCTAAATTATGGGCTTGTGTAACGTGGAATGCGATGTGGTGGAGTTTAATGTTGTGGTCCAACTCATGGCTTGGGTGGACTCTTTTGACATAGGGTTATGAATCTAAATTCATATAACAAGTTGTGGACAAGTTTAATTGAAGGAAGGAACCTTATATAATTGGGTATATATGATCGGGCAAAAGTATAAATGATTTAACCTTGGCCATGATACATGTTGAATGGATAAAAAGGGAATTAGTAATCCAATGCTTAGAGTGTCATCTCCCTACGGGTAGCATGGTGGAAGTAACAAGTGCAGTGTTGACTGTCACTAGTTGGAATGAGATTGAGATGAGTAAAGTTGGGCGGTTGGGATTGGCCCTCGGTGTTCATGTCCCGAGGCTCCTTCCGCATTTGATGGATGGTTGGGCTTGGTCCTCGGTGTTCAAGTCCCGAGGCTCCTTCCATGCCACGATATTGTGAAATTGCATGTGGTGTGAGTCGACACACGGTGTCATAATCCCGGGTCAAGGATAGTGTGGCAGGTCTACGGGCTCGCCAATCGTCACACTGATGGGAGTCGACAGCTAGACCTTGGGCGGTTGGGCTTGGTCCTCGGTGTTCATGTCCCGAGGCTCCTTCCGTGCCAAGTGAATGGTTGGGCTTCGTCCTCGTGTTTTCTGAGGCTCCTTCCGTGTCACGCATAGGCCAGTTCGGGGCTAGGATCTTGGTGCTCATTTACCCAGGAGAACCCGCTGAGCCGTAGTACGCATGTGAGCTCCACTGTTGTGTTCTTAGCATTGAGGTGTACGGAGGCCTAGGCTAGGTAGTGTGGAGACCAGCCTAGTAGTGGAGATGCCCGCTCTACTGTCACCGTTTGGCCACGACGGATGACGCTTGAGAGGTTAGCTACCAGCTCGAATAGTGGGAACTGTAAGTCTGTGTCGACATAGCAGTTGCATGTGCATGATCATGGGTGTGTCATTGCATTGCATTCATAGCATTACACTTCATTGCATACTTAAGACCCTCATCGTATAAGTTTGTATGGGCACTCCTATACGATGAGTTACTTATTGTTGAACGACCCTCAGCTTATATGCTTGTATGGGCATCCATATAAGTTGAGTTACTTACTTTTGTAGCTATATACTCTCTTGTTGCTGTAGATAGTAGATTTGTAAACTAAGAGCTTGTTTATTATACATTACTGCTGTTGCTGCTTATGATATGTATACTCACTTCACCTGTTGTATTACTGTTATTTATATATTGTACCTGTTCCTTTCTCCGCCCGGTGCCGAGGAGTCGCCGGGGGAGCGGATGCGAAGCCACTTAGTCTTTATGACTAACGGTTGCTACGTCTTCCTTTTTAGGAGGGAACCCCGCAAGTGGAGCAACAGATTATGCAGCCGGACAGCCAGGCCAGGACGACAGGGCCTGAAGTGATGGTACCCTCGCTACCGTCAGTTACAGATGTGAGTGAGAGAGATTTTGTTGTAGCCCTTCGTGGCATATACATTCACGTACTCTGATTATGTAGAAGCTTGTTAGCTTTTCTTTTGTGATGATTATGGATATATGCTTAGTGTGGATTGACTTTCTTATACTATTATGATTGGGTTGGCAATTATGTGTTGATATTGGTTGTTGCCGGCAGAATAGGCATCTTGTGGTACAGGCTAGCCCGAGTGTTAGTGTTACCGCAAGGCGGCTGTTCTGGGCATAAGACTCCTCTCGTGCCGTGTCTTGTGTTCCGGGAGGGGGGTCTTACAATAGTTGCTCGCCGGACACCAGGGGATGGATTCCCAATCGATCCTGCAAGTTTTAGGAGTTAGTGACATCGCAATCACAGTATATAAATGCAAAGAGATGAGTTTTTTTATTTTTTCTTTAGCCTGGTCATGCCATTGCAAGATGACGAATTCTGAACCGCCAAGCGGGTCGCATGTCACAACCCGCATTTTCTCCGAGGAAAACGAATTATCAGAGTAGGAGAAAACACGCGTCATGATGCCACGTAGAGCAAGGGATAACTGTCGACGCTCAGGCAAACCGCTATCAACTATACTTTATGAAAATTTATGAGTTAAATGAATAGAAAATCAGTAATAATTTTTTTTAAAGGTCGTATCCCTCGGCTCGGTGGATCATCTAATCTACAGTTTAAAAACTATAATTATATGCTGTGGAAAATTACTTTATTCAGGTTTGACATCCTAAAAGAGTGCATAAGTGTCCCCAGAGGACAACTTATATTATGCAGGACCCTACCTTTAATTTATACTATTTATAAGAAAATGATCTTTTTACGTTGTTTGAAAAAAATAGTGACGAGTTTTATAAAACATGCTGATTATGAGTAATACTTATAATAGTGTATTTAGGTTTAAAAGTAACTAGCAACGTAACATAAATCATCCCAAGATCAAGTAGACTATCTCCAATAAAGGTAGCAGCAAAAAGTAACATATCTAGTATCAAGGTAAAAACTACCAGTGGGCGCCAACAAACTGACACGAACCCACTAACAAGTATGTATGTCTGTAAGAAAAACACATCAAAACTACCTCGCAAAACAAGGTACTGATCTCAAAAGCACCAGAGACCACCAGCAACAGCACATCACAACTAGCCGTCAGAGCGGCTACTATCCAGAACCTAAGGCATTCAAAGAAGAAAGAATACCTCAGCAAGCAAAACTAGAAAACTGCTCGAAAGAGTCGATCAGAAGATAAGTAAAAGAGGAAAACAAAGCAGTAACAGTCACAACTGCCCAAGGCAAGGCAAAAAGAAAGACCACTAAGTGCGAGGACACAACAGTAGCGCCCAAAAGTTGCAAAGTCAACAAGGCTACCATGAGCCTAAATGCTGTAATCTACCAAGGAAGAAACGTCTAACACCCTAAGCTGTGGGAGATGGTAGTAGCAAAAACATCGCGGATCCGGGTTGGAGGCAAACTCAGTCCCCCAACCACTATTTCCAAGAAACCAAGCTCAGGGGTCTACATGTGAAAGCACTAGGGACCTCCCACCACCTTGCTCAGCCCGTACCTGGAGCAAGATAAAAGAACAAGGGTGGCCTTGGCTAAATTACACAACACCTCCCCAATTAAGAGCTTCCAACCACCACTACTAACCATAACCCACTATTCGGCCTTTTTGGAAAAAAAACAAGTAAATAGCCGACAAGGAACCTCAAAATCAAGAAATTCACTTGGGGAAGAAAATCAAGGTAAGGGAAAAGCGTTGAGATTACTCAACACGGCATGGAGTTGAGTGAGCCCCACTCACTCAACGCCTAACCAGACCTTGGCGTTGAGTGAGTTAGCCTCACTCAGCGCCAGAAACCACCATGGCGTTGAGTGAGGTTCACTCACTCAACGCCCTCCGCAAGAATAACTCTGGCATTGAGTGACCTAACCTCACTCAACGCCAAAACAGCCATGGCGTTGAGTGAGGTTCACTCACTCAACGCCTCCCGCAAGAAAACTCTGGCGTTGAGTGAGCTAACCTCACTCAACGCCAAAACAACTATGGCGTTGAGTGAGGTCCACTCCCTCAACGCCTTCAGCAAAAGAGGCAGTGGCGTTGAGTGAGCTAACCTCACTCAACGCCAAAATAGCTATGGCGTTGAGTGAGGTCTACTCACTCAATGCCTTAGCACTTTACCGCAGGAAAACCCTAAACCAACACCAACAGGAAGAGGTCGGCGGGAATGCCGACTGATTCTCGCCAAATCGGCGGGAATCTATATTGATTCTCTCCGAATCGGCGGGAATCCAGATTGATTTTCGCCGAATCGGCGGGAATCCAGATTGATTCTCGCTGAATCGGCAGGAATCACTGACGATACTCGTCGAAATCGGCGAGAATCACTTAGTGATTCCCGTCGATTTTGACTTAGACGAATTTCTAACTCAATCGACTCACTACTTAGCCGCAAAAGAACAGACCAAACTATGGCTTTGAGTGTATGCACCACACTCAACGCCAAATCCCGGGCGGCTTTTGGTTTTGAGTGTGTGTACCACACTCAATACCAAATCCCGAGAGCCTACCAAGACTGGTTCTAACTAGAGCACTACCACAGAAACCTCCTCTCTCTCTCTCTCTCTCTCAGATCCACCCGCAAAAGCACCAAACCAGAACTGAAAATCTGGAGTCAAAATGGTGAAAATAACCAGCGGGTTGAGCGAAAATAGCACAAGGAGGGGGCTCATAAAGGGAAACTGAAGCACAAAGTTTAACAAGCAAAAAGAGAAAAGCTAGGCTTCTATCCTAGGGCTAACCTAACAGGGGAAAAAAAATCAAAACTGCAAGTGCAAGGACCACTTGCCTCGATTTCCGACGAAGCTTGGTCGGTTTTCCCTTATCTTCACACGGCACCAGCAGCAGCAACACCCTAACAGAAAAATCTCGAACTTTAATGGCGGAAAAGGGCCAAAACCAGAATTTTGTGCCTCCAAAAAACTCCACAAAAATAAAATCTCTTACCGTAGAAACGTAGGTATAAGAGAGAGCAACCCAAATCCGCTTTCAGAATTGAATTCCGTCAACAAACGCTCCCGGAATCGTCGTCCAAAGGGTAGCAGGTCGGCGGTTTCTCCTCTGTTTTTCCGCGTACAGAAGAGGCGGGTTCGGTCTCGGGAAGAAGAAGAAGAGTGGGCCCGCCATCTACTGATTAAGGCTTTTTAAAATAAAAAGACACGCCTATTCGGACCTAACCGCTGCCTAAACTGCCGGTTCACTTAAGCTAAGAAATTTCAAATTTTTTTTTACTAATAGCACACCCAAAACGACTCGAAAACCGAACTACCTCGGAATTCAACGAAATTCGCACCATAGCTAAATACCCATGCTACGAACACAACGGCGAAGTCGAAATTAAATTTTGACGAATAGAACTCGAGTTATACCCACCCGAAGCCAAAAAACAAGCATCCCCCGAGAGGACACACCGGGTCACCCAAAATGACTCGGCTTGCTAGGGAGATCTTGCCAATAGGCTACAAAATAGGCCACTCAGTTCTAAGTAGTTAAGACAACACTCCACAGATGGCACAAGACAAGAAAACGCGACGACGTAACGCCAAACGAGAATTAAATAATCCCATAAAAAATTGGGGGCGTTACATCGCATGTCGATGGATCTAGGACCGCCTTGAGGAACAGACGACCCTGGACTCATAGGGGGTCTGAGGGATGATATGTCATTCTGACGTGTTTGCTGCATGGCAAGAGTTAGTATGAAAGCGGAAAATGCAGTAAGAAGAATAGTTTTTGCACGAGGATTTTCCTCGCGACTTTATAGTTGTCCTTAGGTGGTTTGGGGCGCAACTGAGTTCACTGGTAGAACCGGCGCAAGTTTTGAGCATTCCAGGTACGGGGGAGAGTCTTCCCCTCCGCGTTTCTGATCCTGAAGGTTCCAGGTTTCACTACTGCGGTGACGACGTATGGACCTTCCCATGCTGTTGTAACACCTCCCCTATAAAGACCATATAATATGGGTCCGGCCGGGGCCCCTCAACATACGGACGCCACAGCTTTAGTATTAAAAGATGATATGAAAACTACCCAATCTCAAAACTCCAGACAAACACAGCGGAAACAGAACAAACCGACAGAAGTTATCCACTAACGATAGAGTATCAAATGTCATTAAGGCCTTACACAATAATAGTCCAAAAAATATAAATGTGTCAAGCACTCCTAGGCTACCTCGGCATGCAAGCCGGACATAAACATAACAAGGGTAGAAAACATGAAAGGAAAATCCAAGCACAGCAACACTTCATGAGGCTTAGGGCTTTTCGCCCGGCACGCTAGCTCCTGCATGCGATCCTTGCCATGTAAGGTTTTGAAGTAACGTGGGTCAGCAAAGGCTGACCTCTACTGTGTAACAACCACATCTCCTCCCGGCCGTCCCTAACGGACCCCAGGGTACCACTTCACCTGCAAGTTAGCACTTTGTATACCAAAAGAGTATATGTAATAAAGCGGTAAAACAGGCTTGGATGTCTCATACAGCATACATATTCTCTATGTTTTGTACAAAGTGAAAGGGCCTACTATGCAGCATGAATGCAACCCGGGTTTCACCCAAGGCACCCTAGTTCGTATGCATCTAGCACAACATCAAACACTAGGTACTTCCGTTTCCCCATTGTCTTAAAGCCGCAAACACAAGGGAACCACCATGTCCCTAACGGCACACACGCCGTCACACGGAACCTTGCAAAGGCCCCACCCGCACAAGGGTCATATACCCTGGGGCTTGCCCGCGCATTCTGACTTCGCACGTCAGGATTCCGTCTCACACTGACCGATTCTAAGAAGCCTTGTTGGACCCCACTCGCTCATGGCCACATTGCCCGGGCTTATCCTCCGCTCGACATTCTCGTCAGTCCACAAAAGGGGCTAGTCTCGCCGGGACACTTCCCCCACATGACTTGCATGCCACGGGATAGCCAGCCGACCACGGAGACATAGCCACACCTTAGCACAGCACAAACAAAGGTTTCCCCACCCCAATCGCCACTCGCACCGTGTCTTTCCCGTGCTCCAAGGAAACCATCTACCGCACAAAGCGGAGCTAACCTCGTCCGGTTCCGACTACGAGTACTCACTCAAATATGAGGGGGAAAATGCATACATACAACGGCGTATTGCCGCTGCGGATTTCTATCGAAACCCCGAAACTCGCTATGCAACATCACCGGGTCGGACCAACAATCGCGACCACGACTTCACCCACAATGCCTAATCCGCTAACGGAGCGGATCTCTAATGCAAAGCATGCCGGGATGAGCATACTCAACCCGGAGGTCCTCTTGAACCTAGGCTACACGAATCCCTCTCATTTGAGAGATTCGGTGCTCAAAATACGAAAGGAAGGGGATGCTATTCATGCATCCTAAATCCTAAAAACCGAGAGGAGAAGTGTCGTTACCTTCCGTCCCCTCTTCCTCTCCATGGAGAAGATTTGCTCGGTTGAAAACCACCGCAACGCCCCCACCTTCGCGGATCTGAACTCCGCTCGCGAAACGGACCTCCGAAGCTTTGCCGGCGGCCGGATCTTGGCCTTCTTCCTCCTCCTTGCTCTCCCTTCTCTCTAGAATCAAGAGAGATAAAGATGGGAGAAAAGTGAGGGTTTCAAACCCTATTCCCGAGTTTATTTCCTCAGACCTAGCCCCCAGTCGTTGGATCTCAATCAAAGAAACGGACGGCCACGATTAGGCCTAAAATCACAAAAACTGGGCCGAACACGGGTTGCAACACGGCCGTGTGCCTAGTCGTGTCACCCATTCGCCGTCTCGATCGAGTCGAAAAACCAGCACACAGCCTTTGACACGGCCTCCGACACGCCCGTGTCACCTGCGACACGCCCGTGTCGGGACCCGTGTCACGCCCCCCGTGTACACTCGACCAACATTTCGCAATCAGAGAGGTACACGGCCTTGTGACACGGCATCAGACACGCCCGTGTCAAATTTGACACGCCCGTGTTTGTGCCCGTGTCACGGCCCGTGTACCACACTTGCAGAAACCCTGAAGTGATACGGCCTGGGACACGCCCGTGTCCTAGGCCGTGTTCTACAACTCGACTAGCGTCGACCGCCAAAGCGTCGACCGCACGGCCCGAGGCCGAACACGCCTGTGTCACGCCTGTGTCACGCCCGTGACACGCCCGTGACATGCCCGTGACATGCCCGTGACACGCCCGTGACACGCCCGTGACACGCCCGTGACACGCCCGTGACACGCCCGTGACACGCCCGTGACACGCCCGTGACACGCCCGTGACACGCCCGTGACACGCCCGTGACACGCCCGTGACACGCCCGTGACACGCCCGTGACACCTGCTCCAAAAACCAAACTGGGCTTAAAACATCACCCGTCCCTCTTTTGAGTTTCGGGGTGTTACAACTCTCTCCCCCTTAAAAGAATTTCGTCCCGAAATTTAAAACATGGAAGGTAAACAAAACTAAACAGTACCTGAGGAGAAAAGCTCGGGGTACTCCTCTAGCTTGAAGTTCCCATGAGAGCTCCTCGCAACCACAGTTGTCCCAACGGACCTTTACGAGTCTGACCTCCTTGTTCCGCAATTGCCGAACCTCTGAGTCTTCTATCCCGATTGGATGAACTCGCGTCCCCAAGTATTCCTCTACCGGCACCGCCGTCGGCTCAATCACCACGCTGGCTTCTAACAATGCTTTCCTCAGGACGGAGACGTGAAAAACGTCATGCAATCCACTTTGCTCTGTGGACAACGCCAACCGGTACGCTGCCTCTCCCACACGCTCGATGACCTTGAATGGTCCCAAAAATCTTGGACTCAGCTTCGTGAGTCGGCAAATTCGCGAAACGCCTTTGAACGGCTTGATCTTAAGATACACCCAGTTGCCCACAGCGAATTCCACATGCCTGTGACGAGCATTAAAATACTTCGGCTGCCGATCTTGAGCTACCTTCATGCGCTCTTGGATGGTCCGCACTAGCTCACTAGCGTCGGCTACCACTTCTTTCCCCAAAAGCTTGGTGTCTCCCGCCTCTGTCCAAGACATCGGTGTTCGACACCGCCTCCCATACAGAGCTTCGTATGGAGCCATCTTGATACTAGCTTGGTAACTATTGTTATACGCAAACTCCACCATGAAGAGGTGATCCTCCCACTTCTTGCCGAAGTCGAGAGTACACATCCTTAGCATATCTTCCAAAGTACGGTTCATTCTCTCAGTTTGCCCATCGGTTTGAGGATGAAAAGCCGTACTTAACTTGAGTTTTGTGCCCAAGCTCTTCTGCACCAACCGCCAATCCTTAGACGTGAAACGTCCATCCCGGTCGCTGACTATACTCTTCGGAATCCCATGGAGTCGTACAATATTGCGGACGTACAACTCCACCAACTTTTCCACACCGTCCTCCTTCCGGTTTGGGATGAAATGTGCCACTTTGGTCAAACGGTCCACAATCACCCAAATGGCATCATTACCCTGCTGCGATCTAGGCAACCCATGCACAAAATCCATGGAGATGTCATCAAATTTCCATTCGGGGATTGGAAGAGGCTTCAAGAACCCGTCCGGCTTCTGACATTCGGCCTTCACCAAGGCACATGTTTGGTACCGACTCACACACAAAGCTACGTCCTGCTTCATCCCAGGCCACCAATAGGACTTCTTCAAGTCCATGTACATCTTTGTACTATCCGGGTGAATGGAGTACTTCGTGAAGTGGGCCTCAAACATCAACTCCTCGCGGAGCTTGCCGAACTGCGGTACACAAATCCTTCCGCCCTTCCTCAGAATCCCATCAACCATCTCCCAGGCGCTACCCTCGCCCTTTAGAGCTTCCTCCACGAAAGGTTGGAACACGGGTTGCTTCCCGAATACGATCGCATAAGTCACTCTGCATCTCAATCCAATTTAGTCGAGCCACGCTAGACTCGCCTCTTGCCACACATTCCAAACCAAGGGACTCCCAGTCCCGCCTTAACCGCTCATCGTGAGCTTCAATCCAATTTCCTTGCCCCGAGTATTTCCTACTCAAAGCATCTGCCACCACATTGGCTTTCCCTGGCGTGTACTTAATCGCCACCTCATAGTCCCCAAGGAACTCGACCCACCTGCGCTGCCGCATATTTAGGTCCTTCTGATCTAGGAGATACTTCAGACTCTTGTGGTCCGTGAAGATCTCCACCTTTACACCATAAACGTAGTGCCTCCACAACTTCAACGCAAAATTACCGCCGCCAACTCCAAGTCATGGACGGGGTAATTTCTCTCATGAGGCTTCAGCTGCCTCGACCCAAAAGCTATCACACTACCATGCTGCACCAACACGCACCCTAAACCGCATCCGGATGCGTCGCTGAAAATCTGGAACCCTTCGGTCCCCTTTGGTAGACTTAGGATCGGCGCCATCATTAGCCTTTCCTTCAGGATTTCAAATGCCTCGTTGCACTCTTGAGTCCATACAAATTTCTGATCCTTGCGAGTTAGTGAAGTGAGGGGTAGAGCTATCCGCGAAAAGTTTTCCACAAACCTTCGGTAGTACCTAGCTAGTCCAAGAAAACTTCGGACTTCCGCTACGGTCCTCAAAACTGGCCACTCTCTGATGGCTTCTACTTTCGTTGGATCCACCGTCACCCCATCCCCACTAATCACATGGCCTAGAAATGCCACTTTCTCCAACCAGAACTCGCACTTGGAGAACTTCGCATAAAGCTGGTTCTCTCTCAATACTTGCAACACTGTCCGCAAGTGCGACTCGTGCTCCGCTTCCGACTTGGAATACACCAATATGTCATCAATAAAGACGACTACGAACCAGTCCAAATATTCGCGAAACACTCGGTTCATCAAGTCCATGAACACGAACGGCGCGTTCGTCATCCCGAACGGCATCACCGAGAACTCAAAATGACCATACCTCGTACCAAACGCGGTCTTGGGTATGTCCTCGTCACGAATCCGCAACTGATAATATCCGGACTTCAGGTCCAACTTGGAGTACACCACCGACCCCACCAACTGGTCGAAGAGATCATCTATCCGAGGGATCAGATACTTATTCTTGACAGTAAATTTGTTCAACTCTCCGTAGTCTATGCACAGACGCATACTACCGTCCTTCTTCTTTACGAATAACACCGGCGCACTCCGCGGTGAAGAGCTGGGCCTGATATACCCTTGCTCCAAAAGCTCCTGCAACTGAACCTTGAGCTCGGCCAACTCCTTTGGTGCCATCCTGAAGGGTGGACGCGACACTGGTCTAGCCTCGGGCACCAACTCGATGGAGAAATCAATCTCCCGCCGAGGAGGTGCTCCCGGTAACTCCTCGGGAAATACATCTCCAAACTCCGCCACCACGGGCACTTCTCCAAGAGACAGCCTGGAGAGGCTAACCTACAACAACGCTACTAGAGCTACACCTCCCTGGTTAACAGCTCGCACTAACTGAAGTGCCGAAACTAGGGAACAGGCCACTCCATGCAGGCCTTCAAACTTGACTTCCGCTTGCCCCACGCCCCTCAGGGTTACCACCTTGGACAAACAGTCGATACTGGCACGCTGCTCCGCTAGCCAATCCATCCCCAAAATCACATCGAACTCGGACAACGGCAAGATCGCCGCTACCAATAAGAAGTCGACTCCCTCAAGACTCCAACAAATCCGGCCTCTAGCCCTGGTAGTCATAGATGACCCATTGGGCATGCGCACTTTCAACTCGGAGTCCGTCGAGAAAGACTCCACTCCAATCCTCTGGATAAAGCCTTCCGCAAGGAAGGAGTGCGACGCTCCCGTATCAAAGAGTACCCTAGCGGGGTACCCAGATACCATTACAAAGCCTACACACATGCAACAAACATAAAGGCTTGAAAGACAGGAATCTAAGGTGCAGGTTGAACTCTCGTACCTGTCACCACATCGGGTTGACGGATTGCTTCTTGTTGCCCAAGGTTGTAGGCCCTTGGCTGCACTGGTTGAAACCGAGAAGCACTCGACTCCGCCATCTTCCCTTTCTCTGCGGCACTGGGGCCGGAGCGCACAGTTTGCTCCTGCCTTGGCTCTTGCTCAGTGCCCCCTTGGGTACAAAATCTTGCTATGTGGCCTGGCTTGCCACAACTGTAGCACGTCTGAGGGCCCTTAGAGCGTGACCCTCCGGACGTCCAATTACTTTTCTCGCCCGACTTATATGGGGAAGGCTTCTTCTTCCATCGGCTCCCTTCCGCCTTTCCATGGGACTGAGCAGGCTTCTTCTCCTCCCCCTGCTTGGGTGTGAAACCCTTGCGACGCTGGGATCGCTCCATGTCACTCTCCAAAATTCGGGCCGCCTCCACCAATTCGTTGAAACCCGCACGTTTCATCGATATGAGGGGTTGTCTTAGGTTCTCCCTCAATCCATGGTAGAAGAGATTGTCCCTCTCTTCATCGTCTGCCATGGTCGTCCCTGCATAACGACCCAAGCGAGTAAATTCCTGAACATACTCATCCACTGACTTGTCTCGCTGCACCAGATGTAGGAACTGCCTCTGGAGGGCTAACCTCGTTGAGGCGGGTATGTACTTCTTCAGGAAGGCATTCCCAAACTCCTCGATGGACGGTGTGCGTCCAAGAAACTGCCGGCCACTGTGGCTCACCCACCATAACTTGGCATCTCCCTCCAACATAAAGGCTGCGAACTCTGCCTTTTTCTCATCTGGCACCTCAGCCGCCCTCAGAAGCTCCTGAATTCTAGCCCACCAATCCTCTACATCTGTGGGTGTGCCGATTCCCTTGAAGGTTGGAGGGTGGAAACTCAGAAAGTACTTCATTTGCCGGTCCCCATGCCCGACAACCACTCTCTCGGCCTGCGACTCTGCCTGCCTGACTTCCTCAACCTGCACGGTCGCTGCCGTGTCTGGGGTAGCAGGAGTTGCTACCTGAGCAACGGGAGCTGCTACCTGTGCTATCGCTGCAGCTTGGGCGCCACCATCGCTTCTGCAAGCATACAACAGAAGTCGGCCGGTATGACCCCCATCCCTGCGGACCTTGCGCAGTCGCACTACTTGCCGAGAGCTCTTCTCTTGGCCTCGAGGTCCCAGCCTCGTTGCTTGCACTCTAAACACAAGCAAGAAAACGCAAATCAGTCTCTAATTGCAAGACTCGAACACAAGGACACTCATGGTCCTGCGATACTCCTATGTGGATAACTTCTAATACGCGACACGACTTATACTTTCGACCGCGAAACTCCTCACTGGAACGCGAACCTCCCTCTGATATCAAATTGTAACACCTCCCCTGTAAAGACCATATAATATGGGTCCGGCTGGGGCCCCACAACATACGGACGCCACAGCTTTAGTATTAAAAGATGATATGAAAACTACCCAATCTCAAAACTCCAGACAAACACAGTGAAAACAGAACAAACCGACAGAAGTTATCCACTAATGATAGAGTATCAAATGGCCTTAAGGCCTTACACAATAATAGTCCAAAAAATATAAATGTGTCAAGCACTCCTAGGCTACCTCGGCATGCAAGCCGGACATAAACATAACAAGGGTAGCAAACATGAAAGGAAAATCCAAGCACAGCAACACTTCATGAGGCTTAGGGCTTTTCGCCCGGCGCGCTAGCTCCTGCATGTGATCCTTGCCCTGTAAGGTTTTGAAGTAACGTGGGTCAGCAAAGGCTGACCTCTACTGTGTAACAACCACATCTCCTCCTGGTCGTCCCTAACGGACCCTGGGGTACCACTCCACCTGCAAGTTAGCACTTCGTATACCAAAAGAGTATATGTAATAAAGCGGTAAAACAGGCTTGGATGTCTCATACAGCATACATGTTCTCTATGTTTTGTACAAAGTGAAAGGGCCTACTATGCAGCATGAATGCAACCCGGGTTTCACCCAAGGCACCCTAGTTCGTATGCATCTAGCACAACATCAAACACTGGGTACTTCTGTTTCCCCATTGGCTTAAAGCCGCAAACACAAGGGAACCACCATGTCCCTAACGGCACACACGCCGTCACACGGAACCTTGCAAAGGCCCCACCCGCACAAGGGTCATATACCCTGGGGCTTGCCCGCACATTCTAACTTCGCATGTCAGGGTTCCGTCTCACACTGACCGATTCTAAGAAGCCTTGCTGGACCCCACCCGCTCATGGCCACATTGCCCGGGCTTGTACTCCGCTCGACATTCTCGTCAGTCCACAAAAGGGGCTAGTCTCGCCGGGACACTTCCCCCACATGACTTGCGCCCCACGGGATAGCCAGCCGACCACGGAGACATAGCCGCACCTTAGCACAGCACAAACAAAGGTTTCCCCACCCCAATCGCCACTCGCACCGTGTCTTTCCCGTGCTTCAAGGAAACCATCTACCGCACAAAGCGGAGCTAACCTCGTCCGGTTCCGACTACGAGTACTCACTCAAATATGAGGGGGAAAACGCATACATACAGCGGCGTATTGCCGCTGTGGATTTCTATCGAAACCCCGAAACTCGCTATGCAACATCACCGGGTCGGACCAACAATCGCGACCACGGCTTCACCCACAATGCCTAATCCGCTAACGGAGCGGATCTCTAATGCAAAGCATGCCGGGATGAGCATACTCAACCCGGAGGTCCTCTTAAACCTAGGCTACACGAATCCCTCTCATTTGAGAGATTCGGTGCTCAAAATACGAAAGGAAGGGGATGCTATTCATGCATCCTAAATCCTAAAAACCGAGAGGAGAAGTGTCGTTACCTTCCGTCCCCTCTTCCTCGCCATGGAGAAGATTTGCTTGGTTGAAAACCACCGCAACGCCCCCACCTTCGCGGATCTGAACTCCGCTCGCGAAACGGACCTCCGAAGCTTCGCCGGCGGCCGGATCTTGGCCTTCTTCCTCCTCCTTGCTCTCCCTTCTCTCTAGAATCAAGAGAGATAAAGATGGGATAAAAGTGAGGGTTTCAAACCCTATTCCCGAGTTTATTCCCTCAGACCTAGCCCCCAGCCGTTGGATCTCAATCAAAGAAACGGACGGCCATGATTCGGCCTAAAATCACAAAAACTGGGCCGAACACGGGTTGCAACACGGCCGTGTGCCTGGCCGTGTCACCCATTCGCCGTCTCGATCGAGTCGAAAAACCAGCACACGGCCTTTGACACGGCCTCCGACACGCCTGTGTCACCTGCGACACGCCCGTGTCGGGACCCGTGTCACGCCCCCCGTGTGCACTCGACCAACATTTCGCAGTCAGAGAGGTACACGGCCTTGTGACACGGCATCAGACACGCCCGTGTCAAATTTGACACGCCCGTGTTTGTGCCCGTGTCACGGCCCGTGTACCACACTTGCAGAAACCCTGGAGTGGCACGGCCTGGGACACGCCTGTGTCCTAGGCCGTGTTCTACAACTCGACTAGCGTCGACCGCACGGCCCAAGGCCGAACACGCCTGTGTCACGCCCGTGACACGCCCGTGACACGCCCGTGACACGCCCGTGACACGCCCGTGACACGCCCGTGACACGCCCGTGACACGCCCGTGACACGCCCGTGACACGCCCGTGACACGCCCGTGACACGCCCGTGACACGCCCGTGACACGCCCGTGACACGCCCGTGACACGCCCGTGACACGCCCGTGACACGCCCGTGACACGCCCGTGACACGCCCGTGACACGCCCGTGACACGCCCGTGACACGCCCGTGACACGCCCGTGACACGCCCATGACACGCCCGTGACACCTGCTCCAAAAACCAAACTGGGCTTAAAACATCACCCGTCCCTCTTTTGAGTTTCGGGGTGTTACATCTGTTGTAAGCTTGTTCTGCTGAGGTCCCTTATCGGCAGCTTCGATACTTCGGAGGACCAGGTCCCCGACGCTGATTGGTCGAGGCTTTACCCTTCTATTGTAGAACCGAGCAACGCCCCGTTGGTAATCTACCATGCGCAGAGCGGAGGTGTCTCTGACCTAAGCTAGGAGGTCCAAGTTTTCTCTGAGCAGATCTTCATTTTTGTCTGCGTCGAAGGTTTCCACGCGGGTGCTTGGTATGTCTATGTCGACCGGGATGACCTCCTCACTCCTGTAGCATAAGTTGTAAGGGGTCTCACCGGTTGGAGTTCTCTCAGTGGTACGGTACCCCCATAATACGTTGGGGAGCGCATCGACCCATTGCCCCCCAGCCTCTTCAAGGCGCGTCTTTAGACCTTTGAGGATCGTTCAATTTGTCACTTCTATTTGACCGTTTGCTTGGGGATGCGCTACAGCAGTGTGGCGCAGGTTGATCTTTAAGTCTTCACACAACTTTGTGAATGATTTCCCGGTGAACTGCGTGCCATTGTCCGAGATTATTATGGTCGGGATCCCAAAACGACAAATGATGTTTTTCCAAACGAACTGTCTGGCGTTCTCCTCCGTTATTTTGGCGAGTGGCTCGGCTTCTACCCACTTGGTGAAGTAATTGATTGCCATGACGATGAACATCCTTTGACCAGACGCCACGGGGAGGGGGCCAACGATGTTGATCCCCCACTAGGCAAAAGGCCAAGCTCCTTGGAGTGCGGTGAGTGCAACTGGCGGCTGATGTGGCATAATGGTGTGGAGCTGACAGCTTTTGCATTTTTGGACAAGTTCTGCGGCGTATTTCTTCATTGTCGGCCAGTAGAAACCTTGGCGCAAGATCTTACGAGCCAGGGCCTTCCCACCTAAGTGTTCTCCGCAAACTCCTCCATGTACTTAGCGCAGGGCGTAGTCTGCCTCCGATGCTTGCAAACATTTCAGATAAGGACCAGAGAAGGCCCGCTTATAGAGCTCTCCGTCGATGATCGCAAATGCTGCGGCCCTTATCCGGAGCCGTCGTGCTTCTATGCGGTCATCTAGTAGTTGCTCGCGCTCGAGCTACTCACGTATGGGGGTCATCCAGGACGTTACCTTCCCGTCGATCGCCGACACTTCCCAAGGCCCCTGAATGCTTGGGGTCATGATGTCTTCGACTCGCCAGCGGTGGGACTGATAGCTAGCCAACAAGGTTGCAAGCTTAGACAATGCGTCTGCCCGGGTATTTTGCTCCCTTGGGATGTGAATGACCTGGTGCGATGAGATCTTTGCAAGGAGTGACTTTGCGAGCGCAAGATATTGCTCCAGCTAGTCACTCTTCGCCTCGTATTCACCCTCGACCTGTGAGATGATAATTTGCGAGTCAGCGTAGATGGTTAGACTTTCCACCTTGCAATCGGTAGCAAGTCTGAGTCCGGCAATCAGGGCTTCGTACTCAGCGACATTATTGGTAGCGGGAAATCTTAATCGGAGGTTGTACTCCAGAGTGACTTTTTACAGACTTACCAATAGTAATCCGGCTCCCGCCCCTCCGGCCCCTGACGCTCCGTCAACATAGAGAGTCCAACGAGCTGGGGCTTTTTCTTCCGCAGGATCTACTTCTGTCGTGTGAGAAGTAGCGAACAAATGACTAAAAAAGTGAAAGTAGCGAACAAACGACTAGAAAACAAGCCAGAACTTTGAATAATTGAAATTTTTATTATCCAAAAAGATATCATTTACAAAGGTATGGCCTCCCTTTTATAGAATGGAGGAGAGAAGAGAGAGTACAAACTAACAATGTGGGACTAAAGCTATGCACAAATCTAGGCGGATAGAACAACAGGCCGCGCGGTTAGACAATGTTCTAACCGCTCGGCAATACCAAAAGCAAGAGAGAGATGCGGTAGGAGACTGCTAGACCGCCTGGTTACCAAGACGCTGGAGATAAACCGCCAGACCGCCGGACTACAAATAGCAACAGCCTGGATATCAAACCGCTGGAGAGTAACCGCCAGACCGCACGGTCTATAACCCGCCAGGCTCAAACCGCCAGACCGCCCGGTCTCATACTCCAACACTCCCCCTTAAGCTGGAGCATAGATATCAATCATGCCCAGGTTGTCACAAGTGTAGAATAAGGAAGTAGAAACCGGCTTGGTGAAGATATCTGCCAACTCTTTGTCGGAGGTGACGAACTGAGTACAAATATATCTCTTCAAGACCTCTTCTCGGATGAAATGGCAGTCGACTTCTATATGTTTCGTTCTCTCGTGGAAGACCGGATTTTTGGATATGTATATAGCGGTCTTGTTGTCACAGAACATAGGCAGAGGATATTCGTAGACCTCTCCTAGGTCAAGCATGAGAGCCCATAACCATTTTAACTCACACGTGGTTGATGCCATACTCCGATATTTGGCTTCTACACTAGACCTTGAGACAACAGACTGCTTCTTTCTCTTCCAACTCACAAGATTACCTCCAACAAATATGCAAAAACCTGATGTAGATTTACGGTCACCTTTATCATCCGCATAGCTTGAGTCTGAGTAGGCTTCAACTCTCAAATGACCATGCTTCTGAAAGAGTGGCCCTTTTCCCGGTGCTGCTTTGACATACTCTAGTATCTTCAAGGTAGACTGAAGATGACATTCCCTGGGAGCTTGCATGAACTGACTGACCTTGCCTATAGCAAGGCGATGTCGGGTCTGGTCACCGTGAGATAAATGAGTTTGCCCACCAGACGTCTATACCTCGTGGCATCAGATATAAGAGGTGAGTAATCTGTCCATGTTTTGTCCTCTCCAGTGGCCATGGGATACCGGGCCGGTTGTGCACCAGTCAATCTTGCCTCTTGTAGAAGATCAAGAGCATACTTCCTTTGGGAGAGAACCAACAAGTCGGGCTTCCGAGAGATTTCTATCCCCAAAAAATATTTCTGGGATCCCATATCCTTCGTGACAAGGTGTTGATGGAGGTGTTTCTTTATCAAGTCCACCCCAGCCTAGTCATCGCCGATAAGAAGAATATCATCCACATACACGGCCGAAACCACAAGGCCCAATGCGGTTTTGCGAATAAACAATGAGTGATCGGCCGAACTTCTTGTAAAGCCAATGACAGCCACAATGCCACTAAACTTGTCAAACCATGCCCGAGGGCTCTGTTTTAGGCCGTAGATGGCCTTCTTCAACTGGCATACTTGTGTCTCCCCCTGAGCAAAATACCCAGTAGGCTGCTCCATGTAGACGTCCTCCTGAAGATCCCCATAGAGAAAGGCATTCTTGACATCAAGTTGGGAAATAGCTCACTCCCTGTTGACGACCATAGAAAGAAGAACCCAGATGGTGCTGAGGCGAGCAACCAGGGAGAAAGTATCAAAATAGTCAACTCCATAAGTCTGAGTAAAGCCTTTGGCCACCAGCCGGGCTTTGTAACGATCCACAGTGCCGTCTGGGCGAAACTTTACAACGAACACCCAGCGACATCCAACCACATCAGTACCTACCGGTGGAGGAACAAGGGTCCAGGTACCCCTTTCAGTAAGAGTTGCGATTTCCTCATCCATGGCAGATTTCCAATGAGGAATAACAAGAGTCTCCTGGTAAGTGCGGGGAGTGGTAGTAGCTGAGATAGCCAAAGCAAAGCACCTGCGAGAAGGAGTAAGTCGAACATAGGAAACAACAGCCACAAGCGGGTGTTGGGTACACGCTCGCACCCCTTTGCGAAGAGCAATGGGAATATCTAGGTCGTCTCATGCCTCAAGGACCGGAGCATCCGTGGCGGAGAAAGCTGGCCCGAGACTAGAGAGACGGCTGCGGAGAAGAAGGAGGGGGTATAATAGAGAGAGGAGGAGACAGAGGAGGAGATGATATAGGAGGGGAGACGTCGATATGCGTGGAAGGAACACAGAGAGACGGTGGAGAGTCAGAGACAAAGGAGGAAGCGGGGATTGAGAAGAAAAGTAGGATGCATTTTCGAAGAAGGTGACGTCCGCGGAAACAAACTAGTTGCATAGAACGGGGTCAAAGCCACAATAGCCTTTTTGAGTGGTCGAGTATCCCAAAAAGACACACTTTGTGGAATGGGGGGAAAGTGAAAGTGAAGGGATAGATACTACTCTAGAGGGGGGGTGAATAGAGTTATCAAATTTTGCACTAGACAAAGTTTGAAGGTCTACCCAACTCCCTTGGAGTGAGTTGCGGAATTAAAAGATTATAGATATAGAATTAACCTTAAAGCCTAACACAAGTGATGTGCACAAACTCAAGCTAACTGTAATTACAGTTAAGGCTTGGAAATCCTAATCAGCAACTAGCAACCTAGTTATATCTATTCACAGCCACAGTGCAGGAAATAAACAAGGCAATCCAGACGACACAAGGAATTTATAGTGGTTCCCCAAACAACTTGGGTACGTCCACTCTTCTACCAACAAGGTAGGAATCCACTCAGGTTTTTGATCAGGTGCCCTGCCACCAACAGGATCTTCTTCAGGTAGATCCAGAAACCCTTTAGACTTTTGATCAGGTGTCTAAAAACCAAGCACAGGTTTTTGATCAGGTGCCCTGCCACCAAGGGATACTTTTGAAGGGAGTAATAACCCTGTACAGGAGGGGGGAGAAGGTTAAGATGTCTTCTCTATTTTACAATAGATTAGAGAAGCACAAAAACTTGCACTGAGCTAGAAAGCTCTGAAGAATCAAGGCTCCCCCTGGCTCAAAGATGTCCAGGTGAAGTCTTGCTTCAGTGCAGAAAACTCTTCAGAAAGCTCTGAAGGAAAAACTACAAGAAGATAATAAATAATAAAATTAAAGATCTTCAAGCAGCTATCTTCTTCTTCTTCTTCAAAAGAACTCTGAGTTTGAACTTCCTGAAAGCAGGAGAACTCAGGTTGAAGAAGAGTAGAAGATCTTAACACTTCTCAGTTAGATGAGTATTGCTGAGAGCAGAAGACTTGATGAAGGCTTGAATGCTTAAGTGAACAACTGGTTAGCTATTAGCTAGCTTGAATCCTTCTTCAAGGGGTCCTTTATATACCAGCAGCAAGCAACGGCTCTCTTCAATTTGAATTACTTGTCTTCTTCTGAAACTTGAGACCTGGGCTGCAAATAACACACAGCAAAACAAACTCTGCAGCAAGACATCCTATAAAAGGAGTGGACCTCTTTCTAAGAAGCTGCAGGATCAAATCAAATAATAGAAGGACTAAATAAAGTCACATCAGAGAAATACTCTTTATAGCAGAAGGAAGACTTTTCAGTCTAACGGCTATAAAGGACAGTCAGCAGATAAAGTAAAATACAAAGTCAGCTAATAAGACAAACAACTTTATCTAAAAAGATTTTACACAGGAAAAAAGAATAGAGCAGATATGCCTGGAAATATTATCATAAAACAACTGAAAAGATATGCCAGATAATGTATTAATTAATTAAATATAATAAATAAATACAAAATATAAAGGCAGACAGAAAGCGTCGAACGACCTTCGGAGATCGTCGACCGACGCACGGAGATCGTCGAACTATCGGACAGATAGTCGAACGATCCAGATAGTCGAACTATCAAAGGAGATAGTCGAACTATCACAGCAGATAGTCGAACTACCAGAAGATAGTCGAACTATCAACAGATAGTCGAACTATCAGGGCAAAACAGATAGTCGAGCTATCAACAGATAGTCGAGCTATCAGATAGTCGACCTATCACCAGATAGTTGAACTATCAAAAACAAACAGATAGTCGACCTATCAACAGATAGTCGAACTATCAAAGCAGATAGTCGAACTATCAAGCGAGAACAGATAGTCGACCTATCAACAGATAGTCGAACTATCAACGCAGAACAGATAGTCGAACTATCAACAGATAGTTGATCTATCAGATAGTCGACCTATCAACAGATAGTCGAACTATCAAAACCAAACAGATAGTCGACCTATCAACAGATAGTCGAACTATCAGATAGTCGACCTATCCAAGCAGATAGTCGAACTATCAAAGCACACAGATAGTCGAACTATCAACCGATAGTCGAACTATCCACGCAGACTGAAAGTCGAACAACTGATAGACGATCGTCGAACAGTTAGTCAACGATAGTCGAGCGGCGTTCGACGATAGTCGAACAAACAAACAACTTAACCAAATTCTCAATCTGGAAAAGTGAGGACTCTACAGCTAGACTACTAACCATTGACCATAGATATTTCTTGGGTCAAGGGACTAAAAAGACAAGACTAAACTCAAATCAAACTGGGGTACCAACAGAAAGCTTGTCACAGGTAGCAGACGGAGCATGCACAAAGGCCGTACACCCAAATATACGGAGAGGAAGAAGAAAGGGTTCCTTGCCCGGGTAGAGAATGGAGAAGGGGGTTTTGCCGTGGAGAACCGAAGAGGGAATGCGATTGATGAGATAGCAGGCAAGAAGAACAGCATAGCCCCAGTAGGAGCGAGGCACCTGCATCTGCGTCATTAGAGTGCGAACGATATCGAGGAGATGACGGTTTTTACGCTCCACCACCCCATTTTGCTGGGAGGTGTAAACACAGCTGGTCTGATGAATAAGACCATGTTGTATACAAAAAGACGAAAACTCATGACTGAGATATTCCATAGCATTATCAGAGCATAGTACTTTAATAGAAATAGCAAACTGAGTTTTAATCATATTATAAAAAGATTGCCATACAGATAAGAGTTCAGAGCGATCTTTTAATAGATACACTCAAGTACATCTAGAAAAATCATCAATAAAAGTTACAAAGTAAGAACTACCCTGACCAACGGTGAGAGTAGGAGCAGGACCCCAGACATCAGAATGAATGAGATCAAAAGGGCGGGAGGAACCACGGCCTTGCTTCGGCGGGAAGGAGGAGCGGTGATGTTTGCCAAGCTGACACACATCACAGTTGAGCGGAGGACTTGTCTGAGGTAAGTGGGGAAGAAGCTGATGAAGAATCCGAGGAGGAGGATGTCCAAGGCAAATATGCCATTGAAGCAGATCGGTAGACGAGGAAGAGAAGGCGGACAGAGCAGAAACATTGTCGAGGAAGTAGAGGCCGCCGCTCTCAGTCCCAGTAGCAATCGTCTATTGGGTCCTCGTGTTTTGAAAATAACAAGAAGTGGGAGTAAATAATACAGAGCACTGAAGTTGCTTGCATAAAGTAGTAACTGAGAGCAAATTGTAAGGGAACTTCGGGACATAGAGAGTGTCCGCTAAGCGAAGCGACGAGCTGACTTGAACCATGCCCATCCCGTGAACCGGGGAAGGCGAACCATCCGCAACAAGAACCGGGGGTAACCGATCATGCGTTTCTAGGAGAGAGAAGCATTGAGGGTTTCCGGTCATGTGATTTGTAGCACTAGAGTCAATCAGCCATTTACCTTGGGTAACGACGTGTGCACTACCTGAGGTCGTGGCCACAGAAGCAGATGGACGAGAGGAGGCGGAGGTTGAGGAAGAAGTATCACCGGAGGGACGAAGATGAGGATGTTTCTGCCAACAGCGGTCAATAGAGTGGCCGGTACGAACACAGTGAGAGCAGAGGAACCTTGACGGACCGCGCGTGCCAGATTGGCTGCGGCCACTATTGCCACCCCGCTGAACTTGGTGAGCATAGGAGTCCTGTGGAGGAGGGGAGGACAACAGAGGATGCTAGAGCAGCGAATTAACAACGGCGATGCGAGCCGCGGTGGCATCCAAGGTGGGAGACTCTGCTTCTCCCAAGATCTGCCGGCAGATCATATCAAATGACTCAGGGAGTCGTAGAAGATAACAAACAATCAGGAGTTCCTGGAAGTGTTTGTGCTGCTCAGCCAAGTCCGCGGAGAAGGGGTGATTCTGGAGGATTTCAGCGCCAAGAGCCTAAACTTACTGATAAGCCATAGTAGGAGACATGGAAGGGCGAGCGAAGAGATCCGTATAGAGAGTATAAATGCGGGATGTCTGGGCCCCCTTCGAGTAGAGAGCAGCAAGGTGAAGCCATGCGGTCTTGACCGTCTCATCATGGCGTATGACTGGAAGGCATTCATCGGAGAGGATGTTAGCCAACCAAGTGCGGACAAGCGCATCACTGGCATCCCAGTCATCAAATTGATCAGAGTCTGGAGGAGGAGGGTCATCAGTTAGGTGATGACGTTTGCGCTGAGAGCGAAGGAGAAAGGTGAAAGAAACGCTCCAATCCGGATAATTGGAGCCAATAAGTTTAGAAACCGTGCCAAGTTTTCCAGAGGGAGTAGGAGGCGGAGCCGGAGTGGCGATAGGAGTGGTGGTAGTTGAGGTTTCAAAAAGGGCCATAGGAGAAATCAATGAGAAGCCGCGCGGTTAGAATACAAGCCGCGCGGATAGGAAGAAGAAGAGCTGCAGCGGTCACGATGTCAGACACCAGCGGCCAGATAAGCCACGACCAAGCCGCAGATCCAAGCAGGGAAAGAAGTCGAACGGCTAGAAGATAGCCCACGTGAACAGAAGAGAGGAACAAACAAGGCGAATAAGGCAGCAGGTCGCGGCGAACAAAGAAACAGGTCGCGGCGACTGAAAGGCAGGTAAAAGGAGGCCACACGGACAGGGCGCAAGCAGGCGGAAGAGACAAGCCGCGAGAACAGGTCGCGAGAGGAAGAGGCAAGCCGTGTGGACAGGGCGCACGGAATCAGGAGGAGAAGATCGAGCCCTCTGATACCATGTGAGAAGTAGCGAACAAATGACTAAAAAAGTGAAAGTAGCGAACAAACGACTAGAAAACAAGCTGGAACTTTGAATAATTGAAAGTTTTATTATCCAAAAAGATATCATTTACAAAGGTATGGCCTCCCTTTTATAGAATGGAGGAGAGAAGAGATAGTACAAACTAACAATGTGGGACTAAAGCTATACACAAATTTGGGAGGCTAGAACAACAGGCCGCGCGGTTAGACAATGTTCTAACCGCTCGGCAATACCAGAAGCAAGAGAGAGATGCAGTAGGAGACCGCTAGACCGCCCGATTACCAAGACGCCGGAGATAAACCGCCAACCGCCGGACTACAAACAGCAACAGCCTGGATATCAAACCGCTGGAGAGTAACCGCCAGACCGCGCGGTCTAGAACCCGCCAGGCTCAAACCGCCAGACCGCCCGGTCTCATACTCCAACATGTCGAGATGTGCACTCCACCACAAAGTCCGAGAGGACTTGCGACTTGATGTATGGTCGGGGCAAGAAGTGAATATCAAACTCGCCCAGCTCGACTGTCCATTTTACCAACCTCCTAGATACCTCTGGCTTCTGCAGGATTGCCCGTAGCGGTAGATGAGTCAGCACTTTAATCGTATGGGCCTGGAAGTAAGGAAGAAGCTTCCTTGCTGAGAAGACTAGTGCCAAGGCCGTCTTTTCGGCCGCTGGGTATCTAATTTCCGCGTTGGAAAAGGACCTTGCTAATGTAATAGATGGGTCGCTGGACTCCTCCTTCGTCCTTTACTAAGACCGAACTGAGGTCCGTTGAGGATACTGCCAAGTATAGATACAGGGCCTCTCTGGGGGATGACTTTGACAGGAGCGGGGGCGAGGCCAGTTATTTATTGATAAGCTTGAAAGCTATCTGGCACTCGTCTGTCCATTGGAACCCCGAGCTACGCGCCCCTTAGAGCACTTTGAAAAAGGGAAGATACTTATCCCTGCTCGGGCCAAGAATCGGGAGAGCGTCGCGATCCTTCCGTTGAGTCGCTTGACTTCCTTGATGGATCGTGGGGGTAACATATTTTCCAGAGCCTTGATCTTCTCTGGGTTTGCCTCAATCCCACGCTACGTTACCATGAATCCTAGGAATTTTCCCGCCGCTACGTCGAATGCGCTTTTACTGGGGTTGAGCCTCATTCGGTAATGACGAAGAAGTTGAAAACATTCGTCCAAATACTTTATATGACTGGATTGGCACAAGCTTTTTACCATCATGTCGTCCACATATAATTCCATGATTTTTCCGAGCAGGTCCTTAAACACCTTGTGCCTTAGCCTTTGGAAGGTCGCCCATGCATTCTTGAGGCCGAATGGTATTACCGTATAGCAGTAGACACCCATATCAGTTCTGAATGGTGTGTGCTCTTTGTCTGCCGGGTTCATCTTGATCTGGTTGTAGCTCGAGTATGCATCCATGAAACTGAGCAGCTCATGACCAGACGTTGCGTCGACGAGCTGGTCAATCATGGGAAGGAGAAAACTGTCTTTCGGGCATGCCTGGTTGAGGTTATTGTAATCCACGCACATCCTCCAACTTCCGTTGGCCTTCTTAACAATGACAACATTTTCCACCCATAAGGGGTACTTCACCTCTCGAATGAACCGTGCTATCAGGAGTCTTGTTACCTCCTCTTCGATGGTCTGTTGTCGCTCTGGTGCGAAGTTTCTTTTCTTCTGAACGACCGGCCTGCTGGCCGGGTTGATTTTTAGGGAATGGAGAATGACCTGGGGGTCTACTCCGGGCATGTCCTCCGGGCTCCAAGCGAAGACATCTTGATTGGCACGGAGGAAGGCGGTGAACTCTTCCTGCTCATTCTGAGTCAAGAGGGATCTGATTCGCATGGTTCGGGTCGGATCTTCCAGTGAGATTGATACTTCTATTAACCCTTCAACGGGGGCTCCCCGCTGTAGGGTTTCCTCATCTCGCAAATCAAGGTTGTCGAAGTTGTGGGCCACCATCTCTTTTCCCCGTGCTACCTCTAGATGGCAGGTTCGGGCCACCTCTTGGTTCCCTCAAAATGTTGCAATCCCTCCCACAGTCAGGAACTTTAAAGCGAGATGAGGAATGGACGCAACTGCCCCGAAGATTAGCTGGGTCGGCCGCCCCAAAATCGCATTGTAGGGACTGAGGGAGTCTTCTACTACGAACCGCACATTGTGGGTGGCTTGCCTAGGATACACTCCCAGTGTGACTGGTAGGACAATGACTCCCTCCAACCGAACGGGAAAGTTGCTGACATCATAGACGGGTCCCGCCTGGAGGCTAAGCTATTTGTTAGTGAGCTTTAGTTTCCATAAAGTGGTGAGGAACAGGATGTCGACCGAGCTTCCTGATAGAGAAAATCGTATTATCCAATCTATACTCGATTAAGGCAAGTGTACCTATCGAAATATTGTATAGGATATGAAAAATATCACGGTCGTATAAAAACTCGGGGCAGGCAAGTACTATTACTCACAACGATTCTATTATCCTACCGAACGATTAATGAGTTTGAAAATTAAAATAAACTAAACTTAATTGAAAGAGAAATAAAATATTACGAAAGAGTGCTCGATCGACGATTCACTTTGAAATAAAATAACGAAATAAATTTGTTTAGCATTTGTAAATCTATTAAGACCGTGATGGATCCGATATTAGGAAGTAATCTCGCTAGAGCATTAAATCCCCTAACTTATAGACGTTTTGACCGAAATCTCTTTCAAGTCAAAAAGGCCTAAAGTCGCATTATCGAAGTGACCCGCACTATTTGATTTGACTCCAATCCGGAGGATTTACGTCATCCTATCTCTAGGGGTGAGTTCAACTCCTTCCTTCCTTGAGTGATCTTTCATATTCACGAGCCTCTCGGCCACTCAAATATGAGATCGGAATCTACTACCGTATACTAGAAATACGGAGTCGATACGAGATAATTCAAGGAAGGTTCAAAAATAGAAAACTACAAAAGCAAACATAAAATAAAGGATGTGTTATTTCATCGCAAAGATCGTCGCGATCGGGCACAAAAAGAACTAGCTAAGCATAATGAAAAAGGAATAGAGAATAAGAGAAGGAAATGACATTTGCATTACTTAAATAGAAGAGGTACAAAAATTATAACAAGACAATTAATCTACTAAAAGGAAGAAAACAACAACAACAACAAGGAAAGAACTCTCTCTTACTCTCTACAAAAACTTCACTCTAAACTATTTTTTAGACTAAAACTACTTAACTTCAAACAAGGGGGAAAGGGGTCCTTTATATAGGAGAGGAGGGAAGATTCTAGATGGGAATGAAGAGGGGGAAGCCAAGGGGGGTGGCCGGCCATGCATGTTGGGGGAAGTTCATGCATGATATTAAATGAAGGTGGAGAGAGGAGGTATGGATGTATGTATGATATAAATGAAAAGAGAGAGAGGAGGCTACATGCATTGCATGATAATAAAGGGAAGTGAAAATAAAAATATAAAATATAAAGGGGGAGATGAATGTGAATAAGAGTGGAGAAAAAAATAATAAAAAGGAGAGAGGGAATGATGAATGCGGTGGCATGGTGCATGCATGTGATTTAAAAGAAATAAAAATAGAAAATGCAAGGGGAATGAATAAGAAATAAAGAGGAGAGAGGGGGAGAATGCATGCATGAGAGTGGCCGACCACATGAATATATTCATGCATGTGTTGGGCTCGGGTTCTTCATGGGCTGCTCTTGGACTGCTTGCTTGGGCTCGGGCTGCTTGCTTGAGAGAGGAGGCTCGGTTTTGGTTGCATGGGCTGCTCCATGTGCTTGCATAATGGCCGAGCTTGAGGTTTGGGCTGCATGGTGATGAAGTGGGCTGCTCCAAATGGACTTGCATGTGTGTTGGAGAGCTTCTTGGTGGGCTTGAACCTACAAATAAAACAAAACAAATAACTTTAGACATTAGAACATAATATTACAAGACAAAATAACATAACATAAAATAAAACATAAATAAAGTTAGAGATTAAAAAGATAAACCATAACAAGTATAATAATAAAAATATTTTTATATCATAACATAAAATAAAATTGCGACATAACAATAAAACTATAATAAAACTAGTAATTATAATATATTATAATTAGATATTAAAACATGAAATAACAAGCATAAAATATAAATAAACTTAGGTATTTAGGCTACTAAATTACCCCAAAAACGATGACTAAAAGTAGTCATCAAACTCCCCCAAGCTTAGGCTTTTGCTATTCCAGAGCAAAAGGAAGAGAAATATTTATAAGGCATTATAAAATTTTCAATTGAACTAAAAATTTATTAACACCAACATCTAGCCAAAAATAAAATTTAGGGATTTATGAATTAAGTCCTAAATTATGAAATTAAAGTGAAAAGAGAGAAGTATTTAGCCAAAAATTCTCTAATAAATTAACTAGCACTCAAAATGGAGTAAAGTGCAAACAAGGTTAGATTGAAATTATAAAAACCATAACTTGAAAGAAACTTAAGGAAAAATTACAACCTACTACTTATGCTCTCCCAATATTTTAATTTAAAGACTAAGATAATAATATTGGCTAAGGGGTTTAGGGAGGAAATAAACATGAAGAGGTCTTTGATTGGAGGTGATCATCATTATTTTTTTTTTCACACCCCACACAATTTTGTTTTTTTAAATAATATATATGTAATACTAGAAAATGATAGACTAACATCCTATCACTTCCCCCGACATATATGAACTTTTTAACTCCTCTCTTCATTTTTGGGTTGCATATGTGTACCAGAGAATAAGGAACTAACATCTCCTTATTCCCATGATATATGATCTAACAATGAAAAGAAAAAAGAGAATTGGGTAAAGATAAGGGGTTCAACAAGATTTTAGAAAATAAACTAAAATACTAGAGAGCAACTACTAGTAGATTGAGATTTCCTAAGAATCTAAAAGCATAAAGTAATAATAATTAGAATCCAAAATTGTTTAGCTAAATAAATTACTCTAAGCAAATTAAAATCATAAGATTATCCTCAAAACTAAATCACTAAATATTAAATTCAACTAAATATGATGAAATAAAAATTAGCAAATAAAATAAAATGCTTATAAATAAACTCAAACTAAATTTCTGAAAATAACAAAAAGCTAAGCATGAGGTTTATTATATTTTTGATTTTTTTTTGATATTTTTCATTTTTTTGGGTTTTGAAATATGATCTTTTTTTGGGATTTTTGATTTTTTCTAATTTTTTTGGTTTTTTGATAAGGCTAAATAAAAGCATTACTAAAAAAACTTAATAAAACTAAATATTTTTTTTAGAAAAGAAAGAAGAAAGAAAACAACCAAACCCTCCCCCATGCTTAGATTTTGTATTGTCCTCAATGAAAAATAAAAAACAAGAAAGAAAAAGGAAGAAGAAAGGGGAGGGGGATGCAATAAAGTAAAATAAAAAAAAGAAAACGACTTCCCCGGAGTCGTAAGGCTGATTGCAGATATCGCTCCCCCATGCTTAAGCTGGACACCGGCTCAGGCCTAAGGAAGAGAGGAGAGGATGGAGCCAAACGAACCGCCGGGTGTTTTATTCCTGCAAAACAAAACAAAACAAAAAGGAAAAAAAGAAAAAGAAAAAAGGATAAGCAAGGGGTGCCTCCCAAAAGCGCTCTCTGTTTAACGTCGGCTGAGCCCGACGTTATTTGTTAGCTAAATGGAAAATAAAAGCTGAAATGAAGAGGTAACTCCCTAAGTATGCGCTTAGGAGAGTAAAGTAAAAAAAAGAAGAAATGAAGAATCGCACCGACATGCGGTGGAATCTTCAAGAGAATGACGCCCAAAAAAGAACGGACGGAGTTATAGAAGAACTCCGCCGTATGTAACATTGGAAAGAACGAGTCGTCAAAAGAAGAAGAAAGAAAAGAAGAAGAAATAGAAAGAGGAATAAAAGAAGTAGAAAAAGAATTTTCATCAAGGGAAATTTCACAAGAAGGAGAGTCTTGTGAAATTTCGGGAGAAGAAAGGGTAGGGAGAACTAAAGAAGAATTATCTAAAAGAAAAGAAGAAGAAGACTCGCTAAAACTAGAAAAATTTGGAACAGTTAAAAATTTAAGCGAAATGGAATCACAAATGTCTTCAGATGGAGAAATAAGATACGTCTCTTCATCCTCAACGGGTAAGAAGCACACCGAAATATCCATAGAGGTGTCTTCCAAAGGAGGAAGGAAACAATCCGGGATATCCGAATAGTTATCCTCCTCGAGAGGAATAACATAAGCCGGAATATCCGATGACTCATTACATGAAGAAATTGGAGGAGACGGAGAAGACGAAGAAAAAGATGCGGCCTCACGAGAAAGATAATCCATAATGGTCTTGAAATGCAAATTAATATTATTAATAGAACTTTGCAATTCAAGATACCCATTATCGATAGAATTAAAATTAAAATTTGGGGGCGCAGCGCTTTGCGGGGCAAAATCATAAGAAAAAAAATACGGGTTCCCCGCCTCCCAAGTTGGATAAAAATTGGAGTAAGGGTCAAATTGGTCATTTTGACCTTCCCCAGAAAAATTAAAATCAAAAGAGGGAGGGGTTCCCAAAAGACATTCAGAATAAAAGTTGTCGGGCGACCCGCAAAAAGCGCAAAAATATGACGATTCCATAAAAAAAACTGTTACCAAAAAGAAAAAGAAAAATTAATTTTTTTGATTTGTTTTTTTTAGATATATATATATTTTTGAAAATAGATTTTTTTTTAGTGGATTGGCTCTCGAACTTCCCAAGGGCTACTCGGTGAAGGGTTCGCAAGGTACTATGTAAAATGGTGGCGCTTAAAGCCCCTTACCCTTTTCGAGAGATTTTAGGTTGGGTAGAAATAAGATGAAGTGGGTTAATATATAATAATACTATATATATATAGTTTTTTTCATTTTTTTTGTAGAAGTAATAAATTCGATGCTTTCGTAATATTGCCAAAAAAAATCCCCGATAACGGCGCCAAAAACTTGATAGAGAAAATCGTATTCTCCAATCTATACTCGATTAAGGCAAGTGTACCTATCGAAATATAGTATAGGATATAAAAAATATCAAGGTCGTATAAAAACTCGGGGCAGGCAAGTACTATTACTCACAACGATTTTATTATCCTACCGAACGATTAATGAGTTTGAAAATTAAAATAAACTAAACTTAATTGAAAGAGAAATAAAATATTACGAAAGAGTGCTCGATCGACGATTCACTTTGAAATAAAATAACGGAATAAATTAGTTTAACATTTGTAAATCTATTAAGACTGTGACGGATCCGATATTAGGAAGTAATCTCGCTAGAGCATTAAATCCCCTAACTTATAGATGTTTTGACCGAAATCTCTTTCAAGTCAAAAAGGCCTAAAGTCGCATTATCGAAGTGACCCGCACTATTGGATTTGACTCCAATCTGCAGGATTTACGTCATCCTATCTCTAGGGGTGCGTTCAACTCCTTCCTTCCTTGAGTGATCTTTCATATTCACGAGCCTCTCGGCCACTCAAATATGAGATCGAAATCTACTACCGTATACTAGAAATACGGAGTCGATACGAGATAATTCAAGGAAGGATCAAAAATAGAAAACTACAAAAGCAAACATAAACATAAAGAATGCGTTATTTCATAGCAAAGATCGTCGCGATCGGGCACAAAAAGAACTAGCTAAGCATAATGAAAAAGGAAATGAGAATAAGAAAAGGAAATGACATTTGCATTACTTAAATAGAAGAGGTACCAAAATTATAACAAGACAATTAAACTACTAAAAGGAAGAAAACAATAACAACAAGGAAAGAACTCTCTCTTACTCTCTACAAAAACTTCACTCTAAACTATTTTTAGACTAAAACTACTTAACTTCAAACAAGGGGGGAAGGGGTCCTTTATATAGGAGAGGAGGGGAGATTCTAGATGGGAATGAAGAGGGGGAAGCCAAGGGGGGTGGCCGGCCATGCATGTTGGGGGAAGTTCATGCATGATATTAAATGAAGGTGGAGAGAGGAGGTATGGATGCATGTATGATATAAATGAAAAGAGAGAGAGGAGGCTACATGCATTGCATGATAATAAAGGGAAGTGAAAATAAAAATATAAAATATAAAGGGGGAGATGAATGTGAATAAGAGTGGAGAAGAAAATAATAAAAAGGAGAGAGGGAATGATGAATAAGGTGGCAAGGTGCATGCATGTGATTTAAAAGAAATAAAAATAGAAAATGCAAGGGGAATGAATAAGAAATAAATAGGAGAGAGGGGGGAGAATGCATGCATGAGAGTGGCCGGCCACATGAATATATTCATGCATGTGTTGGGCTCGGGTTCTTCATGGGCTGCTCTTGGACTGCTTGCTTGGGCTCGGGCTGCTTGCTTGAGAGAGGAGGCTCGGTTTTGGTTGCATGGGCTGCTCCATGTGCTTGCATAATGACCGAGCTTGAGGTTTGGGCTACATGGTGATGAAGTGGGCTGCTCCAAATGGACTTGCATGTGTGTTGGAGAGCTTCTTGGTAGGCATGAACCTACAAATAAAACAAAACAAATAACATTAGACATTAGAACATAATATTACAAGACAAAATAACATAACATAAAATAAAACATAAATAAAGTTAGAGATTAAAAAGATAAAACATAACAAGTGTAATGATAAAAATACATATAATAAAAATATTTTTATATCATAACATAAAATAAAATTGCGACATAACAATAATACTATAATAAAACTAGTAATTATAATATATTATAATTAGATATTAAAACATGAAATAACAAGCATAAAATATAAATAAACTTAGGTATTTAGGCTACTAAATTACCCCAAAAACGATGACTAAAAGTAGTCATTACTTCCGCCGTCAATTAAGATTCTCTTCACGTAGTGGCAAGGGTCCCCAATCCCTGCACTAATGACCAGCGGGTCTTGATGGGGGTGATGGACTCACTCAAGGTCCTCACCCTCGAAGGTTATTATGGCGGCTTGCTTGAACCTTTTGTCCTTGTGCCTGCGCTCTGCCATATGCTCCGTTTCCAGTCTCCGGAGTTTGTTGTTTCTTGATGGGAATGCTTTCCCACAGACGACGCCAAACTTCTGCGGTTCGCTCAATGCCCTCGGTATACCGGTTCTGGATCGGTCCGTCTTAGCCCCGGGCGATCGAGTACGCACACAGTCAAAGTAGAAAAAGAGAGATTGTACACACACAACTTTAGCGTGGAAAACCCCGGAAAGGGGAAAAAACCAAGTGGTTGGGTATGTGCCAGCCAAGATCCAATATTTTCCTCTATTACAGTGTTCTTGTAGAGAGAATGCGAGGGAGACAGGCCGCGTCTCGTTACAAATACTAGGGGGGTTAGAGAGCTCTCCTTGGGTGACAGGCCACCGCATAGGAGTTCGTGCACTCTGACGTGCATCTTTCTTGAGTGTTAGCTCCTCAGGCTTGCGCTCCGTGGGATGTCTGCACTTTATCCCTCAGAGTGAGGAGGGTCGTCTTAGTCGGCAATTCACTCTTTCTTCTTTGGGCGGCGCTTAGAGGAGAACCTGCCAGATTAGTGAGTGAAAGAGGAGGAGAGGAGGAGCGTAGAGAGAGAAGCTCTGGGGAGAAGCAGAAATAGAGAGAGAGAGAGAGAGAGAGAGAGAGAGAGAGAGAGAGAGAATGAGAGAATGAAGGAGGATCCCCCCAAATGAACTATCAGGGGTGCTTATATAGGATTTCCGAGGTGGTTAGGGTGGTTACGGTGGGTACTGTGGTTAATCATGGATCGGAGGGCCGTAATCGTTCGTAGCGATCGGAGGGCCGTAATGGCCCGCCGCGATCGGATGGTGGAGGGAAGGCCGGCCCACGATGGTGGTCGGAGGAGGCGCGCCGGCCGGCGGCCGCCCGAGGGAGGGGCGGCCGGCTGCGGGCGGCCGGTCCTGGGCGGCCAGCCAAGGCCGCCCGACCGGAGGGTGTCGGCCGGCCGTGGCCGCCGGTCGCGAGGAGGCGGCCGGCAACGGACGGCCGGCCGCGGCCGCCGGTCGCAAAGAGGCCGTCGGCCGAGGCCGCCGGCCGCAAGGGGGCGGCCGGCCCCGGACGGCCGGCCGCAAGGGGGCGGTCGGTCGAGGCCGCCGGTCGCGAAAGGCGGTCGGTCGGCCGCGGGAGGCCGGCCGCGACCGCCCGCTGCAAGGGGGGGCGGCCGGCCATGGGTGGACGGGCGCTTGCCGCCGCCCGCCCGTAAAGACGGCGGCGGCGGCGGTTGCGATTTGTCGCGTGGCGGTTGCGGGATCCGGCGCGCTGTGGTTGCTCGATCTGGCGTACGGGAGTTGGGATCCGATGTGCGGTAGTTTGGATCCGCCGTGCGGTGGTTTGGATCCGCCGCACGGTAATGGGATCCGACGTGCGGTAATGGGATCCGGCGTGCGGTAATGGGATCCGGCGCACGGTAGTTAAGATAATCTTCTATAAATTAGCGGGTACCCATCAAAAATCTTGGAAGAAAAATATCTAATCTTGTTCAGATTCTTATTTATTAATGTATTTTTTTGTTAATCATCTATCATTATAATAATATGTGTTAAAAAAATATCAAAAATTTGTTTTTTTACCTTGATGTCTAGGTGGGAGGAAAATTCTGGATTCACCACTAGCCGTGCTCTTCCATGGAAATTAATTCCAATGGGGTTTGTTAGCGTTCTTAATAGGGTAGATTAGACAAATCTTTGATGCTACGAAAACATTTTACTTCTATTTGAAAAGTCATCAGCATCCTACTTTTTAACTTTTCGAAAAGTATTTTCTCATTCCTATACACATTTGATGGTACGAAAATATTTTACTTCTCTGAATCAAGTGCGATAACACTGCGAAAACACTAAGCTTTCTCTAGACGAATATTTAGCTCGGACACCATTTTTTCGCCCGGACGCGAATTTTTCGCCCGGGCGTGAAAGTTTTCGGCCGGGCGCAGAATTTTTCGCCCGTGCGCGAATTTTTCGTCCGGGCGCGAATTTTCGCCGGGCCGCGAATTTTTCGCCCGTGCCGCAAATTTTTCGCAGGGTCTCGAATTTTTGGCCAGGGCGCAAATTTTTCGCCAGGGCGCGGAATTTTTCGCCCGAGCGACAATCTTTTGCCCGGGCACGAATGTTTCGCCCGGGCGCGGAATTTTTCGCCCGGGCGGGAATTTTTCGCCCGGGCGGCAATTTTTCGCCCGCGCGGTAATTTTTCGCCCGGGCGGCAATTTTTCGCCCGCGCGGGAATTTTTCGCCCGGGCGGAAATTTTTCGCCCACGCGGGAATTTTTGACCGACCGCGAATTTTTCGCTCGGGCGCAAATTTTTCGCCCGGCGCGAAATTTTCGCCCGGGCGCAAATTTCTCGCCCGGGCGCGAATTTTTCGTCCAGACGCTGTTTTTTGGCCCGATAGTGCATCTTTCGCCCGGGAGCATTTTTTTCCCCTGGCGCGATTTTTTTGCCCGGGAGCGGTTTTTTCCCCCGGGCGCAATTTTTTCACCCGGGCGCAGTTTTTTCGCCGGAGCGCGGTTTTTTCGCTCGATCGCAATTTTATCACCCGTGCGCGATGTTTTCGCCCTGACACGAAATTTTTGAACGGACGCGAATTTTTCGCCTGGGCGCGAATTTTTCGCCCAATAGCGACTATTTGGCCCGGGCGCGAAAATATCGCCCGGGCGCGAATATCTCGCCCGGGCGCGAATATCTCGCCCGGGCGCGAATATCTCGCCCGGGCGCGAATATCTCGCCCGGGCGCGAATAAGTCGCTCGGGCGCGAATATTTCGCCTGTGCGCGCTTTTCGCCCGGGCGCTCCTTTTTTGTCCGTGCGCATTTTTTCGTGTCCCGACGGAATATTCAGGCCCGGGAGGAAAGTTCGCGCTCGAGCGAATAATTCACGTCCGGGTGTAAAATGCGCGTCCGAGCGAAAAATTCGGTCTCGGGCCGAAAATTCTCGTCCTTCCGAAAAATTCATGCTTGGGCGAAAAATTTGCACAATTTTAATAAAAAAAAGTCACTGCAACGGAGATTTGTCAAACAGTTTATAAAATGCTCATTTCTGAAAATCTCTGCAAAAGAAGTTCACCAAAACGGATCTCCTTTTGCAATATATATTTTCCAAAAACTCATTTTCCCACCTTTCTTTTGCTACTACTCCTTTTACTTTCCGAAAAGCCCTCTCAAACAAAGCCTTAGTTTAAAAATACGGTGGGCAAGCCGGGAACATGCTCGACCAAATCTGACTATGACCCATGTGATCGGGAAATAACGCACCACCCACTCTCGTCCTTTATGCGTCCGGAGTGGCAGTAAATGGTTGAAATCTTGGTTCCCAAGGATTGGGTTGTTTCGTGAATATCCGGTTCATGTCTGCACGTGCATCCCGGGATACCCTGGCACGTGCGTCCCAATATATCCTCGCACGTACGTCCAACAGCTGCACTTCGATGGGCATTCATGCGTCGTTACTGAAGAGTGAAGAGAGAGAAAAGAGTGGAGCGCAACTTGCGTGTTTGACAGCTGCCAAAGTATAACCGTTGAACACAAAGTACGATTCTCTGTATCCCGCTTTTTTAAACTTTGTTTTCTTCCTCTGCTAAACTAACTCGCTCTGCACCCAAATAAAACTTCATTCCACGTGGCAGTTATAATTATTGGATGGTTGCAAGGCGCCAGAATCTGTGAGCTATGGTTTGATATGAAGACGTGTTGATTGGTACATATTTGCGCTCATAATCTCGCTACGTGCAATTTGCCCATAAGCATTAGAGAACAGCTTCAGAGTTTACTTTGGATAAATTACAATTTCTTTTAGGTAGATGCGGTCATAACAGTTTGATCGGTGAAAATAAGTCTCTCCAAACAGAGCCTAAGTGTGCCAAATTTCAGACCGTCGGTTACATCATAACTTCATAAGTGTTGTTTGGCTATGCGCTACAGGATAAATAAGTTTCTAAATTAAGCATAATTTAGGGTATTGAGTCCACAGTTATTTTGCCTTATCGTGTTAAGTGGCGTGTTAAGTGGCAGATGTAGAAATTTTTTTCAGTATGAACGGATTTAAAAATAGGGAAAAAATTTAACCGAAAAAATGTAGAAATTTTTTTCAGTATAAACGGATTTAAAAATAGTGAAAAATATTTTACCGCAAATCTTAATGATATAATTAAAAAACTTGTGAAAACTTTAAATGCATTGCGTAATTTTTTCTGTGTTATCATCGAGAAAACAATAGATTTGGGGCTCCGCTTGGCGCAGCTTATTTGCTCTGATGAGTTTGGTCAAAAACACCATAATCATCGAATGTATGTTATGCAAGACAAATGTTGGGATAGCTATCAAGAAAATAAATTAGTTTTGAGCATATAATGCATGATTTTTTTGGGTGAGGTTGGTCGTTCGGTTCATGACCACCAACGTTCATGCCTGCCACCACTGCACCACCCTATTGGTCTTCTTGTAAAAGCTTGAATAGATGATCACCAGCTTCCCCACTATTTCCTGAAACCAAATCATTGCCGCTTTCCTAAGACTTACCAAATCATGACTTACCATGAAGACGTGTTAGGCATATAATCCATGACTTACCAAATCATAAAAAGAATTTTGGGACTTACACCTTCAATCCAAATTCACTCTAGCTTCGTTTGGGGGACTTATTTTCACCGGTCAAGCGATTACGAACGCATGAATCGGACAAAAAATATGGTTCGAATCATGCGATCGTAACCGCTTGACCGGTGAAAATAAGCCCCCCCCCCCCCAAACGGAGCCTCTGTGTGCTCCAAAAAGTTGAGAATCTTCCGCAATTATGAGAACGTAAAGAGCAAATCTGAATTACAAACAGGAACTTGGGAGATTGACTATCAAGTCATTTGTGAAGAAGATGAAGAGAAAAACTCGCCATCCTGTGTCACGAGAGGATAATCCTAATTCACACTTGTTAGGGATCGCTCAACGCTCTGATAGACCGGATTAAATTGGACCGCCATAGCACGGGAGCGGTCGAGCGCACTAACAGTCACAGTAAGTAAAAAAGCTGGAAGAAGAAATTTTTTAACGTGGAAAACTCGTCAACTGCTTGAAAAATCCCGTGGTCGGATCTGTGCCGGCCAAACCTCCACTATTTGTTTATTATTGTATAAGCCTTTCTTGAAGAACTCAAGGGAGACAGGTCACCTCTAATTATAATTTGTTGAGAGAGAGAGAGTAGAGGGAAAGCTCAGATGGTGACAAATCATCACTCGCGGAGCAAAGTATTTATTTGTGAGTTGTCGGGAGCGATGTGTATGTCGCGCCTTGAAGTCCTCTACTGGTGCTTGGGGGAAACCTATTGCTCTCATCCTGATGCTGTCTGGGGCTTGGAAGCTCGAGTGTTGCGCTCGGCGGGCTTGGTCTGCCGACACTGAGGAGACATGGTGGTCCCGACAGAGCGTGGGGAGACGTGCTTAGAATGACTTGGATTGTAGAGCGCATTGAGGCGTGCTTGGAACGATCTCGGCGGCGGGGAGCGCAAAGGCGTACTTGGATGTTCTAGACGGCGGGCCACGCAGAGATGCACTTGGATGGTCTTGATGGTGGGGTGCACAAAGGTGCGCTTAGGCGATCTCGATGTCGTAGCGCGTGGTGGCGAGCTTGGATGGTCTTGATGGCAGAGCGCTTCCTAGAGGAGAGCGCGCAGTGGCACACTTGGATGGTCTTGATGGAGGAGCGCTTGCTGGAGGAGAGCGTGCAGTGGCGCGCATGGATGGTCTTGATGGCGGAGCGCTTGCTGGAGGAGAGCACGCGGGGTGCTTGCTGGAGGAGAGCAGGAGGGGCACTTGCTAGTGGAGAGCAGGAGGGGAGCTTACTTGAGGAGTGCACGCCGACACTTGCCGGAGGAGAGCGTGTGGGGCGCTTGCTGGAGGAGAGCGGGCGGGGCACTTGCCGGTGGAGAGCGGGAGGGGCGCTTGCTGGAGGAGTGCGCGAGGGGTGCTTGCTGGAGCAGAGCGGGCAGGGATCTTGCTGGTGGAGAGTGGGAGGGTCGCTTGCTGTAAGAGAGCGCGCGGGGCGCTTGCTGGAGGAGAGCACGCGGGGCGCTTGCTAGAGGAGAGCACGCGGGGCGCTTGATGGAGGAGAGAGCGCGGGGCGCTTGCTGGTGGAGAGCGCCCAGGGCGCTTGCTGGAGGAGAGCGTGCGGGGCGCTTGATGGAGGAGAGCGTATGGGGAGCTTGCTGGAGGAGAGCGCGCGGGGTGCTTGATGGAGGAGAGCGCGCGGGGCGCTTGCTGGAGGAGAGCGTCCGAGGCGCTTCCTAGAGGAGAGCACGTGAGCGGGCACTTAAGAGGCGTGCGCACTAATGATGCGTGGGCGGGAGTGAGCACGGAAGAGGGGCGCGTGGCAGTGAGCACGGAAGAAGCATGCCTGGAAGCGCGCAAGGTAGGGGTGCACGGGAGCGCACAAGGAAGCGGCGCACGGGAGCGCGCAAGGAAGGGATGCGCGCGCGGGAGCGTGCATATAAGTGGTGCGTGCGGATCGCGCAAGGAAAGAGGTGTGCATGGAAGCTCATAAGGAAGGGATGCGATGGAGAGAAAATCGGAGGAGGAGGAATGGAGAGAGAAAATTCATAGGAGGATTTTTGGGGCCAAGCTGAAGATGAAAATAAAGTGTAAAGGGTTTATTTATACATTTTAGGAGGGGCTAGCTGGTAATTACTCCACATAATCACCGGCGGGATGAATAGAATCGCTCCGTTTAGAATATAAGGATCACAGATTTTATGTAAATGACCAGACCGCACCCGACCGAAAAATAACCGCCCTCATTGGAAAATAACTGATCTTCTGCGAGGGGAGAATCGGCCAGCGAGGGAGGAGACCAGAGGAGGTCGGCGGCCATGCAAGGTGTAACACCCCAAATTTGACAATAGAACTTTTGGTCGCTATCGCTAGGCGACAGTGGGTATCGCTGGCAGCGATAACAATCACACTCGATGCCATGAAGCGTTGAGTGAGCTCAACGCACTCAATGCATTTTGACGAATCGTTAAGTAAGAGTCTATCACGTGACAATAGTGGGTATTGCGCGGTGATAGCCCCAGCTCTCAACGCTCTCGATGCCTTCAAGCATTGAGTGAACTCAACGCACTCGACGTCGTAAAGCGTTGAGTGAGCTATCAGAACGACGATAGTGGATATCGCCAAGCAATAGTACCACGTCTGTTAGGCACGTGTTAGATGGCCTGGCGGTGGCCGATGAGCGGTGGTTGACCAGGGTCAAGGCGGTTACTGTCGCTATCGCCAGACAATAGCTGATATCGCTCGACGATATCCTTTTGTTTGACTTTTCAACCAAAATCGTGGCCTTTTCTCCTATTTGATGAAATGATCCTATGTTTGGGATTAATCCTAAGGCCATTTATATAGAGGAATAGAGGAATGAGAATTCATTCTCTTCTTCGTACTCACTCTCCTTCTTTCATCTAAGTTCTTGAGAGAAAGAGCTAAGGAATGGGGCTAAGGGCTGGAGCTGAGCTTGAATTGCTTGGGGAAGGAGATCCAGTAGTCGGAAGCAAGATCTAAGGCTTGGTCTGTAAATAGGAAAGCACGGTGCTCCTTTCCAATCGGACAGAAAAGCGGTCATGGCTCCAAAGAAAACTACAAGGGTAACGATCTTCCTTCTTGGACAAGTGAAGTCCTTCTTTTGGCATATGCATGGAATCCCCCACCAAAAGATGGAAAGGCGAAGGGAATTCCTTTGGGTCGATTCATGAAATCCCTGGTTATTCTTGCATATAGATCCGAAAATGTGTAGTACGGAATAGACATGCTATGGGAAGCCCATCTGGATAGGTTGGTCTGGATTGGTGATGTTTTGATTTTCGTGTCGGAGAATACTCCGAGTATAAACTGGTAGGTTACGGAGTCTGCGGGGTTGTACCTGTGACTTGCGAGTAGCAGGAAGTACTGGAGTTGCACTCCAGGAAAATACCTACGAAATACCACAGTTTGAATAACTATAGGATATCGTCGGGCGATAGTGAATATCGCCAATGAAGATAGCTCTTGGTGAGCTATTTGTGTTGTGTGCTGTGAAAGTCCAGTGTTTTTGGCACTGCAGGTTACTGCAGGGTTTTGGCTGGGTCTGGTACAGAATGTGAGTTTTGTTGTTAACACCTGGCGATAGTGAGTATATAACACCCCAAAAATTGAGAAGCGATCATTGGAGGTTACCGCGCGGCGGTAGGATTATTGTCAGCGATAGCTAAGGGATTTAAAATACCCAAGGCTCGGGTTGTTACTGCCTGGTGGTAGTAAGCTAGCGCGTTGCGGTAGCACTCAATGCTTTCGACGAATCGTTGACTGTGCTATCACGCGACACTAGAAAGTTATCGCGGGCAATAGCTCTTGATAGCGGCGCCGGCTGGTCAAAGCGGTTACCTCCTGTGTTACCGTATAGTGATAGTAGTTACCGCGCGGTGGTAGCTTTCAGATAAAACCTGGACTTGAGATTTCATTCTCATTTTTCTCTCACACTCCCTTGCTTACTTCTGGAGAGGGAAGAGGAGGAAAGGTCCAGGATCTCAATAGGAGTCGATCCAAGGTGTGCTTGTGATTGGAATCATGAGTCGACACTAGATCCGCGGAGAGGAAGTTGTGAAGATCAATTCCATCTGGATCAAAGATCACGATCACGGTTCCGAATAAAATTACGAGGGTAAAAATTTTCTCCTTGGACAAGTGAAGTCCTCAATATGCATAGTTCCATGGAACCCCTCACCAAAAGGTGAATAAAAGGTGGTTTCCGATGGGTAGATCGGTATGATCCCCATTTAATATTGCATATAGATCCGGAAATATAAAGTACGAAATAGGCATGCTGTGTGAAGCCCATCCGGACGAGTTAGTCTGTATTGGTGAGGTTTATTTTGCGTACCGGAGAAGACTCATAGTATAAATGTGAGGTTATATGGAGTCTGAGGGTTGTACCTGTGAAAAAAGAGTAACAGGAAGTACTGGAGTTCAGCTCCATGAAAATACCAAGGAAAGATCACATTTTGGGAAAACTGTTGATGTCGCCAGGCTATATTAAATGTCGCCAGGCGATTGCTCTCAATGAGCTAAAGCTTTGTGTGGCATGTCTCTAAGAGACCTGGGGGCCAGTGCATGTGGAGCTGTGAGCTTAAATTGCCCAACAATGGTAGGTGCCAGCCTGAAATGGTACAAAGCCGTGTGGCTTATTTTTAGGTTGATCCGTGGAGGCCAACTACTGTGCCATCAAGTTAAGTACCTTTGAACGACTGGGTCGTTAAGTTAAGTACCTTTGAATGAGCAGTTAGTCGTTAAGTTAAGTACCTCTGAACGACGTAGTCATCAAGTTAAGTACCTCTGAACGACAAGGGTTACCATTAAGTTAAGTACCTCTTAATGACATAGTCGTCAAGTTAAGTACCTCTGAACGGTGGTGAGACATGGGGAATCCTGTACACCGAAAATGTGCCCTGAGTGTACGGGGCGTGTGGCCTTTGAGCCTACGTCTGTAGTGAATGGTGCTTAAATGCACTTTGCTATTGCCACTATATATATGTTGTTGCTTGTAGGGAAGGAGAACCGCCGCCCAGAGTAAGGGGTGGGGTCGTTATAAATTGGTCAGCAAAATGCTGACCGTTGCTTTGTTTGCCATATTTGTGTGGGATGATTGTGCAAGTGCTGGAGAGCCAAGTGGGAAGTAGCAGGCTGAAGCCCTTATACTGCGATTGGCATGCTCTTGAAGGCCCAAAGGCAAACTTTTTACTGTTTTCATGTGTGGCCGGTCTACGTGTCGATGTATGAAGTCACTTGATGTAAATGAAACAGTTGTAAGGCTGAAAGGCCCAAAACATGTGTTGTGTTATATATATATATATATATATATATATATATATCATTCCTGTACAAGTGTTTGTAGTGGGCATTCCTACTGTTATGAGTTCTTAACCTAAATGCTTCCGCTAGAATGCTCTGAGTTAGGACGCATTCATTATTGAAATTGAATTTGGGAACAATATGTAATATCCTTACTTGTCCGTAGTATATGGCGTCGGGCCCCGGCCAGACCTTTTGTCATATGTTATATGACGGATAGGGGCGTTACGAAATTGGTATCAGATTCTGTTCATGGTCTTCCTTCATTGAATTCGTGGTCGAATTCTTTTAAGGGGTGTTGAGCACGTGTATGTGCGCTACATTGATAATATACCTGAACCCATGAATGTCCACTTAGGAATGAAAATACACATGTTTGAGAAACAGGAATGTTCCTATAATTGCTTTTGGCAATATTTGAAGTTGCTTAATTGTGTGTTTCACATTATAGGAGACTAGAAGTGGTTCGGGGCAGCGAGAACCCCAGCGCTCGGTGGAGAGTAGTGCACCAAATGAGGTGTCAACACCTCCTACTTCTGCGAAAACTATATGGTTGGTTGATGAAGCCGTGTTCGCCATGTTTAATGCGCAACCAGAGGGTCAGAGACAACCTCCTTTACCTGCAATGGTTCAGGAACCGGTTGACTTAGGTGAGCACATAGTGGTGAGACGAGTGGATGTTTAACCAGTTGCCGCAAGGCGAGCGACGGAGAGGCAACTAAAACACATAATGAGCTTCAATTACCTTGTGTTTATGGGTACTGGAACGTGATGAGTTGTAAATATACCTATATTTTCGTATTTTATTTAAGTCAATTTTGTTTATTTTTTTTCTTTTTTATTAGTTTTATTCAATAAATTGCTTATTTTTGTAAATATTATTTCTAACTTAGCTTTATTTTTATTCCAGAAAAATTCCAGAAAAATTCCAGAAAAATTCCAGAAAAAGTCAAAATGTTGACTGACACGCCCGTGTCACATGACCGACACGCCCGTGTCATGCCCTCGACGATCGCCGACCACAGGTGCCAGCTCGACGATCGGCGATCATCAAATAGTGTCGACACGCCCCCTGTCACGCCCTAGTCACGAGCGTGACCCACCCGAAATTTTGCCTATAAATAAGAGCTTCCAGGAAGCTTATTTTGTCCACTTTTTTTGACCACTTTGCTTAGGGGAGGTGCTGCCCAATTGGATTCCATACTTATGTAAGGAGAATTTCTCCCCCCTCTCTCTCTCTTAGTTTGTATTAGGGTTTTTACTTTAATAAAATTTGAATTTTTCTCTCTTAATTAGTATGAATAATCCATTTGAATGCGCCTACTTAAGCAATTTTTCGTTCATCTTTTTGTATTTCTTTTATGTTTTCATCTTTTTAGCTTTCATAACTTAGTTAGATTTAGGATTTATCGGCATTTCTAGCCGTTGTGCCGTCCGTCTAGTTTTCATTTTCCGCACTTTTTAGCTTTAGCTTTTTCTTCTTTATCATTTTTATTCATATAGGTTTTATAAACCCCCCCCTAAAAGTGTTCGTTTTTATTTTCTTTAACTTAGGCTCTTAGGAATGTAAAACTTCTCCTTCCTTTTTAGTTTTATTTTCACTTTTTTGGAGGTTTTATAAAAACTTACGAATAAAAATGTAGTCGTTACAATTTTTCGCTCACTTCATTTTAACCTTTTAATTTCAAAACTTTTAGTCCGGTTAATTTTTATTTCATCTTTTTATGCATTTCTACCACATTCTGGCGGTAGAAATGCAGTTGTATTAATTTTTCGAGTACTTCCATTTTGCGTTTATTTGCAAAACTTTTCGCTCCGGTTAATTTTTATTTTCACTTTTTATGCATTTCTACCGCATTCTAGCGGTAGAAATGCAGTCGTTTTAATTTTCTGAGCACTTTGTTTTTCTTATTTTTGCAAGTGTGTGTGCGTGTATGAGTTAGGTTTTACTGCTTTATTTCATTTCTGTAGAGTGCGTGCGTGCGTATGCATTTATTTTCGCCTACTCGTTAAGAGTTAAATGGCGCTCTGCTTTCATTTCCCGCCCACTCGTTTGAGTGGGACTTGTCTTTTTACTGCTTTCATTTTCTTCCTACTCACTTGAGTAGGAAAACTTTGTATGGGTGCGTGTGTTTTCATTTCTGTAGAGTGCGTGTGTGTGTTTTACTTTCAAGTAGAGTGCGTGTGTGTATGAGATAAATTTACTCCCGCCCACTCATTTGAGCCGGGACTTGCAATTTTATCGCTTTCTCAATTATGTAGAGTGCGTGCGTGTAGGAGATAATTTTACCGCTTTATTTATCGCTTTCTTCAATTAAGAAGAGTGTGTGTGTGTGCATTTATTTCCGCCTACTCATTTGAGTAGGGCTTGCTTTATTTACTTTTCTTTATGGTTTTGAAGTGTGCATGAGTGCCTGCATCAATTAGCCTTCAATTTATCTAACTGTCCTATTTTTCGTGTTTTCTCTTATAATTGTTCAGTGCTTAATTTAACACTCACACTTCACCTAAAAACATAAAGTCGTCCCCATACCGATGAGTGGCTAATTTCTTTTAGCCTTCGACATCGAAGAGCATTGGGACATAAAAAATGATTTGAAATAATTAAAAAAACTTTATTTTTATTTTAATTTAAGGACTTAAGGTTTACCTCGGGTTAACGACGCATAGGACCACATAATCTATGTGTGGGCTCTATTTCCGTTATCCATACGCGACGCCGAGAGGCTGCACGTATGGACCGATCCCCCTTGGGTAAAGAGAACTGCGTACGCCCCCTCGAAAGAGGAGAAACGTAGTTCTGCCGGATTGGGTTCCCCACCCAATAGCGGGGTTCTTAGCGTAATGCGGGCGTTAAGGGGAATCCTTCGTCGGACTAATGTTCGGTCGAATAGCCTTAGCGCCCAGGTGAGCGATATCCCTAGACCAAGGTGAGCTCATGTTCTTGGAACCTCCACGGCCAAGTGCCTTTTATTAAATTAAAAACAAATTTTAATAATTGTTAAGAATTATTTTAGTCTTAATCCAATTCGATGCCGAGCGTTAACCCGTCATCGAACTAGCTTAGCAAAATTCTGCTTTCTTTCTTTCCGTTTTAATTAAACTAAAAAATCCCACCTTACTGATAGTAAGATAATAGTGTTCCTGGAAGAGTAGATATAATCAACGCGTCCCCGAGAATAATACGACCTTGGTATTTTCCCGAATACCGAGTACTACTTGCGATAGGTGCACTTGCCTCCTCTCGTTAGAAAACTCGATCTTCTAACCGGCCCGCGGAATCTGACCATTTCGAACCAACCACAGTAGGTCTCTGTTCCACGGCCATCAAGTTTTTGGCGCCGTTGCCGGGGAGCACGGTTGTTATATTGAATCCGGGACTCTATTAATTTTACTCTATTTTCAAATAAAAAAATTTATATAAAAAAAAATCCTTCCCCCTTTCGTTTTTTTAGGGTGCATGACCCGTGGACAACCTTCGAGTTCTGAAAATCTTGAATTCGACCCCGAGATCGACCGCTCTCTTGCGCGTATCCGATCTCTCCGTCGAATTCCCTTTTTAGACCCCGCAGAATCTATCAGAGAACCCTCTTCTTCTTCTATGGCCGACCCGAATAATGCCCAACCGGCCGAGCGCACTATGTCTTACTACGCTCGGCCCAACTTGGATGATACGGGGTCGAGTATTGTTCGGCCCGCTGTGGCCAACAATAATTTTGAAATTAAGTCAAGTGTGATTCAAATGATCCAAAATGCCGTGCAGTTCGACGGACTGCCGGATGAGGACCCCAATAATCACTTGTCTAATTTTCTTGAAATTTGTGATACTTTTAAAATTAATGGCGTCACTGATGACGCCATTCGTTTGCGCCTTTTTCCCTTCTCTCTTAAGTCCAAGGCTAAGGCGTGGTTACTCTCCCTCCTGCGGGGATCCATCACGTCCTGAGCAGAATTGGCTGAGAAATTCCTTACGAAGTATTTTCCGCCCGCGAAAACTGCAAGACTGCGGGCGGACATATCTTCGTTCGTCCAAAACGACTCCGAGTCTCTTTACGAGACTTGGGAATGCTTTAAGGAGTTCCTCCGCCGGTGCCCGCACCACGCTCTGCCAACGTGGTTGCAGGTACAAATTTTTTATAATGGACTGAATAGTCAGACGCGTCAAATGATTGACGCGGCTGCCGGGGGCACTCTGAACAATAAGACCCCCGAGGCCGCCCAGGCCCTTTTCGAGGAAATGGCGGTGAACGCCTACCAGAGGAATGTCCCGCGGGCACGCCCTAAGCAGGCGGGCATTTTTGAAGTGGATGCCACTGCTCAGCTAGCCCTCCAAGTGGAAAGGCTAACTAAGCAGGTGGCGGAGATGTCTGTTGCCTCCTCCACTCCGCCTTGTTTTCTCCCCCCTCTAACGTCTGCGTATTCGACTAATTCGTGGACTACATGGGAAATCCGGTGCGTCCCTCATTTCAAAACAACCCTTATAGTAGCCACTATAATCCGGGTTGGAGGAACCATCCGAATTTCTCCTGGAGCAACCCGAACAACGCGCAGCGTCCCCCTCCCCCTCCTTTTGCGCCAACGTTTCCTCCTCCCCCTCCTATGAAGCCATCCCCGATGGAGGAAAATTTTAATCGTTATGTCGCGTCCAACGAGTCCAATATCCGGAACATCACCGGATCGCTAAAAAATTTAGAACTCCAGGTTGGATAGCTGGCGCGACTTATGTCGGAACGCGCCATGGGGGCACTGCCAGGGAACACGGAGCCCAATCCAAGGGAAACCGCCAACGCTATAACCCTCCGTAGCGGTAAGGAGGTGGTCGATCCAAAACGGATCGATTCTCAGGTACATATTTCACCTCCGACCCCTCTTCCCTCTTCTTCGATTACGCAACCCTTACCGATTTTTAACGATAAAACTATTTTAAACAAGGCGTTGCCCTACCCGCATAAGTTAGATAATGAGCGAGTAAACGCGCAATATGAAAAATTTATTTTATTACTTAAACAAATTCATATTAATGTTCCTTTTTGCGAGGCTATCTCGCAAATGCCTAAATATGCGAAATTTTTAAAAGAACTACTTTCTAATAAACGCAAACTCGAGGATATTTGGCATATATCTCTCAACGCTGTCTGCTCGGCGGCTCTTACTAGTAAATTGCCCTTAAAACAAAATGACCCGGGAAGGTTCTCCATCCCGTGCCTTTTTGGCGATGTATTAGTAAAATACGCCTTGGCAGACTTAGGCGCGAGCATTAATTTGATGCCGTTCTCGCTCTTCCTGCGTTTAGGTTTGGGTACTCCTGCTCCTACCAATATGCGCATCCAACTAGCAGATCGCTCGGTTAGGTTCCCCATCGGGGTTGTTGAGGATGTCCTTGTCCGAGTAGACAAGTTCACCTTCCCGGTGGACTTCGTCATCTTGGACATCGAGGAAGACGCCAACGTACCAATAATACTTGGTCGCCCTTTCCTCGCGACCTCACGTGCGTTAATTGATGTAAGTAATGGTCAGCTTCTCCTTCGGGTAGGAGACGACCAAGTTACTTTTTCTATTAACTCCTCTATGGAAGACTCGTCGCCGAGCGACGATTTCTGCTATTCTTTAGATTCTTTTTATGGAGATTGTTCTTCTCCGGTTTTCGAGTCTGAATTTTTAAACGAAAATATTTTCTAGCTCGAAAATTTTTATTGCGATGAGGACGCGTCTACGAACATGCCTTTTGAACCAATTGGTTCAAAAGACATTAGCACTAAAACCTCACTAGAAGAACCGCCCATCCTAGAACTCAAACCATTACCCGAATCCCTAAAATACGCCTTTTTGGAGAAAAATGATACACTCCCGGTAATCATTTCTTCGTATTTAAGTGATTCGGAGACCTCCGATTTATTGGAGGTTTTGCTTAAATATCGCCACGCAATTGCGTGGCAAATTTCTGACCTAAAGGGGATTAACCCTTCATTCTGCACTCACAAAATTTTCTTAAACGATAATTGCCGCAAAACCATTCAGCCGCAGCGGCGTCTTAACCCAAACATGAAAGACGTCGTGAAAGCTGAGATTATTAAATTATTAGATGCGGGGATTATTTATCCCATTTCTGATAGTGCATGGGTTAGTCCCATTCATGTCGTGCCCAAGAAGGGCGGTCTAACCGTAGTGGCGAATGAGCACAACGAGCTCGTCCCAACTCGTACTGTTACGGGTTGGCGGGTGGTCATCGATTACCGCAAACTTAATGATGCCACCAGCAAAGACCATTTTCCACTACCGTTCCTTGACCAAATTCTTGAGCGTCTTTCCGGTCATCCTTTTTATTGTTTTCTCGACGGTTTATCGGGGTTTTTCCAAATCCCTATTTCCCCCGAAGACCAAGAGAAAACAACTTTTACTTGCCCCTTTGGCACCTTCGCCTATCGAAGAATGCCATTTGGCCTCTGTAATGCGCCGGCTACATTCCAAAGATGTATGCTAGCAATCTTTGGCGAGCTAGTAAAAGATATTATGGAAATATTTATGGATGACTTTTCTGTATTCGGATGCTCATTCCCGGATTATCTTCGTAATCTCGATCGTGTCCTCCAGCGATGCGAGGACACGAATCTTGTTTTAAATTGGGAAAAGTGTAACTTTATGGTTCGAGGAGGTTTGGTCCTCGGTCATAAGATTTCGATTAAGGGGATAGAGGTCGATAAGGCCAAAGTTGAAATCATAGAAAAACTTCCTCAGCCGACAAACATAAAATCCATTAGGAGTTTCTTAGGCCACGCGGGCTTTTATAGGCGCTTCATTCAAGATTTTTCAAAAATAACAAAGCCGCTTACTCACCTCTTGGAAAAGGAATCACCTTTTGTCTTTAGTAGCGATTGTGAGTCTGCTTTTAATTTTATAAAACAAAAACTTATCAATTCTCCAATTCTAGTGGCCCCTAATTGGTCCCTTCCGTTCGAAATCATGTGCGACGCTAGTGATATTGCCTTAGGCGCCGTTCTTAGCCAACGCGTAGAAAAACACTTTCATCCAATTTATTACGCTAGCAAGACGCTCACTTCCGCACAAGTGAATTACACGACGACGGAAAAGGAACTCTTAGCCGTCGTTTTCGCTTTCGATAAGTTTCGCTCGTACCTTACGCTATCTAAAGTTATCGTTTTTACCGATCACTCCGCCCTAAAATATCTATTAGCTAAAGCCGACGCGAAGCCCCGCCTTCTTCGATGGATCCTCCTCCTATAAGAGTTTGACTTGGAGATCCGAGATAAGAAGGGCGTGGAGAATCTAGCGGCAGACCACCTCTCCCGTTTAGAAAATCCGGGTGCGGAAGCGCTCGTCGAATCTGAAATAAATGACAGATTCCCCGAGGAACGCCTTCTCGCCATTCGTTCGTCTTCGTCATCTTCGCCTTGGTTCGCAGATTTTGCGAACTACTTAGTCGCGCGGGTACTTCCAAAAGATTTTTCAAGTCATCAAAAGAAGAAATTCTTTTCCGACTTGAAAAATTTCTTTTGGAATGACCCATTTCTTTTCCGTATCTGCGCGGACCAAGCGGTTCGAAGATGCGTCGCGGGAGTGGAGTGCACACAAATCTTGAGGCACTGCCACGAGGGTCTAGCCGGGGGGCACTATCAAGCCAACCAGACCGCTAGGAAGGCGCTAGAGGCGGGCTACTTTTGGCCCACTCTCTTCAAAGACGCGCACAACTTTGTGCGCGCATGCGATAGCTGTCAGCGGTTGGGTAACATCTCACGTAGAGACGAGATGCCCAAAATATGTTTTTAGAATGTGAAGTTTTCGATTTATGGGGCATAGATTTTGTTGGCCCCCTACCTCCTTCTTATAAAAATATGTATATTTTAGTGGCGGTCGACTACGTATCACGGTGGGCGGAAGCGCAGGCTCTCCCCACCAACGATGCGCGAGTCGTTGTTACATTTCTAAAAAAATTATTTTCTCACTTCGGCACGCCTCGCGCTATTGTTAGTGATAGGGGAACGCATTTCTGTAACGCTCTAATGGCTAAGACGTTAGCTAAATACGGAGTCACACACAAGCTTGCCACCCCCTACCACCCGCAAACAAGTGGCCAAGTTGAGGTAGTAAATCGAGAGATAAAACGCATATTAGAAAAAACCGTTTCACTTAATAGGAAAGATTGGTCCGCTAAGCTCGACGACGCGTTATGGGCGTATCGTACGGCGTACAAAACCGCTACCGGTTGTACCCCGTTTCGATTAGTCTATGGCAAAGCGTGCCATTTACCCGTAGAACTGGAGCACCGTGCACTTTGGGTATTAAAACTCTTAAACCTCGACTCTAACTTAGCCGCTCAGAATAGAAAACTGCAACTAAACGAGCTCGATGAATGGTGTGCGAACGCTTACGAGAGCAATAAGTTCTATAAGGAGTGTTCTAAGTTTTATCACGATCGAAAAATTAAAACCCCCAAAATTTTTTCTCCGGGCGATCTAGTCCTTCTTTACAATTCACGTCTTAGGCTTTTCCCGGGTAAGCTAAAATCACGATGGTTCGGCCCCTTCAAGGTTGAAGAGGTTTGGCCATATGGGACCGTACTCGTCTCCCACCCCGAAAAAGGCACTTTTAAGGTGAACGGTAATCGGTTAAAGTCTTATATAGCGGGCGACCCTGTGATCAGTAGGAGCGAAACCATAACCCTTCTCCATATATAAACCCGCCACTATAGTCAAGCTACGCGACTATAAACAAAGCGCTCCTGGGAGGCACCCCACGTCTATCTTTTTTACGTCTTTATTTATTATGTTTTCTATTTTTCTAATAAATGCAGGGTTTCTAATGGGCTTCCCCGAGCGCGGATCAGGGACGTTTTCTGCCCCCCTCTTTTTCCTTTCTTGTACATATACCTCCTGTCTTGTTCCTCATGCTTAGCATACAACATTGGGGACAATGTTGGATCTAAGTATGGGGGTATTTTCGTATTTTCGTACTTTCTTCTTCACTTAAAAAAATAAAAAAAAACAAAAATAAAAAACAAAAAGAAAAAAAAAAAAAAATAAAATTTTTTTTTTAAAAAAACAAAACTTCAAAAAATAAAATAAAAAATAATAATATATATAACACAAAAAAAAAATCAAAAAAATTTTAATTAAAATTTTTTTTGAAGTTTCATTTTTTGAAACTTTGACTTATTTTTAACTCGGTCCGCGAGATCCGGCTCATCGAGCCATCCACATAACGAGTCATCTCGCGGCTACCTAGTTTATATTTTTGTAAATATTTTTGTAAATATTTTTGTAAATAATTTTTGTAAATACTTTTTGTAAATATTCTTTCTCTTTCCCCTCTCCCTTTTTCCCTCTCATCCTTGTAAATATTTTTTCTTTTTCCCAAATTTTTGTAAATAGAATGAAAATTTCATACAAAAATACAAAAAAATTCACAAAACTTAAAAATCCAAAAAATTTTTATTTTCGCATTTTTTCTTTCTTTTTAGTATGTATATATTAAAGATATAACTACAAAAATACAAAAAAAGAGCATAACTTCAAATAAAGAAAAAAAATTTTTTTTATGTAAGTTTTGAAACAAATAAATCAAACATTTCATTCTTAAGTTTCTTGTTATCCAAAACTTTCGTTTTGAGTTTATTTATATGCGAATTTGATCAATTCTTTGTTCACTATTCGTTTGTTAATTATAGATTGAAAAATCTAAATAGCCGGGGTTAAGTTTTAAAGAATTTATTATACTTTGTTAAAAATAGGGGACTCGCTTTAGACACTCCTTCTAAATTTTCATAGATAGGAGCATGTGTACCATGTTAGAAAATAACGACTATAGAATTCAATTATGCTTGCTTTTAGCTTTCTGAAAAATTGGAACGTACAATTTATAAAGGTTGCTCTCAATTATTTTTCAATTAAAAATCTAGTTCTCTTTTCTCCCCTTACCTATCATAACCTACTTGGTATGATAAAAATATTTCCCCAAAAAGAAAAAGATCTTATGTCAATGGGAATAAGATTTCATTCCGTAAACATAGGCACCCAATAAATTAAAAGATTATACGTTACGGAGTAAGAGGATAAAATTCATTACTCCAACACATATACATTGGGTTATTTATGAAGAAGAAAAAATTTTATGTTAAGGAAAATAAGATTTCGTTTTCCTTTAACATCCAAATCAAAAAAAATTGGAGGTTCGAGAAAAAAATAACCTCGCCTAAAAATCCAAGCATCTTCATAAACCAACATCAACCCCCCTTAGCCAATTTCATGACTCTAGAATTAATTCAAAAATCTTTTTTGAGAGCATAATTCGTAAATTGCATTATTTTCGATAACACTCCTATAAGCTAAAGTTCGTATAAATCCAAACTATTTTTTGTTATTCTAACCAATACAAATTATTGCTTTCTATTTAATTACATCAAGAAGTCTTTTGGCCAAAACTTTTGCCCTGTTTAAATCATCTAAATAATTTTAGGACTTAAATCTTATACCCCGTATATTTTTATTTGATCTCTCTTATAATTAATTTAGCGGTAGCAGAAATTAGGGTTTTTTTATTATTCCTTATAAGTTCACCTCAAACTTTTGCTCTAGAATAGCAAAAGCTTAAGTATGGGGGTGTTTGATGAGTTGTAAATATACCTATATTTTCGTATTTTATTTAAGTCAATTTTGTTTATTTTTTGTCTTTTTTATTAGTTTTATTCAATAAATTGCTTATTTTTGTAAATATTATTTCTAACTTAGCTTTATTTTTATTCCAGAAAAATTCCAGAAAAATTCCAGAAAAAGTCAAAATGTTGACTGACACGCCCGTGTCACATGACCGACACGCCCGTGTCATGCCCTCGACGATCGCCGACCACAGGTGCCAGCTCGACGATCGGCGATCATCAAATAGTGTCGACATGCCCCCCTGTCACGCCCTAGTCACGGGCGTGACCCACCCGAAATTTTGCCTATAAATAAGAGCTTCCAGGAAGCTTATTTTGTCCACTTTTTTTGACCACTTTGCTTAGGGGAGGTGCTGCCCAATTGGATTCCATACTTATGTAAGGAGAATTTCTCCCCCTCTCTCTCTCTTAGTTTGTATTAGGGTTTTTACTTTAATAAAATTTGAATTTTTCTCTCTTAATTAGTATGAATAATCCATTTGAATGCGCCTACTTAAGCAATTTTTTGTTCATCTTTTTGTATTTCTTTTATGTTTTCATCTTTTTAGCTTTCATAACTTAGTTAGATTTAGGATTTATCGGCATTTCTAGCCGTTGTGCCGTCCGTCTAGTTTTCATTTTCCGCACTTTTTAGCTTTAGCTTTTTCTTCTTTATCATTTTTATTCATATAGGTTTTATAAACCCCCCCTAAAAGTGTTCGTTTTTATTTTCTTTAACTTAGGCTCTTAGGAATGTAAAACTTCTCGTTCCTTTTTAGTTTTATTTTCAATTTTTTGGAGGTTTTATAAAAACTTACGAATAAAAATGTAGTCGTTACAATTTTTCGCTCACTTCATTTTAACCTTTTAATTTCAAAACTTTTAGTCCGGTTAATTTTTATTTCATCTTTTTATGCATTTCTACCGCATTCTAGCGGTAGAAATGCAGTTGTATTAATTTTTCGAGAACTTCCATTTTGCGTTTATTTGCAAAACTTTTCGCTCCGGTTAATTTTTATTTTCACTTTTTATGCATTTCTACCGCATTCTAGCGGTAGAAATGCAGTCGTTTTAATTTTCTGAGCACTTTGTTTTTCTTATTTTTGCAAGTGTGTGTGCGTGTATGAGTTAGGTTTTACTGCTTTATTTCATTTCTGTAGAGTGCGTGCGTGCGTATGCATTTATTTTCGCCTACTCGTTAAGAGTTAAATGGCGCTCTGCTTTCATTTCCCGCCCACTCGTTTGAGTGGGACTTGTCTCTGCTTTCATTTTCTTCCTACTCACTTGAGTAGGAAAACTTTGTGTGGGTGCGTGTGTTTTCATTTCTGTAGAGTGCGTGTGTGTGTTTTACTTTCAAGTAGAGTGCGTGTGTGTATGAGATAAATTTACTCCCGCCCACTCATTTGAGCCGGGACTTGCAATTTTATCGCTTTCTCAATTATGTAGAGTGCGTGCGTGTAGGAGATAATTTTACCGCTTTATTTATCGCTTTCTTCAATTAAGAAGAGTGTGTGTGTGTGTGTGCATTTATTTCCGCCTACTCATTTGAGTAGGGCTTGCTTTATTTACTTTTCTTTATGGTTTTGAAGTGTGCATGAGTGCCTGCATCAATTAGCCTTCAATTTATCTAACTGTCCTATTTTTCGTGTTTTCTCTTATAATTGTTCAGTGCTTAATTTAACACTCACGCTTCACCTAAAAACATAAAGTCGTCCCCATACCGATGAGTGGCTAATTTCTTTTAGCCTTCGGCATCGAAGAGCATTGGGACATAAAAAATGATTTGAAATAATTAAAAAAACTTTATTTTTATTTTAATTTAAGGACTTAAGGTTTACCCCGGGTTAACGACGCATAGGACCACATAATCGATGTGTGGGCTCTATTTCCGTTATCCATACGCGACGCCGAGAGGCTGCATGTATGGACCGATCCCCCTTGGGTAAAGAGAACTGCGTACGCCCCCTCGAAAGAGGAGAAACGTAGTTCTGCCGGATTGGGTTCCCCACCCAATAGCGGGGTTCTTAGCGTAATGCGGGCGTTAAGGGGAATCCTTCGTCGGACTAACGTTCGGTCGAATAGCCTTAGCGCCCAGGTGAGCGATATCCCTAGACCAAGGTGAGCTCATGTTCTTGGAACCTCCACGGCCAAGTGCCTTTTATTAAATTAAAAACAAAGTTTAATAATTGTTAAGAATTATTTTAGTCTTAATCCGATTCGATGCCGAGCGTTAACCCGTCATCGAACTAGCTTAGCAAAATTCTGCTTTCTTTCTTTCCATTTTAATTAAACTAAAAAATCCCACCTTACTGATAGTAAGATAATAGTGTTCCTGGAAGAGTAGATATAATCAACGCGTCCCTGAGAATAATATGACCTCGGTATTTTCCCGAATACCGAGTACTACTTGCGATAGGTGCACTTGCCTCCTCTCATTAGAAAACTCGATCTTCTAACCGGCCCGCGGAATCTGACCATTTCGAACCAACCACAGTAGGTCTCTGTTCCGCGGCCATCAGAACGCCTACACAAGCCGAAGATTGGCTCTCAAGAATAAAGAGGGTCCGGATGGCAACCGAAATAGAAGAGTGGAAAAAAGAAATTTTGACTACCTTCTTGTTGGATGGTGAGGCAAGATTATGGTTGGATGAGCTGGAGCTGCACCAGTTTGCTGGTCGATCGCTGATTGAGATCACAATGGAGGAGTTCTCAAGGTGCTTCTTGGCAAGATACATTCCATCAGCATAACAGATTGCGATGGAGAACCAATTTCAAAGGTTAAGTCAAGGCAAGCGGTCAGTGGATGACTACTTGCATGAGTTTACGAGATTGAGAAGATATGCAGGTTTTACGTTTGCAGATGAGGAGCGAAAGACAAATCGGTTCTATGAAGTGCTGTGAGACGACCTGCTGTTGCTTCTCTCAGGACCGATGATGCAGGGTTTTCTTACCTTGGTCAATACGACCCGCTCCCTCAAGCTAGACATGAATTGCGTGCAGCGTAAGTATGATTGGGCTGGGAAGAAGCCAGAGTTCAAGGTACCTAGTCCTTCAAAGTCTGGGAATCGACGGTGGAAAAATAAGCCTAAAACTTGTGTGCCGACTCCTTTTCTCCTCCGTCTGGAGCAACATCTGGGAGAGGTTTGCTCACATGTTATACATGTGGCATGGTGGGTCATAAGGCTCGAGATTGCTGGAGTGACCCTCCAAAAGGGGAGAATAAAACGAGTGCATCTTATGCTGAAAAGGGAAAGGCAGTGGTGGAATCAACTGCATCTCAAGCGCAACCCCGAGTCTATAATCTTGGCCAACAGGAGGCCATAAAACAAAGCGAGGTCATAACAGGCTTTGTCCTGATTTCGGAGTGTCCGACGAGAGCACTGTTCCATACAGGAGCTTCTCATTCCTTTCTGTCAGAAGACTTCATGGGACGTATCAGAGTGCCTTCGTTTATACCGACAGATCGAGTGAACATGCTATTACCTAATGGGTGCTTGATGCGCGCGGATCGAGCTTGCTATGTTGAAGTGCGAATAGGAAGTCAGGATTTCGGGTTGGAAGCATCTGTGCTACCGATATCAAAGTTTGATGTAATATTTGGTATGGACTAGCTCTCGGAGCAGCGCGCCTATATAGATTGCAATTCTAAGGAAGTCACATGGGACAGAACACCGAATGAGAGACTAAATTTGATGGTATGCGAGGATCGAGCAAGATAATTATGCCTGCTATCCAAGTAGTCAAGGAAGTTTGGAAGGGCGCGGAGTTGTTCTTCATGTTGTTGGCGGCTGTTGAGCCGAGGCCCAATATGAGTGATGTTCCTATTGTATCAAAGTACGTTGATGTGTTTCCTAAAGATCTTCCGGTGTTACCACACTACCGGGAGATTGACTTCGCTATTGAGTTGGTGCCAGGTACGAAACCAGTAGACCGCTTACATTATCGTGTTGCGCCAAAGGAGATGGAGGAGCTAAAGGTTCAATTGCAAGAGCTGCTGGAGCAAGGCTTTATATGCCCAAGTATGTCACCTTGGAGCACTTTGGTTCTATTTGTGAAAAAGAAGGACGGAAGCTTGCAACTATGCCTTGACTATCGAGAGCTAAACAAGCTGACGGAAAAGAAAAAGTATCCGATTCCACGGATTGATGACTTGTTTGATCCGCTAGTGGGATAAATTGTCTACTCGAAGCTAGATTTAAAGTCTGGCTATTATAAGTTGAGGATTCGGGAATATGAACTTCCTAAGACAACGTTCGGTACAAGCTATGATCATTACGAGTTCACTGTAATGCCGTTTGGGCTAACAAATGCGCCATCGGTATTCGTGGAACTAATGTACCGAACATTTCGAGAGTACTTGGACATGTTTGTGATTGCCTTTCTTGACGATATATTAGTGTACTCTCAATCTGAAGAAGACCATGTGAATCATTTACGAATGGTGTTGCACACCTTGTGAAGGAATAAGCTCTATGCCAAGTTCTCAAAGTGTGAGTTCTGGCTGTCGTCAGTGGCCTTTCTTGGCCACGTGATAAGTGGAGATGGCATTGCAATGTATCCGACAATGATAGTTGCGATATGGGAGTGGCCGGTTTTTTTTTCTTGTTGCTGAAGTCCGAAGTTTTCTTGGACTTGCGGGCTACTATAGGTGCTTCGTAGAGAACTTCTCGTTAATAACCCTGCCTCTCACCACACTGATGGGGAAAGATCAGAAGTTCATTTGGACGCGGGATTGCGCACGAGCTTTTGAGGAGCTGAAAAGTCATTTGACTACGACACCAATCTTGATGACGCCATGTGGTTCAAGCAGCTATGAAATTTATAGTGATGCATTAGGGAGCGGCTTAGGCTGTGCCCTTCTTTAGTTTTATAAAGTGATACTTATGGCTCACACCAGTTGAAAGTGTATGAGCAAAACTATCCTGTCTACGACCTGGAGTTGGCGACGGAGATATTTTCACTTAAACTATGGCGTCACAACTTATATGGCTTGAAAATTGACATCTTCACGGACCATAAGAGCCATAAGTATCCGCTGGATCAAAAGGATCTAAATATACGTCAACAGAGGTGGATGGATTTCCTTGGGGACTACATCTTCCAAATTCATTATACTCCCAGGAAGGGAAATGTATTCGCAGATGCTTTGAGTCGTAGGACTCCGACAAGGGCAAGTTGGTTGCAGATGCATGATGAGCATCTTATCCAGGAGTTGGAGAACTTAGACATCTCTTGTATGGACAAGAATGCTACTGCAAGTGCGTTCCTGAACTGGACAGAGGTACAGTATGACCTTACAGACAGGGTTCGACAAGAAACGGAACTCGATAAGAGTCTACAACTCTATGCAGTTGATGAGTCAAATACCCAATTCTCTTAGGATGACGGTCTCTTGTGAAAAGCTGGTCGTTTATGCATCCCAAATGTGGGTAAACTACATGAGAAATTGATGCACGAAGCATATTTTACAAAGTACTCAATCCACCATGGGAGCACTAAGATGTACAAGGACATGAATAAACTGTTCTGGTTGGCAGGTTTGATGAAAGACATGTAACGTCCCAATTCGCGCTAGGCCCCTCGCACGAGTTTTGAGTCAAGAGACCTGACTCGGGCTCGGGATGCACTGGCAAAAGGTGTCAAGTGCGTTGAATGGAGTGTAGGGTTGAGTGATATCCAACGGATCGAAAGGAAATGGTCTAAGGGAAAATCGACGAGAATGGGAGTTTATATTTGCCGATCGACGGGTATTGGGAATGATACTCGCCGATCGACGGGTATCAGGAATGATACTCGCCGATTCGACGGGTATCGATGGTCGATACCCGCCGGATTCAGAATTGCTGATTGAGAATTAGGCTAAGGGAAATTCACCGTGTATCATTGTTGATACCCGACAAATTTGTCGAGAATGCCCGGCGATTCTCGCCGATCGCCGAGAACGCCCGGCGATTCTCGCCAATCGTCGAGAATGCCCTGTGATACCCACCGATCGTCGAGTATCGCTGATTGATAATCAACGCACTCAACACCAGGAATTTCCGATAAATGGGCTAAGTGAAATTCGCCGGGTATCATTGTTGATACCCGACGAATTCTTCGAGAATGCCCGACGATTCTCGCCGATCGTCGAGAATGACGGTTGATTCCCGTCGAATTTGACTTGTGCGTTTTCTTCGCCCAGGCAGATTCGCCGGCTTGTACAGGTGGACCGAACCGGACTTCGGGATTCGTGCTGATGATGATTCCTTGGACCGGGTCACTTCAATATGACCCATTAGGGGCGGTCCAATGGGGCATTGACACGTGGCGGAAGGATTTAACCTAATACATCGGTTTATAAGAGGAGATAAAGCCGGACCCTAGCCGATCGTTCTTGCCGCCATCGTGGACCTCGCGAAACTGACGGAGCCAAGGGAAGCAGTCAGAGTTCCTGGAGGCGGCCTTCTCTCTCTCTTCTCTTTCTGTCTCCTTCCTTTGCCGTGAAGAACAACTGCACCAAGCAAGGGATGCCGCAAAGAAGAATGACTAGATCCATTGCCGGAAATGGTGTTACCGCTGGAAACGAGGTGAGCTTCCTCCCCTCTCCCTTGGTGCTAGATTTGTAGTTAATATTCTAGAAGAGATATCGACTCCTTAGAGTCTTGATGGTGAGGAGGAGATTTCTTAGGGAAAAGCCATGCCTAGGTCGTTTTCTAGGCTTAGTCCCCTCCATCCTCTTCATTCTTCAAAGTGAAGATGAGAGAGTGATTCGTGGAGAAATATGGCTTCGTGAGGGTGAATAAGGGTGGACGATTTTCTGGAGGAGTTTTTGGGAGATTGGTGCAAGGAGGAAGATGAACGGATGCCGTTCATCTTGCCTTAAGATGCGTGCAGAAATCTATTTTCTGCATGCATCGACCTTCGTGGACAATTTCGGGGGTGTTTTGGTCATATCTGGGTTTTTGACTAAACACGAAAGTCATAGCCCTCAAAATTATCTTTCCAACGAGTGGTTGCACGTTTCCAGGCGATACCTGTAGACATGGGAAAGTCAGTTCGAATCTGCTGTGATTGGGGAAAAATCCTGTACACAGCAGGCTTCGAGTGAATTTTTGGTGTGATGCGATCAAATCTGGGCTTTCGAATAAACACGAAAGTTGTAGCCCTTGAAATTATCTAACCAAAGAGTGGTTACACGTACTCATCATATTTCTATAGCCTCGGGAATCCTTGGTCGAATTTGCTGCCCGGATTAAGGCTGCACCTAAATTCTGGGTTGTGTAACGTGGAATGCGATTTGGTGGAATTTAATGTTGCAATCCAACTCGAGGCTTGGGTGAACTCTTTTGACATAATCATCATAGTGACGTGATAAGTTGAGGTTATAAATCTAAATTCATATAACGAGTTGTGGACAAGTTTAATTGAAGGAAAGAACCTGATATAATTGGGTAGATATAATTGGATAAATGTATAAATGATTTAACTATGGTCATGATGTATGTTGAATGGATAAAACGGAATTAGAAATCGAATGCTTAGAGTGTCATTTCCCTACGGGTAGCATTGTGGAAGTAACGAGTGCGGTGTTGACCGTCAATAGTTGGAATGAGACTGAGATGAGTAAAGTTGGACGGTTGGGCTTGGTCCTCGGTGTTCACGTCCCGAGGCTCCTCCCGTATTTGATGGATGGTTGGGCTTGGTCCTCGGTGTTCACGTCCCGAGGCTCCTTCCATGCCATGATATTGTGGAATTGCATGTGGTGTGAGTCGACACATGGTGTCGTAATCTCGGGTTAAGGATAGTGTGGCAGGTCTACTGGCTCGCCAATCGTCACACCGATGGGAGTTGACAGCTAGACCTTGGACGGTTGGGCTTGGTTTCCGGTGTTCACGTCCCGAGGCTCCTTCCGTGCCAAGTGAACGGTTGGGCTTGGTCCTCGTGTTCATTTCCAAGGCTCCTTCCGTGTCACGCATAGGCCAGTTCGGGGCTAGGATCTTGGTGCTCATTTACCCAAGAGAACTCGCTGAGCCGTAGTACGCATGTGAGCTCCGCTGTTGTGTTATTAGCGTCGAGGCATACGGAGGCCTAGGCCAGGTAGTGTGGAGACCAGCCTAGTAGTGGAGATGCCCGCTCTACTGTCACCGTTTGGCCACGATGGTTGACGCCTCAGAGGTTAGCTACCTGCTCGAATAGTGGGAACTATAAATCTGTGTCAACATAGCGATTGCATGTGCTTGATCATGGGTGTGCATTGCATTGCATACATAGCATTGCACTTCATTGAATATACAAGACCCTCATCGTATAAGTTTGTATGGGCACTCTTATACGATGAGTTACTTATTGCTGAACGACCCTCAACTTATATGCTTGTATGGGCATCCATATAAGTTGAGTTACTTACTGTTATAACATTATACTCTCTTGCTGCTGAAGATGGTAGAATTGTAGAATAAGAGCTTGTTCATTTGTACACCATTTTTATTACTACCTATGATTTGTATACTTACTTCACCTGCTTGTACTACTGTTTTATATATATTGTACCTGTTCCTTTCTCCGCCCAGTGCCGAGGAGTCGCCAGGGGAGCGGATGTGAAGCTACGTAGTCTTTATGACTAATGGTTGCTACGTCTTCCTTTTTAGGAGGAAACCCCGCAGGTGGAGCAGCAGGCTATGCAGCTGGACAGCCAGGCCAGGATGACAGGGCCTGAGGGGACGGTACCGTCGCTTCCGTCAGTTACATATGTGAGTGAGAGAGATTTTGTTGTAGCCCTTCAGGGCAATTTTATTTTCGTACTCTGATTATGTAGAAGCTTGTTTAGCTTCTCTTTTTCTATATTTATGGACTAATGCTTGGTGTGGATTGACTCTCTTTTATTGTATGATTGGGTTGGCATTTATATGTTGATATTGATTGAAGCCGGCAGGATAGGCATCTTGTGGTACAGGCTGACCCGAGTGTTAGTGTTACCGCAAGGCGGCTGTTCTGGGCATAAGACCCCTCTCGTGCCGTGTCTTGTGTTCCGGGAGGGGGGTCTTACAAATGGTATCAGCTTGCTACGATCCTCCAAGGAGAAAGTACCTTAACAATGTTGCCACACCCGTTTGATTAGTCAGTTTGGGGACAAACTGACTTAACGAAAGTAGTGGTGTGCCCATATGTAACTCACACTAAGTTTGTCCATCTTTAAACCTAGATTATCCAACCAAACCTTAGGTTTGTACCCTATGTGTAGATCCCAGTACATGCTGAGCCAGTGAGGGGCACCCCTGCCCCATCCGTGCCTACACAATTCCAACAATCAGAGCTGGGGCAGACGCTCACAGCTATTTTGGACGCCTTTAGGTCCCAATCTCAGTAGGCACCTGTACAACAACAAGGTCCGGGATCTAGTTGGTTAAGCACTTTCCGAGCTCTCTCCCCTCCCGCTTATATTAGGACAGAGACGGCGGTGCGTACGGAAGAGTGGCTCGACACTATACAAGAATTATTGGCAGGAATAAGATGTCCAAACAATATGGCGGTGACCCTTGTGGTGACACTCTTAGAACTGCACGCCAAAAGGTGGTGGAAGTCCCTCATGGGCTCCACTTTTCGTGGAAGAGTGTACATGGACATTAGTTGGAGCGAATTCTCTGAAGTCTTTTTAGAGCATTTCATCCCCTCGGCCGCTCGGGATGGTCTTGAAGAGAGATTTTTGCAACTAAAGCAAGGGTCCATGTCGGTGACAGAGTACAAACGGGAGTTTCAGCACTTGGCTAGATTCACTGACTCCTATGAGTTGGATGATAGAGGGTACGCCAAACGATTCTACAAAGGCTTGCGAGATCCCCTAAGGCAAGCCCTTTTGTTTATAGCGGACTCTAGTCTGGCGGAGATTATCGATATGGCGAAGAGATTGGAAGCGGACCACTTGGGAAGTGGTAAAAGGCCAGCGAAGGGCGTGATGGAAGCCGACCCCAACAACAGAAGGAGATTTGACAATAGAAGAGGAAGAGGATATCGGAGGGGTGGCGGGCATTTCCCCCAGAACTTTAGAGAGGAGCGCCCGGTTCCGCAACCGCCAGCATTACCTCCACCTCAACAATTTCAGCAACACGGCGGAAGGCAGGAACGAGTGTGCTTTGAATACAACCAACCGGGCCACATTCGACGCTACTGTCCGCAACTGTTTGGAGATGCGCCTTTTGATCTCCCTCCAGCAGCCCCGCGGGGGAGAGGGTATGTGCGTGGTCGAGGACGAGGACCACGAGGAAGAAACCCCGGACCCGCTCGAGATCAGATGTATGCCTTGGACATGACTCAAGAGCGGAATCCTCAAGAGATGATTGCAGGTACGATTTGAATTAGCCATTTTGCTTCCATTAATATCCTCTAGTGGCTTAAGATATACTAGATGTCTAGCTTGAGTATTATTAAATGACACTTAGGCACCGTGATGGTCGGCGGGAAACCGGCTTATACGTTATTTGACACCGGTGCCTCACATTCTTTCGTGTCTGAAGACTTCATCAAGGATATACACGGAGTACAATATTTTACTGGTATTGCTCGAAGAGTACGCCTCCCAAATGGATCTGAGATGACGACAACCGCGAAGTGTGGGTTGGAGATAACCATTGGGGGAAAGACCTTTGATACCCCCGCCATAATTTTGAGAATACCATAATTCGACCTCATTCTGGGCATGGCATGGCTGGATTGGTACCATGCAAGAATCGACTGCGCGAAGAAGCACATCTATTTGAGACATGGGGATACTGATGTAGTCTTCCAAGGTATAAATTTCGCACCACGAATATTGTTATCCTCAATCCAGACCTTGAAAGCTCATATGAGAGGGGATGAAGTCTACATGATATGTTTCGAACTAAAGGAGATGAAGGTTGATGTGAAGGATATGCGGGTAGCACGGGATTTCCCTGAGGTATTTCCTGAGAAATTGCCAGGGTTACCCCCGCATAGAGAAGTGGATTTTCAGATTAAGCTTGTATCAGGAGTTCATCCTGTCTCCAGGACCCCTTATCGGATGGCCCCAAAAGAACTCGCGGAGTTTAGAGTTCAACTGCAGGAGTTGGTAGAATCAGGGTTTGTTCGTCCCAGCTCATCACTTTGGGGAGCCCCTGTTCTATTCGTTAAGAAGAAAGATGGAACCCTGCGTTTATGTATAGACTATCGGGAACTAAACCAACTGACGGTACAGAACACCTATCCGTTACCTCAGATCGATGAGTTGTTCGACCAACTGGTGGGAGCGCATTTGTTCTCCAAGCTAGATTTGCGCTCGGGGTATTACCAATTGAGAATACAAGAGGATGATATTCCGAAAATGGCTTTCAACTCAAGGTACGGCTTATATGAGTTCACAGTGATGCTGTTTGGGCTCACAAATGCTCCATCAGCTTTCATTAGCTTAATGAATAAAGTGTTTGAGCCCTATCTGGATGTCTTCATCATTGTGTTCATTGAGGACATCTTAGTCTACTCAAAGACGGAGGAGGAACGTGTCGGGCATTTGGCCTTAGTTCTGGAAAAGTTAAAAGAGCATGCTCTGTTCGCCAAGTTTAGCAAGTGTGAATTCTGGCATAGGGAAGTGGCTTTCTTGGGTCATGTAATCAGTGGGGCTGGACTAGCTGTGGATCCGGCCAAGGTGCGTGCCGTGAAGGAGTGGTCTCCCTTGAAGTCGGCGGCCGATGTGAGGAGTTTTCTGGGACTTGCTGGATACTACCGCAAGTTCGTAAAAGAATTCTCCAAGATTGCCCTCCCGCTTACTTCTTTGACAAAGAAAGGTGTGCAATTTGAGTGGACACTCCAGTGTGAAGCAGCATTCCAAGAATTGAAGGATAGACTTACCTCCGCCCCCATCCTTGTCCTTCCGTCTGGGAAGGAAGGATTCCATGTTTACACGGACGTGTCTTATCAGGGGTTGGGAGCGGTGTTGATGCAGCACGGGCACGTAATTGCTTATGGTTCAAGACAATTGAAGAAGCATGAAATCAATTACCCGGTGCATGATTTGTAGCTAGGAGCAGTGGTGTTCGCCTTGAAGGTATGGAGGCATTATCTATACGGAATCCACTGTGAAATCTTCTCGGATCATAAAAACTTGAAGTACGTCCATACCCAGAATGAATTGAACTTAAGATAATGGCGGTGGTTAGAGTTTCTATGTGACTATGAGTTCACCTTGAACTACCACCCCGGAAAAGCGAACTCGGTAGCCGATGCGTTGAGTAGGAAAGTACCCGGCTCGAGCCTAGAGTCCAGGTTGATGAGCATGGAGTTGGCACGGATGATCGAGGAGATGGACATTACCTTAATAGTTAAGGCTTCTTCGGAATATACAGAGTACCTATCCAACATGAGCATAGTTTGTTATATCCGGGACCGGATCCGAGTGGAGCAAGGATTAGATGCGGCTTTGGCCCCGACAATAAAGTTAATCGAAGACAGGACAACCAATGAGTACACACTAAAGGACGGCCTCGTTTACTTTCGCGGCCTGCTCTACATCTCCAAAGGTGGCAGAATTCAGGAGAGAAGCACATTGCTCTCAATATTTCGTGCACCCGGGAATTTCAAAGATGTACGCCAGCTTACGGAAGACGATGTGTTGGCCCAGAATGAAGAAGGATGTCCGCTACTTTGTCACACATTGTGAAGCCTGCCAAAGAGTGAAGGAGGAGTGCAGGAGCCCCGGTGGCCTGTTGCAGTCGTTGCCAATCCCCGAGTGGAAGTTCGAGGATATTTCCATGGACTTCGTACATGGGCTACCTCGCTCCCGCTCAGGAAATGATTCGGTGTGGGTGATCGTTGATCGCCTGACGAAAGTTGCCCGGTTCATTCCTATGAAGAAGGAGGCTCATGTGGATGTATTAGTATGCCTTTTTGTGGAGCAGTTTGTACGGTATCACGACGTACCTAAGACGATAGTTTCGGACCATGATGGTCGTTTTACCTCCAAGGAGTGGAAGGCGGTCAGGCGTATTTGGGCTCGCGCCTTACCTTCAGCACCGCATTTCATCCTCAGACGGACGGGCAGTCTGAGCGGACCATCCGAACATTAGAGGATCTGTTGAGGTTGTGTGTGACAGATAGGGGAGAGCCGTGGGAAAGACTCTTGCCCTTAGTGGAATTCTCCTACAACAACAGCCATCAAGCTAGCATTTGCATGGCACCCCATGAAGCCCTTTATGGAAGAAGGTGTAGAACCCCCTTGTCTTGGGTGCAAGACAAAGACTCAAAGGCATTGGGAATTGAGTATATTGACGATACTGATGCGGTGGTTAGGCTGATAAGGGATCACATGTTGGAGGATCAAAGTCGGCAGGCGAAGTATGATAACGCAAAGCACCGTATGGTGGAGTTTCAAGTGGGTGAAAAAGTGTTCCTAAAAATCCGGCCGATGCATGGAGTGTCACGGGTGCGGGGAGTGAAGAAGCTCAGCCCACGGTATATTGGACCCTATGTCATAGTGGAAAGGATTGGCCCTTTGGCATATCGGCTGGAGCTACCGCCCGAGCTAGAAAATCTCCACGATGTGTTCCATGTATCGTCGCTTCGGAAGGCGCTGTTGCGGCCTGAACAATACATCCCCACAACTGATGGTAAGGTGGCATCTGACAAATCTGTGCGATTGGAGCCGGTACGAATCGTTGATAATGAGATAAGAACCTTGCGCCGCAAAAGTGTGCCTCTGGTAAAAGTGCTATGATCTAATCATGGGAAGGAAGAATTTACTTGGAAGCCGGTGGACTTGATGCAGAGGCGCTACCCGGAGCTGTTCTCCCAAGGTAACATTTTATAGCGCATAATATTTTGTACTTGCATCCCCATAGCCCTAGCCTGATTTCGGGAATGAAATCTTTTATTTTGTTTATAGGATTTGTAACATCCCAATTCGCGCTAGGCCCCTCGCACGAGTTTTGAGTCAAGAGACCTGACTCGGGCTCAGGATGCACTGGCAAAAGGTGTCAAGTGCGTTGAATGGAGTGTAGGGTTGAGTGATATCAAACGGATCGAAAGGAAATGGTCAAAGGTAAAATCGTCGAGAATGGGAGTTGATACTCGCCGATCGACGGGTATCGGGAATGATACTCGCCGATTCGACGGGTATCGATGGTCGATACCCGCCGGATTCAGAATTGTTGATTGAGAATTAGGCTAAGGGAAATTCGCCGTGTATCATTGTTGATACCCGACGAATTCGTCGAGAATGCCCGACGATTCTCGCCGATCGTCGAGAATGCCCTGTGATACCCACCGATCGTCGAGTATCGCTAACTGATAATCAACACACTCAACGCAAAGAATTTCCGATAAATGGGCTAAGTGAAATTCGCCGGGTATCATTATTGATACCCGATGAATTCGTCGAGAATACCCGACGATTCTCGCCGATCGTCGAGAATGACGGTTGATTCCCGTCGAATTTGACTTGTGCGTTTTCTTTGCCCAGACAGATTCACCGGCTTGTACAGGCGGACCGAACCGGACTTCGGGATTCGTGTTGATGATGATTCCTTGGACCGAGCCACTTCAATATGACCCATTAGGGGCGGTCCAATGGGGCGTTGACACGTGGTGGAAGGATTTAACCTAATACATCGGTTTATAAGAGGAGATAAAGCCGAACCCTAGCCGATCGTTCTTGCTGCCATCGTGGACCTCGCGAAACTGACGGAGCCAAGGGAAGCAGTCGGAGTTCCTGGAGGCGGCCTTCTCTCTCTCTTCTCTCTCTCTCCTTCCTTTGCCGTGAAGAACAACTGCACCAAGCAAGGGATGCCGCAAAGAAGAATGACTAGATCCATGGCCAGAAATGGTGTTACCGCTGGAAACGAGGTGAGTTTCCTCCCCTCTCCCTTGGTGCTAGATCTGTAGTTAATATTCTAGGAGAGATATCGACTCCTTAGATTCTTGATGGTGAGGAGGAGATTTCTTAGGGAAAAACCATGCCTAGGTCGTTTTCTAGGCTTAGTCCCCTCCATCCTCTTCATTCTTCAAAGTGAAGATGAGAGAGTGATTCGTGGAGAAATATGGCTTCGTGAGGGTGAATAAGGGTGGACGATTTTCTATAAGAGTTTTTGGGAGATTGGTGCAAGGAGGAAGATGAACGGATGCCGTTCATCTCGCCTTAAGATGCGTGCAGAAATCTATTTTCTGCACGCAGCGACCTTCGTGGCCAATTTCGGGGGTGTTCTGGTCATATCTGGATTTTCGACTAAACACAAAAGTCGTAGCCCCCGAAATTATCTTTCCAACGAGTAGTTGCATATTTCCAGGAGATACATATAGCCATGGGAAAGTCAGTTCGAATCTGCTGCGATTGGGGAAAAATCCTGTACACAGCAGGCTTCGAGTGAATTTCTGGTGTGATGCGATCAAATCTGGGCTTTAGACTAAACACGAAAGTTGCAGCCCTTGAAATTATCTTTCCAACGAGTTTTTACACGCACTCGTCGGATTTCTGTAGCCCCGGGAATCCTTGGTCTAAGTTGCTGCCTGGATTAAGGCTGCACCTAAATTCTGGGCTGTGTAACGTGGAATGCGATTTGGTGGAATTTAATGTTGCGATCCAACTCGAGGCTTGGGTGAACTCTTTTGACATAATCATCATATTGACGTGATAAGTTGAGGTTATAAATCTAAATTCATATAATGAGTTGTGGACAAGTTTAATTGAAGGAAAGAACCTGATATAATTGGGTAGATATAATTGGATAAATGTATAAATTATTTAACTATGGTCATGATGTATGTTGAATGGATAAAAGGGAATTAGAAATTGAATGCTTAGAGTGACGTTTCTCTACGGGTAGCATTGTGTAAGTAACGAGTGCGGTGTTGACCGTCAATAGTTGGAATGAGACTGAGATGAGTAAAGTTGGACGGTTGGGCTTGGTCCTCGGTGTTCACGTCCCGAGGCTCCTCCCGTATTTGATGGATGGTTGGGCTTGGTCCTCGGTGTTCACATCCCGAGGCTCCTTCCATGCCACGATATTGTGGAATTGCATGTGGTGTGAGTCGACACGTGGTGTCGTAATCCCGGGTTAAGGATAGTGTGGCAGGTCTACGGGCTCGCGCCAATCGTCACACCGATGGGAGTTGACAGCTAGACCTTGGACAGTTGGGCTTGGTCCTCGGTGTTCACGTCCCGAGGATACTTCCGTGCCAAGTGAACGGTTGGGCTTGGTTCTCGTGTTCATTTCCGAGGCTCTTTCCGTGTCACGCATAGGCCAGTTTGGGGCAAGGATCTTGGTGCTCATATACCCAAGAGAACTCGCTGAGCCGTAGTACGCATGTGAGCTCCGCTATTGTATTCTTAGCATCGAGGCGTACGGAGGCCTAAGCTAGGTAGTGTGGAGACCAGCCTAGTAGTGGAGATGCCCGCTCTACTGTCACCATTTGGCTACGACGGTTGACGCTTGAGAGGTTAGCTACCTGCTCGAATAGTGGGAACTATAAATCTGTGTCGACATAGCGATTGCATGTGCTTGATCATGGGTGTGTCATTGCATTGCATACATAGCATTGCACTTCATTGCATATACAAGACCCTCATCGTATAAGTTTGTATGGGCACTCCTATACGATGAGTTACTTATTACTGAACGACCCTCAACTTATATGATTGTATGGACATCCATATAAGTTAAGTTACTTACTGTTATAACATTATACTCTCTTGCTGCTGTAGATGGTAGAATTGTAGAATAAGAGCTTGTTCATTTGTACACCATTTTTATTGCTACCTATGATTTGTATACTTACTTCACCTGCTTGTACTACTGTTTTATATATATTGTACCTGTTCCTTTCTCCGCCCGGTGCCGAGGAGTCGCCGGGGGAGCGGATGTGAAGCCACTTAGTCTTTATGACTAACGGTTGCTACGTCTTCCTTTTTAGGAGGAAACCCCGCAGGTGGAGCAGCAGGCTATGCAGTTGGACAGCCAGGCCAGGATGACAGAGCCTGAGGGGATGGTACCGTCGCTACCGTCAGTTACAGATGTGAGTGAGAGAGATTTTGTTGTAGCCCTTCGGGGCAATTTTATTTTCGTACTCTGATTATATAGAAGCTTGTTTAGCTTCTCTTTTGCTATATTTATGGACTTATGCTTGGTGTGGATTGACTCTCTTTTATTGTATGGTTGGGTTGACATTTATATGTTGATATTGGTTGAAGCCGACAGGATAAGCGTATCGTGATACAGGCTTACCCGAGTGTTAGTGTTACCGCAAGACGGCTGTTCTGGGCATAAGACCCCTATCGTGCCGTTTCTTGTGTTCCGGGAGGGGGTCTTACAAGACATAACACATTATGTGGCAAAATGTCAGACCTGTGCCTTAGGGAAAGTTGAATGATAGAAACCTGGAGGTTTCCTGAAGTCATTGCTGATTTTGATATGGAAGTTTGATGACATTTCTATGAATTTCGTGCATGGGTTATCGAGATCTCAGAGCGAAAATGATGTCGTATGGGTGATCGTTGACCGATTAACCAAAGTGTCGTACTTCATACCTAATAGGAAGGACGATTCAGTGGATAAACTGGCTAAGTTGTACTTGGATAATATCGTACGATTGCACGGTGTGCTTCGTAGCATCGTAAGTGATCAAGATGGGCGTTTTACTTTAAATGATTGGAGGCTAATCCATCAGTTATTGGGAACTAAACTAAAGTTTAGTATGACCTTTCATCCGCAAATGGATGGCCAGACTGAGAGGACCAATAGAATAATGGAGGACATGCTCAGTATGTGCGCCCTGGATTTTGGGAAGAGGTTGGAATACCATCTCTATATGATTGAGTTCGTCTACAATAATAGCTATCAAGTTAGTATACAAATGGCACCCTTTGAAGTTTTATACGGTAGGAAGTGTCGTACACCGTTAGTTTGGGTGGAAACAGGTGAGTCAAAGCTCTATAAACGTAAGGAGGCCGAAGATGCAAATTCGACCAAACATACTATTCGAGAGCGGCTATTAATAGCCCAAGATAGGCAGGCGAAATAATTCAACGCCAAACACCAAATGTGGAGTTTGCGGTGGGCGATTGGGTATACTTAAAGATCAAGCCATTCAAAGGCGTATCCAGGATTCGGAGATTGAAAAAGGTGAGTCCAATATATCTTGTCCCGTTTGAAGTGGTGGAACGAGTTGGAGAGGCTGCCTATCGATTAGCTCTATCAACGGAGCTAAGTGGCTTGCACGATGTGCTTCACATATCAGTGCTGCGCAAAGCTATGAAAGAGCCAACCCAAGTGATTGCAAATGATCGAGTACCGGTCAATAGTGGGCTAACGGAAAAGATTAGGCCCATTCTGATTGAGGATACGAAGATCAAGCAACTTTGGAACAAGACAATCAGGATGGTCAAAGTCCATTAGGACAACTGTGACCGTGAGGAGCTGACACGGGAGCGAGAGCAAACCATGCGCGAAGAATATCAAGAGTTATTTGAAAAATAAGGTTGTAACTTTAATTTATAAAAGGGAAAATATGTTTTAACATATAAGTTGCGGATTGTCCTTATAGACGCATACAATTTCAGGATGAAATTTCTGTAAGGAGGGGAGGGGTGTAACACCCCAAAAATTGAGAAGCGATTATTGGAGGTTACCGCGCGGCAGTAGGATTATCGTCGGCGATAGGTAAGGGAATTAAAAGACCTATGACTGGGGTTGTTATTGCCTGGCGATAGGAAGCTAGCGCGCTGCGGCAGCACTCAACGCTTTTGACGAATCGTTGAGTGTGCTATCGTGCGGTGCTAGAAAGTTATCGCAAACGATAGCTCTAGATAGCGGTGCCGGCTGGTCAAAGCGGTTACCTCCTGTCACAACCCGCATTTTTCACCGCCAATAAAGGTGTATCAGAGTAAGGGAAAAATGTGCGTCATGATGTCATGTCAGCAGGGGATAACTGCGGACGCTCAGGCAAACACTAACTTAAACAAAAAGAAAGATTCTTTAAGTTATTTAAAGGTAAAATCAGTATAAGTGCAGTAGTTAGCCGTATCCCTCGGCTTAGTGGCTCACCTAGTCCACAAGAAAAGTAAGTAAACGCTGCGGAAAGTACTTTTTATCATATTAGGCATCCTACAAGAGCTTAGAGGTTCCCAAAGGACACCTCATGACATACAAGTTCTAAATTTAGTAGAAATAAAAGTAGATTTGTACGGTCGTTAAATATAGTGATTTTACATTTTAAAATATGTAGTGCATGTGGTAATAATAGCAATTTTTATACTTGAAAATAACTACCATGCAATCCAAGCATAAACATCCCAGAGAGCAAGTAATCCTATACATAGGAGGAAAACTAAGCAGCTAGCAAGTACCCAAAATCAATAATCCTGTGGGCGTCAACAAATTGACATGAACCCACATAAAACAAAGTACGTCTCAACCAATAAAACAAAAATAAACAGCAAACTACCTCGCTACGGCAAGGCAAAACCATAGCCAAGACAACTACCTAGGAACTCCAAAACCAGCACGGCTATCAGCTACAGCTCTTAACCTGAGGCATTCCAAAGACAGAACACCTCAGCAAGAAGGTACAAGCGGTGGCAGAAAATATAAGCCAAAGTAAACAAAGGTCAAAAGGGGTACCAACCCAAGACCAAAAGTACAAAAGTAAAGTACAGTAGTAAAGCACAAACAAAAATCAGAGGAATAGAACTTACGTGAATCATCACGTATAACATATCACGCCAGATACCCAAAGCAAAGGGAGAAAGCATGATTAAATCATAAGAAGGAATACCCAAAACTTTATCAGCCACCTGTGGTCAACTTTACCCGAAAACACGGGCGAGGTTGTCACTCTTGGGCACACCCCCATAGATGTTAAAATCCGTCTAACTGCAGGGGAGACTTTATACACTTCACTAATCGCCGCAGAGGCCCAAACATTGGTAGAGTTCCACAAGGTACTAATAAAAGAAATAAACCTTGCGGTCGGTGGATTTGCCCACTAACACCCGCAACAAAGAAACACCATGAAATCTCAAGACTTGACACGTCAGATTTTACTCGACATTTCTAGATTAAAGACGCGGTTGATCAACCTTCACGAAGGATACACACTCCTAGATAAATTCTAATACGTTCTACACAATTGATAGGGCTATTAAAGCAAATAATAAAACTCTTCATCATATACTACAATACTACAAAGTTGAGTTATCATGACAAGAACATATAAAATCAAGTGGACTACAAAGGAAAATCTAACATATCTACAAATTAGAATGACAAAAGTGCACAAAGATTAAAGAACGAAGGTTTAGCTATTACCATCAAATCGGAAAAAGGGAAAAAGAGGATAAACCACCACTTGTTTTGGTTTTACCGGAAAAATCCTCTGAATCACTCATTGTCCCAGAACGGGGCAAAAGAAGACGGGAGAAGTCGAAATCTGAACAAAAATGGCCGAAATAGAGGTTAAGGCCGAAAAAGCCTAACGAGAAAACTCAAGGAACGGAGAAAGTTTTACCACGATGGCGTAACTCTCGACGAGAGCTTTCCAGGTCTAAACTCGGTTGAAGATTTCGAGCACCAAAGCACCGTCGGCAGCCACCGGAAGATTCACGAATGGGAGGGAGTCGCTGCACAGGAGGTTTCGGTTCGGTCTAAATCGTGAGGAAGAAGATGAAGTATTTTTTCTTTTTCTAATTATTCTAAGTATAAGAATACATATATATATATATATATATATAAGTATTTATAAAATTTTTTTGTCTAAATATGAAAATAAAATGCACGATTTATGCGAGGACGCGTGAAAAATGAAAATAGAAGTCTAGGATGGCTTTAAATAAAAAAGTGCCCAACATGAAAGTTTTAGATCTCGTTGAGACGAACAAATTTTATGTTAACAATTTTTTCATACGAAACAGCTTTGGCCCTCAAAAAGACGCCCGAACGCAAACTCTAACGGACTACTCGGGAAGAACAAACAGTACTCGAGAACAAGATTAGAGGTACTCGAGAGGTAGAAAAAGGGATACTCGAGTACCAAAATATAGTACTTGAGAACTAAGAACATACTAATCAAGTACCAAAGTATAGTACTCGAGAACCAGAAACAGGGAGCTCGAGAGGGGAAACGGAGTACTCGAGAACAATATGCTGGTACTCGAGAACTTGCAGAACAACAATTGCATGAACAGTTGTATTTTTACAAATATATCCAAAAAATCCAACTATAGAGATGAATAGTAAAAGACATTTTTGAATAGTGCTATAATATTAAAATAATCATATTTATATATTTTTTTTGAATAAGGAAACACGAGTTCAAAACGGTGGCCCAAACGCACGCCGAATTAAACGAAACTCACGCCATAGGCAAACACTAACGCTACGAACCCAACAACGAAGTCAAAACAAAAATCCGATGAGCCATTCCCGAGATATTAATTTTCAAAGTATACGACGAACATAAATTATACAAAACTTTGGAAAATCACCGAGACCCGAATATCGCTCGGATCGCGACGAAACTTGACGAGCAAGTCCAAAATTACATAACTTAATTTCCAAATGCAAAATTTTCCAATTGCAATAAGAAATTGGCCGACTCGACCGCACGGAAGCGAAAATGTCTTAACGACGCTGCGCCGCCAACTCGGCGTTAAAAGTAACGCCAGGACGTCATAAATATGACGATACCAAATCAAATAAAATCATCGAAAAATCGGGGGTATTATAGTCACTCCCTATAAAAAGAAGTTTCATCCCGAAACTTAACACAACTCCAAAACCAAACCAAAAAAAGAAAATCAAACACAACCAAAAACATAGGAACATACCATAAACTAAGAGAAGAGATGCAGATGAGATTCTCTCATCGCCGATTCCAATTCCCACGTCGCACTCTCGACGTCTTGATTTCTCCAAAAAATCTTTACCATATGAATGTCTTTCTCCGCAACACACGCTCTTGAGATTTCAAAACACGGACATGCTCTTCCACGAATGAAAGATTGGCCTGAATCTGGGGAACTGAGTGAAGGACTTGACGATCATTACGAACACACTTCTGCAACTAGCTCATATGGAACACATCATGCATACCAGGGAAGGTAGCAGGCAAACCCAGCCTCTAAGCTGACACTCCGATGCGCTCAAGAATCTGAAAAGGTCCCGCATACCTGGGGTATAACTTGTGGTTCCTTCCAAATCTTTTAACACCTGGCATCCGAGAGACTCTCAGAAAAAACCAAGTCCCCAACGGCAACTCCAGATCGACCCTTCGTCGATTAGCACACTTCTCATAATGCTTTTGTGCTACACGGAGCTTCTCTCGAATATGAGTTACATCACAATTCATCTCTTCAGGAGCTTCCAGACCTAGCAATGGTCTCTCACCAACCTCAGCCCAAAACAAAGAAGTCCTACAACGCCTCCCCTAAATGGCCTCAAACGGGGTCATCTGCAGACTCTCTTGATAACTATTATTATAAGCAAATTCCATGAGTCTGAGATACTTAACCCAAGCACCACCATGATCCAAAATGTAACACCTGATCATATCCTCCATGATCTGATTCACCCTTTCCGTCTGACCATTTGTCTGCGGATGATAGACAGTGAGACACCTTAAATCGGTACCCAACCCCTCTTGCAAGCTCTTCCAAAAGAGAGACGTAACTCTGGAGTCTCGACCTGATACAATTCTAACAGCCACTCCATGCAATTTGATGACCTCATCAAGATATAGCTCAGCTATCTTGTTCATCGAATACCCAATCTTAAATAGCACAAAGTGAGCATACTTAGTCAATCTATCGACTATCACCCAAATAGAATTGTGCCCACGGGAGATTTCGGTAAGCCGGTGATGAAATCCATAGAAATACTCTCCCACTTCCATCTTGGAATATCAAGCGGTGTCATTTTACCATCAGACCTTCTATGGCCAGCCTTAACACACTGACACGTAAAACATTCCGACACAAACATTGCTATATCATTCTTCTTTGCTAACCATCAAGTAATTTGCTTTAGATCTTTATACATTTTGGTGGAACCAGGATGGAAGGCAATACTTGAGCCATGAGCTTCATTACAAATCTTATCCCGAATATCACCAAAAGCGGGAATACAAAATCTACCCTGATATTTCAGAGTATCTAACTCGTCTAAAGGGAAATCAGATAGCTCTCCTTTCAATTCTATTACAAAGGTGTAGTAAATCAAGATCGTCCTTTTGATGAAGCCTCGTGAGTGAAATCCATGAAGGCTCTGCTACTTCCAATCTACTAGGCAGACCATTACACCCAACAGAAATATCCATTAAGCAAAAATTCCTCCACCAAGGAAACCATAGAGAGGTTAAAGATCTTAGTTGTCTTCCTACCCAAGGCATCAACAACAACATCAGCTTGCTTGGGTAATATAAAATCTCAAAATCATAGCCAGCTACGAATTCCAACCATCGACGGTGGCGCGAGTTCAATTCTTTCTGAGTGAAGACGTACTTCAAACACTTATAATCCGTATAAATCTTTCTTTGCGCGCCATACCATAGTTATCTCCACAAATTCAGGGCATGTATCACTGCCGCAAATTCCAAGTCGTGCCTAGGGTAGTTCCTTTCATGAATCTTCAACTGTTTAGACCCCTATACAATCACTTTTCCTTCTTACGTCAGCACGCAACCAAGTCCTACGTGCGATGCGTCCACATAAACACCATAGTCCATACCTTCCGTAGGCAAAAACAACACCGGAGCAATGCACAAACTCTTCTTTAATTCATGAAAAGCTTCCTCGCACTTAATGCCCCAAACAAAAGATGAGTTCATCTCCTTCAGTTTATTCAGTGGCGCAGACAACGTAGAGGAACCCTCTACAAACCTCCTATAATAGCCAGCCAACCATAGGAAGCTCCTAATCACTTTGGGTGCGACAGGCTTAGCCCAATCCATAATAGTAGCAATCTTCTCACGGTCAATCTAAAATTCTGTCCTTATTAACCATATAACCCAAGAAAGAAACCCGAGGCAACCAAAACTCACACCTGCTCAACTTAGCAAACAACTTGTGGTCCCTCAAAGCAGGCAACACTACAGCCAAAGATGGGCATGCTCCACAGAATTACAAGAATACACCAAAACATCATCTATAAATACAATCACAAAACAGTCAAGACCTAGGACGAACTCTACATTCCTCACAAGAGGAAGACCGGGAAGATGAGCTAGGAAAACATCTGAACACTCACACACTATACAAATCTCCTCTAAACGCGGCAAACGAACCTTAGTTTCCAGAACTGAAACCAAACAAGCAAAACATCAATAAGCTAAAAGCTTCCGAGCACATACCGCAGAAATAACTGGAGAAGCCTGACGAGGATAACCATAAACACTCCTGGGTTGACCGTCGTCCATCTTGAAGTCCAAGCGCTTAACCCTGCACTGGATAACAGAGTCATGCCTAGATAACCACTACATGCCCAAGACTATATCAAAACCTTCCAGGTCTATCACCTTTAAATCCGCAATCACTAGAAAATCACCTACCAGAATCAGACAGCCCTGAATACCTTGGTCCGATACCATAGAATCACCAGAAGGATACTTGACACAAAACACGTCACCAACCCAGTCGAGGTTCAAACCATGATGCTCTACAAAGACCCTAGCCATGAACGGGTGGGTAGCGACACAATCAAAAAGAACACGCGCCCAACGGTTCTTTACCTTAATTTACTTATAAAATCGCATACATAACTTATTCGAACAATAACAAAACCAGGATTGAAAATAAAAACTAGATAGCACATAACCTGAGATCACTTGGGTTGAAGACTGAGTTTCTTCTTCGGTCGTCGCGATCAGTTTACCTTTTCCTTTGTCCTAGTTTGGTGGCGGCGGCAGAGCCTGAAGTGGGGCAGGCTGCAGTGGGGACTGAGCCTGGGGACACGAAGTCTTCAGGTGTCCCTTCTGCCCGAACTGGAAGCAAGACTTTTCCTTCAACCAGCAACCACTCACGTCATGTCACTTCTTTGAACAGAACATACACACCCGATCTCCCTTAGGTGCTCCTTGGATGGAGAGCACCCACTGCTTCTTCTGAGTGGCACTTCTCTTGAAACACCTTTCATAAGGATGGACGGATCGACTACAGAAGCTACAAATTTCACCACCTTTCTTTTTCGAAGAAGGGCCGGATGCCCTAGAGCTTCCATCCTCAACACATTTCCTCTAATCTTTCCTCGGTATCATACCATGATCTTTAGCATATCCAATGGTCTCAACTTCAAGAGCAACTTCTACTGTCCTCGCATTAGTCTCGGACTAGTAAGTATTGGCAAATTGCTGAATGTCATTTTGGAGACCGCCCAAGAAACCTTTAACCCTGCACTCCTCAGCAACTCTCAACTTAGAAGCAAACTTATTAAATTTTCTGATCTCACTCTCATACTCAATCACTACGGGAGTTTGCTCTCCAGGATATCGTCCTAAGGTGGCAGCCAACAATGCATGCAACTGTGCTTGCATTGCAAGATCTGACCTATTGATGAGTCCGATTTATATAAGGTTTTTCGGACTCATCTGGGCTTGTTTTCTTGCATTTGCGCTTCACTTTTAGTATGTTACTGCTTATATTTCACTTATACACCATTATCACATGAAGTGCACATTTTGTCTCATTGTGGTGTGCAATTGCGCACTATTCTGTTGGGGGTAAGCATATGGTGCTCCCCAAGTCTCTCTTATAGTTTTTTCTTTCTGTTCTATATGTTGGTGGCTTGTGCCCCATTGTGAGGTTTCCTGTGCAGGTGGTCAGAAAGCCCAGCCTACAGATTGTTTTCTGTGTAAAATGCAAGGTCATGTATTTTCTTCGCGCACTATTTCAGTGTAATCGTGCATTTTACTCAGTGGTTTCCTGGGATTTCTAATCTGCCCGTGCGTTTGGTTCCCGCACAGTTTGTTCCAAACCATGTGAGAAGGAATCACACGTCTTGCCTATTTTGGCCTTTTTCTGGGTGCTCTGTGGTTACCCGTGCATTTTTGCCTTACACGGTTGATTCCAACTGTGCATAACCATTTTCACACGCTTTTATTACTTATTCCTGATCGTACGGTCATGCGTTTCCTTCACGCACGTTTCGGGCCGGTCGTGCGCGATCATTTCACAAAATACTCAGTTTTGTTTTTGCCTGTGCGTTTTTCTTCACGCACGGTCTGCGCCCATGCGTTTTGCCCGTGTGTTAAGAAAATTTTGTGCGATTTCTATTTAAACCACTATTTTTCAGGGTTTTGGGGACCGGATTTTGCAGCCGTTTTCTTCTGCCGGAAGGGGGTTTTGCCCCGTTCTTCATCCTTAAAGCTAGGGCTTTGCTCCCTATGAAGTTCCCTTGCATCCATGGCGTAAAGAAGTGAGTTTCCACTCTACAATCTCTGCAAAGTAAGGAAGAAGTGAAGGTTTAACATGGACAACGTATACCAACGAGAATACGGGCGCTTAGGAAGCGGTGACAGCCTTCCCCGACCACGGACGCAACCGATGAGTGGCTCGCTGGACACGAATTGATAACCCGATGCTTCCTCCCACGTCTATGGCAAAGACTTGTTCATTGTTTGTATCTCTACCTTTCTCTTCCACATTTCTAGGTTTTTGTATTGGATTTTCATTATTATTTGATGCAAGAACTTTGATGAACCTTGGGATTAATGCTATTTACTATTGTTCATGCTTGTGAGTGATGCAGTGGTTTGTTGGATTAAGTTACTTGTGGTGTGAATGTTTGTTTTTGCTACACTAGCAAGTGCTAGGTGTGAGCATAGTGATGAGGTGATTACGACCCTCAATTTCGCAAGCCTTCTCGGACATCCATGTTGCGAAGCAGTACATAGAGGCCCGTATAATCCACTCACCTTGAGAAGCGGTGTCGGAGACCCGCATTGGTTAAGTTAGATTGTTTTATTTTCTTTTACGCAAGTCATAACCATTCCCCCATTCGTTAACCCCGACCTAAGGACTTCAATCTCAAGTCTTCCTCTAAATTAACTCCACCTTACTGTGTTCCCTCGAGATCGATACTCTGGGAAATTCGCCCATTTTATATTACTTGTGCGACCAGTACACTTGCCGAGATTGCATCAAGTTTTTGGCGCAATTGCCAGGGAACACAGCCGTGTGATTTGCTGGAGAGGGAGACGTGAGATTACTTTCGTTTTCTTTTGTAAATCGCTTTTGTTTTGTTCTATTTCTGTTTATCTTGCTTTTTTTCTTGTTTGTTTATGCAACTGTAGTGATATATTGTTGGATTTAGTAATTTGCACAATTTATTTTGAATCTGAAATTTCGACACCATGTGGGGTTATTCGTATGCCTGATGTCAGTGGTGTGGAATTTCCTCCCACGCTAGTCATGAATGCCCTACGAGAGATATTGAGCGTAAGCCTCAACACACAATGCTTGAGATGCTGTTTTCATACAACCCTTCAAACACTGTGCCCCGAGCTTATGGCCATTCATCCTCGCTACATACACCATTCTCTTATTCCTCTTCAGCCCCATAAGGACCGCAGAGTACTGGGATAAAGTGTTTGTATTGTTGTAGAACAGATCATGTCCTGAAGGATTGTGCTGAGTACCTCCGTGTTATGGAAGAGGATGATGAGCCGGACATCTGGATCATCCCAACTCCTACCCTCGGTGGCACACCTTCATCGTCTGGTTATGTGACCCTATCACCTTCATTTTTTGAAGGGAATGATGTGGACACAACCACCAGATGTTTAGTTGATCTAGGCTTCGACGTGGCTGAGCCCATCTCTCCTGTGCATACATCTCCAAGTGTGGAGCCAATTCTTTATGAGGAACTTGTGCTTGAATTTTATCCAAGCAATGTTCTTCCTGCTTTTGTGCATTCTACTACAGTCATTTCCTACGACATTTTTGACGATGCATCGCAAGTTGAGGCTTGTGATACATGGATTGTTTCCACCCCAGTGGATGAGGACAACCATCCTGGTTTTGAGGATTCTCCCTCAACACCAGTGGAGGAAGTCCAAGTCTTGGTGGAGGCCTCTATGGATCTTGCCAAGCCTTGTTGCATTATCGATAATGCCGATGATATTTTTCTACCTCAGCCTTTAGGAAGTGAGACCGGGATCACTCCCTCGATTAGTTCCTTATGTTCTTCGTCTCTTTTATTTCTTGATCCCCCTTCTCTATCTGAGCCTGTGCAGGTTGAGTCTCCATAGGTACTTCAGGAGGACTTGGAGCACTCTGCTCAAGTCAATGATCACATCATCATTATATGTAAGGAGGTTGATCCCTCCTCCATTGAGGAAGCCTCATTCATTGTTTTTTCCTCCTGCAGACCTGCTGTGGATGATAACTTGCAGGGCAAGAATTTTTTGTGTGAGATGAGTGAGGACTAGGCCTCCTCCTCATCTTACATTCTGTTTCATCTACTTGCAGTTTGCAGGTATTATTATTCAGGTAGAGGGGTTACTGTTCTATCACCGTATAAGTACCCATTACTAACATGGATATTAGGACAATTGCCTGTTCATTTTTTATTTCATAGGCCCATTAGCTAGAACTGTATGTTAGTTGAATAAGTCAAGCTGGGATGACAGTAACCCCAGTATTTATCTTACTTCTATTGCAATTTCAATTTCATAGTTAGAGTAGTTAGTTACTTTTTATTCAGTTTAAGTATATCTATTTTCTTTTGTTTTTGTGGAGCTCACCCCTGCAGGTATACATTGCACCTTCAAATGTTGGGTTTGCTTCAGATTTTCACTCATCTTCTGGTATGCTCACTTGCTGAGCATTGGGTAACTTCTCCCCTAGCCTTTTGTTTTAATTTTCACTATCATATCATTATGCTGTGCTGCTTAGATTAAGTCTGGGGGAGAGCCATGCATTGTTACCCACTCACGTGCACATCTCATTTGCATTCTAGAAGTTTTTGTTGTAATATTTTGATATGTTAATCTACATCGCACACCACAACACCAACTTGAGCGCGTACTTAAATTTTTGCACGAACCGAGCTCATTTATTTCTTGTGCGCAAAGTAAAGAATTCTATGTTTGCTTAGGATTGTGTGGCGGAGTTAAATATAGACTCCAAGAGTGTTCCTAGGCATGCACTCTTGGTCACTTAGAGTTTTGTGTAGACAAATTCTTTGTATGCTTTTAGTTTCTATTTTTTCTATTAGCGTAGATTTTGTTTACTGTACTCTAGTTTTGAGTCCGGTTGTGAATCAAATGGTGGCATAGAATTGTGTATCGGCGTTCAGTAGCCTCGTATTGCTCGAGTAGGGAGGAAGTTTGATCTTTCTCGGTGACTAAGAACTTGCCCCTAGTTATTCTCGAAGCATGGGTACATGGTTAGTCAAGTGCGCGCATGATGTAGGCCGTCACTTTGTTCTAGTTTGAGACTTGTACCATTCCCGACATCTTTCTATTGTAATCCCCGTTGAGCCTTTCCCTTCCTTTTCCAACCCTGCGCCTCGCTACCAGAGCCATATAGCCTCTCCTACTCGCACACCTAAATGTGATCGCTCGGTTGTTTTGCAGTTTTATGGTTTTGTATGCGTGCTGTGTGGTTGTTGTGCGAAAGCTTCGTACCGCTTGTGGTGTTGCCGTGTTTTCAGCTTGTTTTAGTTGCTTGGTTGAAAAAAATAGAGATGAAATTTTTTTTTCCCGATGTGGAATAAAAAAAAAGATACAAAAAAAATATATTTATATTAATTTATTGAGTTGGTTTTATAGTTATGAAATTTTGATATATTATTTTCGTTGTGGGTGTGCACGCACCATTAAAAGTCCAAGTCTGGTGGTGCTGTACATGTGTTTGTCGTTGTGTAGCTGTGTGTATTTTCGAGCGATTTCATTTTGGGTGTGCGTAGCGATCGTGTCTATATTTGTATACCCCACCTACCCCTAAGCCTTCATTATACTCCAAGTCCTACAGATTTGCGCTTGAGTCAAACTAGTGTCGTGGAGAGAGTGTGAACCGGCGAGCTTATGGTCATCGAAATTGGGGGATCCCTTTGGAGATCCTCCTGAGATCCGGTCTTTGGCAATGCTCACCTCACTATCCGTCTACTTTCGATTTATACGCAACCGAATGATTCGTCGTGATTCACATTAGGATTATTAGTAATATGTTCTTTACGCTTCTAAAAATTAGAAATTATTGTGTATATTTAGAATTTTATTCTACTATTACTCTTTGTGCATGAGAGTGTGACTTCTCTTGGTACTCTATTCGTGCAGTTGCTAAGACAACTAGTTTTCTTTCTCTCCGCCTAGTGATAATTTGCTCGGGATGAGCAAATATTTAAGTCTGGGGGTGTGATGAGTCTGATTTATATAGGGTTTTTCGGACTCATCTGGGCTTGTTTTCTTGCATTTGCGCTTCACTTTTAGTATGTTACTGCTTATATTTCACTTATACACCATTATCACATGAAGTGCACATTTTGGCTCATTGTGGTGTGCAATTGCGCACTATTCTGTTGGGGGTAAGCACATGGTGCTCCCCAAGTCTCTCTTATAGTTTTTTCTTTCTGTTTTGTATGTTGGTGGCTTGTGCCCCCATTGTGAGGTTTGTTGTGCAGGTGGTCAGAAAGCCCAGCCTACAGGTTGTTTCCTGTGTAAAACGCATGGTCGTGAATTTTCTTTGCGCATTATTTCAGTGTAATCGTGCATTTTACTCAGTGGTTTCCTGGGATTTCTGATCTGCCCGTGTGTTTGGTTCCCGTACAGTTTGTTCCAAACTGCGTGAGAAGGAATCACACGTCCTGCCTATTTTGGCCTTGTTCTTGGTGCTCTGTGGTAACCCGTGAGTTTTGGCCTCGTACGGTTGATTCCAACCGTGCGTGACCATTTTCGCATGCTTTTATTACTTATTCCTGATCGCACGGTCGTGCGTTTCCTTCACGCACGTTTCGGTACGGTCGTGCACGATCATTTCACAAAATACTCAATTCTATTTTTGCCCGTGCATTTTTCTTCACGCACGGTCTGCGCCCGTGCGTTTTGCCTGTGTGTTAAGAAAATTCTGCGTGATTTCTATTTAAACCACTGTTTTTAAGGGTTTCGGGGACCGGATTTTGCAGCCTTTTTCTTCCGCCGAAAGGGGGTTTTGCCCCATTCTTCATCCTTAAAGCTAGGGCTTTGCTCCCTATGAAGTTCCCTTGCATCCATGGCCTAAAGAAGTGAGTTTCCACTCTACGATCTCCGCAAAGTAAGGAAGAAGTGAAGGTTTGACGTGGACAACGTAGACCAATGAGAAGACAAGAGCTTAGGATGCGGTGATAGCCTTCCCCGACCCTGGACGCAATAGATGAGTTGCTTGCTGGACACGGATTGACAACCCGGTGCTTCCTCCCATGTCTACGGCAAAGACTCATTCGTTGTTTGTATCTTTACCTTTCTCTTCCACATTTTTAGGTTTTTGTATTGGATTTTCATTATTAATTGATGCAAGAACTTTGATGAACCTTGGGCTTAATGAAATTTACTATTGTTCATGCTTGTGAGTGATGCGGTGGTTTATTGGCTTAAGTTACTTGTGGTGTGAATGTTTGTGTTTGCTACACTAGCAAGTGCTAGGTGTGAGCGTAGTGATGAGGTGATTACGACCCTCAATTCCGCAAGCCTTCTCGGCCATCCGTGTTGCGAAGCGGTGCATAGCGGCCCGTATAATCCACTCACCTTGAAAAGCGGTGTTAGCAACCCGCATTGGTTAAGTTAGATTGTTTTATTTTCTTTTACGCAAGTCATAACCATTCCCCCATTCGTTAAACCTGACCTAAGGACTTCAATCTCAAGACCTCCTCGAAATTAACTCCACCTTACTGTGTTCCCTCGAGTTTGATACTTGGGGAAATTCGCCCATTTTATATTACTTGTGCGACTGATACACTTGCCGAGATTGCATCACCTACAAGGGTCTCCATGCTCTGGCGTAGTTCAATAATCATCGCCTTACCCCGCGCACCTGACGACTCACCCTCAGACTGGGGAGTCGACTTGGTAGCAACACGCTCATGCGACATTCTAAAAAAAATTCACATAAACACTTAATTAAAAGTCTAACTTAAATTAGGACTACACCACATAGTTCAGACCATACTTAAAAGACACTTGCTTATACTGCAACCTGCTCTGGGATTTTATAATGATGCTATGTCCTACTTCGGATGATATCCTCTCATCCTATTAACTCATGTGCCTATGATATGAATGCATGGATTCTTTATTCTTATTTAAAAATCATGTGTGTACATGTGTCATCATGTAAACCTTAACTTAGCACACATGTTTATACGATGATATACTACGTATGCAGTGCTATGCATTCTAAAAAAGGCATTAATGCATGCTATGAGCGGCGTACACATGAAATGATGCAGACCCATGGTTTCAACGGACAATTAACAATTCAAAATATAATTATGCGCAAACATTCATATTTCCAAGTAGAGAAAATCCTGACTAAGATTGTGATTTTGAAATAAAGTCTAAAAATATATTCCCAAAAATAATTAATTCGATGGTAAGCCTAACACTCCAATTTATACTAGAAATTCCGGATAAAATAACACTTGAAATTTAGATTTAGATCAAGCACGGTTTTCAATATAAATCAGGACCAAATACTAGCCTTCTGTTTCCACAAACACTCACAATAGTTTAGGAAGAATCACACGAGAGATGGTATAGGAAATCGTTACCCAAAATCCCACGAGAATTCCGTCCACGAGATGGGTGGAGGATGCGCACATGACGATGGTTGATTCTATTCCCACACAACTCTATGGTTCCGCGTCGAACGATGAAAATGCAAGCCGCCTTCCTTCGCAAAACCCTAAAAGAGGGAGTTCCTTGAATTATCCAATAGTTATATAGGGAGGAGAGAGAAAAGGTGGTGGATAATATTTATAATATATGGTGAAAGGGTGGAGGCTAGGGTGAGATGTGGATGGCCGAAATTTGTCTTATTTTTTGTGTGAGGATTTGTGGGTCGGTTACATATTGGAGAGGAGGAGGGGCTCGGGTTGGTGGTGAGGGGAGTTGCTAGGGTTGGTGGTGGTGATGGGTGGTAGTGAGTTAGGAGAGTGGGGAAGGGCTGGCCGATGATTTGGAGCAAGGAGGGTGTTGGAACACCCTATTACTAATTTGGGTAAGGATCACTATGTTTGTCTTAGGAAACCAGGTTGACCTAGTTATATAGTTGTAAAGGTCAACATTAGAATGAGTCTAGGGCTTAGAACTTAGGTTTGAAGCTGCCCCCAGGACCATTCCAATGTCAAGAATATAGAGCCAAGTCTAAGGCAATTCTCGTCGAGCTCAGGTCGACGAAATGTCGAACTCGGTTCGACGCTCTCTGAGCTCAACTTGATAAATCATCGAACTCCGGTCGACGATCTTCGAGCTCAGATCGACGATCACTCTTCAGTTATTCTTCAGGTCGCTGAGCTCGGTTCGACGATCTTCGAGCTCAGTTCGACGTTTTCTGTCTGCTTGATCTCATTCCATCTCTGAGCTCAGTTCGAAGATCGTAGAGCTCAGATCGACGATTCTTCTGAGAGATCGATGCTTTTAAGGATTCAAATACTGTTATTCTTTGGAATGTTTTTGAATGCTATCAGCATTTATGACAAGAAGATCTGCTAGCCGTTTGTCTTTATTCTGGAGCAAGTTTCAAGGAATTGTTCAGGAAATATTTTATTGGACCTTTCTCTAAAAGACAAGACACTTTATGGAAGACATTTATGACTGCCAACGGCTATCCTTGACAAGAATTCTTTTCAGAGAATAAGATCATTCTTCTTATCTTCAGAAATATAGAGAGAATATACAACACTCAGAATATAACAAGAAAAAGCTGTGACAGATAACAAGTGATCAAGAATTAGAAGAACAATCTTCTTGCTTACTAAAAAGTGTTCACAACTTCATCTCAAGAATTCCAGACACCTCATCCTTCAGTCTTCTTGCTGAAACAATCTTTTGCTGGAGATCAAAGTTCTGAAGACCTATCACCCTAGAGCAAAGCTTCCTTTCCTGAACCAGTCTACATCTCAGGGGGAGCTTTGACAAAAGATCCACTAAGTCTTCTCTCATTTGATTTGAGAACAGAGAAGACTACTTCATTTCCTTTTCCTTTTTATTTTTCCTGCTGTAAAAGGGTTCTTGAACTCCCTTCAAAAGTTCTGTCTGGTTCTGAGATCCTTGTTAAAACTCAGTGGTGGCAAGACACCTTATCAAAAAATCCAGTCTTGGTTTTTGAGCACCTTATCAAAAGCTCATTGGTGTTAGGACACCTGATCAACTCATCCTGAGTGGATTCCTACCAAGGGTGGTAGAAGAGTGGATGTACCCAGGTTTTTGGGGAACCACTATATTTCCTTGTGTCTGCTGGATTGTTTGTGTGATTATTGCTGTGTGCTGTGTTCTAAATTTCTTGCTTCTTAAATCTCTTTCTAGCACTCTACACTATAGTGTAAATTAAATTTTATATGTGTTGATATTCTCAAAACTGTGAAACTTATTTGAATAAACTCTATTCACCCCCCCTCTAGAGTTGAGATAGATCTTACCCTCACTTTCAATTGGTATCAGAGCGAGGTTGGTTGCTCATACAGGCTAACACCTAAACCAAAAGATCCTTGATAAGATCAATCTCTTAAGAGGGTTATTTTCTTTATATCTTATATTATTCAAAGACATGGCACAGAACAAGGATTATGCAAGCACCAGACCTCCAATGTGCAATCTATCTAAGTTTGCACTCTGGAAGGCAAGGATTAAATTATACATGAACTCTATTGATGAAGATATTTTCAATTCTGTCTTGACAGTTTGTCCAAGTCCACCAGCAAGCTCAAGCACAAATGCTGTTCCACCTCCCTCGGGAACAGATGCAGACATAAAGAAATGGAAAACTACAGATGCAAAGGCCATGAACATCTTAGCTCAGACAATGTCTGATGAGATATTTCAGAAAGTAGCTGACTGCAACTCAGCCAAAGGAATTTGGGACAAGCTCTCTGAAATTGTCTCAGGGTCTGCTGATGAAAGGAAAGACAGGAGATCTCACCTCATAACCCAATATGAGAATTTCAAGAAAGGAGAGACTGAGTCAGTAGCAGATATGTACAACAGATTGAGTCTGATTGTCAATGAGCTAAGGACCTTGGATAAAGAAATCTCATTGACTGAGCTTAATGACAAGATCCTAATGTGCTTCCCCAGTACTTGGGATTCAAGAATCTAGCCAATCAAAGATGCCAGAAGTCTAAATGAAATCACTACTGAAACTCTCCTAGGCAAGCTCAAATCTTATGAGCTGCTTATCAAGAACAGAGAGGAAGAACAGAAGGCTGCTTCACCAGCCTCAAGGAAAGAGAAGTCAATAGCTTTCAAAGCTATTGAAGATCAGCCTGAAGAAAAACTCACAGGCAATGAGGAATTGGTCAGCCTACTGGCCAAAAGATTTTACAAGCTAGCCAGAAAAGACTTCAGAAAAAGGTCATACAAAGGACATGACAAACCAAGGTATGATAAGTCAAATAATAATAACAAAGAAATCATATGCTTTGGTTGCAGGAAACCAGGACACATTGTGCCTGACTGTCCAGAGAACAAGAACAAGGACAGAAAGGATAGAAGAGAAAGAAGAAAAGAAAAAGATTTCAAAAAGAACAGCTTAGACAAAGCCTCCTCCAGCAAGAACAAACATACAAGGAAGGGCTTTGTTGCTGAGACATGGAGTGAGACAGAAGAAGATTCTGAAACTTCATCTAGCTCCAGTGATGATGAAGATGATGCTGATGAGAAAGAATTCTACATGATGGCTATCAATGCCTCACAGCAAAACTCTGATGAAGAATCAGATTCAGATTCAGAAAATCAACCAGAGGAAGATCAGGTAATTAGCTCTTTTGATTTTAATTCTGAGGACTTCAAAAATGAATTTAAGACATTGTGCTTGGATTTACTAAAATCTGAAAAAGAGATAATCTCTCTCAGAAATAAATTATCTGAATACAATGTCCTAAACTCAAATAACCTCAAACTCTCTGAGGAGTTAGAATGCTGTAGGGAGGAGATAGCTTCACTGAAAAGTGAACTGTCAAAAGCTAAAAAGTTTGAAGAATCCCTAAATGGGAGAAGTATCGGACTGATGGACATTACAAGCACAGTGAACTCTAGATTTAACAGTACACTGGGCTTGGGTGCCTCATCCAGCCAACCTATAGTATTAACAACTCCAATAAAATTTGTCTCTGACAAAGGGAAGGGAGTAATAGAGGTAGCTAGGAAGAATGCAGATCTGCCAGAGAAAAATTCAGTTCAACAGATTGCGTCGAGAAGAGCTCGACGATCGTCGAACAGAGCTCGACGATCGTCGAACAGAGCTCGACGATCTAACCATAGATCGTCGACCTCAGCTCGACGATATCCAAACTCTGAACTTCAGTATAATCGATCTTCGAACAGAGATCGACGATCTGACCCAAGATCGTCGACCTCAGTTCGACGATCGTCGAACAGAGATCAGGTCTGTGAACATTCCTTCAATGACACATCTAGATTCAATCCTAGAGGTCCCACATCCCAAGGCTTTAACCCCTATACTGAATGGATAGTACCTCCTAGGAGATACCATCCTGAAGGCTATAAGAGTCAACCTGGGATATCTTTTATTTCTGAATTCAAGGGATATCAACCTAGGCCCAAGGTTAACTGGGTCAAAAACAAATAAGCTGCTCATGTGCAGGTGAAGACCTATCCAGTATCTAACCAACAATGGTATCTGGATAGTGGGTGCTCAAAGCACATGACAGGGAACAGGGAGAACCTATCATCCTTCATAACCAAACTTGGACCCAAGGTGATTTTTGGTGATTCAAATTTTGGTCAAACCAAAGGATATGGTGCTACTCAGATAGGCTCAGTCACTTTTAAGAAGGTGGCATATATAGAAGGACTGAAGCACAATCTGATAAGTATCAGTCAACTATGTGATGAAGGATACAAGGTGACTTTCAACAAATCCCTGTGCAAGATCAAGTCAGAGAATAACACAACTGTGTTAACAGGTAAAAGGACAGGTAACATTTACTTAGTAGACTTTCTTTCATCTAAAGTAGATATCTGTTTATTTAATTCCATATCTAAGTCAAATGTTTTATGGCATAAGAGATTAGGACATCTAAACCTTAGAACCATTGCTAGGCTATCCAAGGACAACCTTGTTAGAGGACTACCTTCTGGCCCCTACAAGAAGGAAGGACTTTGCAAGGCTTGTCAATTAGGCAAGCAAACTAAAAATAGCTTTAAGTCACTTAATAAGAGTGATTCACCTAGGATTTTGTATTTGTTGCACATGGATCTTTTTGGACCCATATCAGTACAAAGCCTAGGAGGGAAGTCCTATACTTTAGTAGTTGTAGATGACTTCTCAAAATTCACATGGGTATTCTTTCTGAGGAAGAAGTCTGATAACTTTAAATGTTTGACAGAGTTTCTCAAATGTATACAGATTGAGTTCAACACTCACATTGCCCTGATCAGAAGTGATCATGGGACAGAGTTTGATTCTCTTCTTATGCAAGAGTTCTGTCAGAGTGAAGGGATCAGACACACTTTCTCAGCTCCTAGAACTCCTCAACAAAATGGGGTAGCTGAAAGGAAAAATAGAACCCTAATTGAATCTGCTACTACATTGTTGACAGATGCTCACCTACCTCTATCCTTTTGGGCTGAGGCAGTGAACACCTCCAACTATGTATTAAATAGAAGCCTGATACATAAACTAAAGGGCAAGACTCCCTATGAATTGCTCAAAGGGAAGAAACCTAAAGTAAATTATTTTAAAATTTTTGGCTGTATTGGTTATATTCATAATAATGACAAGAAACATCTAGCAAAATTCCAAGCTAAAGCTGATGAAGGAGTGTTTCTGGGATACTCCATGATCAGCAAGGCCTATAGGGTATATATTAAATCATCTTGTAAAATTGAAGAATCTGTTCATGTTACTTTTGATGAGACTAACATGTGTTATAAGGAGAAGTCTACTTCTACCATAGAACCCTTGCAGGTACAATCTATATCAGAAAGTATGGACAGATTACAGGTTAAAGAAGAGGATACAACCTCTCAACCTATTCAGCAAAAGAATGAAAGCAGTGATGATGAAGAAGTACAACATCTTGAAGAAAATCATCCTGAAGAGCCAGTTGTTGTTCCACTAGAGGAAACAACAACACAGGTTGGTGAACAATTAACACCCCTTATTGATTTAGTAACAACAAGAGATCATCCAATTTCCCAAGTAATTGGAAACATCTCAGCTGGGGTGCAAAATAGAAATAAGGTCAACCCGAACCTGATGCACACTTGCTTCCTATCTCAAGTTGAGCCTCAATACATTCAAGATGCCGAGCAAGATCCACACTGGATCATTGCAATGCAAGAGGAGTTGCATCAATTTGAAAGGAATAAGGTTTGGGAACTAGTGCCTAAGCCAAAGGATCATTCCATTGTTGGAACAAAGTGGGTTTTCAGAAATAAGCTGGATGACCAAGGAATTATTGTCAGAAACAAGGCAAGGCTAGTTGCTCAAGGCTACTCTCAACAAGAAGGAATAGACTATGACCAGACCTTTGCACCAGTTGCAAGGTTAGAGGCCATTATAATATTTCTAGCTTATGCTGCTCACAAAGGCCTCAAGGTTTATCAGATGGATGTGAAGAGTGCATTTCTCAATGGGGACATCAAAGAGGAAGTCTATGTTAGACAATCTCTAGGTTTTATCTCTCTAACTCACCCTGATTATGTTTTCAAATTGCATAAAGCATTATATGGTCTCAAGCAAGCTCCTAGAGCATGGTATGAGACCCTAGCATGCTTTCTTCTGGAAAATGATTTTGTTAGGGGGAGAGTAGACCAAACTCTTTTTATTAGAACTCATAAGTCCCACACCCTACTAGTACAAATTTATGTAGATGATATCATATTTGGATCTACTGATTCAAACTTGTGCAGAAGGTTTTCCAATCTAATGCATTCCAAATTTGAAATGAGTAGCATGGGTGAGCTCTCCTTCTTCTTAGGATTGCAAGTAAAACAACATGCTGAGGGCATATTTATTTCCCAAACCAAGTATGCTAAAGAATTGGTTAAGAGATTTGGTATGTCTGAGGCATCTTGTATGAAAACACCCATGCCTGCCAATGCTGTGTTGGATGCTGATGAACATGGGAAACCAGTTGATCAGACAACATATAGAGCAATGATTGGCTCTCTATTGTACCTTACAGCCAGTAGGCCAGATATAATGTTTGCTACATGCATATGTGCTAGATTCCAAGTTAGCCCTAGAGAGTCACACCTAACTCTAGTTAAAAGGATTCTTAGATATGTAAAAAGTTGTCCAAATCTAGGACTCTGGTATCCAAAAGACTCATGATTTGAATTAACTGGATTTTCAGATGCTGATTATGTTGGATGCAGAATAGACAGGAAAAGCACCAGTGGAACATGTCAGTTCCTTGGTGACAGACTTGTCTTCTGGTTTTGTAAGAAGCAAACATCTGTGTCAACCTCAACTGCTGAAGCTGAATATATGGCTGCAGGCAGTTGCTGTTCACAAATATTGTGGATACAAAATCAGCTCATAGACTATGGCTACAACTTAGAGAAGTCTAAAATTTTTTGTGATAATACTAGTGCTATCTCTATAGCACAAAATCCAGTCCTTCATAGTAGGACAAAACATATAGAGATTAGGCATCACTTTCTAAGGGATAATGTAGAGAAAAACAAAATAGAACTTCAATATATACCTACTGATTTGCAAAGGGGAGATATTTTCACCAAGCCCTTGGATGAAAAGAAACACAGTTTCTTCCTAAATCAGTTAGGCATGTTAGATGGAGGAAGCCTAAACTAACTTACAAGATTTTTGAAAAGATAAAACAGACCAAGACTAGGCTAAAAAATCAGTTCCTTTTGTGTCTGTAGAATAGGCTTTGTCTCTGAACTGCGCTCGATGTTTTCCCAGAAAACGTCAAACGAAGATCGACGATTTTCCAAAAATCGTCGACCAGAGATCGACTCTTCCGAAGTCGTCGATCTGAGTTCAGAGCCTTCGCTAGCTCTAGGCCTTTTCTCTTTCTGATCAGAGGCCGTCGAGCGGAGCTCGACGCTTTTCAACATCGTCGAACAAAGATCGACGATATTGACGTCTCTTCAGATTCCCTCTGTAGACCAAATCGTCGAGCTGAGATCGACGTTCTGTCGAACCGAGCTCCACGATTTTCCGTTTCGCCGTCGAACCCTAATATAAAATCATTTCCGTGGCCGTCGTTCACCTTTTGCGCTTTCACTCTCTGCAACTTTCTTCGTTTTTCCCTCCAAATCCTCTACGCTTGGTCGTGTTTGGTTTTTCGTGTTGCAGGTGCAAATGGCTGATTCCAGTGCTGCAATCTCTAAGATGAAATTTGACACAGGATTTGACATTGATATGAACTCGTTTGATGGAAGCGATCAGCGCTTCAAGGATATTCTCAATGTGTTCAGAGAACAACAGCTGACCCAAATAATGACTACCCGGATGAAGATTGCTTCAGAAGAGATCAAAGAGTGGTGTTTTACAGCGACAGATGAGACTGAGAACTCTGTCGTCGGTATCATAAAAGGGACCCAGGTACAACTGTCCCCGGCTCTCTTAACAGATGTTTTTCATCTTAGTTCTGGAGATGATTCTATTGAATTATCTGGAGAAGAATATGATTCCATGCTTGATAGAATGGGGCACAATGCTGTAAACCCCAACAAACTGCTGAAGAAAAATTTGTCTATAGAATTTCAATTCTTGGATGATGTTATCGGGAAAGTGCTTCTGGCCAAGCACTCAGCCCATGATACCATTTCTAGGTATCAGTTTTGTTTGATGACAGCCTTAATTGATAAGAAACATCTTGACTGGGGATCAATCTTCTTCAACCTGATTACGAAGAAGATAAATAAGACTGCTGTCAGTTTTGGGAGAATCCTAGGGGTCTATCTGCACTCCAGATGCCCTGAATTGCTAACCTCCTCTGGGATGTTCATTAATGCATCCAAAAGGCTCTCCTGTGCCCTGTTCAGCAAATGGGACATGCAAATTATCAACCCTACAAGATCTGTTGCACCACTCTCTTCAGGCACAAGGACTGCTTCAGTCACTCCAACTCTGCTCTCTGCTCCAGCAGAAGTGTTGCCTATCTCTCCTCCTCCTCCAGCTGCATCTACCCCAGCCATTTCCTCCTCTCCTCCAGTCACCACCATAACCATATCATCCCCTATTACCTTTTCCTCACCAGTTTCATCCCCTCCAGCATCTACTTCAGAGGAATTCCACCCTCTCTTCTCTTATTCAACCTTCACCTCACCATCATTCTCCCTCATAGAGGATTCCTTTATGGATGATTCTCCTTCCACTCCTCCTGAGCCACCCTCTACCTCCTCTTTTCAACAAATTCTTCATGACATCCTTTCCCAACCATCCTTCACACCCTCTCTTGCTTCACCTATCTCCACCTCAACCTCTTCTATCTCCACAATTCCACCCTCAGAGCCATCCATTCCTACTCCACCTACCTCCACATCTCCAGCTCCAGCCAACATCCCTCCATCAACCTTCTCTACTACCTCTGCTCAAGCCCCTCTTGAGCATGTAGATCTTCCAAGGTTGGCAGACAGACTCTATGAGTTGCTAGCTCCCAGGCTGACATCTCTGTTGGAGACTTCTTTGGCTCCACTCCTGAAATAAGTCCAGGAGTTGTCTACCAAACTTTCCTCCTTTTCCTCCTCCCAGGCAATCCCTTCTACTGGGTGCCTTGCTTCAGCTCTCCTTGAACCAAGGCAGGGGGAGATGCCTCATGAAGAAGTGGATGTGCCTCAACCAGCTCCAGCTCCTGCTCCTGCTTTTGTACTGGACCTTCAAAGCTTGCTCTCTAAGTTTGATACAGTACATTTCAGTTTTCTGCCAGTACCTCAGGCTGAAGATTTGTCTAAGGCCATTGTGCCTATATCTGTCTGTGATCCCAGCCATATTGCCTCTTACATAAATTCCTGGAAGGCTGTGGATATTCTTGATGCTGCTACTAAGGCCATTGTGCCTCTTGTTGTTGAAACTGCTGCTGCTGCTGAAGATATTGAAATGGTTCCAGTAATTGCTGCTGATGAAACTGCTGATGAAGAACTTGCCTCCTATCTAGAAGCTCCTACACCTGCTGCTGCTCCTGCTCAAGTTTCTACTGCTGCTCCTGCTCAAATTTCTGATGCTGCTCCTGCCTTGACTGCTGATCAGTTGAAGTTACAAGAGAAATACTTGAAAAGCATTGATGATCTGTATGACAGACCTCAAAGCTCAGATAGTGATCAATTCCAAACTGAATCAGATGACTCTGCAAATACCATTGCCAAGAAGAGGAAGGCCAGAAGTAAAGCCATAATGTCAGTTCCCCCAGCTCAGGCAAAGGATTCAAATGACATTCCCTATTATATTCTGCATGATTGCCCCATATCTGAGCACTGGATGCAGTTCTCCAAGAATCAACTCAAGGCTATGAAGAAGAGAAGGAAGCTAGATAAGTATGAGAAAGGATCTTCACAGTATCAGCCTCCTCCTCCTCCTCCAGATTCTGGTTCAGGCTCAGCCCCTCAAGCTCCAGCTTCCAGGCAAAACTCCTCCCAGTCTTATCAGAAATATTATCAAAGGGGGCAACATCAAAGAGGATATCAATCTAGAAGGGGTCATTATAGAGGAAGCCAGAGAGGACACAGATCTCATCAAAGGGAAGGACAAGGCCACACTGACTCTACTTCAGGTCCTTTCCCCTACAGGCTAAAAGACACAGTTGTCTCCAAGACTCCTCATACTGCTTCTGAATCCATCAATAGGTATGAATCTCCTGTTCCTTTTGAGGATCCTGAGAACAATCCTCTATCCTGGACAGCTAGAATGAAAGAGCTGGCTGCTCTTGATCAAATAAAGAAAGCCAGAGAGCAAGGCAAGGACACTTCCAATATAACAACTTTATCAGATCAGAGAAAGAAAGAACTGGAGAAATATACATCAAGAAAATTTTTCAACCCAGAAGACTATATGAAGCTGCACCCTGAGGCTGTAGTTCCAAGGCCCAGATCTCAAACTTCTCTAGGTGCAGAAGATGATAGAAGATCCAAGAAAGAAGCCCTGAATCCCAACAGAGAAATTATGTTTAAAAAGGGAACTGAGAAGAAGTAAATTGTGTAAGCTGAACATTCATCCTCCCTTGGATAATTGCTGCTATTTTATCTGTGATCTGCTTGCTGCTATATCTTTGCTTGGTTAGCTCTTATTTTGAATGTATGCTTATTCTTTTCCTGATTTTGTTTGTAAATAGTAATCCTAACCCAAATAGGGGGAGATTGTTGGAACACCCTATTACTAATTTGGGTAAGGATCACTATGTTTGTCTTAGGAAACCAGGTTGACCTAGTTGTATAGTTATAAAGGTCAACATTAGAATGAGTCTAGGGCTTAGAACTTAGGTTTGAAGCTGCCCCCAGGACCATTCCAATGTCAAGGATATAGAGCCAAGTCTAAGGCAATTCTCGTCGAGCTCAGGTCGACGAAACGTCGAACTCGGTTCGACGCTCTCTGAGCTCAACTTGATAAATCGTCGAACTCCGGTCGACGATCTTCGAGCTCAGATTGACGATCACTCTTCAGTTATTCTTCAGGTCGCTGAGCTCGGTTCGACGATCTTCGAGCTCAGTTCGACGTTTTCTGTCTGCTTGATCTCATTCCATCTCTGAGCTCAGTTCGACGATCGTAGAGCTCAGATCGACGATTCTTCTGAGAGATCGACGCTTTTAAGGATTCAAATACTGTTATTCTTTGGAATGTTTTTGAATGCTATCAGCATTTATGACAAAAAGATCTGCCAGCCGTTTGTCTTTATTCTGGAGCAAGTTTCAAGGAATTGTTCAGGAAATATTTTATTGGACCTTCCTCTAAAAGACAAGACACTTTATGGAAGACATTTATGACTGTCAACGGCTATCCTTGATAAGAATTCTTTTCAGAGAATAAGATCCTTCTTCTTGTCTTCAGAAATATAGAGAGAATATACAACACTCAGAATATAACAAGAAAAAGCTGTGATAGATAACAAGTGATCAAGAATTAGAAGAACAATCTTCTTGCTTACTAAAAAGTGTTCACAACTTCATCTCAAGAACTCCAGACACCTCATCCTTCAGTCTTCTTGCTGAAACAATCTTTTGCTGGAGATCAAAGTTCTGAAGACCTATCACCCTAGAGCAAAGCTTCCTTTCCTGAACCAGTCTACATCTCAGGGGGAGCTTTGACAAAAGTTCCACTAAGTCTTCTCTCATTTGATTTGAGAACAGAGAAGACAACTTCGTTTCCTTTTCCTTTTTATTTTTCCTGTTGTAAAAGGGTTCTTGAACTCCCTTCAAAAGTTCTGTCTAGTTCTGAGATCCTTATCAAAACTCAGTGGTGGCAAGACACCTTATCAAAAAATCCAGTCTTGGTTTTTGAGCACCTTATCAAAAGCTCATTGGTGTCAGGACACCTGATCAACTCATCCTGAGTGGATTCCTACCAAGGGTGGTAGAAGAGTGGATGTACCCAGGTTTTTGGGGAACCACTATATTTCCTTGTGTCAGCTGGATTGTTTGTGTGATTATTGCTGTGTGCTGTGTTCTAAATTTCTTGCTTCTTAAATCTCTTTCTAGCACTCTACACTATAGTGTAAATTAAATTTTATATGTGTTGATATTCTCAAAACTGTGAAACTTATTTGAATAAACTCTATTCACTCCCCCTCTAGAGTTGAGATAGATCTTACCCTCATTTTCAGAGGGGCTGCTCGGGTTGGGATTTGTGGTGGCCTGAAATTATGGGGGTGGAGGAGGTGTGGTTGTTGTTCGGTTTGTTCTTGGAGGAAGAGGGCAAGTGACGGTTTGGATGGAGCTAGGGTGGCCGGCGGTTTGTAGGGAAGTGAAGAGGGACTGAGAGAACTAGAGAGGGAGGGAGAAAAGAGTGGTCAACAGCCAAGGAGAAGAGGAAGAGGGAGGGAGAAGGGTTGGCCGAAAATTGCCTTAGGGGGGGGGGGGGGAATCTCTCAAGATTTTTTTTGGTTTTCAAATTTCATTCTTCACTCCTCAAATCAACAACAAGCATGGCTATATATAGCCTTACACCACTCAATCTCCACCATACATGAAATAAGAAAACAATATAGGCCTTATTTAGGCTACACCACTCAATCTCCACCATTCATAAAATAGGAAAACAATCTAAACATATAATGCATAAAATAAGAATAAAATAAAACATGCATGAAATAAAAGATAATCTTGATGGTTATAGGAACCAATCATATATGAAATGAAATAATAAAATAGGAAATAATAATAATTGATGAAATAGTAAAATATATAATTATTTAATTTATAATTATATATTTTATTTAAAATGGCGGCGGAGGACGTCGTGCAAAATATGTAGCGGCATTGGCGAAGAACGTCGTGGCATTGGCGAAGAAACGTCATGGTAGACACCCATCTTCAAGCTTGCAGCAACGACCGTCCCAATCCACGAACACTCTATGTCGGGGATCAACGACCGCATCATCTACGTCGCCATCCATCCTACCCCGCTCAAAATTACTCATCTCCGATGAGTGGCCCGTGAGGGGGGAATAATCAAAAGCAGCAGCAACATAGGGCAAATCTGGCCCCGCAATCCAAGTCGTAGTAACATGAACATCCTTTAGTATGGCGAACATGTCAGGCATAAAAACAACAAGACTTTCGAGGAAGCTCGAAAGGATGTCAAGCAAAAGAAATAAAACTTGAATCTTACCATCCGGTTCAAGAGCCATGAAGTCAACGTGGAAAATAGACACGACATAACAAACACTCCCCAACCTAAGAGAATATGTAGTGGGAGGAAGAAACGATGGATAAAGCCACTCAAGTGGAACAGAGACGTACAGTAAAAGTCCAGAAACTTGAAATAAAGTTAAACACCCTGTGTTATATAAAAATCTAAAATAAAAGCATAAAATACGACGTTCTTCATAATCATGGATATGTCGGCGTTCCTACGTATTAATTTATCAACGGAGCTAGAAGGCATCTGCTCGGGGACTGACAATACTAAACCCAAATCACTAGCTCTAACGTCGGTCAGTTTCGAAAAGGCGTGGAATTGTGTGCGACATAACTTAAGAAGAAATACTAACGTCCAAGACACATGATGAGAGAATCCATGTGCTACATGACTAGACCCAAACATGGAGGATAAGGGGGTTAATTCATGTAACATTCCATTTCCGACCAGACCCCTAGGAGTGGTTTTGTCATGACCAAGTCATGACAAAACCCTAGAAAGCCCAAGGAGGCCAAGTGACCCGGGCTTAAGGTGAAAATCACCTTGGTCTGCAAATAGTAGGTCAGAAATTTACTTAAAACAGGATTTGGGCTCGGGCGTTGAGTGTGTCGAGTGCACTTAACGCCATGGGCCGAATGGAGTTGAGTGCGTTGAGTGCACTCAACGCCATCTTATTCAGGCGGGCTTTGGGCTCGGGCATTGAGTGCGTCGAGTGCACTTAACGCCATAGGCCGAATGGCGTTGAGTGCATCGAGTGCACTCAACGCCATCATATTTAGGGAGGATTTTGAGGCAGGCGTTGAGTGCGTCGAGTGCACTCAACACAAAAGGCTGGATGGCATTGAGTGCGTCGAGTGCACTCAACGCCATAAGCTAAATGGCGTTGAGTGCGCTGACTGCACTCAATGCCATCTTACTTGGGCTAAATGACATTGAGTGTGTCGAGTGCACTCAAAGCCATAAGCTGAATGGTGCTGAGTGCGTTGACTGCACTCAACGCCATCTAGCTTAGGCTGAATGGCATTGAGTGAGCTGAGCTCACTCAATGCCGTAGGCTGGATGGCATTGAGTGAGCTGAGCTCACTCAACACCATTTTACTTAAAATTTTCCTGGCGCTTTTGGTCTGTTTGCTGGTCCAGCTGAACCAGGTCGTATCGGGAAGTGGGCCATGATGTGTTAAATTAGCCGTTTCTCTATTAAAACCGTATTAAGTCTTATTTAAATAAATATTGACCAGTCAAATGGAAGTATGCCACGTTGTCGGCGGTTATGGAAATGAAAAGCCACAGCCATGGCCGAGAGTCAGCTTTCATGGCCACTAATGTCGCTTGAATGCCTTGGCATCCTTTCACTCCTCTTTTATGGCTTGATTCAACTCCCCTAGGGAAGAGGAGTTTCCTGCCATTACCTTGCTGGTTTGAGCCATATTCATTCCCCCCACCACCATAGCTGAAATTGCTTTAAGGGACCATTAATGGCCACCATCAGTTAGACCTCTCCCCTCCCCCATCTTATTGATTTAAAAGTTTCCCTAGACCTCAAGCCTTTGTTTCCACACCTTGCTTGAAGGAGACGAGAGATTTATGTGTGCTGTTGAAGAGCATCGGCGACACCTCCACCGCTCATGGCCTTTCGTCGATCGGCACGACTCTAGCCCGCAAACAAGGTCCTCCCCTCCTCTCTCTCTACGAGTAGATCTTAGCCTTCTTTAGTATTAAGAATCGGGCTCAACTGAGCCCGATCAGGAAGAGGTGGTCTTCCTGGTTATTTTCGCAAAAAAAAAAGACATGTCGGGTTCGCCGGAAAACGCCCCTCTGGCGGCTGCGCCGCCGCCCGGCGATGGCCACCACCTCAACGGAGGTGGTGGTGGCGGTGGCCGGCTAGGGAGGAGGCTGGATGGCCGGCGGTAGTGCCTGGAATACGCTCTAGGTTGGGCTAATCTCGGCTCTTGGCTGGAGGAAGAAGACAATGCCAGCGCCGTTAGATCTGTTTTAGGATTTGTGCTGATTTATTTATTAATTCCTTTTAATGTATTTTCTGTCCCGTTTACTGAATAGTTTTGAAATAAATATTAAAAATAGGTAGGCCCTTCTACAGGAAAAATGGCCAACATGAAAGTTGTAGACCATGAAGTCTAGTTTTATATAAAATTTATTTGGACCCATTTGGTTAAGTGGTTTGACCACAACACCCAGTTTGGTGGTGTCTATACCTAGGCTAGAATAGATGGTTTGTTGAGTGCCTCCACCAATCCAGCCATCCAAATGACGTGAAATTTTGGATGGGGTTTACTATTACTTATATCTAGAACATATACAAAAATGAGGATTTTTGGGAAACATTTTCCTATAGTTTTTGGAAAAATTTAATAATCCTTATACAATTTAATTAGGTGTCTTAAATAGCTCAAAAAACCCCCAATATTTTGGAGGGTGATCTTGGGGGATGTCATAAGGCTCTAGTAAAAATCTCAGCCCAATTGGGTTTGATTTGAATAAGTTTTGTTGTGACAAAAGTTTGGTATCCTAAGGGATAAATTAGGGCAAGGAGTATTTGGGGCTTGAAAGAACCAATTCTCACCCTAATGGGTTGGGACCTTGGCCAAAGCCCCATGGTCAGTAAACATACCCTCTCATGGAGTTTGAGATGGATTGGGGTGGGTTAGCCCTAAGACCCTAGTTCAAACCCAAAGGTTGGACTTTGGGGGTTTGTGAAGGACATATGGTGATATGTCCTTGTATGGAATTGGTATTTAGAATAAATACTTGTAGGGTGGTTAAAGTCCCTAAGAAATTATTGGGTAGTGGTTGGACACAAATACCCCACATAAACCACTTAATAAGTATTTAGGTGTTTACACCCTAGGAATTTTATAATAAGTCATCTGACCTTGATTCATAGTGAAACTTTGGCAGGAGTGTTTCCATAGTGATTTTCATGTCTCGGAATTTTGTTATGAATTATAGATCAATAAATATAGTACTTCATTTACAAACCATCAAATTGTACTTTCAACTTAGGAATTTCTTATGAATTAACCACTCACTGGAATCTTATGAAATTTAGTCAGAAGACCTTTAATGATGTTATAAAGCCTTGTAGATTTTTGTGGAATTTTTGAAAGTCTTGTTATATGGGTTGCTTCATAAGTAATATTTTTCATGTAAAACCATTTGAGTTAATTTTGGTACCTAGTAAGCATGAAAAATTATGATATTTACTCAGAGGTCTTATTTGGTCACCCTTAAGATTCAGTAATTTTTATATAATTATCTGATGATAAATTGTATTACTTCCTTCTTTATTCATGATGGTTGGATTTACTTTGGATTAATTAATTAGAAGCCAAAGCATTTATGGAAAATTATGGAATTTGATATTTATTATTAACTATCCGTTATCTAGTGTTCATAAATTTCTGGTGGCTATTACTTGAGAAAATATTATACATCATGTTCAATTCAAGCATGGATTGGATTGGAAAGAAATTAATTAAATATCAAACAAATTAGGAAAAATGTGAATTTCTGGATTTAGATTAATTATGTCATGATAGACTCTCAATAAATAACTTAGGTCATTTAAATAAATATTTTGAGTACTTTCCATTATATACATCATATAGATTAGGATGATCTGCGTTTAGTAAAAACTGCAGGAATCATACTATGGTGCAAAATGATCTTAGGAGATGGCATATTAGTGCATTGGTTTGGTAAGTGAATAGGAGGGGTAGAGTGTTGAAATGGCTAGTGTTAAGTGGTGTCCGGGATCGACGAAGGATCGTCTTTTCCATGAAGAGGAAGAGTCAAATACACTAGGGTTAGAACCAATATAACACAAGAGGGATTGGGAATAGGGTAATAACCAATAATATTAAGTGCCTTGAGAAAGGGAACGATGGGCTTTAGCTACCATCATAGTTCCTAGTTCCCTTTGAGAGCCCTTCACGGGGTATGCTGGGGGCAGTCCTGGGATAACGCAAACCGTAGGAATAATAAACTAAAAGAGCAACTAGTATAACTAGGGTTTCACATTCACACACCCCGGTAGCTAGTGAGGTTGAATAGGTTGGTTTGATTGCCATCCGGATGGTTGTTTAGGAAGGCAGTTGCATGGACGGGATAGTCTGGGGAGCCGGGGGCTCGAGGGTTTGGATACAGAATAAGGTGGTGGGTCTTCGGTATTTGACAGTCGTTCACACCGACGTCGGTACGTTGACTCGGCGATGTGGGACACTTAGCCAAAGAAAGTCTGGTGGATATAGCCAGCACTAGTATGCGGATACTCTAGGTTGTGTTCTTCTAGGGGTGTACGGAAGGGCTAGGCCCGATAGTGTGGATACCCGCCTAGGAGTGGGGGGCCCGACCCACTGTATCCGTTTGCCACTACAGAGGTTCCTGGGACTGAAGCTAGCAGCTCGAACAGGGGGAACTAAAGGTCTGTGCGCATAGAGTCGTGTGCATGAGTTACACTTGCATGAATCATGGCATAGCGTTTCACTACACTCATATTTGCATACAACTGACACCTCAACGTATAAATCGGTATGAACTTTTTATACGATTAGAGCCTTGTAGAAGACCCCTTAACTTATAAGTTTGTATGGGCATTCATATAAGTTAAGGTTACTTACTTGGTTTCTACCTTGTCTTTTATTACATTTGCTACTTATTTTACTTGTTTACTTTACTGCTCACTATTATAGAACTGCTAGATTGCACATGTCTTACTTATCGGATATATAACATGAATAACTGTTAGATTAGTTCCACTGTCATCTGCTTTGCTTACTCTCCACCCTTGTAGCTTCCCTTTCCTCCTATCCGCTCGGTGCTTAGGAGCCGTGGGGGGAGGGGTAGGGGATGATAGGACTTAGTCTTTATGACTAATGGTTTTCGGACCACAACATTACAGGAGCTCTGGATGGGGGACAGGGACCAGCAGCCCAGCGACCAGCACCAGCGGAGTACGGTTCATATGGAGGTGGGCCAGTCTAGTTTCGGAGCACCACTGAGCAACTCAGTTAGTGTTTAGTACTATCTTATAGCTTCCGCGAGAGATTGTAGTGAGGATTTGATGTACCGGGCTTAAGCCCGTCTATATTTCATTTGTACTGATATTTTGTAGTACTCCCTTTTATATATCTATGGACTAGCTATGATTTTGTAGTGGCGGCCTTCCCGAGTGTCGGTGCCACTGCAAAATGAAAATTCTGGGCATAAGATTCCGATGGTTTAAAAAGAAAAAAAAACGGGGTCTTATAAGTGGTATCAGAGTAGACCTCGATCGAAAAAGAAGTAGTCCACAAAAACCTTGGGCCACCCCCGTACGAGCTTAGTTTGCGGACAAACTAACAGCGAAAGCAGTGGTGTGCCCATAAGGGAAATCACATGTAAAAGTCCAATCTTATCCCTTTCTTATATTCCATTCATTCGTTATCTAACAAATGATATTTTTCCTTGTAGCCTGCGACAAACCCTACTCTACAGTAGGGGAAACCTCAAGCTCTGAGTATGGTTCCACCTCCGTCAGCTCCAGCTCTATTTCAACAGACAGAGATGGGGCAAACACTGACGACCATTCTTGAGGCCTTCATTGCTCAGTAAGCCCCGACTCTACAGACAAACCCCGAGGCCAACTGGATGAGTGTCTTCCGAGTACTTTCCCTTCCATCCTACCTGGGTACAGAGTCGGGAGTTCACACGGAGGAATGGTTAGACACCATCTATGAGATGCTTGCGTGGATTCGATGCACCACTGAGGAGGCAGTTGCTTTGCAGTCTCCTGGCTGGAGTCACATGGAAAGAGGTGGTGGAAGTCACAGCTGGGCACCACTTTTGTGGGTATGGATCACGCATTTATTACTTGGGAGGAATTCAGAGCAGTACTCCTAGGAAATTTCGTACCTCAGTCAGCGAGGGATGAGCTGGAAGATTGGTTCCTGCGGTTGAGGCAGGGGAACAGGACGGTGCTGGAGTATTATCAGGAGTTTACTCACCTAGCCCGCTATGCAGATGCTTATCAGTTGGACAACACTGGCTATTCTAGGAGGTTCTATAAGGGGCTGCAAGATGACATGAGACATGCCATCCTCTTCGTCTCTGAGGGAAGTTTTGCCAGGATTCTGGAAATGGACAAGAAAAGAGAAGCGGATCAGCTTACAATCAAGAGTCGGAAGAGACCGACTGACGATGCAGTGATTGGAGGTCGTAGGTACCGTCCTCGAGGCCAGGTCATTGGGGAGAGAAGGAACAGGGATCAACCCCGTCAAGAGATTGGACAGGAGTAGAGGAGTCAGGGGGTATTGGCTCCCCAGCCTTTACAGATGTTGGAGATGCCAAGGACAGCAGAGCTGGTGTAAGATCCCATTTTTTTTCTTTTTAAACCACCGGGGTCTTAGACCAAGAACCGCCACTTTGCGGTGACACCTTCACGCCCGGGAAGGTCGCCACTACAAAACGCTGATTCTGCCGGCCATATCGATCGCAGAAGTGTAGAATAAAGTATAAGAGTAAGAATGAACTCAAAATTAGTCCACAAGAATCACATGTATATAAAATAAATCTCCACGAAGGGAGTGTCCACAACATTAATATATGGAGTACTGAAAATAGGGCTCATGCTTGATACATCCAAATCCTCACTACAAGTCACTCATCGCGAAAGCAAAACTAGAACAACTACTATGATCGGGACTCACAGTCCCAGCTATCTGAACTCCGATACTAGACTGACCCATCTCCAAGCGTGTCGACCTCCGAGGCTGCTCCTCCATGTTGGGCTCCACGGTCCCCTATAATGATGTGGTTTGAAAACCGTTAGTCTAAAAGACTAAGTCCAATCATCCCCCACCCCTCCCCTATGGCTCCTAGGCACCGAGTGGGGAGAAGACAAGGGAAGCTATGAAGGTGGAGGGTAACAAATGTAAGCAGGTGGCGACAGAACTAATCTAGCAGTTCTATGAGTATAAGCAACAGTAATAAAAGTATGAAAGACAGAACATGAAATATGTAACCTTAACTTATATGAAAACACATAAGCTAAAGGATCTTCTGCAAGACTCCCATCGTACAAAAAGTCTCATACCAATTTATACGATGAGGTGTCAGTTTACAAGAAAACAATATTTATCATAGGAAAATAACCATAACTTATAAGCATGCTCTCACAAGCCTATAAGCTAAGGGGTCGTTTTGCAGGGCCTATTGTATAAAGCGTCCCATACCACTTTATATAATAGGTGTCAGGGGTTGATGCAATGATGATGCTATGACATGCAAATATGCTATGATGTGATCATGCAAGTGAACTCACCCACCCGACTCTGTGTACACATACCTTTAGTTCCCCCCTTTCTGGAGCCGAACCTCCCAGGATACCTCCGTAGTGGCAAAATGGAAGCGGTGAGTTGGGCCTCACCCACCTCTAAACCAGTATTAGCACTACCAGTCAAACTTATCGTACACCTCAACGCTGGTGCACTAAGAGAACTCCTGCGTACTCTTGCCGATTGGCGCACCGGACTTTATTTGGCTAAGTGTAAAACCACACCCGGCGAGTCAACGTACTGGTGTTGGTGCGATGACTCTCCAATACCGAAGACCCACCACCTTATATCTTATGCACATGCAATATTAATGTATTATCCACTGAGCCAAAGCTCCCCGGACTATTCCGTCCGTCACAGCCACAAACCGTGCCAAAGCTCCCCGGGCTATCCTGCCCGTCACAAATATCTACCGAGCCATCGGCTCACCGGGCTACCCTGCCCATTTCCACAACCACCGAGCCAACCGCCCGAACATCCTAGTCACCCTATCTTCCCGAGACACCAGTGTGTGTGAAAGTGAACCCCTAATTATACTAGTTACTCTTTAACGTTTATTATTCCTATGGTTTACATTAGCCCAGGACTGCCCAAGGCATACCCCGTGAAGGGTTCTCGAGGGCACTAAGAACTACGATGGGCTGAAGCCCAAAGCTCCCTTTCACAAGGCACTTAATATTATTGATTTCTACCCATGACCAATCCTCTCTTTTATTTCAGTGCGGCTCCCCTAAGTGTGTTTAAGCTCTCCGAGCTAGCTTATTTCAGTCTTATGTACTAGACCGTGCTAAGCTACATGGTGCTCCCACTAGGGGGTACTCCATTTACTCATCCAATAGATTCATAAAAATTTCTGGGAGTCTACCATGACCTATTTAGACTAACTCCAGAGTTTCATAATTTTCCTAATTATTTGGGCATTTAATCTAATTAACTTAAGACTCTGAATGCCCTACTTTGAGCATGAAATGCACTTTTAAATCAGAAACAAATCACCAAAAAATTATGATAAATAGTAGGTAACATTTCTACAGCAAATCCAAGGTCTAAGAATTTTCAGAATTGTTTAGTTACCAAATCCACAATTTAGAACATAAAGTCAATATTACCATTTTAAGAAACATAGGCCAACAATACTGTTCTAAAAATCATAATAAAAATCCAGTAAGTCCATCATGGCCTAATAACACTCTTCAAGTATTCTCCCAATTTTCCAGTGAACAGTAGCCCCCTAATTTAATTTTAAATTAATAATTCCATTGCAATTGATTATTGAAGTAAGTACTGTAAAAATTCAACTAATAATTATGAAAAAATTCCAAGAGATGGATAATGATCTAAAACTAACCATAACCAAGTTTTACAATTTTCCAATACATGAGGGGCTCTGAATCTAATTAAAAGTAATCTTCCAAATTTATAACTTTGTGAAGCAAGTACTATTTTTAATCTTCTAAAAATTATGAGAAAATTCCAGAGCCAACATAATGTTATTAAACACTCACTGACCAAGTTTCATAATTGTATTAGTAATATTGGGCTCTATATCTATTTTTGATCAGAAATCCACAAGTCATAATGTATGAAACAAGTACTTAAAATAATCATCTTAAAATTCCAATAAAAATCCAGAGGTATTTACCATGATGTAAAACTTCCAAATGCGAAATTTCATAACTTTTAAGTGGACAGAAATATCATAACAAGCAAAATAAACCTAAGGAAACAACTAGGGTTATTAAGGAAGTACTGATTTTATTAGCCCAAAAATTCCACCAAAATTATTTTAGGACTCTTTTTATCAGAGAAATACCCTGTCCAAATGTCAAGTTATTGTGAGGTGTTTTGATTGCCTAAACCCAACTATTGGGGTTGTGCCCTAAACTAGGATTAGGGATTTGAGGGGGTTAAAGGCTTCCAAATTCAATACAACTTCAACCAGAGGACCAGAGCCACCCTATTATCCCTTCCACCAAGTCTCAAGTCATTCCAAGGTCATTTCACCTCAAGACCTTCATACCCTAAAAATCTCCATAAAAGGGCCTACCCTAGGGTTCTAAGGATACCCTACCCCAAACCACCCCAAATCCCATTGGAGGGTGATACATGCCATATAAAATCAGTGACAAAAATATCAGCCTCTGTTGAGGGAATTTGACCAGTCAAACACCAAAAAGAGCACTTTGACCTAAATAACCCTATAAGGGTATACCTAGGGTTGGGTCAATACCTAATCAAAACATCTCGAAATGAGATAAAATTTTTACCAGAGCCCTAACATGTCCTCTAAGATCACCCACCCAAATCTGGGGGAGTTTTGAGATGTTTAGAACACCTAATTAATTTATTCATGGATTATTAAATTTTTACAAAAACTATAGAAAAAGGTTCTTCCAAAAATTCCCATTTTTGGATATGTTCTAGGTATAATTAAGAGTGACATATATCCAAAATTTCAAGTCATTTGGATGGCTGATTGGTGGGAGCACTCAAACCAAGTTCGGGTCAAGCCTATGTATAGACCCCACCAAAATGGGTGCTGCGGTCAAACCACTTACCCAAATGGGTTCAAACAAATTTGAAAATAAACTAGATTTCACGGGCTAACACTTTGATGTTGGTCACTGTTCCTGTAGAGGGGCCAAAGTAATTTTAATATTTAATTTAACACTACCCAGTAAACAGGACAGAAATCGAAATAATATGAATTAATAAATCCAGATCCTGTACGGATCTTAAAGCAAATTGTGGGGCTCCTGGTCATCTTCTTTCTCCAGCCAAGGGTTGAGATTGGACGAACCTGGAGCCTATTCCAAGCTCATTTCACGGACACCCGGCCACCTCCCCTGCCGACCACCACCGCCACCACCTTCGTTGAGGCGGGGGCTATCGCCGGGCGGCGACACGGCTGCCGGAGGGACAGTTTCCGGCGATCCCGCAAGGTTGAAAATCCATGGAAATTTAAGAAAATCTCTTCTCCAATCGGGCTCAATTAAGCCCAATTTCTCTCCTAAAATATCTAAGGATCTAGCCCACGAAGAGAGGAGTAGAGGAGGACCTTAAACAGAGCTTGTCTGCGAGTGTGGTGGTGGTGCGCCATGGCCGGTGCTGGAGCTTTTCGATACTCTACAATGCTACAGTGAACTCCCTCATTTTCTTCAGTGGGATGGTGGAAACGAATGCTCTTGGCCTAGGGGAGCTTTTAAAAGGGTGAAATGGGGGGGGGGGAGAGGAAGGGTCATGCCTTCAAACCATTAATGGCCATTATAGGTGAATTTCGGCCATGGAGAAAACCCCTTGAAATTCACCTCCCCTTGGTCCCAATTCGTTTGGAAACTCCTAAAAACTGATAGGGGAGATGAATACTAATTAATTGATGAAGAATGGAGGGGTGATTCACCTTCCCCACCATGAATGACCTTCTTTTTCTCACTTTCTCTCTCTTCCTTATTGGTGGATTTTAATTCAGCCACTTTGGTGGCTGACCATGGCTTTCCAACACCTCAAAACTGATTAGGGAGAAAATATTCAGCCCTTGGAATCAATTGGAGAGGCCCTTGGTCTCCCTTGGCCATGAATGACCCTTTTAAACCACTTTCTCTCTCCTCCATTAAAGGGATAAATGGAGCCTTCTCTCTCCTGTCCATCAAGGCCGAATTTTATCATCTCCTTAGCCTATTGTTAACCCACTAATTCATACTATTAATTAATTAGGAGGTGGTTAGCCCAAATGGAAAAGGGCTTGAGCTTGGGTTAGCCCATTTGAGCTAAGTTTGACCTATTTCAAGGATTGAGTTGACCTTGGTCAAATTGACCATTTGGGTTGACCCCAATGGGTCCTTGGTGACCCATTAGATTCCCCTAAGGTCTAGGTAGGGTTGGGTATGGTTGACTTGGCACCTTGAAGGTCACTTGACCCTTAGTAAGGGCACTTTGACCACTTTGGGGCTAGAGTTGACTTGGGTCAACTTAGCCTCTTGGGTTGTCCCCAATGGGTCCTTGGTGACCCATTGACCTCACTTAAGGTCTAGGAAGACTTAGGTAGGGTTGGTTGGGCATATTAGGGGCACATTGCCCTTAGTTAGGGCACCTTGCCCAATTTAGGACTATGGTGGTCTTAGGTCAATTTGACCACTTTGGGTTGATTTCAATGGATCCTTAGGGCTCTAATGGACCTTCCAATAGTTTAGGGATATTGTGGTGGGGTCATGGAGTCATGGTGAAGCCCTATGGTCATCCTAAACTATGTTTAGAATTCTACTATTTACAGACCATGGTGATCTCCACCTTCATGCCTGAGCTCACTTGGTCTTGTTGGGATTCTTAGGGTTTTGTCATGACCTAGTCATGACAAAACCACTCCTAGGGGTCTAGCTAGAAATGGGATGTTACAGCTGGCACCGGTATGCTTCAAGTGCAATCAGCTGGGGGATATCAAGAGGAACTGTCCTATGAGGCGAGCACCCCCACCATCACTTTAGGGCGCTCAACCTCCCCGGCAGTTTGGTGGCCGAGGACACGACCGAGGGTGAGGATATCAGGGCAGAGGCCACAGGCCAGAGAGGGAGCAGGTGTATGTTCTAGACCTAGCACAACCCCGGAACCCGTAGCAGGTTATAGCAGGTATGCCAGTACATTTAATTTTTTCCTTCCTAGGAACTAGTTTTCATAGGCATAGACTAGTTAGAAATTAAGAGAAGAAAAAACTATAACTAGAATACTAAGACACTTAATCACTTCAGGCATAGTTTTCATCAGCGGCAAGCCCGCTCACACGCTCTTCGACATCGGTGCTTCGCACTCGTTTGTGTCAGAAGATTTCGTGAAAGGACTGGCAAGCCTGGAGCAGTTCACCGGAAAGGTGATGAGGGTGCGTCTACCCGATGGATCAGATCTAATGACCCCTGCTCATTGCAATATGGAGGCGGAGATCGGCGGGAAGGCGTTTGAGGCCCCAACGATGATCCTAAGGATGCTAGACTATGATCTGATCCTGGGCATGACATGACTGTACTGGAATCATGCCCAGATTGACTGCTTGGCGAAGAGGATCATCGTGAGGCACGAGGAATCCTTTATTATTATCGAAGGTATTATACCAGCCCCCTACATGTTATTATCATCTGTGTAGGCCATCAAGGACCACCTGTAGGGGCAGGAAGTTTATCAGGTTATTTTTGAGGCGGTCGTGGCCAAGGATCCCATTTCAGATATTCCTGTTGTGCGAGACTTTGCTGATGTATTTACGGAGAAGCTACCAGGGCTACCCCCGCACCGAGAGAAGGATTTTCAGATTCAGCTCGTACCGGGGGCTAAGCCAGTATCCAAAGCTCCTTATCGAATGGCCCCGAAGGAGTTGGTGGAGTTTGGAAGCCAGCTTCAGGAGTTAGTGGAGGCCGGGTTTGTCCGGCCTAGCTCTTCACCATGGGGAGTTCCGGTGCTATTCGTCAAGAAGAAGGACGAGACTCTTTAGTTGTGTATTGTTTACTAGGCCTTGAACAGGCTAATGGTCCGGAATAAATACCCCTTGCCAAGGATAGACGAGCTATTTGACCAGCTGGAGGGAGCTCATTGGTTCTCAAAGCTGGATCTGAGATCGGGGTACTACCAGCTACGCATTCGTGAGTAGGACATCCTGAAGACGGCCTTCAACAGTAGATATGGATTGTACAAGTTTATCGTGATGCCCTTCGGGCTCACAAATACACCCTCTACATTCAAGACCTTGATGAACCGGGTGTTCGAAGAATATCTGGATGTCTTCGTTATTGTATTCATTGACGACATACTTATCTATTCGAGGACGGAGGAGGAGCACGCGAGGCATCTGGCTTTGACTTTGGAGAAGCTCTGAGAGCATAAGATGTATGTTAAGTTCAGTAAGTGCCAATTCTAGTTAAAAGAGGTGGCCTTTTTTGGCCATGTCATCAGTAGAGCAGGTTTGGCAGTGGATCCGGCGAAGGTCCAGGCAGTACGAGATTGGCCACCACTGAAGACGGCCTCAAATGTTCGGAGTTTCTTAGGACTTGCCGGTTATTATCGGAAATTCGTAAAGGGGTTCTCTCAGATTTCCCTCCCTCTTACGTCTCTGACGAATAAGGAGTCTCCTTTTATTTGGATGCCACGATACGAGTCTACTTTTCAGGAGTTGAAGGATCGGCTTACCTCGGCTCCCATCCTTGATCTTCCATAAGGGAAGGAAGGATTTCAGGTGTATACGGATGCTTCCTATCAGGGGATGGGTGCCGTTCTAATGTAGAATGGGCACGTAATAGGCTACACCTCCCGTCAGCTGAATAAGCATGAGCAGAACTACCCGGTGCACGACTTAGAGATGGGGGCAGTTATTTTTGCTCTTAAGATATGAAGACATTACCTCTACGGGGTTCATTGCGATATTTTCTCAGACCACAAGAACTTGAGATACGTAGACACACAGAAGGAGCTGAACATCAGGAAGAGACGCTGGGTGGAGTTCCTATCGGACTACCAGTATAGCATGCACTAATATCCCGGGAAGGCAAATGTGGTCGCAGACGCTCTGAGCCGGAGAGCGAGTATGTCAGGAGTGATGGCCTTGGAGTTGGTTAAGTCATTTGAGGAGATACAGATATCACTAGTGTCTGAGGATGATCCAGAGTTATATATGGAGTACCTGGGATCGATGGTTACCACCGATGATATTCGGGACTGCATCAGAGATGGGCAGAGACTGGATGCGAGAGCAGAGCCGATATTTAGGGCCTTGGAGGAAGGCACGGTAGGGGATTACTCCTTGAGGGATGGGCTCCTATGTTTCAGAGGCAGGGTTTATATACTGGCAGGAGGCCAGATCCGGGAGGTCATCATGATGGAAGCTCACTGCAGCCGATACTCGGTGCACCCGGGGATCACTAAGATGGTAAAAGATTTGAAGAGGACGATGTACTGGTCGGGCATGAAGAAGAACATTATGTTTTTATGACGCATTGCGAGGCTTGCCAACTCGTAAAGGCGGAGTGTAAGAATCTGGCAGGATTGCAACAACCACTCCCGGTGCCGGAGTGGAAGTTTGAGGATATAGCCATGGATTTCATACATGGGCTACCTCGATCCCGTGTGGGGAATGACTCGATCTGGGTGATAGTGGACAGGCTAACGAAGGTGGCCAGATTCATTCTAGTGGCAAAGGACGCTGTGGTTAGTGTATTAGTACGGAGGTTCATTGAGCAGTTTGTGCGTTATCTTGGGGTGCCCAAGACTATCGTTTCAGATGGGGATAGGCGGTTTACATCCATGGAGTAGAGGTCAGTTCAGGCCCATCTGGGCTCTTAGTTGACATTCAGCATGACTTTCCATCCTCAGACCGATGGGCAGACAGAGCGTACCGACCGTACATTGGAAGATCTTTTGCGCCTGTATATTTTGGACCGTGGCGAGCCTTGGGAGAGATTGCTGCCGCTGATCGAGTTTTCGTACAACAACACCCATCAATCTAGCATAGGCATGGCTCCATACGAGGCATTGTATGGACGGAGGTGAAGGACCCAACTATCATGGGTTCAGGATGAGGATCCGCAGACACTCGGCTCGGAGTTTGTGGGGGATACTGATGCTCAGATTAGGTTGATCCTGGACTGGATGTTGGAAGCCCAGAGCAGGCAGGTAAAATATTACGATGCAAGGCATCGTCAGGTGGAGTTCTAAGTGGGAGACTGGGTTTTCTTGAAGATATGACCGATGCACGGAGTCTCGCGGGTTCGCGGGCGGAAGAAGCTCAGTCTGAGGTATATAGGGCCTTACAGGATCCTGGAGCGGATCAGCCCCTTGGCTTATAGACTGGAGCTACCTCCGGAGTTAGCGGGATTTTATGACGTCTTCCACGTCTCCTCACTACGGAGAGCTCTACTACGCCCTGAGAATCTGATTTCCACAGTAGACGGCCCGGTAGCCTCGGATCGATCAGTCAACTTGGAGCCGATCAGGATCGATGACACGACAGTGCGGATCTTGCGATGTAAAAAGGTTTCATTAGTCAAGGTTCTGTGGAGCAATCATGGGCAGGAGGAGCATACATGGGAGCCACAGGACTTGATGTAGCAAAAGTACACGGAACTCTTCGAGTTAGGTATACCTTTAACCGTAGGGATGTTATAATTTCTTCTATTCTAGTAGAAAACCCCGTATGCTTAACCTTAATTTCGGGGATAAAATTTTTATTTTTGTATATTGAGATTTGTAAGATCCCATTTCCGACCAGACCCCTAGGAGTGGTTTTGTCATGACCAAGTCATGACAAAACCCTAAAAAGCCCAAGGAGGCCAAGTGGCCTGGGCTCAAGGTGAAAATCACCTTGGTCTGCAAATAGTAGGTCAGAAATTTACTTAAAACAGGATTTGGGCTCCGACATTGAGTGCGTCGAGTGCACTCAATGCCATGGGACGAATGGCGTTGAGTGCGTTGAGTGCACTCAACACCATCTTATTCAGGCAGGCTTTGGGCTCAGGCATTGAGTGCGTCGAGTGAACTCAATGCCATAGGCCGAATGGCATTGAGTGCGTCGAGTGCACTCAATGCCATCATATTTAGGGAGGATTTTGGGGCAGGCATTGAGTGCGTAAAGTGCACTCAACGACAAAGGCTGGATGGCGTTGTGTGCGTTGAGTGCACTCAACTCCATTGGCTAAATGGGGTTGAGTGCGCTGACTGCACTCAACGCCATCTTACTTGGGCTAAATGGCGTTGAGTGCGTCGAGTGCACTCAATGTCATAAGCTGAATGGCATTGAGTGCGCTGACTGCACTCAACACCATCTTGCTTAGGCTGAATGTCATTGAGTGAGCTTAGCTCACTCAATGCCGTAGGCTGGATGGAGTTGAGTTAACTTAACTCACTCAACACCATTTTTCTTAGAATTTTCCTGGCGCTTTGGGTCTGTTTGCTGGTTCAGCTGAACCAGGCCTTTTCGGGAAGTGGGCCATGATGTGTTAAATTAGCAGTTTCTCTATTAAAACCTTATTAAGTCTTATTTAAATAAATATTGACCGGTCAAATGGATGTATGCCACATGGCCGACAGTTATGAAAATGAAAAGCCACAGCCATGGCCGTGAGTCGGCTTTCATGGCCACTAATGTCGCTTGAATGCCTTGGCATCCTTTCACTCCTCTTTTATGGATGGATTCAACTCCCCTAGGGAAGAGGTGGAGTTTCCAGCCGTTACCTTGCTGGTTTGAGCCATATTCATTCCCCCCACCACCATGGCCGAAATTGCTTTAAGGGACCATTAATGGCCACCATCAGTTAGACCTCTCCCCTCCCCCATCTTACTGATTTAAAAGTTTCCCTACACCTCAAGCCTTCATTTCCACACCTTGCCCAAAGGAGACGAGAGATTTCTGTGTGCTGTTGAAGAGCGCCGGCGAAACATCCACCGCTCATGGCCTTCCGTCGATCGGCACGACTCCAACCCGCGAACAAGGTCTTCCCCTCCTCTCTCTCTACGGGTAGATCTTAGCCTTCTTTAGGATTAATAATCGGGCTCAACTGAGCCTGATCGGGAAGAGGTGGTCTTCCTGGTTATTTCCGCAAAAAAAAAGGCATGTTGGGTTCGCCGGAAAAAGCCCCTCTAGCGGCTGCGCCGCCGCCCGGCGATGGCCACCACATCAATTAAGATGGCGGTGGCGGTGGACGACCAGGGAGGAGGCTGGATGGCTGGCGGCAGCGCCTGGAATACGCTCCAAGTCAGGCTAATCTCGGCCCTTGGCTGGAGGAAGAAGACGATGCCAGCGCCGTTGGATCTGCTTTAGGATTTGTGCTGATTTATTTATTAATTCCTTTTAGTGTATTTTCTGTCCCGTTTACTGAATAGTTTTGAAATAAATATTAAAAATAGGTAGGCCCTTCTACAAGAAAAATGGCCAACATGAAAGTTTTATCCCGGGAAGTCTAGTTTTACTTAAAATTTATTTGAACCCATTTGGGCAAGTGGTTTGACCACAACACCCAATTTGGTGGGGTCTATACCTAGGCTAGACCAGATGGTATTTTGAGTGCCTCTACCAATCCAGCCATCCAAATGACTTAAAATTTCGGATAAAGCTCACTATTACCTATATACAAAACATATCCAAAAATGAGTATTTTTGGGAAATAGTTTCCTATAGTTTATAAAAACATTTAATTCTCCTTATACAATTTAATTAGGTGTCTTAAATAGCTTAAAACCCCCCCAATATTTGGAGGGTGATTTTGGGGGATGTCTTTAGGCTTTGGTAAAAATATCAGCCCAATTGGGCTTGATTTGAATAAGTTTTGTTGTGATCAAAGTTTGGTCTCCTAAGGGATAAATTAGGGCAAGGAGTATTTGGGGCTTGGAAGAGCCAATTCTCACCCTAATGGGTTGAGACCTTGGCCAGAGCCCCATGGTCAGTAAACACACCCTCTCATAGAGTTTGAGATGGATTAGGGTGGGTTAGCCCTAGGACCCTAGTTCAAACCCTAAGGTTGGACTTTGGGGGTTTGTGAAGGACATAGGGTGATATGTCCTTGTATGGGCTTGGTATTTAGAATAAATACTTGTAGGGTGGTTAAAGGCCCTATGAAGTGATTTGGTAGTGGTTGGACACAAATACCCTACATAAACAACTTAATAAGTATGTAGGTGTTTACACCCTAGGAATTTTATAATGAGTCATGCGACCTTAATTCATAGTGAAACTTTGGCAGGAGTGTTTCCATAGTGATTTTCATATCTGTGAATTTTGTTTTGAATTATAGATCAATAAATATAGTACTTCATTTACAAACCATCAAATTGTACTTTCAACTTATGAATTTCTTATGAATTAACCACTCACTGGAATCTTATGAAATTTAGTCAGAGGTCCTTTTATGATTTTATAAAGCCTTGTAGATTTTTGTGGAATTTTTGGAAGTCTTGTTATATGGGTTGCTTCACAAGTGATATTTTTCATGTAAAACCATTTGAATTAATTTTGGTACCTAGTAAGCTTGAAAAATTATGATATATGCTCAGAGGTCCTATTTGGTCACCCTTAAGATTTAATAATTTTTCTATAATTATCTGATTTTAAATTGTTTTACTTCCTTCTTTATTCATGATGGTTGGATTTACTTTGGATTAATTAATTAAAAGCCAAAGCATTTATGGAAAATTATGGAATTTGATATTTATTGTTAACTCTCCGTTATCTAGTGTTCATAAATTTCTGGTGGCTATTACTTGAGAAAATATTATACATCATGTTCAATTCAAGCATGGATTGGATTGGAAAGAAATTAATTAAATATCAAACAAATTAGGAAAAATGTGAATTTCTGGATTTAGATTAATTATGTCATGATAGACTCCCAATAAATAACTTAGGTCATTTAGATAAATATTTTGAGTACTTCCCATTATATACATCATATAGATTAGGATGATCTGCGTTTAGTAAAAACTGCAGGAATCATACTATGGTGGAAAATGATCTTAGGAGATGGCATATTAGTGCATTGGTTTGGTAAGTGAATAGGAGGGGTAGAGTGTTGAAATGGCTAGTGTTAAGTGGTGTCCGGGATCGACGAAGGATCGTCTTTTCCATGAAGAGGAAGAGTCAAATACACTAGGGTTAGAACCAATATAACACAAGAGGGATTGGGAATAGGGTAATAACCAATAATATTAAGTGCCTTGCGAAAGGGAACGATGGGATTCAGCTACCATCATAGTTCCTAGTGCCCTTTGAGAGCCCGTTCACAGGGTATGCTGGGGCAGTCCCGGGCTAACGTAAATCGTAGGAATAATAAACTAAAAGAGCAATTAGTATACTTAGGGTTTCACATTCACACACCCCGATAGCTAGGGAGGTTGAATAGGCTGGTTTGATTGCCATCCGGACGGTTGCTTCGAAAGGTAGATGCACAGACTGGATAGTCCGGGGAGCCGGGGGCTCAAGGGTTTGGATATAGAATAAGGTGGTGGGTCTTCGGTATTTGACAGTCGTTCACACCGACGTCGGTACGTTGACTCGGCATTGTGGGACACTTAGGCAAAGAAAGTCTGGTGGATATAGCCAGCACTAGTACGCGGATACTATAGGTTGTGTTCTTCTAGCGGCGTACGGAAGGGCTAGGCCCGGTAGTGTGGATACCCTCCTAGGAGTGGTGGGCCCGACCCACTGTCTCTGTTTGCCACTACGGAGGTTCCTAGGAGTGAAGCTAGCTGCCCGAATAGGGGGAACTAATGGTCTGTGCGCATAGAGTCGTGTGCGTGAGTTACACTTACATGAATCATGATATAACATTTCACTACACTCATATTTGCATACAACCGACACCCCAACGTATAAATCGGTATGGGACTTTTTATACGATGGGAGCCTTGTAGAAGACCCCTTAACTTATAAGTTTGTATGGGCATTCATATAAGTTAAGGTTACTTACTTACTTGGTTTCTACCTTGTCTTTTATTACATTTGCGGCTTATTTTACTTGTTTACTTTACTGCTCACTATTGTAGACTGCTAGATTTTACCTGTCTTACTTAGCAGATATACAACATGAATAATTGTTAGATTAGTTCCACTATCATATGCTTTGCTTACTCTCCACCCTTGTAGCTTCCCTTTCCTCCTCTCCACTCGGTGCTTAGGAGCCATTGGGGGAGGGGTAGGGGATGATAGGACTTAGTCTTTATGACTAATGGTTTTCGGACCACAACATTACAGAAGCTCCGGATGGAGGACAGGGACCAGCAACCTAGGGACCAGAACCAGCGGAGTACGATGCGTATGGAGGTGGGCCAGTCTAGTTCCAGAGCACCAGTGAGCAGCTCAATGAGTGTTTAGTACAATCTTATAGCTTTCGCAAGAGATTGTAGTGAGGTTTGATGTACCGGGCTTAAGCCCGTCTATATTTCATTTGTACTGATCTTTTGCAGTACTCCCTTTTATATATCTATGGGCTTGCTGTGATTTTTTTTAAATGTGATTCTGTGGACATGTTTACATTCAGTGTATATTTACTTCTCTTTCTTGTGATCGAAAAGGTCGGCAGAATTAGCATTTTGTAGTGGCGGCCTTCCCGAGTGTCGGTGCCACCTCAAAATGACAATTTTGGGCATACGACCCCGGTGGTTTAAAAAGGAAAAAAATGGGGTCTTACAAGTCAGGTGGCACGGGAGCCTTTTAATCAGGGATGATTTTAACGGGGCTCCAGAACCGTAGTCTTAATTTCAATTTTGATATTTTCTCGCTTGGCATGAAGATATGCCAAGGTGAAATGCTCATCATAAACAATTGAATTGGATGCTCCCGAATGTGAAAAGATGTGCGAGCGAAACAACTCAAGGGACCCAACTAAAGTCACTAATGTGGGGAAATGAGGGTCATCAAATGGCGGAGGATAAATGCATGCGACCGGGTGTGGTATATAAGTATATCTATGGGACACCACATCTAGAGGCACAATTGCCAAAGAAACAGAGTCAGTCGTAGTAGGGGATGGAACCGTAGACGGACACGCAAAAAAATGATATGTCAAAAGTGACGTGTAGTCCAAATACTAGTGCGCTCAACATAGTAATATCTACACGCTGAGTCAACGTCAAAGTAGGAACTAATAATATGGGTGTGACATAATAACTCAGACTAGGAATATCGGTTCCAAGTCCTAAAAAGTCATTTAAGATTAAATAGGGGGAAGGGTCGGTAAAATCAAACATGGGATAAAATCCGAATCAGTGAAAATTTCACCCAACGGTGATGATATCAAAGAACTCGCCTCCGGGTGTACAACAACAGAATCATCCAAAATTACCTTTCCCTTAGATGGTAACTCATCCACAATAACACTTGGGACATCCTCACTCTCAGGCTCCTTAGATAACTCAGATAAATTCTCAGTGGGTGCGGTCGTAGGCTCTAACACAATGGGGATCATATCATGGAGAGGGCACTAAATACTAGGGTGAACAGACACAACGCTAGTAGGACATGTAATAGGCAATATAATACTCTTACAGGTCGGAACGTAATCATCCCATACATCATCTTCTAAATCACTAGGGTATCCAATCTCAATTTCAGACTCATCAGAATCATCGGGCATTAATGTACATGAAGGAATACTCTCACCTACGGGGTCATCAAGGGATACTACATCTACATCATAATCCTCGGCTTAGAAGCCGAGGCTAAAGGAGGCATAACCCTAGTAGTAACATTTTTCGATTCCAAAACATAGGGTCTAGACGACGTAGTTTCCCTAGGAGTGGAATTAGGCGCACTAGGCGTAGTCTTATCGTTGTGGGGAAATGATCTAACCTAAGGCATAGGGTAACTCCGATGAATAACTATGGGTCTAGCTCCACAATAATACTCACTCGCTGGCTTGGTGTTAGTAGTGCGGAGATAGGCGGGATCAAATTGATCCGTGAGTAGGCTACGCATTGCTGGCCAAGCATGTTTATAACTACCAACACGACGCTTTTCATTTAACCAAAATAATCGGGCTCGACCTACTAAGCGCTCTTGGGCAAAGCTAATCTTTTCGTTGTCATCCCATAAGTGACAATTAAAATATTATTCTAAACCCTTAAACCAGTCTCTAAAATTTTAGGGATACTCTAAACCGTCATAAGTATGATAAATGTGGTGTGGCCTAGGAGTGTGTTTAGCCATATCCTTAGCATAGGAATAGTCTAACTGGGCCGCATATACGTCATATGCCATCTAGTGAGAACAAGAGAGAAAAAAAACTCACCCAGAACTGGTGCACATGCAATGACTAAATAACCTGACCCTATTTAATTTTCAAAGATAGAATTGTTTCTGCTAATTACTTAAAATAAAATATATATATTTTTTATTTTCTTACTGGAAAAAATATGAAGATTATTAAATAAAATTTTTTATTTTTTTTTGTTGAGAAAATGAAAATATAGGCCGTTATTGGCAGACAAAAATTAAAATTTTAAAACAACTTAATAAAAATAATTACTTAATAAAAAATAAAATATTTTTGTTTTCTTACTAAGAAAATAATGGAGAAATTCCAGATTTTTTTTTGAGATTTGAGAAGAATTGAAAATTTTAGGCCGCTATTTGCAGACAGAAAATTTAAAATTGATTTTTGTTATGTTGTGCAATGAACGTGCAAGGTGCGTGTCGGTGCTCAAAGCAAAAGGGGAAGGGGGCCAATTAGGGAATTGACGTGAACCTCACTCTGATACTAAATTGATGCAGACCCATTGTTTCGACGGACAATTAGCAATTCAAAATATCATTATGCACAAACATTCATATTTCCAAGTAGAGAAAATCCTGACTAAGATTGCGATTTTGAAATAAAGTCTAAAAATCTGTTCCCAAAAATAATTAATTCGATGGTAAGCCTAACACTCTAATTTATATGAGAAATTCCGGATAAAATAACCCTTGAAATTTAGATTTAGATCAAGCACGGTTTTCAATATAAATCAGGAACAAATACTAGCCTTCTGTTTCCACCAAAACTCACAATAGTTTAGAAAGAATCATACGAGAGATGGTATAGGAAATCGTTACCCAAAATCCCACGAGATGGGTGGAGGATGCGCACATGACGGTGGTTGATTCTATTCCCACACAACTCCACGGTTCCACGCCGGACGATGAAAACGCAAGCTGTCTTCCTTCGCAAAACCCTAGAAGAGGGATTTCCTTGAAAAATCCAATAGTTATATAGGGAGGAGAGATAAAAGATGGTGGATAATATTTATAATATATGGTGAAAGGGTGGATGCTAGGGTGAGATGTGGATGACCCGGATTTGTCTTATTTTTTGTGTGAGGATTTGTGGGTCGGTTACGTATTGGAGAGGAGGAGGGGCTCGGGTTGGTGGTGAGGGGAGTGGCTCGGGTTGGTGGTGGTGATTGGTGGCCGTAAGTTAGGATAGTGGGGAAGGGGTGGCCGGTGGCTTGGAACAAGGAGGGGCTGCTCGGGTTGGGATTTGTGGTGGCCAGAAATTATGGGGGTGTAGGAGGTGTGGTTGTTGTTCGGTTTGTTCTTGGAGGAAGAGGGAAAGTGACGGTTTGGATGGAGCTAGGGTGGCCGGCAGTTTGTGGGGAAGTGAAGAAGGGCTGAGAGAACTAGAGAGGGAGGGAGAGAAGAGTGGCCAGCGACCAAGGAGAGGAGGAAGAGGGAGGGAGAAGGGTTGGCCGAAAATTGCCTTATGGGGGGAAAATCTCTCAAGATTTTTTTTGGGTTTCAAATTTCATTCTTCACTCCTCAAATCAACAACAAGCATGGCTATATATAGCCTTACACCACTCAATCTCCACCATACATGAAATAGGAAAACAATATAGGCCTTATTTAGGCAACACCACTCAATCTCCACCATTCATAAAATAGGAAAATAATCTAAACATATAATGCATAAAATAAGAATAAAATAAAACATGCATGAAATAAAAGATACTCTTGATGGTTATAGGCACCCATCATATATGAAATTTATAATAAAATAGGAAATAATAATAAATGATGAAATAGTAAAATATATAATTATAATTATTTAATTTATAATTATATATTTTATTTAAAATGGTGGCGGCGAACGTCGTGCAAAATATGTAGCGGTGTTGGCGAAGAACATTGCGGCGTTGGCGAAGAAACGTCTTGGTAGACTCCCATCTTCAAGCTTGCGGTAACGACCATCCCAATCCACGAACTCTCTATGTCGAGGATCAGCGGCCGCATCAGCGACATCGCCATCATGAAATATTATGCATCCCAAACTACATAACATCGCATGCAACGAGAAAAGAAAACGTGCTAATGGGCATCCATGTGATGGTGCTTATGCATTCCATACTACATAACCGTCATATGTTGCCTCCTATGGTGGATCCATATACAAACACATATTATGCATCCCATACTATATAATATGCCCCGTATACTTCTTATCATGCTATGAGTGTAGTGATTATGCTTCTGCAAAGACGTACTGATGACACATCGGTGTGTGTATGAAATGACACTAAACAACTAATACTAATAAGGGATGGTTGCCCAACCAATTGTCAAGCAACCTCCCTCTGATACCAACTGTCATAACCTGCATTTTTCACCGCCAATAAAGGTGTATCCGAGTAAGGAAAAAATGCGCTTCACGATGCCATGTCAGCGGGGGATAACTGCAGACGCTCAGGCAAACACCCACTTAAACAAAAAGAAAGATTCTTTAAGTTATTTAAAGGTAAAATCAGTATAAGTGTAGTAGTTAGCCGTATCCCTCGGCTTAGTGGCTCCCCTAGTCCACAAGAAAAGTAAGTAAACGTTGCGGAAAGTACTTCTTTTATCAGATTAGGCATCCTACAAGAGCTTAGAGGTTCCCAAAGGACACCTCATGGCATACAAGTTCTAAATTTAGTAGAAATAAAAGTAGATTTGTACGGTCGTTAAATATAGTGATTTTACATTTTAAAATATGTAGTGCATGAGGTAATAATAGCAATTTTTATACTTGAAAATAACTACCATGCAATCCTAGCATAAACATCCCAGAGAGCAAGTAATCCTATACACAGAAGGAAAACTAAGCAGCTAGCAAGTACCCAAAATCAATAATCCTGTGGGCGTCAACAAACTGACATGAACCCACATAAAACAAAGTACGTCTCAACCAATAAAACAAAAATAAATAGCAAACTACCTCGCTACGGCAAGGCATAACCATAGCCAAGACAGCTACCCAGGAACTCCAAAACCAGCACGGCTATCAGCTACAGCTCTTAACCTGAGGCATTCCAAATACAGAACACCTCAGCAAAAAGGTACAAGCGGTGGCAGAAAATATAAGCCAAAGTAAACAAAGGTCAAAAGGGGTACCAACCCAAGACCAAAAGTACAAAAGTAAAGTACAGTAGTAAAGCACAAACAAAAATCAGAGGAATAGAACTTACGTGAATCATCACGTATAACATACCACACCAGATACCCAAAGCAAAGGTAGAAAACATGATTAAATCATAAGAAGGAATACCCAAAACTTTATCAGCCACCCGTGGTCAACTTTACCCGAAAATACGGGCGAGGTTGTCACTCTTGGGCACACCCCCACAGATGTTAAAATCCGTCTAACTGCAGGGGAGACTTTATACACTCCACTAATCGCCGCAGAGGCCCAAACATTGGTAGAGTTCCACAAGGTACTAATAAAAGAAATAAACCTTGCGGTCGGTGGATTTGCCCACTAACACCCGCAACAAAGAAACACCATGAAATAAATCTCAAGACTTGACACGTCAGATTTTACTCAACATTTCTAGATTAAAGACGCGGTTGATCAACCTTCACGAAGGATACACACTCCTAGATAAACTCTAATACGTTCTACACAATTGATAGGGTGATTAAAACCAATAATAAAACTCTTCATCATATACTACAATTCTACAAGGTTGAGTTATCATGACAAGAACATATAAAATCGAGTGGACTCCAAAAGGAAAATCTAACATATCTACAAATTAGAATGACAAAAGTGCACAAAGATTAAAGAACGAAGGTTTAGCTGTTACCATCAAATCGAAAAAAGGAGAAAAGAGGGTAAACCACCACTTGCCTTAGTTTTACTGGAAAAATCCTCTGAATCACTCCTCGTCGCAGATCAGGGCAAAAGAAGACGGGAGGAGTCGAAATCTGAACAAAAATAGCCGAAATAGAGGTTAAGGCCGAAAAACCCTAATGAGAAAACTCAAGGAACGGAGAAAGTTTTACCACGATGGCATAGCTCTCGACGAGAGCTTTCCAAATCTAAACTCGGTTGAAGATTTCGAGCACCAGAGTACCGTTGGCGGCCACCGGAAGATTCACGAATGGGAGGGAGTCACCGCACAATAGGTTTCGGTTCGCTCTAAATCGTGAGGAAGAAGACGAAGTATTCTTTCTTTTTCTAATTATCCTAAGTATAAGAATACATATATATATATATAAGTATTTATAAAAATTTTTTGTCTAAATATGAAAATAAAACGCACGATTTATGTGTGGACGCGCAAAAAATGAAAATAAAGGTCTAGAATGGATTCAAATCGAAAAGTGCCCAACATAAAAGTTGTAGATCTCGTTAAGACGAATAAATTTCTTGTTAACCATTTTTCTATACGACACCGTTTTGACCCTCAAAAAGGCACCCGAACGCAATCTCTAACAGACTACTCGGAAAGAATAAACAGTACTCGAGAACAAGATTAGAGGTACTTGAGAGGTAGAAAAAGGCCTACTCGAGTACCAAAATATAGTACTCGAGAACTAAGAACATACTACTTGAGTACCAAAGTATAGTACTCGAGAACCAGAAACAGGGAGCTCGAGAGGGGAAATGGAGTACTCGAGAACAATATGCTTGAACTCGAGAATTAGCAGAACAACAATTGCATGAATAGTTATATTTTTACAAATATATCAAAAAAATCCAACTATAAAGATGAATAGTAAAAGACATTTTTGAATAATGCTATAATTTTAAAATAATCATATTTATATATTTTTTTGAATAAGGAAACACGAGTTCAAAACAGAGGCCCAAACGCGTGCCGAATTAAACGAAACTCACACTGTAAGCAAACACTGACGCTACAAACCCAACGGCGAAGTCAAAACCAAAATCCGATGAGCCATTCCAGAGGAATTAATTTTCAAAGAATACGGCGAACATAAATTATACAAAACTTTGGAAATTCGTCGAGGCCCGAATATCGCTCGGATCGCGACGAAACTTGACGAGCAAGTCCAAAATTACATAACTTAATTTCCAAATGTAAAATTTTCCAATTGCAACAAGAAATTGGCCGACTCGACCGCACAGACGCGAAAATGCCTTAATGGCGCTGCGCCTCCAACTCGACTTTAAAAGTAATGCTAGGACGTCATAAATATGACGATACCAAATCAAATAAAATCATCGAAAAATCGGGGGCTTTACACCTCCTGTGTTACCGTGTGACTGTAGTAGTTACCGCGCGGCGGTAGCTTTCAGATAAAAGCTGGATGAAAGATAGAGGTTAGACCTGATTTACCCTAGAGGGGGGGGGGGGTGAATAAAGTAATTAAAACTTTTGTTGTTTTTAAATATATCAGAGTAAAATAAGTGATATCAATAGTAATATAGAAAGGAAATGAAAACATGCTAAGCTAATCTATAACAACACAGCAAGAACAAGAAAGAAAATGATCACACACAGACAACACAAGAATTTTATAGTGATTCCCCAAACTGGGTACATCCACTCTTCTACCACCATGGTAGGAATCCACTATCAGGTTTTTGATCAGGTGACTGCCACCATAAGATCTATTTCTAGGGAGATCTCACAACCCTTTAGGCTTTTGATCAAGTGCCCAAAAACCAAGAATAAACTTTTGAAGTGAGTTAATAAACCCTTTTACATGAGAGGAGGTGAGAGAGGTGATGATGTCTTCTCATTTCTCTATACAATAGAGAAGACTTGTGGATCTCTGTTGTCAAAGCTTCTTTTGAAATGTAAAGATGGTTATGAAGACTAGGAGCCTTGCTCAGGTGTAGGTCTTCAGCCTTGTCTTGAAAGATCCTAGAACTTTCTGACTGATTCAAAGTTGTTGTCCTTCAATGTTCCTGGAGTTGAAGTAGAAGAAGACTCTTGATATTTGATGGATGTTCTTCTTCAGTCTTCAGAAAGAAAAAGGGAGAAAATAGAATGTTTTCTGCACAGGGAGAGAGTTCTGTATCTTTTCTCTGTATGCTCTTGTGTTATCACTACTGGCCTGATCTCTGTGTATGCATGCAATGATTATTGCTATTACCGTTTGAAAAGAGAAAATATCTTTTATATTCTGCTGTCCAAATCTCCTTTGAAATTTGAATTCTAATCATTAATTGCTGACTCATTTGGAGAATGAAATGGTTGGAATATTTGCTTTAAATGAGTTTCCTCAACTGTCCCATTAAAATAAGCAAGTAATTAATCCTGATGAAGACCATAATTAATGCTGCCAATAATGGCTATATTCAGGAGAATATAAGCATTAATTACTCAGGAAATTACTGCTAAATAACATATTAAGTAAGGAAAGAAATAAGGAAAACTCTCATTCAAGCTCGTGACAAAAATCATCGTCCTCAAAACAGAATTCGTCGACTGGAGTTCCACGTTCGTCGACCTGAGAATTCCTGTTCGTCTACCTGAGCACTGCGAACTGCATACTGAGAATAACTTGACAATTCTGCGCTCTAAGTTCGTCGAGCTGAGAATCTGTCTGAATGAAGAGATCATCGACCTGAGCTCGAATATCGTCGAGCTCAACTCAGAGAAAGATTTCAAAGTTCGTCGATCTAAGATCGACGATCATCGAGCTGAGTTTGAAGAATTTCGAACTGATAATTTTGATCTCTGAATTCTTCTAAGTCTGAGTCTACTGAGGTCCTCTACTGGCTGGTCCATGAAGGTTGAACCTAAAGACTAGCCTAAACTCTAGGACTCATAAACTTGACCCTAGCTATACAATGTGGGTCAAACACATCCTAATTAGTGAACCTAGCCCAAATCCAAACTAAGGATCCAACAATCTCCCCATATTTGGGTGAGGTCACTAATACAAATAAAAGAAAACAATCATAAAGCATAAAAACATATATCTGGCAGAAATAAAAACATCTAGCAGATATTTACACAGGTGCTTCATGATTAAACAAATAGAGTTCAGAAAATAAGAGTTAAACACAACAGTCACTTGTTCTTCTTTGGCTTCTCCTTTTCAGCTTTATCAGAAGGCTGTCTAAATGTAATCTCTCTTTTTAGATTAGCAGCTTCTCTTTTTGTCATGCTCATGTCTGATGCTCCAATTATATTGCAAGAGGTGGCTCTTGGAACTACTGCTTCTGGATGTAAGCTCATATAATCATCAACATTGAAAAACTTGTTAGCTTTAGCATACCTCTTGAGTTCTTCTTTTCTATATGATGACATAGTTGAGTATTATGAAGGATCTTTTCCTTTAACTTTATCTTTGTTGATCTGAGAAAGTCCTATCAGCTCATGAAACCTGGCAATTTTTGCGGATGTTTCCTGTTCTAGGTCTACAAAAGGAATAGTTGGAGATTCTGGCCTTATAGGACTGGAGTCCTTCTGTGAATCATCAATAAAAACTGAAGTACTTCTATTATCTATAGCTAGAGTAGGCTTGCTTTGAGAGGGCTGCTAGCTGCTGCCTGGCTTGGAGTGTCTCTGATATGTTTTAGTAACTGGTGCTGATCTTTGAGATACACTTCCAGAGGCCCAAGAAGATGGAGAAGGAGGAGGGTATTTCCTGAATTGCTTAGGAGGAGACCTGTACCTTCTCCTTTTCTTCCTTTATTTTTGCTCATTCTTTGATAACCACATGCATTGTGGCATACCCTAATAAGGAGTAATATTGTGCAGTATATAATAAGGAGTATCATGGATAGGGTTTGGTTTAGGAGCACCTTTTGGAATAACTTTCCTTTTCTTTGCAATCTTCTTCTTGGCTTTTGGATCATCAGATTCATCAGAATCTTCATCATCATTATCTTCATCAGAGGATTCTGGAGGGTTTTTATATAGAGCATCAATTTCTTCAATCAGCTTAGATTGATCTTTCTTAAGAAATATTGGCTGTACAACCTCAATTTCTGTAGCAACCATATAAGGAGCATTCTGAATATTTTCAAGTTCTTGTGCCACATCTTCAGCAATCAAATCATCCAAATTGGGAATTGGACTTTCATCCAAGATATAGGTTGGACCAGAAGAGCATGGCTCAGCTTTATCAGTTGTTGAATCTGATGGTTCCCAAATCATTTGAGCAGCAAAACTTTCCTTTAGTTGATTAACAACTTCAAGGCTTATTCGTGAAGTATAACACACTATAGACATGGATTGCTCTTGAGAAACTTTTGGAAGATAATATATATATATATATATATGCATAAAAAGACTTTAATAACCCAAATAAATCTACTATGGGATTGAAAAAAAAATCACCAACAGTCAAAACTTTTGGCAGATCAACTTTCTCAACTGTATATGTTAACCCCAAAATCGGTGATCCCTCCCAAGGTCTCTAGCTCGCAAGTCACGACCCATTGAGGGGTACCCCCCGAGGGTCACGATCTGCCTCAGCCTTCCTTTTTTGGGCCAAGCGGACTCCCTTATCCTATTCGCTTAGGCCGTGCAGTTTGGACGATTTCTCCAGTCTAACCGCCTTGGTCGCATAGCTACTGCATGGCATGCGGGACGGCGGGCTGCTCCCATAGCTCACCCTCGCAGGCCACGCAGTTAGTCCTGCTAACCGTGCAACATTCTTCCTTGCATGAGATAATATGAGGTAACAAGGATGATCTATGCAATCTACTCCTTCAGACCGCCAGGTCGCCCAATCAGCATCAACCGTAGACCAACGCAACCGTCGCGGGCTCGAAAAGCTCATTCTCCGGCTCACCATCAGTTTTCCACCCATGAAGGTGGCCTGCTCCTCAGGCTGCCTCCTCTGTTCGCCCAAGGGGCATGACCTCCTTCCGCTGCCCGCCGACACCGCCTCCAGCTCGCTAAGGGCGCGGCCTCCTGCCGCTGCCCGCTCAGGCCGCCCGCCTGTGCGGCCTCTAGTTGCCAGGCTGCCCTCCTGGGAGGCCTCCTGTGCGCATGCCGCCCTCCTAGGCGGTCTCCTATGGCTAGGCCGCCCACCTAGGCGGCCTCCTTTGGCCAGGCCGCCCGCCTGGGCGGCCTCCTGTGGCCAGGCCGCCCGCCTGGTCGGCCTCCTTTGGCCAGGCCGCTAGCTTGGGCGGCCTCCTGTGGCAAGACAGCCCGCCGAGCGGCCCGTAGGTACAAGGCCGCCCCCCAGGGGCAGCCTCCAGTTCAGTGGCAGCCTGCCCTCTTCAGCCCGCTCAAGTTTGCCCTCTTCTAGCTGCCAACCAGAAGTCTGCTTCAGCAGAGAAAATGCCAGTCCTCCCAGTCCTCCACAGTTAACCCAACGAAGCCTGCAGTCTACCTGCCGCCAGTCCGCCGAGTCCACCCAGGTCGGCGACCAGCTCTTCCAGCCGGGCGGACTAATTTTCTCAGTCCGCCGAGTCCGCGCAGTCCTCCATGATGACGTTACTGGGCCATGCTTCTAGAAGATTCTCCTCGGGCCTATAAATATCCCCCAAGGCCTCTCATTCGGGACGCGCGAAAGGAGAATAGCCTGCTTGATCAAGGTCTGTGGCCTCAAATCTCCAGTCCATCACAGCTTGAGGAAGCAAGGTCGGCGGACTCAAATCTCTAGTCCGCGCAGGTCGTCGAAGACTGTGGACTTAGTTTTTTCTGCCCTCAGCCGGTAGTTTGAGCAGAAGCTGCAGCCTCCGATTTCCAGTTCTCCCAGGTCGTCGAGGACTGTGGACTTAGTTTTTTCTGCCCTTAGCAGGCAGCTTGAGCAAGATCTGCAGCCTCAGTTCTCCAGTCCTCTGTAACCTCTTTTACTTAATCTCTGACAACTCCTTCCTTAGCCGCCAGCTTCCCCCATTGTACCCTTTACTGCTTTCTCATGTAATGGTGCAGTAACATGCTGTAATCTTGCTTCTTGATTAAAGGAAAAGCCCGTCGCAAGAGTGGCATTCAAGCCACGGCGGGCGAAGTCTGCTGTTGCCGCTGCTAGCGGCCCCCTCTTCTTTTCTCTTCTCTCGGCACCAACCTGCAAGCTCAACCGCCAAAGTAACGTCTGCTCGATAGTTCCTAATCCAGCTTCTCGCTTGCTCAAGCAAGCTTCCCAGCTTCTCTCAACAAACCTCTCTTCTATCCCCGTAACCCTTCTTTCTTCACCTTAGTTCGTGAGATCGAACACCCCGTTAACTGGAAGCGCAATTCTTGCATCTACAGTTAACACACGACCTTCAGATCTCGATCAGACAGTGAAAGCAGTGGTTACCCATGTCAGACCATCACCCAGCTGAGAACCTTGCTTCAAGTCCCAGGGAAGATCCTCTTTGGGAGGTCGTAGAGCAATCTCGCAGAGAAACTGCATAACAGTTTCAAGTGATCAACCGCACTCTAGCAACTATCGCAAAGCAGTTGGCCACTCAATCTTCAGCAGCGCCAGCTCCTCTAATGAATCCAACACTAGTATCCGAGGCTCCTCAAGTCTATCCACCGACCTATCCGCCGGTCTATCCTCCTCTTTACACTCCAACCTTTCCGCAAGGGCCTGCAACCCCTTTGCGATCTCAGGATGATGAGTTTGTAGCTCATCAAAATTTCTTCCGGGAAGCTACCCGGGGAAGTCCAGCTAGATTTCTGAACTTTCAAGGAAGTCATCCCTTCTCTTCAGCTCCTGTCTTTGCTCCTCCCGCAACAAATTTTTTCTCCTATCCTCCTGCCCCTTCTACAGCTACAACTCATGCTCCTTATTTTCCTTATGCAGAAGAACAAGAAGAGCCATCGCTGTTTATAGAGAATGTTCGACATAAACCAACTCCAGTCAATTTCAGAGAGCCTCGGTTACCCATTTATACTGGGGAGACTGATCCAGTTAAACATCTTCAAGCCTTCGAATCAGCCGTGGCTCTCAAGACCCTCTCAGGTGCAATTAAATGCAAGCTCTTTGTGAGATCCTTTGATGGGCAAGTGAGGGATTGGTTTTATGGACTACATCCTCAGTCCATCTCTTCCTTCACTAAGTTGTGAAGGGAGTTTTTGCTCAGATTTTCCACCTCTTCAAAGAGGAAGAGCGGTTCAGAAGCCCTCTTTGAGATCAGGCAGCGAGAAAATGAGACTTGGTCTCATTTTGTGGATCGTTTTCAGAGGGAAATATTGGACATTGAGATCGTTGACCAGGAGATGTATCGAGTCGCTCTCATTAATGGTTTGCAAGAGGGACCACTCAAGTTTGAGGCCAATGTCCGTGCACCAAAGACTTATCAAGAGCTAATTTCCTTATCCAACTCATACATCCGCAGTGAGAAGAGCAACCCCAGCTTCGTCTCCAGGATTGTGTCGGAGAAAAATCCTTCTTCTTATAAGCAGCCTCCGAGGTCTCCGCGGAAAGACTTTTCATCTCACTCAAGAAAAACAAAAAGATTCCAACACCATCATCAACACCTCTTCCCGGGCCAAGATCGTGCCCAAGAGCGATTGCTACCATCAGCCCCACCTCCGCAAACAGCTTCAGTTCATCAACCACAAGATGATGACTTGTCATATTTTGGACTTGATGAGGCCATGCTAGAAGTATGCCAAATCATGAAGAATAGGGCAAATTCAAAAAGTCCTTACCAGTCGGCAGGTCAAAAATCAAAGGATTCAGATCCGTTCTGCGAGTTCCACAAAGAAAGCAGACATTTACTGAAAACTGTCGAGCATTTCGTCAACTGGTGCAAAAATTGTTGAGGCAGGGTAAGATGCGCAGTCTGTTTCCGAAGGATGACCACTCCTGTAACATCTCATTTCCGACTAGACCCCTAAGAGTGATTTTGTCCTGACTAGGACAAGACAAACCCTTAGAGAACCAAGGACCAAGTGAACCTAGGGTTTCGGTTGAGTGTCACTTGGTCTAAAAATAGTAAAAACCAGAAACCCTAGAATTGGAGGGCCAAGTAAGTCCAACCTAAGTGGACCTTAGGGTAGGTCATAGGGTCAACCATAGGACCCATGTTGACCCCAGTCAACACTTTGACCTAATTAGCAAAAAATGACCCTAAGCTCTATTCCTTGGGTTGGGTCCACCCAAACTAACCCAATGCAACCCAATGGGTCAAAGATAACTCATACCCAATAGGGGGGGGGGAGAAAAATGGGTTTCATGCATGGATATTTTGAGAATTAACCTAGGAGAGAGAATTTGGATAGAATATGAGAGAGAAAGGATATTTTGGAGTGATATTGAGTTTGGGCTCACTTGGGCTCATGCCATCAGCCCACACATGGGTTGGCCGACCCCTTTAACCCATTTAGGAGGAGTAGGAGCAAGTGGGGCCCACATTGTATGCTTGGAGACAAGCCCAAGCCCAAAACCCACCCTACCTAGCCATATGGCTTCATACCCTCCTCCCCACTCATTCCCTCAGCCAACACATGGGCTGGCCGACCCATTTAACCCAATTAGGAGGAGCTTGAACCAGTGAGGCCCACCATGCATGCATGGCCAATACAAAAAAGGCAACCCACCCCCTCACCTTGATGATATCGCCTCCCCCCTTGATATCATCGCCCCCCATACTATCCCCTCCCACACGACCTCTCAGCCCCATTTCATTCTCATCCCGAGAGAGAGAGAGAGAGAAGCCTGAACCAGATATAGGAGCTGTGAATCCTAGGAAACGCCGACACCACCGCCGGAAATGGCTCCCCGCCGCTCCTCACGTAGCATGGAAGGTCCTCCCTCACCTCTCTCTTCATGTTATAGATCTTAGGATAGTTTAAGATAGGGTTCGTGCTCGAATGAGCCCAAACCTAGCTTGCCTTTTTCTCCATTAATGGAGTTCTGAAGCTCACGGGTTGGGTGGTGCCGCCACTTCCCTCCGATCTAGCCGCCGACAAAGACTCGCCCCCACCATCATGAGGGTAGAGGAGAGGATCGCCGGCGGAGGCACCGCCTGTAGCCGCCGGAAAACCCCCCGTGAAGCTTCCTGTTATCGGGCTGGACATCCACTGAGTTTTGGAGAAGAAATACACAGGCTGTCCAATGGCTTTAAGATCCGTGCCATGCAAAAAAAATATGAATCCTGTTTTTATTTTAGTTACACGAACAGTGCTATTTTTTGGCTTATATAGCAGAGTTATGCATGTGGATGTTTAGGGCACTTATGGACCTTTTCATAAAAAGTATTTAACATAAAAATTATACGTATTTGAATTACCTTTAATTTGATATATTACACATTTATTTTGGTTAAGTAGGCTGCCCTATAGAGCCATTTTCCTAGGACTGGTCCTAGGGTAGGTAAGAAATTAAAATGAGTGCTTTGCCCAAACCCTAAGTACAATTGGGCTGAAATTTTGGGCATGTGGATTATTTAGGCATATCTAGATCATCCCAAAAAATGGGAATTTTTGGGGAAAATAATCCTATAGTTTTAGACAAAATTGGATAAATCAAATAATGTTAATTTTTGGAGCATACCAACCCCAATTGGCCCCAACTTTTGGTGGCCTGCCGTTAGGGGTATATTAGACCTATGGTAGAAAAATTAGATAATTTAGCCCTCTGCATGTTGAGATATCTCACTTACAAGATTTGGAAAGATGAGTTGCCTTGAGCTGCAAATAGCAAATGTGCAGAAATTGGAAGAGATGCCCAAGCCCATCCAGAGGCCCACATGACCTGGGATTTTGGTCAGTAACTGGTTTATTGCATATTTAGGCCCCGCCAAAAATGGGATTAATTGGAATTTAAATTAGGGGGAAATTACTAAAATACCCCTAGGCTTGTTTAGGTGATTCTTGGAGTAGTTCAACTCCAAAAAGCCCCAATTTTTGGTTGCATGTCCATGGGGACATTATTAGGGCATGGTAAAATTTTCAGCACATTTGGATCACTGCATGTTGGGTTAATCCACTTGCATGTGTTGGCTAAATGTGGCCTTGGGGTGCAAATAGCAATAAATGAAATGATGAACATTCAGCCTATTTGTGGCATGCAAAAATCATGGAATTGATTCCAGAGATTCATTAGGGTAAAGTTCACCCCTCAAATAAATTATGGGATTTTTGAGATCAAAAATCCCATTATTTGGATTTTTAAAAATATAGCCTTTTTGGATAATAAATTGGAAAAATAGGTTTTGATCAAGTAAAAATCCCAAAATTCTGTCAAGATAAAATGGAGGTTATAATTGACTTATGAAAATTTTATCCTTCTGTTTGAGAACCTTTAGAGTAAAATGCATTGAAATTACCATTTTACCCTTATTGCAATTATTCATGAATTGAGGGAAATACTTATCAGAAAATTTTGGAATTATTTCTAGCATTGTATATCTGTATGATTAGCCTTGGGTAATTATATCAATCTTTTGGATGTACTGATAATTGTTTTTAAACTAGCATAATGACATATTGGTAATTTCTTAAGAATGGAATTTGATAGGTCATTACACTTTAGAGGTTAATGAAACTCTGCCATTAGTCTTAAATTATTGATATACATGCTCTGTAATTTTATTGAAATTTTTGCTTATGTATTCCATATACTTCCTTTGGAAAATGGCATTTATGTAGATTTTGTATTAAGTAAATAATAAATATAAATAATCAAAGGGAAATTATGAAACTCTGTAGACAGCAATATTTTATCAATATACAACCCAAGATAAATTCCTTTGGTCAGAGGATTATAAATTGTACTACTTCATGTGTAAAGTGACCAAAAGAATTAAATTAAGTGATTTAATTAGAAGCCTTAGTGACCTAGGAAAGTTATGAAAATTAACATGCTCATTTCATTAGTCCATACCACCATAGGATAAATAATTAAGGGTTGCTGGCCCAAGGAATTGGAAGTTCGATTTCGGGGTGGTTTTAGGTCATGGGCTGCGCTTAGTAAAGATAAGTTATACCATAAGGCCCATCGGGGGATAGATCGACAATTGAACTAGAGATTACGATTAAAAGTATAATCCAGGAGGGTAGTGTGGTCTTAGTGACGAGAGTAGAGTACAAGCTGTGATAGCAATAATAATGGGGTACGACGGAAGACCGCCGCACGTCTAATAAAACCTTAAGTCTTTTAGGGCAGCTCTAAAGTAAAAGAGAGAGTTGGGCAATAACCCTGGGTAGACATTAATACGAATAATTATCCATGCAAAAGGGAACTTTGGGCTTGTCATCCCATCTTGGTTCCTAGTGCCTTCGAGACCCCTTCAATGGGCATACCTTGGGCAGTCCTGGGCTAACGTAAACCTTTAGATAAACTGAAAGAGTAATGTAGAAAATAGGGCTTCACGATGCACACACTAGTTGGATAGGAGGTTGGAAATGGATAAGTCATCCCGAGGTGTTCAAAGGGGCGCCATCCCGCGGTGTTCAAAGGGATGGGGTTTGGAAATTGAGCCGGAAAGTTAGTCCGGGGAGCGTAGTCTCGGTTTGAGGTTGATTTCGGACAGTTAGTTTGGGGAGCATATACTCGGTTTGAGGTTGATTCAGATAGTTAGTCCGGGGAGCTTAGTCTCGGTTTGAGGTTCTTTCGGACAGTTAGTCCGGGGAGCTTAGTCTCGGTTTGAGGTTGATTCAGACAGTTAGTCCGGGAGCATGACTTGTTGATTTCTTTTAAGAATATTGCATGTGCATAAAAAGGAATATCTAAGGTGGTGGGTCTTCGATACTGGGTTGTCGTAGCACCGACGCCAGTACGATGACTCGGCAAGTGTGGTTTTACACTTCGCCAAAGCTAAGTCCGGCGGTCCAGTCGGCAAGAGTACGCAGGAGTCCGCTTTGTGCACCAAGCGTTGAGACGTATGATAGGTCAGACTGGTAGTGCTATACTAGTTTTGAGGTGGGTGAGGCCCAACCCACGGCTTTCGTCTGCCACTACGGAGGTATCCTGGGAGGTAACAGCTCCGAAAGGGGGAACTAAAGGTTTGTGTACACAAAGTCGGGTGTGTGAGTTACACTGCTTGATCATAACATACCCACCATATAGATGCATATCATAATAATTCATAATAACCTGTGACACCTAATGTATAAGTGGTATGAGACGCTTATACATTAGGACTTGCTAAACGACCCCTTAGTCTATAAGCTTGTGTGGGCAAGTTTAGAAATTAATGTTATTTCAATATATATATGTACTATTTCTGATAACCGACACCCCAACGTATAAAGTGGTATGAGACATTTTATATGATGGGAGCCTTGTATAAGATCCCTTGGCTTATGTGTACTCACATAAGTGACAGTTAAAATTTTTTCTTACTTTACTTATTACAACATGGTTATAAATTGCTAGCTAGGTCCCCACTCTGTCACCTACTTGTTTTACTCTCCACTTTCACATCCTTTCCTTTCTTCCTCCCCGCTCGGTGCCTAGGAGCATGAGGGAAGGGGTGGGGGACGATAGGGCTTAGTATTATAGACTAACGGTTTTCGAACCACATCATATTAGGGGATCGTGGAGCCCAGCAGGGAGGAGCAACCCAGGAGACCGGTGCGATTGGAGACAGGGCAGTCTAGCTCAGGAGTACAGCCAGCTGGGACCATTAGTTCTGACATTTAGTAGTTGTTTTATTTTTCTTCCGCATGAGAGACCTGTAGTGAGGATATTGAAGTACCGGGCTTAAGCCCTTCATTTCCTGTACTCTTTTACTATTTTTGTGGACACTCCCTTCGTGGAGATTTTTATTATATGTGATTTGATGTGGAATTACATGTTTATATTCTTCTACTGCTACTTTTGTGATCAATAAGGCCGGCAGAATCAGCGTTTTGTAGTGACGATCTTCCCGGGCGCGAAGGTGTCACCGCAAAGCGGCAGTTCTGGGCATAAGACCCCGGGTTTCAAAAAAAAAGGGGTCTTACAAACTGGTATCAGAGGCTAACCTTAATCGATCAAGTAGCTGTCCGCTAAAACCCTGGGCCACCCCCGCACGAGTTTAGTTTGCAGACAAACTAAGCAGCGGAAGCAGTGGTGTGTCCATGTGGGAATCACATATATAATTGTCCATTTTAGTTAAGGTTGAAAAATTTCTGACGATAAATTTTGTGGCGCAACCTCCAACACTGCCTACACCATCGGGTGGAATCCCGCAAATTCCGGAAGTTGCACCACCGCCGCCGGTTCCTACTCAGTTCCTACAGTCTGACATGGGACAGACTCTAACGGCTATCTTGGAAGCCATCAGGAACCAACAGGCCCCGGCTCCGCAGCCTATCCCGGGAGCCAACTGGCTCAACATCTTTCGAGGACTCTCTCCCCCATCCTACTTGGGGACAGAGGCAGTAGTTCAGATAGAGGAGTGGCTAGACATCATGGAGGAGATGATGACAGGGATACAGAGCCCTTGGGTGGAAAGGGTGCCACTAGTTGTTTCCTGCTTGGAGTCCCATGCCAAGCGGTGGTGGAAGATAGTTATGGAGACTAACCTTGCTGGTAGGGAGGCTGCCGAGGTGACGTGGGAGGAGTTCAGGCCCATGCTGTTGGAGAACTTTGTTCCGCAGTCGGCCCGAGACGAGATGGAGGATCGCTTCTTGCAGTTGAAGAAAGGTGCCAGGACGGTGGTGGAGTACCATCGAGAGTTCAACCATCTGACCCGTTTTGCAGACTCTTACCAGCTAGATGAGGCAGCGTACACCAAGAGGTTCTACAAAGGTTTACGGGAAGACATGAGGGATGCCCTTCTTTTTGTTTCGGACGGGCCTATCTCTTGTATTCTGGAGGTGGCAAAAAGGTTAGAGGCAGATTGGCTCACCACCAGAGGCCGGAAGCGGCCAACAGAGGATCAGAGATGGGGAGCCCAGAACGATCAGCGGCGAGGTCGTGCGCCAGAGGTACTAAAGGTGGAGGATCAGCCTCGACAGGAGGTGAGGCAGGAGCCGAGGGAGCAGGTGACACATGCCCCTCAGCCTATTCAGATGCGAGATGTGCAGAGACCGGGAGGTGGGGCTTACACTCCGCAAGAATGTTACCACTATCATCAGGTGGGGCACATCAAGAGAAACTGTCCCATGAGAGGGATGCCTCCACCAGCACTGCAGATTTCCCCACCGGCCTAGCATTATGGAGGCCGAGGACGTGGCCAAGGACGCAGATATCAGGGTATAGACCGCAGGCCGGAAGAACAGCAGATTTATGCACTGGACCTGGCTCAACCCAGGAACCCGGAGCAAGTAATCACAGGTACGACCGAAAAGTTTTCTTTTTTACTTAAGTTCCTTTCTTTCATAGAGAGTAGTTTCATGAACTTGAATTATTAATACTAGGCAGGAAAACCAGAAATAGAACTCTAAATAAATTTACAATCTCAGGCATCGTCTTCATTTGCGGCAAGCCCGCACACACTCTCTTGGACACGGGTTCTTCACACTCGTTTGTGTCGGAGACCTTTATCCAAGGGTTAGGAGGTGTGAAGAGGATCCCAGGCAAGACGTTACGGATACGGCTACCCGACGGGTCGGAGCTGTTCGCATCATCCCATTGCGATCTGGAGGCATGGATAGGCAGAAAACCCATCGCAGCTCCAGTGACAATTCTATTGCTGCCTGATTATGATCTGATTCTGAGTATGGCATGGCTCCATTGGAACCATGCAAAGATTGACTGCTTGGCCAAGAGGATTACCCTGAGATATGGGGACTCGTTCGTCGTGATGGAAGGTATTAGATCCGCCTCCCATATATTCTTATCATCTATTCAAGCTATCAAGGCCCACATGCAGGGCGACGAGATTTATAAGATTCTCTTCGAGATGGCAGAGGTCAAGGGATCTATATCCGACGTTCCCATGGTGCGAGATTTTGTGGACGTCTTCCCGGAGAAACTACCAGGGCTACCCCCGCACAGAGAGCAGGACTTCTAGATATTACTTATGCCAGGAGCCAAACCGGTATCTGTTGGTACCCTAGTTTGATTTGAGTTTAGTCTTCTCCTTTTGTCCCTTGACCCAAGAAATATCTATGGCCAATGGTTAGTGGTCTATCTGTAGAGTCCTCGCTTTTCTAGATAAAGAATTTGGTTAAGTAGTTTGTTCGATCGACTATAGTCGAACGCCGCTCGACTATCGTCGACTAACTGTTCGACGATCGTCTATCAGTTGCTCGACGTTCTGTCTGCGAGGATAGTTCGACTATCGGTTGATAGTTCGACTATCTGTGTGCTTTGGTAGTTCGACTATCTTCCTTGATAGTTCAACTATCTGATAGCTCGACTATCTGTTGATAGTTCGACTATCTGTCGTTCTCTGATAGCTCGACTATCTGTTGATAGTTCGACTATCTGTTCTGCGTTGATAGTTCGACTATCTGTTGATAGGTCGACTATCTATTTTCGCTTGGTAGTTCGACTATCTGCTTTGATAGTTCAACTATTTGATAGTTCGACTATCTGTTGATAGTTCGACTATCTGTTTGTCTCTGATAGTTCGACTATCTGTTGATAGTTCGACTATCTGTTTCGCTTTGATAGTTCGACTATCTGTTGATAGGTCGACTATCTGATAGCTCGACTATCTTCTGATAGTTCGACTATCTGTTGTGATAGTTCGACTATCTCCTTTGATAGTTCGACTATCTGGATCGTTCGACTATCTGTCCGATAGTTCGACGATCTTCATTCTTCGGTCGACGATCTCCGAGGGTCGTTCGACGTTTTCTGTCTGCCTTTTTATTTTGTATTTATTTATTATATTTAATTAATTAATACATTATCTGGCATGTTATTTCAGTTGTTTTATGATAATATTTCCAGGCAATATCTGCTCCATCTCTTTTGCCTGAGCCAAATCTTTTCAGATAAAGTTGTATGTCTTATTAGCTGACATTGTATTTTACTTTATCTGCTGTCAGTCCTTTATAGCCGTTAGACTGAAAAGTCTTCCTTTTGCTATAAAGAGTTTATCTCTGATGTGACTTTATTTAGTACCTATATTACCAGATTGCTTCCTGCAGCTTCCTTGAAAAAGTTTTATACCCTTTTATAGAATGTTTTTGCTGCAGAGATTGTTTGTCTTTTTGATATTTGCAGCCCAGGTCTCAAGTTTCAGAAGAAGACAAACAGTTCGAATTGAAGAGAGCCGTTGCTTGTTGCTGCTATAAAAGGAATCCTTTGGAGAAGGATTTCAGCTAGCTAACCAGTTATTCATTTAAGCATTCAAGCCTTCATCAAGACCAAGTTTTCTGCTCTCAGCAATTTCCATTCATCTGAGAAGTGTTAAGCTCTTCTGTTCTTCTTCAACCTGAGTTCTCCTATTCCAGGAAGTTTAGACTCAGAGTTCTTTTGAAGAAGAAGAAGAAGACAGCTGCTTGAAGATTTCTAATTTTATTATTTATTATCTTCTTGTAGTTTTTCCTTCAGATCTTCCTGAAGAGTTTTCTGCACTAAAGCAAGACTTCACCTGGACATTTTTGAGCCAGGGGGAGCCTTGATTCTTTAGAGCTTTCTAGCTCAGTGCAAGTCTTTGTGCTTCTCTAATCTATTGTAAAATAGAGAAGACATCTTAACCGTCTTTCCCCCTCCTGTACAGGTTTATTACTCCCTTCAAAAGTATCCCTTGGTGGCAGGGCACCTGATCAAAAACCTGTGTTTGGTTTTTAGACACCTGATCAAAAGTCTAAAGGGTTTCTGGATCTACCTGAAGCAGATCCTGTTGGTGGCAGGGCACCTGATCAAAAACCTGAGTGGATTCCTACCTTGTTGGTAGAAGAGTGGACGTACCCAAGTTGTTTGGGGAACCACTATAAATTCCTTGTGTCGTCTGGATTGCCTTATTTAATTCCTGCATTGTGGCTGTGATTAGATATAACTAGGTTTACTAGTTACTGATTAGGATTTCCAAGCCTTAACTGTAATTACAGTTAGCTTGAGTTTGTGAACAACACTTGTGTTAGGCTTTAGGGTTATTTCTATATCTATAATCTTTTCATTCCGCATTTCACTCCAAGGGAGTTGGGTAGACCATTAAGTTTTGTCTAGTGCAAAATTTGATAACTCTATTCACCCCCCTCTAGAGTCGTATCTATCCCTTCACTTTCAATTGGTATCAGAGCCAGGTTGACTGACTGAATAGGCTAACACCTAAGTCACAAGATCCTGATAGATACCAAAGTTTATAGATATTCACTATCACTATCATGGCCCAGTCCAAGGATTATTCTAGCACCAGACCTCCAGCATGCAACTTAGCTAAGTTTGGCATATGGAAGGCAAGGATAAAATTATATATGAATTCTATTGATGAAAGCATCTTTGCTTCTATTTTGTCAGGTCCCCCAAGAGCACCTGCTGCTGCTACTGCCTCATCATCTGATATGAGTGCAGTGCCTCCTCCAGACTACAATGATGAGTACAAGAAGGCAAAGATAGCAGATGCCAAAGCGATGAACATTCTGGCTCAGACAATGTCTGATGAGGTATTCCAGAAGGTAGCTGACTGCTCTTCAGCAAAAGCTATGTGGGATACACTAAACTAGATTGTAGCTTGTTCAGCTGATGAAAGGAAGGACAGAAGGTCCAACCTTATCTCACAATATGAGAACTTCAAGAAAACTGATGCTGAATCAGTTGAAGCCATGTACACCAGGCTCAGCTCAATCATCAATGAGCTGAGGACCCTTGACAAGGACATATCATTGACAGAGGTCAATGATAAGATTCTTATGTGCTTCCCTAGAACATGGGATCTAAGGATCTGGCCCATCAAGGAAGCCAGAAGTACAAATGAGATTTCAACTGAAGCCCTTCTCGGCAAGCTCAAGTCTTTTGAGCAAGTGCTGAAGACAAGGGAAGTAGAAGCTGAAGCAAAGACCCCTACTCCAACAAGAAAAGAGCAATCTCTAGCTCTCAAGGCTGCTGATGCTTCTGAAGGCAGCCAATCCAATGAGGAGCTAATGGCATTATTTGCTAAGAGGTTTCTCAAGATGGGGAGAAAGGAATTCAGAAAGAAGTCTTCACGCTATGAAGACAAACCAAGGTATGACCGTTCACCTGCTAAAGAAATTATCTGTTATGGTTGCAGGAAGCCTGGACACATCTTACCAGAGTGTCCAGAGGAGAAGAACAAAGACAAGAGGAAAGAAAAGGAACAGCACAGGAAGCACTCCAAGCCATCCTCCTACAAGAACAAGAAAAAGGAGAGAGGTTTCATTGCTGAAATCTGGAGTGATTCTGATGAAGAATCCTCCTCCTCAAGCTCCAGTGAGGATGAGGAAGAGAAGAAGGCAAAAGAAGTTTGCCTCATGGCAATAGATGCCTGCAGCAATCACTCAGCTGCAGAGAGTTCAGATTCAGAAGAAGAAATGCCAACAGAAGATGAGGTACTATCTTCTTATGACTTCACTTCTAAAGATTTTAAATTAGATTTTAAATCTTTATGCTTAGATTTAATTAGCTCAGAAAAGGAGATAAAAGAACTTAGAAATAAGTTAGCTGACTCAGAATTAATTGCTACAGAAAATATTAAGCTAAAGGAAGATCTCACTACTTGTAGTGAAGAAATTAAATTTCTTAAAATGGAGTTAGCTAAGTCTAAGAGGTTAGAAGAATCACTTAATGGTAGAAGCCTTAAGTTATTAGAAATTACCAGCATGACTAACACTAGGTCAGGTAATAACAAACTAGGCCTAGGAGCTTCTCCCAGTGAACCCCCAGTTATTCTTAAAAATAATCTTTCAACTCCAGTGAACTTCATTTCAGCTAGTGGAATGAAGAACACTGAGCAAGTAAACCAAGTTAATAAAACTTTAAATAAAGCTAAGAGAGAAAAGAGGAAGAAATTTTTTAAAGAAATGCAAAGAGCGTCGAACGCCGCTCGACGATCGGAAGCTCAATGGTCGAACGAAGCTCGACGATCTGAGCGCCCATCGTCGAACGTCGATCGACGTTTTCAATATGATTTTCAAAATCATAATCAAACCCGTAGAAACCTAAATGAAAATAGAAACCCTAGGTTTGTTGACCCATCATCTGCATGGAGAATCCCACCTAGGATATCTCACCCATTAGGTTATCACCCTCAGCCTGAATTTTCATTTATTTCTAGCTTTTCTTATGTGAAAAACAAGGGACCCAAGGTTACCTGGGTCCACACTGTCTAAATAAATGTTTTGCAGGTGAGGGCCTATCCTATCACTCAAAATAAGTGGTATTTGGATAGTGGATGCTCCAAGCATATGACAGGAAATAAAAATCATCTGTCAAAATTCAAAGCTAAGCTCGGCCCAAAGGTTATCTTTGGAGATTCCAGCTGTGGTCAGACAGAAGGCTATGGCAGGATCACAATTGAAGATGTTACTTTCAAGAGAGTTGCATATGTGACTGGACTGAAGCACAATTTGATCTCAGTCAGCCAGCTATGTGATGCTGGTTACCAGGTTTCATTTTCTAACTCTTCTTGTAATATTACTTTAAATAATAATGTTGTTTTAGTAGGCATTAGAATAGGTAATATTTATTTAGTAGATTTCAATTCAACTCACTCTAAAATCTGTTTATTTAATGAAGTAACAATTAATAATAATTCTTTGTGGCATTAGAGGCTTAGTCATGTTAACCTTAAAAATATATCTAGGTTATCTAAACACAACCTTGTTAGAGGTTTACCTTCTTGCCCCTACAAGAAGGAGAGCCTATGCAAGGCTTGTCAGCTAGGCAAGCAAACCAAAAACTCTTTTAAATCAGTAAATAAGAGTGATTCTCTTAGAATCCTGTACTTATTACATTTGGACCTTTTTGGCCCAATAAATGTACAGAGTTTAGGAGGGAAGTATTACACCTTAGTAATTATAGATGACTTCTCTAGGTTCAGTTGGGTTTTCTTTTTGAGAACTAAGGCTGATAACTTCAAAGCCCTTACAGACTTTCTATTATGTGTGCAGACTAAGTACTCTACTCATGTGGCCTTGATCAGAAGTGATCATGGTACTGAGTTTGACTCTCTTCTCATGCAAGAATTCTGTGAGAGAGAAGGTATCAAACATAGCTTCTCAGCTCCTAGAACTCCCCAACAAAATGGGGTAGTTGAAAGGAAGAACAGAACACTCATTGAAGTTGCTAGCACATTGTTGGCAGATGCTAATATGCCTCTCTCTTATTGGGCAGAGGCCGTTAGTACAGCCAATTATGTCTTGAATAGAAGTTTGATACACAAGCTTAAGTGTAAAACTCCTTATGAGTTGCTTAAAGGAAAGAAACCTAAAATTAATTATTTTAGAGTATTTGGTTGTGTAGTGTATATTCATAATAACAATAAAGAATATCTTAGAAAATTTGAAGCAAAAGCTTCAATGGGAATCATGCTTGGATATTCCCAAGTAAGCAAAGCTTATAGGGTTTATAACAAATCAACCTGTAAAATTGAAGAATCTGTGCATGTATCTTTTGATGAGTCTCAGATGTTTTACAAGGAGAAGGAAAATTCTCCTTCCTCTAGTTCATTGCAGGTACCTGATGCTACTCAAGAAATTCTTCAACTATCAACTCTTCAGATCACTGAATCAGACAGTGATGAAGACATTGCAGAAGCTGTTGTTATACCACCAACAGTAGATCAAATTCCTCCTGAGGAATTAATCCCAACTGTTGCTGAAGATCACATCCCACCTGCTGATATTGTCACACTTAGAGATCACCCCACATCTCAAGTGATTGGAGACATATCAGCTGGTGTGCAAACAAGACACCAGTTAAGACAGGATGTGATGCATGCTTGTTTCCTCTCACAGGTTGAGCCCCTCACCTTTAAAGATGCTGAGCTAGATCCCAACTGGATCATTGCTATGCAAGAGGAACTCAATCAATTTGAGAGATGTAAAGTTTGGACTTTGGTTCCAAGACCTAAAGGCCAACTGATCATAGGCACCAAGTGGGTGTACAAAAACAAGTTGGATGCAAATGGAATTATTGTAAGGAATAAAGCAAGGCTTGTAGCTCAGGGCTACAGACAGGAGGAAGGTATAGATTATGACCAAGCCTTTGCTCCTGTTGCAAGGCTAGAAGCAATAAGGATCTTCTTGGCCTATGCAGCCTACATGAAGTTTAAGGTCTTTCAAATGGATGTCAAAAGTGCATTCCTGAATGGTGAGCTTAAGGAAGAGGTGTTTGTTGAACAACCACCAGGGTTTGTTTCTTCAACTCAGCCCTCACATGTGTTTAAGTTGCAGAAAGCTCTTTATGGACTAAAACAAGCTCCCAGAGCCTGGTATGAGACTCTAGCTAGTTTCCTTTTAGAGCACAACTTTACTAGGGGAGTAGTTGATAGAACCCTTTTCGTCAAGCACCACAAGGACACAATCCTGTTAGTTCAGGTGTATGTGGATGATATTATATTTGGCTCCACTGATCCCAAACTTTGCAAAAGGTTCTCTGACCTGATGCACTCTAAGTTTGAGATGAGCAGTATGAGTGTGCTGTCTTACTTTCTTGGTCTCCAAGTTAAGCAAGATGCTGATGGTATCTTCATCTCCCAATCCAAATATGCCAAGGAATTGGTAAAGAAATTTGGGATGGCTGATGCTTCAGCAATGCCTACACCTATGGCTACTAATGTAGTTATTGATTCTGATGATCACGGCAAGCCAGTTGATCAAAAGAATTATAGGGCCATTGTTGGTTCCCTATTATATTTAACTGCAAGTAGGCCTGATATAATGTTTGCTACATGCCTTTGTGCTAGATTCCAGGTCAACCCCAAGGAATCTCATCTGATTCTTCTAAAGAGAATCCTGAGATACCTGAAGGGATGTCCAAATCTAGGACTTTGGTACCCAGCAGAATCAGAATTTGAGTTAATTGGATACTCTGACTCTGACTATGCTGGTTGCAGAGTTGACAGGAAGAGCACCTCAGGAACTTGTCAGTTCCTGGGAGAGAGATTGGTCTCTTGGTTCTGTAAGAAGCAGGCTTCTGTCTCAACTTCAACTGCAGAGGCTGAATATATAGCAGCTGCTAGTTATTGTTCACAGATCCTGTGGATTCAAAACCAGCTTGTGGATTATGGTTACTCACACAAGAACACCAAAATCATGTGTGATAGTACCAGTGCTATCTCAATTGCATAAAATCCAGTGCACCACCCTAGAACGAAGCACATTGAGATTCGGCACCATTTCCTGAGAGATTGTGTGGAAAAGAACAAGATTTGTCTTGAGTTCATATCCACTGAGTTTCAGAGAGGTGATATATTCACCAAGCCCTTAGATGATCAGAAGCATCTGTTTTTTTTAGTTCAACTAGGCCTGATCAATGGACGAGACTAAGTGTGACTATATCTGCCAATGTTGAAACTTGATTGAAGATCGTCGAACGATGATCGAAGATCGTCGAACGGATCAAGCCTATCGTCGACCTCTGGTTAATGATAGCTTATCTGTTTGAAGATCGTCGACCGGCGTTCGAAGATCGTCGAACAGGTCGAGCTTATCGTCGATCTCTGGATGACGACAGCTTGTTGTTTGAGAAGCCAGAAATAGTCGAACGATGATCGACTACTCTGCTTCTGGACCGATCGTCGAACGGCCGTTCGACCATCGGGTCCAGTATCTTTTTAATAGATCGACTATCTCCGATCTAATATAAAGCCGATAGTCGACCTAGGTTAAAAGATCTTTTGTTTTATCGTCGACGGAGCGTGACTTTTCGCATTCTGTCTTCCCGCTTGCGATTTTCGGCCGCTTCGTCTCCCTCGTCGTCTTCCGTCTTCTCCAGCTCCTTCAATGGCGATTTCTACAGCAGTGCTAGCCGTTGTAAAGTTCGATGCAGGTTTCAGCGTCGATTTTGACGCATTCAGTTGCTGTGAAGCAGGGATTGTGGAAATTCTTCAGTTATGCCGAGATCAAGGTCTAGAAAGATTAATGTCTACAAGGATAAAGTTAAATGTTCCCGAGATTAAGGAATGGGCTTTCACTTCTTCCTCCTCTGACGATTTGATGACTGGCACTATTGGCGGAGAAGAGGTAATTTTAACTCCCGCCATTCTGACTGATGTTTTTGGATTGATAAATGATGAAAAAGAATATAAGCAAGATGCTCAAGAGTTTGGAAGAATGCTTACTGAGCTGGGACATGCCGAGGGCATTCCCACGAAGCTGCTCAAGGTCAATTTCCCCTTCAAGATCAAATTTCTTGCTTAGATAGTTGGAAAAGTGCTCCTTGGGAAGCACTCTGCTCATGACAACATTACAAGGCAATAATTTGCACTGATGTGTGCAATTGTTAATCAGAAAAGGATTGATTGGGCAGGAGTTTTGTTCGATTTAATAAGGAAAAAGAACAGTAAGAAAGAGGTTACCCTAGGAAGGGTTATTGGAATTTTCCTGAAGGAAAAGTATCCTCAGCTGCTGGTCTCCGTTGCAACAACCATAAATGCAAGCAAGAAGATGGATCCGAATCTGTTCTCCAAGTGGAAGAGGACGTTTGTGAAGCCCGCTCTCACAGGGGTTGCTCCAGCGACATCAGAGAGCACTAGGACTGATTCAGTCGCTCCTCACCCTCAAGAAGCTGGCTCAGCTCATCTTTCCCTTCCCTCATCTTCTTCTGCTATGCAGTCTGCTTCAGTTGAAGTTCCATCAACTTCAGCTGAAGTACGACTTTCTCCTTCTCCTGTTCGAGAAACAACCACAGTTGTTATCCCTTCTCCTCCTGCATCTCCTATTCCTTCTCATCTGGCTAGGATATCTGCTCCTAGTTTTGATTTGATAGGATCTGAGAGGACTCCAACACCTCGTCAGTCCCCTATTCATTCTCCAGTTCATTCTCCACATCATTCTCCATCTTCTGTTCATTTTCCAGTTCAACAGGAATACATCCCTCCTACAGATCTTCCATCATCTGCAGTTCCCCCACATTCTTTTGAAGTCACCCCATCATTCATATCCAGCATTTTGGAGTTGATTACCCCTTCAATCAAAATCATGATTGAAGAGGCAATTGCTCCACTTGCCTCCTCCATTGCTACTTTAACTACTACCATCCAATCCCTTTCTAAATCTGCTGAGCCCTCTTCTTCCAGGGGCCTGGTTTCAGTTTCCACTGAAATCAGGCGGGGGGAGATGTTCTATGAAGATGTCTCAGAGCTTCCAGCCTCCTCCCTTCCAGCAGATCTTCCAGCGGTGACAGATGTAGTAATGACAGTTCAAGAAGAGATTGCTCCAGCTCAAGAAGAATTAGTTTCAGTGTTATCTGACAAAGAAATATCTGATGCAGTTATACTATCTGAATTTGCTGTAAAAGTTTGTTTAGAAGATCTCACCACTCCCTTGGTTGCCCGTTTCCTAGAAGGCATTATTACATCCTATCTAGATGAATCCTGGGAGTTGGTAAAGTATGAAGGTAATTCACTCATCCGTTTTATTGACGAGTCAATTGATTTGCTAGCTTGTGAATACCTAGAAGGAATGCTTTTAGCTTATTTAGCCGATTTGTGTTCATGAATCTACAGATTATATTAAAGAAGATATAGCTGCTCAAATAGAAGTAGTTGTTCGAGAATCTGTTGCAGATGCTTTAGTTGTTCAAAAAGATATAGAAGATGTTGAATCTAAAAGTCAAGATGAAAAGACTTTAGAAGAAGAGAAAGCAAGAGCTGCCTGGCAGCAAAGAGTACAAGATATTCTGAAAGAGAAAGAAAAGGATTTACAAGTTGAAAAATCAACTGTTTGGGATGATTCCCCAGGACTTGACCTGGATTCCCTTCTGGCTCAGGATGCCATAGAAGAAGAAAAGGAGAAAGCTGCTTTAAAGGAAAAGGCTGTTTCTGAAGCCTATGACCCATATGACAATCCTCCCTCATCTCATTCTGAAGATGAAGAGGATTCAGATTTATCTGAGAATTCAAAGAAAAAGAAAGCTGCACAGAAGAAAAGAAAAGCTGTTGCTCTTCCTGCTCTCAATCGTGATAATGACACTCCATATTATATTCTGAAAGGAATTGACCCCAAGTCAAAAGAGTTTCAACATTGGATGTGGTTCTCCAAGAACCAGCAAAAAGAGAGAAAGAGATCTAAGAGATATGATAGTCCTACCCCCAGATGGAATCCCAGAGGTCCTCCTCCTCCTCCTCCCAGTGCAGGAGCCTCTGGCAACCTTTCTGCTAATCCTTCTGCTCCGTCAGCAAAATCTGCTCCCTCTCAGCCCCTTTCAAGGAAAAGCTCTCAAAGCCACCAAGGGACATCTCATTCTGGTTCTCAAAGGCATGTTACTGAAGTTAAAGAACAAGTAAAGGAGGTTGTGTATCAGAAGCCAACATTTTCACCTCCTCCTTCTCCTAAGAAAAAGATCTCTTCTGGTATTCCAGTTCATGTTGCTAAGGATGCTGCAAAAGGAAAAAGAACCATATTCTCTGAAAAATCTAGCAAAAAGTTTGCTCCTCCATCGTCTCTGGTTATTCAAGAAGTAAAAGACACAGCTGAAAGTTTTTTAGATTTATCAGTTAAGTTTAAAGCTGTTAAGCCTGTTGATACATCTTCTGAAAATGTGTATGAAAGCCAAGAACTAGATCCTGATTATAGGATGGCTAGATTTCTTGAGATTGTTGGCTCAGCTCAAATTCAAAAGCTAAGGCTGAAGGAAAGAATTCTACAGGATTTTCTACAATGTCAAAGTTCAGAATGAAGGAACTAGATAAAATCCAGGTTAGCCCTGAGGTCTTTGACCCTTCAAAGTATATGCAAAGGCACCCAGAAGCAGTTGTTCCAAGGGCTACAGAATTAAAGATTATTGGCGTGCAAGACTTGAAGATGTCTAAGAAAGAGGCCATTGACCCTTTGCGGAAAGTTTCCTTTGTTCCTAGCTCTTCTGACCCTAAGCCAGATTCTGTAGACTCTTAGTTTTGTTTGACTATTGTTATTTATCTGATTGACTGTTAATTGTTTATCTATTTCCTGTATTAATTTTATTGCTCTATAGTTAGTTCTGTGTTTTAGTTTTTGAGAGACTTAACTAAAATAGGGGGAGATTGTTGGTACCCTAGTTTGATTTGAGTTTAGTCTTCTCCTTTTGTCCCTTGACCCAAGAAATATCTATGGTCAATGGTTAGTGGTCTAGCTATAGAGTCCTCGCTTTTCCAGAAAAAGAATTTGGTTAAGTAGTTTGTTCGTTCGACTATAGTCGAACGCCGCTCGACTATCGTCGACTAACTGTTCGACGATCGTCTATCAGTTGCTCGACGTTCTGTCTGCGAGGATAGTTCGACTATCGGTTGATAGTTCGACTATCTGTGTGCTTTGGTAGTTCGACTATCTTCCTTGATAGTTCAACTATCTGATAGCTCGACTATCTGTTGATAGTTCGACTATCTGTCGTTCTCTGATAGCTCGACTATCTGTTGATAGTTCGACTATCTATTCTGCGTTGATAGTTCGACTATCTGTTGATAGGTCGACTATCTGTTTTCGCTTGGTAGTTCGACTATCTGCTTTGATAGTTCAACTATCTGATAGTTCGACTATCTGTTGATAGTTTGACTATCTGTTTGTCTCTGATAGTTCAACTATCTGTTGATAGTTCGACTATCTGTTTCGCTTTGATAGTTTGACTATCTGTTGATAGGTCGACTATCTGATAGCTCGATTATCTTCTAATAGTTCGACTATCTGTTGTGATAGTTCGACTATCTCCATTGATAGTTCGACTATCTGGATCGTTCGACTATCTGTCCGATAGTTCGACGATCTTCGTTCTTCGGTCGACGATCTCAGAGGGTCGTTCGACGTTTTCTGTCTGCCTTTTTATTTTGTATTTATTTATTATATTTAATTATTTAATACATTATCTGGCATGTTATTTCAGTTGTTTTATGATAATATTTCCAGGCAATATTACCTAAGTCAAATCTTTTCAGATAAAGTTGTTTGTCTTATTAGCTGACATTGTATTTTACTTTATCTGTTGTCAGTCCTTTATAGCCGTTAGACTGAAAAGTCTTCCTTTTGCTATAAAGAGTTTATCTCTGATGTGACTTTATTTAGTACCTATATTATCAGATTGCTTCCTGCAGCTTCCTTGAAAAAGGTTTATACCCTTTTATAGAATGTTTTTGCTGCAGAGATTGTTTGTCTTTTTGATATTTGCAGCCCAGGTCTCAAGTTTCAGAAGAAGACAAACAGTTCGAATTGAAGAGAGCCGTTGCTTGTTGCTGCTATAAAAGGAATCCTTTGGAGAAGGATTTCAGCTAGCTAACCAGTTATTCATTTAAGCATTCAAGCCTTCATCAAGACTAAGTTTTCTGCTCTCAGCAATTTCCATTCATCTGAGAAGTGTTAAGCTCTTCTATTCTTCTTCAACCTGAGTTCTCCTATTCTAGGAAGTTTAGACTCAGAGTTCTTTTGAATAATAAGAAGAAGAAGACAGCTGCTTGAAGATTTCTAATTTTATTATTTATTATCTTCTTGTAGTTTTTCCTTCAGATCTTTCTGAAGAGTTTTCTGCACTGAAGCAAGACTTCACCTGGACATTTTTGAGCCAGGGGGAGCCTTGATTCTTTAGAGCTTTCTAGCTCAGTGCAAGTCTTTGCGCTTCTCTAATCTATTTTAAAATAGAGAAGACATCTTAACCTTCTTTCCCCCTCCTGTACAGGGTTATTACTCCCTTCAAAAGTATCCCTTGGTGGCAGGGCACCTGATCAAAAACCTGTGTTTGGTTTTTAGACACCTGATCAAAAGTCTAAAGGGTTTCTGGATCTACCTGAAGCAGATCCTATTGGTGGCAGGGCACCTGATCAAAAACCTGAGTGGATTCCTACCTTGTTGGTAGAAGAGTGGACGTACCCAAGTTGTTTGGGGAACCACTATAAATTCCTTGTGTCGTCTGGATTGCCTTGTTTAATTCCTGCATTGTGGCTGTGATTAGATATAACTAGGTTTGCTAGTTGCTGATTAGGATTTCCAAGCCTTAACTGTAATTACAGTTAGCTTGAGTTTGTGCACAACACTTGTGTTAGGCTTTAGGGTTATTTCTATATCTATAATCTTTTCATTCCGTATTTCACTCCAAGGGAGTTGGGTATACCATTAAGTTTTGTCTAGTGCAAAATTTGATAACTCTATTCACCCCCCCCTCTAGAGTCGTATCTATCCCTTCACTTTCAGTATCCAGAGCTCCCTACCGCATGGCCCCAAGGGAGCTGGCAGAATTCCGGAGTCAGCTGCAGGAGTTGGTGGAAGCCGGGTTTGTTCGGCCGAGCTCTTCGCAATGGGGAGCCCCAGTGTTGTTCGTCAAGAAGAAGGACAGAACACTCAGGTTGTGTATCGATTACCAGGCGTTGAACCGACTAACAGTCAAGAATACCTATCCTCTGCCAATGATAGACGAGCTGTTCGACTAGCTGGAGGGAGCCCACTTCTTCTCGAAGTTGGACTTGAGATCGGGCTATTATCAATTGCGGATCCGAGAGGAAGATATACCGATCACTGCATTTAGTAGTAGGTATGGACTCTACGAGTTTACCGTGATGCCCTTCGGGCTCACGAATGTGCCGTCAGCATTCATGACTCTCATGAACCGGGTCTTCAAAACATATCTAGATATGTTTGTCATCGTTTTCATCGATGACATCCTCATTTACTCAAGGACTGAGGAGGAGCACGCGAGGCATCTGACGCTGACCTTGGAGAAGCTACGGGAACATCATTTATATGCCAAATTCAGCAAATGCCAATTCTGGCTGAAGGAGGTGGCCTTCCTCGAACACGTTATTAGTGGAGCAGGTTTGGCAGTAGATCCAGCCAAGATTCAGGCAGTCCGAGATTGGCCACAGTTGAAGACAGCTACAGACATACAGATCTTCCTAGGACTTGCCGGCTACTATCGGAAGTTCGTTGAGGGTTTTTCTAGACTTGCCCTCCCACTTACCTCTCTGACGAAGAAGGAGACACCGTTTGTCTGGACCCCATAGTGCGAGACGGCGTTCCAAGAGCTGAAAGGTCGACTCACTTCGGCCCCGATACTTGCCCTCCCCTCGGGGAGAGAAGGGTTTCAGGTATATGTGGATGCCTCCTACCAGGGCATGGGAGCAGTTTTGATGCAAAAGGGACATGTGATCGCGTATGCCTCCCGCCAGCTAAAGAAACATGAGCAGAACTACCCAGTTCACGATCTAGAGATGGGAGCGGTTATATTTGCATTGAAGGTCTGGCGGCACTACCTCTATGGTGTCCACTACGACATATTTTCAGATCATAAAAATCTGAAATATGTGGATATGTAGAAGGAACTGAATATCCGGCAACGCAGATGGGTGGAGTTTCTAGCGGACTATCAGTACGAGATGCACTACCATCCGGGTAAGGCAAACGTGGTGGCTGATGCACTGAGCCGGAGAGCTTCCACTTCTAGAGAAGGGCCCCAGCTTATGTCCATGGAGCTACTACAGAGTTTTGAAGAGATGCATATAACTCTGGTATCATCTGATGACCCTGAGCTGTACGAGGAGTACCTGGCCACTACAAGCACCACATATGATATATATGACAGAGTCAGAGATTGGCAGAGGCGGGATGCCAAGCTAGAGCCTATTTTCCGGTCCTTGGAGGCAGGCTCAGCTGGGGACTACATGATACGAGATGATATGATATGTTTCAGAGGTCGGACTTACATACCGGATGGAGGCCAGATTCGGGAGGACATCATGGCCGAGGCTCATCATAGCAGATATTCTATACATCCCGGGATCACTAAGATGACGGCGGATTTGAAGAAGACTCTATACTGGCCGGGCATGAAGAAGGACATCACCTACTTCGTGACCCATTGCGAGGCGTGCCAGTTAGTGAAGGCAAAGTGCAGACATCCCGCTGGTTTATTGCAGCCACTCACGGTGCCGGAGTGGAAATTTGAGGATATCGCGATGGACTTCATCCATGGCCTCCCTCGATCACGGGCGAGAAATGATTCTATCTGGGTAATCGTTGACCGACTAACGAAGGTGGCTAGATTCATCCCGATCAGAAAGGAGGATACTGTCAGAGTACTGGCACGAAAGTTCATAGAGCAGTTTGTGCGATATCATGGGGTGCCCAAGACGATCGTATCGGATCGAGATGGACGATTCACGTCCAGGGAGTGGAGGTCTGTACAGACATACTTCGGTACTCGACTGGCTTTCAGCACGACCTTCCACCCCCAGACAGATGGGAAGACAGAGCGCACCAACCGGACACTAGAGGACCTGTTGAGACTGTGTATTGTGGACCGTGGAGAGCCTGGGAGAGGATGTTTCCCCTAGTGGAGTTTTCGTACAATAATAGTCATCAGTCCAGTATACGGATGGATCCATATGAGGCATTGTATGCGAGGAAGTGTAGGACTCCGTTGTCTTCGATACAAGACGAAGATCCGAAGACTGTGGGCACGGACTTTATTGAGGATACTGAGGCACAGGTACGGCTGATACAGGATAGAATGATGGAGGCATAGAGCAGGCAGGTGAAATATTATGACACTCGACATCGTTTAGTGGAGTTTTAGGTAGAGGATCGGGTGTTCTTGAAGATCCGGCCGATGCATGGGATTTCACGAGTACGTGTTCGACGGAAGAAGCTTAACCCGAGGTACATGGGGCTGTTCAGGATCCTGGAGCGGATCGGTCCCCTAGCTTACCGGCTAGAGCTGCCACCGGAGCTGGCCGGCTTGCACGACGTCTTTCACGTGTCTTCACTCAGGAGGGCTCTACTACGCCCGGAGTTGCAGATTATAGCCACTGATGGGCCGGTAGATTCGGATCGATATGTACATTTGGAGCCAATACGGATCGACGACAAGGGGATACGAGTCTTGCACCGCAAGAAGGTCCCGCTAGTCAAGGTCTTGTGGAGGAACCACGGACGAGAGGAGCATACTTGGGATCCACAAGACCTAATGCAGGAAAGATATCCAGAGCTATTTAATCAGGTATACCTCGCAACTACTCAAGTGGTTTTAGCATTCTTCCTAATTGCTTTTACTCGTAGAATCATCTCAAAGGATAGAGACTAATCCTTTTTGTTTATTGGGGCTAGTCCTTATTTTGTAAGCTAGTAGGCGTGTCAACTCATTTATAGGATGTTGCACTTTAGTTTTGCCGATAAAAAAACCCCGTAGGCTTAACTTTAATTTCGGGGACGAAATTTTTATTTTGTTTATTGGGATTTGTAACATCCCATTTCTGACTAGACCCCTAGGAGTGATTTTGTCCTAACTAGGACAGGACAAACCCTTAGAGAACCAAGAAGAACCAAGTGAACCTAGGGTTTCGGTTGAGTGTCACTTGGTCTACAAATTGTAAAAACCAGAAACCCTATAATTGGAGGGCCAAGTAAGTCCAACCTAAGTGGACCCTAGGGTAGGTCATAGGGTAAACCATAGGACCCATGTTGACCCCAGTCAATACTTTGACCTAATTAGCCAGAAATGACCCTAAGCCCTATTCCTTGGGTTGGGTCCACCCAAACTAACCCAATGCCACCAAATGGGTCAAAGACAACTCATACCCCATAGGGAGGAGAAAAATGGGTTTCATGCATATATATTTTGAGAATTAACCTAGGAGAGAGAACTTGGATAGAATAGGAGAGAGAAAGGATATTTTTGAGTGATATTGAGTTTGGGCCCACTTGGGCTCATGCCATCAGCCTACACATGGGCTGGCCGACCCCTTTAACCAATTTAGGAGGAGTGGGAGCAAGTGGGGCCCACATTGCATGCTTGGAGACAAGCCCAAGCCCAAAACCGACACTACCTAGCCATATTGCTTCATACCCTTCTCCCCACTCATTCCCTTAGCCCACACATGGGCTGGCCAACCCATTTAACCCAATTAGGAGGAGCTTGAACGAGGGGGGCCCACCATGCATGCATGACTGATACAAATAAGGTAACCCGCTGTAACATCCCATTTCCAACTAGACCCCTAAGAGTGGTTCTGTCATGACAAAACCCTAGGAAGCCCAAGAAAGAGTCAAGTGGACCTGGTAGTGTGGATAGGGCCACTACAACAAAGTCGCTGTATGGTGACGTTTTTTTATAACTTTTGTGACGATTTTAAAGCGTCACGATAGTTTTCGTGACGTTTATATAAACGTCACTAAATCGTCACGATTGTGGCCGTCACCGTAGCTCATTGTGACGCTTTCAAAAAAAAACGCCGTGATTGGAATGTACTATATCGTGACGTTTTTTCCCAAAAAAATGTCATATTTGGCAATTGCTCTATAGTGACATTTTTTCAAAAAAACGTCATAATTGACAGTTGTTCTATCGCGATACTTTTTCAAAAAAATGTCATGATTGCTCTATCGTGACACTTTCAAAAACGTCAAAAAATAATAATTCCACCACGATTTTGTTTTTTACAAAACGTCGACGCAATTAAAAATCTATTATAACATTTTTTAAAAAAACATAACATTGTATTTTAAGGAAAGAAATTTTAAAAAATAGAAATTTATGATAATTTAAACTCCAAAAATTAATTTAGCATCTAAAATCTTAATTAAAATTATAAATATTATTTTTAATATATTATTTTACATATTTTAAATATTTTTGAGAGTAATACTAAGATATATTAAGAGAGATTTGCAACATGTTGTCCAAATAATGAGAACTTGAGTTCTACAAAACAAAATAATTAAAATACCTACATATTATATCCTCATTAAGATTGAATTATATAAACATGCAGAAGATCATATTAATGATAAACAAACTTGTTCCAAGTAGCATAGCTTGCAAAAAAACATAATCACTTAATATATACATTGTTTTCAATACAAAAAAACAACAAAAACAAAACAAGAACTATGAGCCTTCAAAATTTTCTTCTTTAATCATTAGCTTCATTGACATTGAAACAAGCATGATGGACATTCAACTTCATTTGTACACCATCTCCCACATCATCTTTTCAAACTTTAACCATAACAAATAAAATTGATCAATTGCCTGCATAACAAACAAAATTGAAACACAAGATTAAATATTTATTCTAATTGTATGTAAGGTTAACATAAATAACTTGAAAAAACAATATAATAATGTGAAGAAGAAAATATAAAGAGCCCACAATATGTATCCATAAAATACTGGCAGTAGTTTTAATCAAATTGGTGGTAACAACGCCAGCAGTTTGTGCCAAACTGCGGGCAGCAGTTTGTGCCAAACTTGACACAGACTGCTGCCAACAGTTTGTGCCAAACTTGACACAAACTGCTGCCAGCAGTTTGTGCAAACTGCTGCCAGCAGTTTGTGCAAACTGCTGCCAGCTGTTTGTGCAAACTGCTGGTCCAGCTGTTTGTGTCAAACTGCTGGTCCAGCAGTTTGTGCCAGGTTTGGCACAAACTGCTGCCAGTAGTTTGTGCCAAATCGGGCACAAAATGACAGCAGTTTGTGCCAAACTGGGCACAAACTGTTGCCACAGTTTGCGCAAACTATTGCTAGCAGTTTGCGCAAACTTCTTTGCGCAAACTGCTGCCATCAAATTAAAGAGAATGAGTGGTGCAAATCACAACCAATAACGATGAATTTTAAAATAGAGCAAGCTAGACTTTCCTATTATTTGAGGGCCATTACTTAATACGCGCAAGAAAATGAGCAGTGCAAATCACAACCAATAACACAAGAATAAAATAACCCAGTTCATACAAGAATGATGAAAAACAAGAAGACCAAACAATAAACACCCAATGGGGGGACCGCAGGTGTAGAAGCATAAGATTCGGTGATTGTTGGAGCAGCGGCGGAAATTCGGGGAGGTTAGGAATGATGTATGGTTGCTAATTAAAGTGGGTAAGGGTAGAGTATGTGGGATAATTTGATGGGGAATGACATGTGGAGGTGGGGGTGAGCAAGGGAGTATGAGGAGATGGAGGAGCCAGGTCCTAAAAGGATGGTTAGAGGCAAGTTGGATGGTGCTGGAAGGTACGACTAAGGGGGTGGTGGCTGACAAGTGCCAAAAGGAGGAGGAGACGACATGCGGCTTTTATAATAGCAGCCAGCTGGTGTTCTAGGGGGGAGTTTGTGTGGTGGAATGGTCTTGGGATGAGGGGGAAGTCGGTAGGCAGCAAGGATAAACAAGGAAAACAAAATGAAATACCAAGGAGTCAAGACTTAGGCTTCGTAGAATTGGCGAGAAGAATTTGCAATAATGATGCATTCTCCATCACATCCAGAGATACACCTTAGTGTGGCTCCTTATTTCTGTTGGGTATTTTCTGGTTTTCTGCATTATATTACCATGTATACTTTTATTTTTGCATGTGAATGTCACACGTTTGAAGACGGCTTATTGGATTGACCGGCAAGTAAGATCATGAATAGAAAAGACCATACTTTAGGATAATTAAAAAGAGAAAGACAAGCTTTAATTGTTCAAGTAAAGAATAAAATAAAAGAATAAGGATATTATTATTCATCAAGGAGAATAATTTGATTAAGGAAAAAAGATTCATCTTTGGAATATTAATGATAGCAGATAAAAAATATTGGGAATTATAAGTTGGCTATAAAAACAGGTCGTGTTCTTCTAAACAACAATACATGAATTCCTAAATTGCAATACACACAGGAAATTTGTAAGGAAACAACAATACATAGTTCCTAATCAACAATACGTACAGGAAATCAGTAATACATACAAGAAATCAACAATAAACCGGAAGAAATAAACACCAAGGCTTTATTTGGTGCGGTGGTGGCGGGCGGAGACATCGAGTGGAGAAGCAGTTTTTGAACTACAGGGGGAGAGGCGGGGATTGAAACGGAAGAAACCTGTGGCTTTTCCTCCTTGCTGTGGGAGGAGACGCGACAAACGCCCGGCGAAGCCATTTGTTTACCCGCTGTTCCAGCGGCGTTTGTGGGAAACACCCAGCGAAAATGACAAAACAAATGAAGCCTAAATAGCAATACAGAAAATCTGGAAATTCAGATTTCTGGAATTCTATCAAGTAAAATTCTTCCTTGTAATGCAAATTAATCAATACTCAGGCAATGAATTTTATTAGCTTACACTTTCAGTAAAGAAATATAGTCGGAGTAATGATTGTCAAGGATGATGGAGTTGGAATTGATACAGCTATCAACTGATTTGAATATAGATGATTCCACTGTGGAAATTCCATCCTCCCCTTGGTAACAGTTCAATGATACAGTTTTTGGCTCGGTTAATTTTCTCTCACCAGTCTACCAGCCTATGGAGAATGGAAGCCCTGCACGTATAGAATAGAATAGAAAATTGGTGGTCGAAAGCTTCCTAGAGATAGAAATAGAGCGTTTATATATCTAAGAAGAAGAAGCTTGTGTGTGAGAGAGAATTAGTATTGTGTCTTAAGAGCAACTACCCCAAAGCTGACGTCATCACTAGCAAGTATGAGATTAAGCGATGGGTTTGAGTTTGATGTCTTACTTTGTGAGTTGGTGGAGATTATTGGAATGGATGGTAGGATTCTGTTTGGGGTTGATGACAATTGCAAGATGTGAGTGTACTAATGGGAGTTGTGAGATTACAGAGAAACTTGTAGTTGGAGAGATAACAGGGAAGAAGACGGAAACATTCAACAGAGAAGCAGGTGGTGGTTTTGATGTGTTCGGAGATTTCAATTATATGAGAGTGAATAATAAAGTAGAATTCAATTCTGTGTATGTAGTTCCCCTTATATTTGCATGAAAGGGTGCAAATTGAATCAAATGAAGTCAATATTAGTTCATTAATCTTAGTTACAATCTGATATATATATATATATATATATATATATATATATATATATATATATATATATAAAATTACCAAAACTTTCCCTGGAAGTTAGCATAATTACAGGTTGCACCACTCTTATTTTTGATATTTCAAAAACCTCCACTGGAAGTTTACATTTCATAACATCTATGCACAAAAGTATCCCCTTGGAGTAAATCTTCCGGGGGCCTTTTTGTGCATGAAAGTTATGAAATGTAAACTTACAAGGTAGGTTTTTGTAATTTCAAACTAGGGGTGCAACCTATAATATAGCAAACATAGAGGAGACGTCTCAGTATATAGAAGTTATATTCCTAATCACTAGTTTTAACTATCCTCCTCTTTGCTAATGGCAGCTTAGCTGTGGTTATGGCCTTCTAGGAATTTTTGCTTGCTTGAAGGTATTGTTTTCCTCCCCGAAAAATTTCATGATTGTTACACCTTTCAATGTAAAGTCATTACAAAGGGTAAAATTGAATATCATAATCATTTTCCATTCAATTGAATCTCAAAAATAAATAGAAGAAGAGAGAAACCAAACCTTGATTCGAATTGATATTTGTAGTAGGAGATGGTGTTGGGGTGTTGTTAGGGGTAGTCTCATTTATATTTGATCTTTGAATAGAAGCCATCATTCTCAAGAATACCAATATTTCACAATGTCAACAAATTGGCTCTCTGGCATATCTGTAGGACCACCTCGTGCAATAAGTGCTTCCGGAGTGCCCAATGGATCATAATATTACTTTTTAAAAGTTGACTTCCAATTCCTAAAACTCTCTCTTATAATTTCCATGATAAGTTTTTTGTCTGTCTCAAATACGAGAAATCTTTGCTGCATGAATAAAACATTAAGCTTATACAGTTATTGTTATATTCAATGAAATCATGTTTTTTGCTTATGTGCACACACTTACCTTAACCATACTCCATGCAGTTTCCTTGCTATACTGGGACACATGCGTCCAAGATAGAGGGGTCATTGGAAATAATGATGTATTTCGTGCAAGTGTCCCTAAGAATGATGAAAGTTGAGGTGCGCCACTTCCAACAAATTGCCCATGTTTGTTTCTCTCCAATAAGATAACTTTATCAGATGGCATAAGATGAATATCCTTAAATGTTGTTACTCCTCGTAACTTTTTACTTATATTTGTACCTACATATACAAAAACTTTGACTATTCTACTTGCATTTATTGAAAATCATATAAAGAAAAACATGTATTATTTACCTGGGGTCTCTAGGACTTCATTACTAAAATTGACAGCTTCTTGATCACTATGTTGATTCTCATCAGAGCTTTCATCTATTGAAAAATAATGTGTAGTTGTTGGATCATGTAGTGGTTCCTTGTGAGCATTTGAAGTGCTCACATAAAGGCCACCGCTAACACCTTTGTGTTGATCTTTAGCTAGAGAGTTATCCCTTGAAACAAATAATTTTCTTGGAGCAAATGTTCTTTTAGGAGCCATCAAATATCTGCATGATAAATAAATCAAGTATTTGCAAGATAACATGATTTGTTCATTGTTATACACTAGTAATACAGCTAATATAGAAAAATTACTCCTCAGGTAGATCAAAATGAAAAATCACTCAAAAATTTTAAGATTGAAATTAAAATAACAGATGCACAAAAGATGTACAAATCAATCATAATAGCAACACATAATTGAAAAATAAGAAATTACCTTGATAGGATAAATCTCCAACAATGACATGAGGATGCAAAAAGAGGTTTATTATGTTGGTAGTCATGGAATGGACATAATCATCCCACTTGGAGATTATAAATTGGCTTCTCTTTGCCCAACTATAGGCTCAACATCTGTTCTAACCATCTCGGTGTCTTCATCATCATCTTGATATAAATTTTGAATATTGTGTATGTTATCACTAACACATTGAATAAAGTTTCCATGATCATCAACACTTCCAGCTTCAAATTCTCCCATTTCATACTCATCTCGTGGTAACATCCTCATGACCAATTCCCAATTTGATTGTTTAGGATCACGAATATAATAAACCATTCTTGCTTGAGAAGGAAAAATATATGGGTCATGTTCAAGTGTTGCTCCTGTATGTATCAAATTTGTGAAATTAACCAATGTGAACCCATATAAATCTTTCTTCACACCCACATTCTTTGCAGGATTAACCCAATCACATTTAAAAAGCATCACTTTAGCAAAGTCAAAGTAATCCAGCTCTATGATCTCAGTTATTCTACCAAAATACTCTATATCCTCTTGAAGCCCAACATAATTAGACATAACTTCAACTCCACTATTTTGCGTCCTCTTGTGAATCTCACTGCTTACAATTCGAAAAGAAAACCCATTTATATTATATCCTTTGTAGCTACGAACAATAGAGTTTGGTCCGAGGGCTAATTGTCGTAATTGAGTGTCATCAACAATTGCACCATCACGATTAACCTGTTATGATAAAATGAAAACATAATTCATTTGTAGATATAAGTACAAGCACAAACATGCGCAAATTAATGTACATGCATATGATGATTCTTACTCTTTGTTTAAACCATTCTGAGAATTCTTTATGAAGTAGATTCTCCAAGCGGTCCACATCAATACATAAGGGTTGGTGGCGATTCTTCAATTCTTCTCGAAGTTCGCTATTAAAACAATACTAATTAATGCACATTTCAAGAATAAATAATCTTCATCATGGTTTTAAGGTTTATTAAAACTTACCTTCGAAAAATTTCAAGCTCTGCACAGTTGAACAAAATATATCGATGAGCTTGCATAAGGCTAATTGGATCTAGTGCCTTCAAGACAGCGCCCCTTGTTGCACTCCCAACTTGTGGAAGCATCCTAAATGCTGGAGTTGGAGACGTAGAATTTACACTATTACGACTTGGTCGATTAAATCGAGTCTCTATCCCTTCTAAGAACCGAGAACAAAATGTCAAAGTCTCTTCCGCTATATAACCCTCTGCTATAGATCCTTCTGGTTTTGCTCTATTTCGTACATATTTTTTATAATGTCCAAGTTCCCTCTCGATGGGATACATCCATCTAAATTGTACTGGGCCACCCAAAATAGCTTCTTGTGAAAGATGAACCATGAGATGAATCATTACAGTCAAGAATGAAGGGGGGAAAATTATTTCGAGTTGACATAAAGCCACTATAATGCGATCTTCAATCTTCAATAAATCAGAAACATTTAGTTTTTTGGAACATAATTCTCTAAAGAACATAGAAACTTCCATCAATGGTGTCACTATATGCCTTGGTAACACTGATCGTAAACCAATCGACAACAATTGTTGCATTATAATGTGATTATCATTGCTCTTTAAGCCTTGTATTTTGCATTGCTTCAGTTTAACACAACGCGATATATTGGAGGCATATCCATCAGGAACTCGTAATGACTTTATCATTCCTAAAAAGATATCTTTCTCCATCTTACTCATGGTGAAGCAAGCTGGAGGAATAATCTCGGTGTCATCATCTCTTTCTTGGATCCATAGATGTTTTAGAATCCCGAGATCCTTGCAATCCCTTCTAGCACGCACATTATCCTTGGATTTGATCGGGTCACCCAATATAGTGTTCAAAATATTATCACACACATTTTTTTCTATATGCATCGTATCAAGACAATGTCGGAGTAAATTTGTCTTCCAATAGGGAAGTTCAAAAAATATACTTCTTTTTTTCCAATACTTAGTAGGTCCTCCCGAATTATTTTCTCTACCAAACACAACATGAAGATGTTGGGTTTCCTCTGACACTCTTCGTCCATTAGGAGGTTTTTACTACAAATACGCATTTCATGTCGACCAAACTTTCTTGCTTTCCGATATGGATGATCAACTGGCAAGAATCGACGATGAGCCTGATAAACAGTTTTTTGACTATTCTTTAGCCAACATGATTGAGTGTCCAACCCGCATGATGGACATCCAAGTTTGGAATGTGTGTTCCATCCTGATAGATTACCAAGCGCGGGAAAATCACTAATAGTCCATAATAGTGCTGCATGTAGTGTAAATTTTTTCCCATCTAAAACATCAAGGACTTCTACCCTCACTTTCCATAACTCATTCAACTCTTTTATTAGTGGTTGTAGATACACATCGATGTTATTTCCAGACATCTTTGGCCCGGGTATCAAACCCGACATGATAATAGATCTTTTCTTCATGCACTCCCAAGGTGGCACATTGTATATCACTAGCATAATTGGCCACGTATTATGTGTGCTGCTAAGATTACCAAATGGATTGAATCCATCAGTAGCAAGTCCTAAACGAATATTTCGAGGATCATTTGAGAACTTTTTGTGGCGTTGATCAAATTCTTTCCATGCCAAGCCATCTCTAGGGTGATGCATTAAACTGTCATGATTAAGATCTTTGGCATGCCACTGTATCATCTCAGCAGTTTCCTTGCAAAGAAATAGTCGCTCCAAACGTTCTTTCAATGGAAAATACCGAAAAACTTTTTTGGGTGTCTTCCTCACAATGATCACATCTTGTTGCTTACGTTTTCTCGATCGGTGAGTCAATTGATCGTCTTGTACATCAACCCATCGTGATTGTCCACATATATGACAAGAATTGTCATTTTTATGTATGTCCCAAAATAATGAACAATCATTTTCACATGCATCAATCTTAATATATTTGTGGCCCAATTTAGATGTGACTTTCTTGGCCTCACGATAGTTAGCCGGCACTGATTTATATCCGTCTGGCACCGCACCTTGTAGAACTTTCAACAACATATCAAAATGTACATCACTCCAATTTCCAAGTGTCTTAATATGCAGGAGATTCAATAAGAAGGATAATTTTGTGTACTCTTGACATCCTTCCCATAGTGGCTTATTTTCCTCTAAGAGAGTGGTGTATAAATTATCCGCATCTGCATTAATGGGAGCTTGAGGATTCTCAAAATGTGTGTTTATGCCGATATCATCATAAAGTAATTCTTGTTCATACAAACTCTCATTGTTTGTTAAATTAGGAATAGCAGCATGTAGAAGTTCATTCATCTGATCACTAGAGTTGTTAGTATGGTTCAAAGATCCTATAATTAAAGGACGATTATTATTTTGTAAGGCTCCATTATTAATTAAACGTCCATCATGGTATATCCATTCTGTGTAGTTCTCCATAATACCATTCCATACAAGATGCCCCTCTACCACATCTCTATCCCACTTCTTTAGATTTACACACTTTTTACAAGGACATGGGCACTTCTCACTAATTGTTGTATATGAATAGTATGAATCTAGCAAATATTTTACGCCATCTAAATAAGTCTTCGAATGTCGTAACTCTCTCATCCATCTTCTGTCCATTGTTAATAATAAATCGGATTAGCACCTATATAAAAAAATAACACAATTAATAAAGATTATAAATCAGACATTGGAAGAAAATGAAAAAATACAACATAAAACAAAAAAGCCACTTGAGGGACTGGTTGGTGATAATAAATGTGTTACTTCAGCTACTGCTAGAGACAATCTTCTTGGAAGGGTAGAAAGAAAAATACTAAAAGTTTGAAATCTGATGGTGCTTCGGATATAGTGGCAAAAATATAGGTCTTTTAGAGCCTGAAAGGGAGATTAAATTTCAGCCATTTGAGAGATAGGTTGGTGATAGTACATGTGTTATTTCAGCTTCCACTAGTAAGGATTTTTCCGGTACCTATCTTTCTAAAAGGGGAAAATCTACTAAATCACAGCTTAGTGCAAAGATAAGCACACCACAAAAAACTGCTCTGTCTTCAGGTAATAAAAGAAAGTTTGAAAAACACTCCAATGGAGAAGGAACGCTCACTTGCTAAGAAAAGAAAGTTTGACACCATCTTTGTGTTTTTAATACATCAAGAAGCTTTGTAAAGTCGGGGCCTAACTTCAGAATTTCCCCTAATTCAATCTTGAAATGTCTACTGACGTAGATACGTTCTGCTGACATCTCATAATTTTTTTATTATGCGCTAAAACATATAAAAAATATAATAATAGACTCTCTAATTAAAACATTTTGTATCTCTTAGTAATCCTCGTCTAATCAAAATGTTGCATAAAGTTTCAAAAGAGCTTCTATTCATACGAAGTTGGTTAAAACAGTTCACATTCGTCCCACTATTTAATCAAACAAACAACACCCTCCTTAAAATAGTCTTAGCATCGTCCTCTACAAGACCTCTTGCAACCCTGGGTTTCATCAAAACTACAATGGCTGTAGCAAGAGCAGCTGCCACAATTGCTCTCCTACGTCTATTTGATTCTTTATTTTGTCCATCCAAATATATGCAAAAATTGCAACAATAATTAAGCACATAAAAACAACTACCCAAATATGCACACACACACTTACACACACATATACACATACACAAACACAAACACACATACACAAACACTTTCATCCACACCATATATGAAACTAATTGCAGGAATATATGAAACTACTAGAAGGCATTATATAAAACTACTAGAATGTATTAATATTATATGAAACTACTAGAAGGCATTATAAGAAACCACTTTCATCCCAACTGTCATTACAGGAAGAGGAGACACTGAATAGAGGTGAATGATTAGGTTTGTAGTTTTCTACTAAACAATTTATTTGGTTTTATTAAAGCCCTAAATTTGATTAACTGAATAAAACCGCCAAACTGAAACATGCTCTAGATGAAGTATCATGATTCATCAAAACAAAATTACAACTGATATTACATGCATTTACAACCTACTCCAAAAAAACCCTATCAAAAAAATATCTCAAATCAACTCAATTAGAACCATTCCAAACTCAAACACAATTATAAGCCAAACCAAACTGATCAGAAACAAATAACTGGTTTCATAAAGAGTTCTGCTTGAAATTTTTTGGGATTTTTAATCCGAATTGAATGGCTTTGCCTGGTTTGGTTGCAAACCATGTGTTTTTTGAATCAAACAAAATCATGCCAACCCCTATATTTGGATGTTGTTCTTTTGGCAACTGTTTAGGATATATGCAACAATTAAATTGAATTAAGCGTGTTGGTATAATAATTGCTTCATAAGGAGTTCTTTGCAACTCATGAGTCATGTTCAAATAACTATATTTGTATCAGATACAAGCAGAACTGACAGCTCAAGGGGAAAATACTAGAAAACTAAAATGAAGAAGTATATTTTAGCCTTACTCCAAAGAAAAGATAAATCATTAAACATCTGTAGATCTGGAAAAGAAAACCCTGTAAATTAGAAGCTAAATACAAAAATCAAGATCAGAAACAAGAGCTTCGAAGCAAAGAGAAAGAAAGAAGATGATTGGAAACTCGCAAGGATCTTTTTTGAATCGCCAAATCGAATAAGATTTCAAACGAGGGCGAAAATTTTGCAGGGAGCGAGTGAAACCTTCCCCAGTTGGATCAACAGATGTAGAAATAAACAAAAATACCTCTTTTTTTCAAAGTGGAGCAAAATCAGACGGATTCAGAGGAGAAGAGAGGTCGCGATGGCTAGGGCACGAAGAAGAGAGGCCGTGATGCCCTTGCCACAACGAGTTTGGAGGAAGAACATGTAGGTCGAAAGTCCTTCATCGTTGTTGTCGAGCAAGAGAAACGCCTTCACCATCGTTGTCAAGCAGGAGAAACTCTTTCACCATCACCGTCGGCGTAAGTTGCTGCAGGCGTGAGGGAGGGCGCAGCGCAGAGGAGAGAAAGGATCGACTAAATAAATAAACCGTCATTTCCTATATTAAACCCTAATGAATTTTGGGGGGAAATATTTTAACTTCCCTCCAAAATTTTACTATTATCATATATATAATTTTTTATATTTCAATAATTAGTAAAGATTACAAAAGAAGTCTTCTAAAATGCAATATTAATATATTAAAAAAATTTGGGCCCGGGCACTGACCTCGAACAGAATCGGGGGCGTTGCTCACTTGATCTCTGTCCACAAATCAGTGAAACCTGTTGGAAAACCGGAGCACCGAGAAGATCAATCCGAACGAAAAATAAATAAAACTAAGCAACCACAAACAACAAGATTTACGGAGGTTCACCCGAGCGGGAAACTGATTTTGTTTCGGGGGCGTTGCCCCCGAGCCCCCACCGGGGACGCTGTCCCCTGGACCCCTGCCCGCTGTCCGGTCAGCGGGACCATGACTTAAGTGACCAAATGGACTTGTGGGCTGCCATAGGACATGTAGGAGCCAAAAAAATTCAGGCTTGGTGACTAGGAGAGAGAAAGTCACCCATGGAAGAGAGAGAAAGAGAAGAAAAAAAAGGGAGGAGGACTTTTGGGCTCATCCTCCCCCTCCCCAACCCCTCCATTCACTCCTCTAGGACAAGGGAAGCAGCCCCAATTCAACCAGCTAGCTTTGACTGGTGTGATCCATGCTTCATCGCCTACCTACCATGGCCGAAATCTTTGACCAAGGAAGCCAATAATGGCAATGGAGCTTGCAGCCAACTACCACCCCTATTCTCCTCTTTAAAAGGTTCACTGGACTCCAGGGATGAATTCCCACCAGTTTCCTGAAGAAGCCAAGCCCTGTTCTGCATTTTTGATCAAACCGACCACCGCCGGCCACCACCATGCCAATCCGGCGATCAGCCCGGCTACAGCCGCCACCACAGGTCCTCCTCCATCCCTTCTTGCATGGGTAGATCGTAGACATCATTAGGGCCAAGGTTGGGGCTCAATCGAGCCCAATCCGATTTTGAATTTCATGGTTTTCGGCCGAAATTTCCGATTGGTAGAACCGCCGGAACAGTGCTTCCCGGCGGCCCAGCCGCCGCCTGGAGATAGCCCCGACCACCACGAAGGTGTCGGCGGCGGTGGCAGGCCGGGGAGGTGGCCGGAGCGACGACGACAACCGCTGGAAGTTGGCCCAGGTGAGAGTAATCTGGGCCGTCGGCTGGAGGAAGGAGATGACCAGATCCCGTCCATCACGCGTCAAGATTCGTGCAGGATGATAATTTTAAACTATATGATATGATTTGATTAATATCATTTTTTGTCACAGTTTTTATGTTTAATGTTATTAATTAATAAAAATAGTTAGAGTACTTTTCATAGAAAATGATCAACACCACAAATGTAGCCCTATGGGTCTACTTTCAAACAAAATTAGTTTGAACCAATTTGGGTGACTGGTTTGACCAGGGCACTCATTTTGGTGGGGTCTATACAAATGATTAGGCAGTCATTAAACTAGTTGCCCACACTTCATCCTTAGTCCAAATGGTCTGAAATTTTGGCAGGAAGTCACACTACCCTATATCTAGACTCTGCCCAAAAATGGGAATTTTTGGGAATATTTTCCTATAGCTTTGTAAATAATTTAATTATGTTAGGGTAAATTAAATTATGGGTCAAATGAAGTCCAAATTCATCCAAATTTTTGTGGCATGTATATGAGGTCAATATAGACCTCTGGTTAAAATTTTATTAAGTTTGGAGTTGATTTGAATGGGATTCAAGCAAACCCTAGCCTTGCCCTAAGAAGGGTATTTTGGTCCAAAATGTAATTTTGGCTTTTAGTGTCCAATTCACCTCAACAGAGGTTCAAATTTGGTACACTGGTTTGGCATGACAATATACACCTCCCAATGAAAACTTTGGGGCATTGGAGTTGATTTGGCCCAAGATCCTAGGTCAAACCCTAAGGAAGGGCTTTTGTACCTTGTGAAGGGCATGTGGCCATATCACCTTGTATGGCTATGAAACTTTGTAAGGATGGTATTATAGTCACTTTAGCCCTCTGGTGAAAATATTAGGGTATTTTGGAAGGTTTAGGACCCTCAAATCCCTAACCCTAGCTCAGGGCACAAATGTGGTGGGTTAGGAATGGGTTAGCTAAACCCTTTAAAATGATATAAAATTTTGGTAGGATGGTCATAAGGATATTAAGAAGCCTTGGTAATTTATTTAGGAATTTTGGTGTATTATTTATGGCACTTCATTTGTAACACAAGAAATGCTTAAATTAAGTAAATAAATTATTATGCTACCTCTGACCCTTGCGAGGTCATGAAATTTTGGCAAAGGATGTTTTGAAGCATAATGAGTTTATATAAATCTTATAAAAATTCTTGGACAAGTATATGAGGTAGTTAGTTCACAAGCCTGTCATTTGATGGAATTATTCACAAATTTATTTAAGCCCATTTACTGATAAATAAATTATGAAATTTGGCCCAAACCATTTATATGCCATTAGATTCATATTTGAAATTTCTCTGAATTTTTGGAAGCAATATAGTATTTTATATTTCTTAAATGAATTTCCAAGGATTTAAATGAATTATTGATTTAAGGATAAAACCTTACTGAAAAGAATTATTTATTTTGGAAGATAAGTTATATCATTATTTTGAGTAACATGTAAAATTTGTAGAATGATACCTTGAATGAAAATAGTACTTCATGTTCATTATTGGAAATTTAAGACATTAAAATAATTAAATAAATAGGAAAAATTTTGGAACTCTGGATGTAGGACTTAAAGGTCATAATGGACCTCCATTAATTATTATAGGGGTGTTGGATGATTATTTGATATACTTCCTATTTTACATGAAGTTTGACTTGGTGGTCTGCGTCTAGTAATTTTGGAAAATTGTTTATATAGTTTGTTTGAAGTTTATCACTCCTTAATTCACTTATGATATTTATCCCAGAGCATTTATATGCCTTTGTTATCATGTTGGAAGTTTACTTGAAATTTTAGGAGTAATATTACCCTATTTATTTATTTTAATGAAATATTGTGGGATAATTTAAAAATAGAAGCAGTGGCCAAAACCTTGCTGAAAAAGCAAGAGATCTTGGATATTAAGTTAATTGATTATATTGAGTATAACATAAATCGGGGGAGATTCTATCTTGTCAAAATTTGGTACCTTCAGTTCAATCTTGGAGACTTTGGCCACTATAATTATTTAATAAATTCCTAGATAAATAGGAAAATTGTAAAACTCTGGATTTGGGCAATCAAGGTCATAATGGACCTCCATAAATTATTATAGGAGTATCAGATGATTATTTGACATACTTCTCATTTTACTTAACATTAAACCTTGGTGGTCTGCATATAGTAATTCTTCAGAAATAATCTAGAGTGCAAATTAGGTACATGAGTCAAAAATTGGTGGAATAAGTTCATCACTCAGGGTTGGATGAGATAGGAATGAGTTTGACTAAATGTTGGGTGATGTTTGGGATCGACGAAAGATCGTCTCCCCCATAAAGTGGAAGGTCAAATCACCTTAGGTCTAGTTACTATAATCTGGAAGTGAAATGGGTAAAACCTAAGTCGTAGGCATAGGAGTAGATAGTAAACTTAGGATTTCACACTCTCACACCCCAGTGTCCCGGGAGTTAGTATGGGCAATAAGCCCGGTATTTATTGGGTATGGTAGTCTGGCGAGCTTCAGCTCGGTTGTTGATTATGACGGACGGGATAGTCCGGGGAGCTTTGGCTCGGTAGTAGATTATGACGGACGGGATTGTCCGGTGAGCTTTGGATCGGTTGACGGTTATGACGGACGGGATAGTCCGGGGAGCTTTGGCTCGGTAGTAGATTATGACGGACGGGATTGTCCGGTGAGCTTTGGCTCGGTTGACGGTTATGACGGACGGGATAGTCCGGGGAGCTTTGGCTCGGTAGTAGATTATGACGGAAGCGATTGTCCGGTGAGCTTTGGCTCGGTTGACGGTTATGACGGATGGGATAGTCCGGGGAGCTTTGGCTCGGTTGTAGATTATGATGGACGGGAGTGTCCGGTGAGCTTCGGCTCGGTTGGTTGTTTGACTCATAACTATTGCATGTGCATAAAAGGTTTAAGGTGGTGGGTCTTCGATATTGGGGAGTTCGATGCACCGACACCAATATCGTTGGCTTGGCAAGTGTGGTGAGCACTTCGCCAACAGAATTCCAGTGCGCCAGCCGGCAAGAGTACGCAGGCGTCCGCTTAGTGCACCAAGCGTTCAGGCGTACAATAGGTCTGACCGGTAGTGCTTTACTGGTTTAGAGGTGGGCGAGGCCCAACCCACCGCTTCCGTCTGCCACTACGGAGATATCCTGGGAGGTAACGGCTCCGAAACGGGGAACTAAAGGTCTGTGTACACAGAGTCGAGTGGGTGAGTTGCACTTGCATGTTCACATCATAGCATAATTGTATTTCATAGCATAACCATTGCATATAACCTGACACCTAATGTATAAGCGGTATGGGACGCTCTATACATAAGGCCTTACAAAATGACCCCTTGGCCTATAAGTTCGTGCGAGCGTGCTTATAAGTCAAGGTTCTCTTTCAGTATTTATATATTTAAGCCTGCTAGTAAAACCGACACCCTATCATATAAATCGGTATGAGACTTTTTATACGATAGGAGCCCTGCAAAAGATCCCTTAGCTTATGTGTACCCACATAGTTAAGGTTACTTATTTAATTTGTATAATTATTATCATGCGTACACTATTAGTTTAGTTCCGCTGCCATCTGGAATTTGACTATTCTCCACCTTCATGTCCTTCCCTTTCCTTCTCCCCGCTCGGTACTTAGGAGCCATGGGGAAGGGGTGGGGGACGATAGGACTTAGTCTTTTAGACTAATGGTTTTCGAACCACATCATTTAGGGGACCACGGAGCCCAACATGGAGGAGCAGCCCCGGAGGTCGGCACGCTTGGAGATTGGACAGTCTAGCACTGGAGTCTAGACAGCAGGGACAGTGAGTCCCGAACTATAGTAGTTGTATTAGTTTGCTTCCGCGATGAGTGAATTGTAGTGAGAACTTGATGTACCGGGCATAAGCCCGAGATTTTCATTATATGTATTATCTGTGGACACTCCCTTCGTGGAGTTTATTTCTATATATGTGATTTTTGTGGACTTGCATCTTTTCTTATGCTACAGTTACGATTGAAATTGGCCGGCAAAGTCGGCGTCTTACAGTGACAACCTTCCCGAGTGCGAAGGTATCACCACAAGGCGGCGGTTCTGGGCCTAAGACCCCGGTGTCGAAAAAGAAAAAAAAAGGGGGTCTTACACCCGCCCCCTCACCTTGATGATATCGCCTCCCCCTTGATATCATCGCCCCCCATATAATAACCTCCCACACGACCTCTCAGCCCCCATTTCATTCTCATCCCGAGAGAGAGAGAGAGAAGCCTGAACCAGAGCTAGGAGCTGTGAATCCAAGGAAACGCCGCCACCACCGAAGTAAATGGCTCCCCGCTGCTCCTCACGTAGCATGGCCGCCGGGAAGGTCCTCCCTTACCTCTCTCTTCATGCTGTTGATCTTAGGACTGTTTAAGATAGGGTTCGAGCTCAAATGAGCCCGAACCCAGCTTGACTTTTTCTCCATTAATGGAGTTCTGAAGCTCACGGGTTGGGTGGCGCCGCCACTTCCCGCCGCCCTAGCCGCCGACAAAGACTCACCCCCACCACCGTGAGGGTAGATGAGAGGATCGCCGGCGGAGGCGCCGCCAGAAAACCCCCCGTGAAGCTTCCTGTTATCGGGCTGGACATCCACTGCGTTTTGGAGAAGAAATACACAGGCCGTCTGATGGCTTTAAGATCCATGCCATGCAAAAAAATATATAAATCCTGTTTTTATTTTAGTTACATGAACAGTGCTATTTTTTTGGCTTATATAGCAAAGTTATGCATGTGGATGTTTAGGGCACTTATTGACCTTCTCATAAAAACTGTTTAACATAAAAATTATACGTCTTTGAGTTACCTTTAATTTTACATATTATACATTTATTTTGGTTAAGTAGGCTGCCATATAGAGCCATTTTCCTAGGACTGGTCCAAGGGTAGGTAAGAAATTAAAATGAGTGCCCTGCCCAAACTCTAAGTCCAAATGGGCTGAAATTTTGGGCATGGGTATTATTTAGGCATATCTAGATCCTCTTAAAAATGGGAATTTTTGGGGAAAATAATCCTATAGTTTTAGTCAAAATTTGATAAATCAAATAATGTTAATTTTTGGAGCATACCAACCCCAATTGGCCCCAAATTTTGGTGGTTTGCCCTTAGGGGTATATTAGACCTATGGTAGAACAATTAGTTAATTTAGCCCTCTGCATGTTGAGACATCTCACTTGCAAGATCTGGAAAGGTGAGTTGCCTTGGGCTGCAAATAACAAATGTGCAGAAATTGGAAGAGATGCCCAATCCCATCAAGATGCCCAAATGACCTGGGATTTTGGTCAGTAACTTGTTTAGGGCATATTTAGGCCTTGCCCAAAAATGGGATTAATTGGAATTAAAATTAGGGGAAATTACTAAAATACCCCTAGGCTTGTTTAGGTGATTCTTGGAGTAGTTCAACTCCAAAAGGCCCCAATTTTTGGTTGCATGTCCATGGGGACATTATTAGGGCATGGTTAAATTTTCAACACATTTGGATCAGTGCATGTTGGGTTAATCCACTTGCATGTGTTGGCTAAATGTGGCCTTGGGGTGCAAATAACAATAAATGAAATGATGAACATTTAGCCTATTTGTGGCATGCAAAAATCATGGAATTGATTTCAGAGATTCATTAGGGTAAAGTTCACCACTCAAATTAAATATGGAATTTTTGAGATAAAAAATCCCATTATTTAGAGTTTTAAATATATAACCTTTTTGGATAATAAATTGGAAAAATAGGTTTTGATCAAGTAAAAATCCCCAAATTCTGTCAAGATAAAATGGAGGTTATAATTGACTTATGAAAAATTTATCCTTCTGTTTGAGAACCTTTGGAGTAAAATGCATTGAAATTACCATTTTACCCTTATTGCAATTATTCATTAATTGAGGGAAATACTTATCAGAAAATTTTGGAATTATTTCTAGCATTGTATATTTGTATGATTAGCCTTGGGTAATTATCTCAAATTTTTGGATGTACTGATAATTCTTTTTAAACTAGCATAATGGCATATTGGTAATTTATTAACAATGGAATTTGATAGGCCATTACACTTTAGAGGTTAATGAAACTCTGCCATTAGTCTTAAATTATTGATATACAAGCTCTGTAATTTTATTGGAATTTTGGCTTATGTATTCCATATACTTCCTTTGGAAAATGGCATTTATGTAGATTTTGTATTAATTAAAGAACAAATATAAATAATCAAAGGGAAATTATGAAACTCTGTAGACAGTAATATTTTATCAATATACAACCCAATAATAATTCCTTAGGTCAGAGGATTATAAATTGTACTACTTCATGTGTAAAGTGACCAAAGGAATTAAATTAAGTGATTTAATTAGAAGCCTTAGTGACCTAGGAAAGTTATGAAAATCAACATGCTCATTTCATTAGTCCATACCACCCTAGGATAAATAATTAAGGGTTGGTGGCCCAACGAATTGGAAGTTCGATTTTGGGGTGGTTTAAGGTCTTGGGCTGCGCTTAGTAAAGATAAGTTATACCATAAGGCCCACCGGGGGATAGATCGACAATTGAACTAGAGATTACGATTGGAAGTATTGTAAGACCCCCCCCCCCCCCCCCCCCCGTTTTTTTTCAACCATCGGGGTCTTAGCCCAGAATTGACGCTTTGCAGTGGCACCGACTCACGGGAAGGCCGCCACTACAAAACGCCAATTCTACCGGCCTTTTTCGATCACAAGGAGAGAGAAGTAAGTATACAGTGAATGTAAACATGTCCACATAATCGTAAATGAATAGAAATAACAACAAGTCCATTAATATATAATAATAGAAAGTACTTCAAAAGAATAGTTCAGATGAAAAAAAGAAACGGGCTCGAGGCCGGTACATCAGAGTCCTCACTACAAATCACTCATCGCCGAAGCTATAAAAAAATACTAAACACTCACAGATCTGGTCACAGGTGCTCCGGTGCTAGACTAACCCACCTCCATGTGCACCGTACTCCGCTGGTGCTGGTCCCTAGGCTGCTGGTCCTTGTCTCCCATCTGGAGCTCCTGTAATGTTGTGGTTCGAAAACCATTAGTCATAAAGACTAAGCCCTATCATCCCCTACCCCTCCCCCCATGGCTCCTAAGCACCGACCGGAGAGGAGGAAAGGGAAGCTACAATGGTGGAGGATAATCAAACGGATGACAGTGGAACTAGTCTAACAATTGTTCATGGTATATAAACAACTAATTAAAATAGAGTACATCTAGCAGTTCTATGGTAGTGAGTAGTAAAGTAGACGTGTGGTAAGTAGTATAATCATAAGAAGACAAATAGAAAACAAGTAAGTAAGTAAGTAACCTTAACTTATATGAATGCCCATACAAACTCTTAAGTTAAGGGGTATTTTGCAAGGCTCCCATCGTATAAAAAGTCTCATACCAATTTCTACGTTGGGGGTGTCGGTTGTATGCAAATATGAGTGTAGTGATATGATATGCCATGATTCATGTAAGTGCAACTCACGCACATGACTCTATGCGCACAGACCTTTAGTTCCCCCTATTCGGGCAGCTAGCTTCACTCCCTGGAACCTCCGTAGTGGCAAACGGAGACAGTGGGTTGGTCCCCCCACTCCTAGGCGGGTATCCACACTACCGGGCCTAGCCCTTCCGTACGCCCCTAGAAGAACACAACCTAGAGTATCCGCGTACTAGTGCTTGCTATATCCACCAGACTTTCTTTGGCTAAGTGTCCCACACCGCCGAGTCAACGTACTGATGTCGGTGTGAACGACAATAAAATACCGAAAACCCACCACCTTATTCTGTATTCAAACCCTCGAGCCCTCGGCTCCCCGGACTGTCCCGTCCGTGCATCTACCTTCAGACGTCTGAATGGCAACCAAACCAACTTATTCTACCTCCCTAGCTACCGGGGTGTGTGAATGTGCAACCCTAGATATTCTAGTTGCTCTTTTAGTTTATTATTCCTACGGTTTACGTTAGCCCAGGACTTCCCCCGGTATTCCCTGTGAAGGGCTCTCAAAGGGCACTAGGAACAATGATGGTAGCTGAAGCCCATCGTTCCCTTTCGCAAGGCACTTACTTTTATTGGTTATTACCCATTACCCGATCCCATTCAAATTACTTTGGATCTAACCCTAGTGTGTTAAGACTCTTTCTCTCCCACTGGGTAGGACGATCTTTCGTCGGTCCCGAGCACCTCTTATGACTCGATAACCTACAAACCTAACCTCATCTTGGTTACTGAGGATGCATTCATACACATTTCCAAACCACTAACCCAATACCCAAATCCTCTAAGTTCATCCTGTAGCCTAATATGATTTCAACTGTTTTACTAAACGCAGACCATCCTAAGCTATATGAGATATACAAGGGGAGGTACTCCAAATTGTCCTCCAAATCTCCTATAAAATTTACTGGAGGTCTATCATGATATAATTAGCCTAAATCCAGAAATTTATAATTTTCCCAAAAGATTGGCCATGGGTAATTTTAAACATGAACTACATGATTTTCTCAAGTAATGGCCACCCGAAAATTATGATCACTAAATGACAGCAAGGTATCATCAAATACTAATTTTCATGATTTTACAGAAAGTATTTAGCCTCTAACTAATTTATCCATTATAATCCCATTAATCTTATGTAAAGAAGGAAGTACTGAAATTACTCATCATAAAATTATATAAAAATTACTTAATATTAATATGGTCCATAAAAAGGTCATTGTGCAAAGATCATACTTTTACAGGCTTGGTAGACACAGAAATAGATTTAATTAAGTTTTCATGGGAAACAACACTTAATGAAGCAAGCCTTAGAATTAAACTTCTAAAAATCCCATAAAAATTCACAGAGCTTTATAACATAATAAAAAGTCTTTTTCCTAAAGTTCATCAATTTGCAGAAAGTATTTTTGACATAATAAATTTCTAAGCAAATAATACAAACTACTAAATTGTTAACGAAGTATCCAAAAAATTATCCTAAATTCCTAATAAAATCTTTAGAGCTTGTACTAACCTTAAAAATTACTCTACTCAAATACCATCACTGTTCAGTGAGTTTTAGTGACATTGTCTATCTCTACAAGTTTTGTGCCCTAAACTAGGGTTAGGGTTTTGAGGGACTTATTTACTTTAGAATCCATTTAAATTTCTACAAGAGGATTCTAGCTACCCTAGAATTCTATCTATAAAGTTTCAGATCATAAACAGGTCATTTGACCACTTGCCCTTCACAAACCACCAAGAACCATCCTTAGGGTTTGACCTTGGGTCCTAGGGAAAATTTACTCCAATCCACCTCAAAATACATGAGAGGGTGATAAGCATCATGCCTAGTCAGTGGCCAAAATCTCAGCCTCTGTTGAGGTGATCTGGCCACTCCAATCTCAAAGTGTACTTTTGACCTAAATACCCCTTAATAGGGAAAAGCTTAGGTTTGTCCATTTCCAATCTAAAACATCTCTAAATGAGATGAAAAATTATACAGATCCTCATGATGAACCCAGGGACCACTACCAAAATTTGGGAGGGTTTGGAAGTCATTAAGCCATCTCATTTATTTATCATAAAATTATTAAATTTTTCTAAAAACTATAGAAAACATTCTCCAAAAATTCCCATTTTTAAACAGGCCCAAGGTATAGCTAGGGTAGACTTCCTGCCCAAATTGCAGATCATTTGGTCAAGGTATGAAGGGTGGGCACACCTTTTAGTCTCTGCCTAGCTCTAGGTATAGATCCCACAAAAGAGGTGCCTTGGTCAAACCAGTTGACCAAATTGACCCAAATTAATTTTAGAATAAAGTAGACCCGTAGGGCTACAAATTATATGTTGAACATTTCTTCATATAACGCCTTTAAGTATTTTTCATAAATTTTCTAAAGTGACAAATATTCTAGTACAGAAAATTCATATAAAAGAAAAAGATTAATTAAACAACACAAATCTTGAAGCAGATCCAATAGTGCTTGGTCTTCTTCTTCCTCCAGCCAAGGGCCGAGATTAGCCCGACCCGTAGTGCATTCCATACACTGCCTCCGGCCATCCAGCCTCCTCCCTGGCGCGGGCGCCGGAGAGGCGGAATCCGGCGAACCCGAGCACTAAAATTTTGCGGGAAAACTAGGAAGAGAAGCTCCCCCTCGACCAGGCTCAGTTGAGCCCGATTCTTAATCCTAAAGAAGGCTAATATCTACCCGTAGAGAGAGAGGAGGGGAGGACCTTGTTCGCGGGTTGGAGGCGTGCAGATCGACGGAAAGCCATTTCCGATGGTGGCGCCGCTCGGCTTCTGCAATAGCACAGTGGGAGGGCTTGAAAGCTTCAGGTAAAGGCTGGGAAACCTTCCTCTTGGGCCTCTGATGGTGTTTAAGAGCTCAGTTAAGGAGGGGAAAGGACAAAACTTCAATGGCCATTAATGGTCCATTAAAGATTTGCTCGGCCATGGTGGTGGGGGCTAGAAACGGCTTTGTCCAGCAAGCTAACGGCTGGAAAATCCTCCTCTTCCCTAGAGGAGTTGAATCAAGCCGTTTAAATAGGAGGGGAAGGGGCCACAACATCAAGTGCCATTTATGTCTGTGAACGCCGGTTTCCGGCCATGGCCGTGGATCCTCCTTGCTTTCAAAACTGACAGCCACGTGGCTTGACCGGTCAACACTTTTTAAAACAAGACTTAATTGGGTCTTATTAAGAGAAATGACCTAATAATGCATTCGGGCCCACTATCTAGACCGGCCCGGTTCAGCTAACCATCAGCCAAGCTAAAACCGCCAGAAAAAAGTCTAAGTAAAATGGCGTTGAGTGAGCTCAGCTCACTCAACGCCATCCAAGATACAGCGTTTAGTGAGCTCTGCGCACTCAACGCCATCCATGCTGCGGCATTGAGTGAGCTCTGCTCACTCAATGCCATCCAGGATACGGCGTTGAGTGAGCTCTGCTCACTCAACGCCATCCAAAAATCAGTACTTCAAGACTATGGCGTTGAGTGAGCTCAGCTCACTCAATGCAATCCAGATTATGGCGTTGAGTGAGCTCTGCTCACTCAACGCCATCCATCCTCCTCAAGGTGGCGTTGAGTGCAGTCCGTGCACTCAACGCCGTATAGCTTATGGCGTTGAGTGAGCTCAGTCACTCAACGCCATCCAGCCTACTTAAGATGGCGTTGAGTGCAGTCTATGCACTCAACGCCGTCTAGCTTATGGCATTGAGTGAGCTAAGCTCACTCAACGCCATCCATACTACGGCGTTGAGTGAGCCCAGCTCACTCAACGCCATTCTAAGGTCACGGGCGTGACGTATCGGTCACGTGCGTGCCAGGCCCATGTTGAAATTTCTGAGCTCGCCGGTCGTCTTTCTGAGGTCGACGATCGTCGAAGGGGTCATGCCCTAGGTCAAGGGCGTGACGGATCGGTCACGGGCGTGACCACCTCTTGACTCGAAATCTTGGTTGATAGACTTCAATTCTTGGGTTTCCTAGGGTTCTGTTATGACAAAACCACTCCTAGGGGTCTAGTTGGAAATGGGATGTTACAAATCCCAATAAACAAAACAAAGATTTCGTCCCCGAAATCAAGGTTAAGCCTACGGAGGCTCCTATCGGGGCGAAAGAAACTTGTAACATCCCATAAGAGTCGAAAGATTTACATCTTGACGCCATGTTTTCTATGTGAGGTTTGAAGGTGATAGTCAAATCTAAGACCAGTTCGTCCAATTGACAAAGTCTAGACCCCAATAAACAAAAGATTAGCCCTTAATCTTGAAATTTCAGTCCTACTGGTTTAAGATAGGAAAGTAAATTGAACATCATGAGAGGTTGTGAGGTATACCTGACTGAACAGCTCCGGATACTTATGTCGCATCAAGTCCTGCGGTTCCCAGGTATGCTCCTCCTGACCGTGGTTCCTCCACAAAACCTTGACTAACGGAACCTTCTTACGTCGCAAGACCCACACTGTCGTGTCATCGATGTTGATAGGCTCCAAGTTGACTGACCGATCCGAGGCCACCGGGCCGTCTGCTGTGGAAATCAGCTGCTCTGGCCGTAGCAGAGCCCTCTGTAGTGAGGAGACATGGAAGACGTCATGCAATCCCGCTAACTCTAGCGGTAGCTCTAGTCTATAAGCCAAGGGGCCGATCCGCTCCAGGTGTAACGTCCCAATTCGCGCTAGGCCCCTTGATTGCGTATTTGAGTCAAGGGGGCTGTGGTGAGCCCAATGGGGGTGTGGGTGAACAGGTGCGGACGTACGGGAAATGAGGAAAACAAGGCAAAACAACATTTTTGGCTGACACGGGTATGGACACGGCCGTGTCCATACCCGTGTGCCTCATAAAAATAGGTTTACCAGTCAGAGAGGTACACGGGCATTGGGACACGGGCGTGTCCCTAGCCGTGTGCCAAGGACACGGGTCGGGACACGACCGTGTCCCTACCCGTGTGCCGCAATCCTGACCCGGCAGAAAGTGGTTCTGGGATGAACACGGCCCTAGACACGGCAGGCCACACGGCCTTGTCACCTAAACACGGGTAGGAACACGGCCGTGTGCCTACCCGTGTCTGCGATGTATAAAAAGGAAAAAGTTGGGAAACCCTAGCATTTCATCTCCTTTCTTCTGCCCCGAAATTCCTGAGAGGGTTCTTGGCTGGAGGAGGAGGAAGAGCTTGTCGGAGCCATCCTTGGAGGAATCAAAACGCCGCCACCATCAAGGGAAAAACAATGCCGCCGCGAAGGAGTGCGAGGCTCATGGCCGGCCATGGTGGTACCGCTGGACTTGAGGTGAGCTTCCTCCCCTCTCCCTTGGTGCTAGATCTATAGTTATTTTAGGAGAGACATCGACTCCATAGAGTCTTGATGGTGAGGAGGAGAGTTCTTAGGATAAGCCATGCCTAGTTTTCTAGGTTTAGTCTCCCTCAACCTTCTCATCATTCAAAGTGGAGATGAGAGTGGTTTTCGTTGAGGGTTTGGCTTTGAAAGGAGAAATAAGGTTGGGTGTGATTTCTGGAAAAGTTTATGCGAGGTCGTTGCAAGGAAGAAGATGAACGGATGCCGTTCATCTCGCCTTAAGATGCGTGCAGAAATCTGATTTCTGCACGCGGCGACCTTCGTGGCCAATTTCGGAGGTGTTCTGGCCAAATCTGGGTGATCGACTCAACACGAAAGTCGTAGCCCTTGAAATTACCTTTCCAACGAGGGGTTGCTCGTTTCCATGCGATACTTGTAGCCACGGGAAAGCTGGTTCGAGTCCGCTGCGTTCGGGAAAATTCCTGTACAGGAAACTGTTTCCTGTACGTATTCGAGTTGAATTTCTGGTATGTTGCGACCAGATCTGGGCGATCGACTCAACACGAAAGTCGTAGCCCTCGCGAATACCTTTCCAACGAGGGGTTGTGCATTGTGATCGGATTCCTGTAGCTCCTGGAATCCCAGTTTTAGTGTTGGGCTATCCTATGTTAATGCACTTGTTAATTTATAATGTTAGCACTCTTGCAATGTTTGTGATTTGCTCATTTGATATCTTGCTCCCATATATCTATAATGTTGTTGTTGCTATAATTTAGCATGGTTACTCATTTGGTTGTGTATTGGGGAATAACCATATAATGGTAGAGAAATGGATTGGATGGGAAGGTTAGATATTAGGAGTTGAGATTGGTATAGGATATATTTATACAATTTGGTGTTGAACATATCTATTATGCGTAGTGTTGAGGTGAATCCTTTGAATAAGTGGGCGTGAACATGATGAACACTATGTGAAGAGTATTTTGTAACTGTAATCCGAGCCCAAGGGGTTTATTAACAACCGATGCTTAGAGTTGAAGTCTCCCTACGGGTAGCATCGAGTGAGTTGTTTTGGGCATGTGATGTGCGACGATTCATCGTGTCGCGATGTTGAGATAATGATTGTGGCAGGTCTACGGGTTCGCCAGTCGTCACACCGATGGGAGCCAATGGGTAGACCTTGGGCGGTAGGGTTAGATACTTGGTGTCCATAACCCGAGATCTCCTCCGCGCCATGAGAACGGTTGGGCTTGCACCTCGTGCGTTTCCGAGGTTCCATCCGGTTCGAAATCAAAGGTCCAGGTTGGGCTGTGTTCTTGGTGCACATTTACCCAAGACCCCTTCTGAGCCGTAGTACGCATGTGAGCTCCGCTGTTGTGTTCTTAGCGTTGAGGCGTACGGGGGCCTAGGATAGGTAGTGTGATACCACCTAGTAGTGGAGACGCCCGCTCCACTGTCGCCGTCTGGCCACGACGGACGACGCCTGAGAGGTTAGCTACCTGCTCGAAAAGTGGGAACTTCTAGTCTGTGTCGACATAGCAACTTGCATGTGCGTGCGTATGATTCGGTCATTGCATAACATTCATATCATGTCATTCATTGCATACACAAGATCCTCATCGTATAAGTTTGTATGGGCACTCTTATACGATGAGTTACTTTACTGTTAAGCCGATCCTTAACTTATAAGTTTGTATGGGCACTCTTATAAGTTAAGTTATTATTCTGATTATTTATACCTGCTGTCATTTATATATTACTGATATTCGTAGAACTGCTAGTTGTGTAGCGTAGTTTAAACTTCACCATACTTACTGTCACCTGCTTGTTTACTTGCTTATGTATATATATTGTACCTGTGTTCCTTTCTCCGCCCGGTGCCGAGGAGTCGCCGGGGGAGCGGATGTGAAGCCACTTAGTCTTATGACTAACGGTTGCTACGTCTTCCTTTTTAGGAGGAAACCCCGCAGGTAGAGCGGCAACGGACTATGCAGCAGGACAGCCAGGCCCGGATGATAGGACCTGAGGTGGTGGTGCCATCAGCACCGTCAGTGACAGTAGTGAGTGTTTTCATGTAGCCGTTTGGCAAAACATTTCTAGACTCTTGTTTCTTTTGTACAAGCCTGTTGTGCTTGTTATCTTCCGCTATTTTTGGACTTTAACTTAGCTGTGAACTGAACTGCTTTTAGCTTTACTTTTCTGTTATGGTTGGGTTGGCATAATTGTTGTGATATGGATTGTAGCCGGCGGAATAGGCGTCTTGTGGTAAAGGCTAACCCGTGTGTTAGTGCTACCGCAAGGCGGCTATTTCGGGCATAAGACTCCCCTCGTGCCGTGTGTTGTGTTCCGGGAGGGGGGGGGTCTTACAAATGGTATCAGACTAAGCCGATCTTCACCTACAGCAGTCAGGTAACAATGGGCCACTCCCGCTCGATTAGTCGGTTTGGGGACAAACCGACTTAGCGGAAGTAGTGGTGTGCCCATATGTAATTCACACTAAGTTGTCCAACTTTGACATTAGTTTTAGCCAACCTGACCCTAGTTTGTACCTTGCGTATAGGTCCCAGCGCAGGTGGAGCCGGTTGGGGGCACTCCTACCCCTTCCGTCCCTTTACAATTCCAGCAGTCGGAACTGGGACAAACGCTGTCAGCCATATTGGATGCATTTAAAGCCCAGCAAGCTCCGGTGCAACAACAGGCGCCAGGCTCCAACTGGGTGAGCACCTTCCGTGCCCTGTCCCCTCCTGCCTATCTTGGGACAGAATCGCCGGTGCGCACCGAGGAATGGCTTGATACCGTGCAGGAATTGATGGCTGGCATAAGATGTCCGAACAACATGGCAGTGACATTGGTAGTGACGCTGCTAGAGCTACACGCCAAAAGGTGGTGGAAGTCCCTCATGGGCTCCACCTTCCAAGGGCGGTTGTACACGGACATCAGTTGGAACGAGTTCACCGAGGCTTTTCTGGATCACTTCATTCCTTCTTCTGCTCGGGATGAACTTGAAGAAAGATTTCTGCAGCTGAAGCAGGGATCGAAATCGGTAACGGAGTACCAGAGGGAGTTCCAACACCTCGCTAGGTTTGCTGATTCCTATGATTTGGACGATAGAGGCTATGCGAAGCGCTTCTACAAGGGTTAAGGGACCCCCTGAGGCAGGCCCTTTTGTTTATAGCCGATGGAAGCCTGGCAGAAATCATTGACATGGCAAAGAGACTGGAGGCGGACCACATGGGATGTGGCAAGAGACCTGCGGAAGGAGTAATTGAAGTCGGCCCTAGTAATAGAAGGCAGAATGATCATGGCAGAGGAAGGGGAAACCACAGAGGCGGTCGGTGGGTCAACCGGAACTATCGGGTGGAGTACCCAATTCCGCAACCACTACCTTTACCACCACCACCGCAGCAGCAATATTATCAACAACCTGGGGGCCGACGTGAGATGATATGTTTTGAGTGCAACCAACCGGGGCATGTCCGACGAGTTTGTCCGCGACTGATCGGGGGTGCCCCTATTGCTCCCCCTCCAGTAGCTCCACGGGGGCGAGGGCACATGCGTGGCCGAGGAAGAGGACCACCAGGGAGAAATCAAGGACATGCACGGGAGCATGTATTCGCATTGGATATGACTCAGGAGAGAAATCCGCAGGAAGTCATCACCGGTACGTGCAAAATTTATTAATATTATATGACTTGTTGGATTTACGATACAAATGATAAGCGCAATTTTGAATAGTGATTACCTTTTTGGAACTTAGGCACTGTCATGGTTAGCGGGAAACCCGCCTATACGTTATTTGACACGGGTGCGTCTCACTCGTTCATCTCGGAGGACTTCGTGAAGGACTTGGAGGGAGTGCAACACTTCACGGGCACTACTCAAAGGGTGCGCCTTCCGGACGGCTCTGAGATGACGTCGTCAGCAAGTTGCGACTTCGACACCCTTATTGGAGGAAAGTTCTTTGAAACTCCGGCGACAGTGTTAAGAATCCCGGAGTTCGATCTCATCCTGGGCATGAAGTGGTTGGACTGGCACCACGCCAGGATCAATTGTGCGGAGAAGCAAGTTATGTTGAGGCATGGAGACTCGGAAGTCATCTTCCAAGGTATTAAATTCGCACCCCGTAAATTATTGTCTTCAATCCAAGTTATGAAATCTCATATGGAAGGGGACGAGGTCTATGTAATTTGCTTCGAGTTGAAGAAATTGACATTAGAGGTCAAGGATGTGCGGGTGGTGCGAGAATTTCCCGAGGTATTTCCCGAGAAATTGCCGGGACTACCCCCGCATAGGGAAGTGGACTTCCAAATCAAGCTAATTCCGGGTGCCAAGCCCGTCTCGCGAGCTCCATACCGAATGGCTCCGAAGGAACTTGCAGAGTTTAGAGTCCAGCTTCAGGAATTGGTGGAAGCAGGGTTCGTTCGCCCAAGCTCGTCGCCTTGGGGAGCGCCCGTTTTGTTCGTCAAAAAGAAGGATGGCACCTTGCGGTTATGTATTGATTATCGAGAGTTGAACCGGTTAACGGTGCGGAACACCTATCCCCTACCGCGCATTGATGAATTATTTGATCAATTGGTGGGATCGTATTGGTTCTCCAAGTTAGATCTGCGTTCGGGATATTATCAGCTGAGGATACAAGAAGATGACATTCAGAAGACGGCGTTCAGTTCGAGATATGGTTTGTATGAATTCACCGTGATGCCGTTTGGGCTCACAAACGCCCCTTCCGCCTTTATGAGCTTGATGAACAAGGTGTTCGGCCCTTATTTGGACATCTTTGTCATCGTGTTCATCGATGATATCCTAGTCTACTCAAAGACTGAAGCAGAACACGCCGAACATCTAACTTTGGTGCTGAGGAGACTAAAGGAGCACACGTTGTTTGCCAAGTTCAGCAAATGCGAGTTTTGGCTTCGAGAGGTCGCGTTCTTGGGCCATGTGATTAGTGGGGCGGGGCTAGCTGTAGATCCGGCCAAGGTGCGGGCCGTGAAGGAGTGGTCGCCATTGAAGTCAGCGGCCGACATACGGAGCTTCCTTGGACTTGCCGGGTACTATCGCAAGTTCGTGAAAGGCTTCTCGAAAATCGCCCTTCCCCTTACTACGCTGACCAAGAAGGGTGTGCCATTTGAATGGACACCCCAGTGCGAAGCTGCATTCCAAGAGTTGAAGGACAGATTGACGACTGCACCCATCCTAGCTCTTCCATCTGGGAAGGAGGGCTTTCAAGTTTACACGGATGCGTCGTATCAAGGGATGGGAGCTGTGTTGATGCAGAATGGGCATGTGATCGCTTATGCTTCAAGACAGTTGAAGAAGCATGAAGCCAGCTACCCGGTGCATGATCTAGAGTTGGGAGCGGTGGTATTCGCCTTGAAGATGTGGAGGCATTATTTATACAGCGTCCACTGCGAGATCTACTCGGATCACAAAAATCTGAAGTACGTTCACACCCAAAAGGAGTTAAACTTGAAACAGCGGCGGTGGTTGGAGTTCTTGTGCGATTACGAATTCACCTTGAATTACCACCCCGGGAAGGTTAATTCCGTAGCTGATGCCTTGAGCCGAAAGGCACCGGGAACGAGCACGGAATCCCGCTTGATGAGGATGGAGTTAATCCGGACACTACAAGAGATGGAAATCACTTTGGTCTTTAAGAATCAACCGGAAGAGTATACCGAATATTTGGCCGCGATGAGTATAGTTTGCAACATACGAGACCGGATCCGTACGGAACAAAAGAAGGATGCGGCTTTAACCCCGGCTTTCAAGTCAATGGAGGATGGGACTACGGAAGAATACTCCCTAAAAAACGGCCTCGTCCATTTTCGTGGCCGGCTTTACATCCCCGAAGGTGACAACATTCGGGAGGATATTCTAAAGGAGGCCCATTGCTCCAAGTACTCGGTGCACCCGGGGATCGCGAAGATGTACACCGATTTGAGAAAAACGATGTGTTGGCCGGGCATGAAGAGGGATGTCAAGTACTTTGTTACTCATTGTGTGGCCTGCCAAATGGTGAAGGCGGAATGCAGAAGCCCCGGTGGAATGCTACAGTCGTTGCCCATCCCCGAATGGAAATTTGAGGACATCTCCATGGATTTCGTCCACGGGTTACCTCGCTCGCGCTCGGGGAATGATTCTGTGTGGGTGATAGTTGACCGGTTGACCAAGGTAGCCCGATTTATCCCAATGAAGAAGGAGGCGCAGGTGGGCGTCCTAGTGCGTCTCTTTGTGGAGCAATTTGTGCGGTACCATGGTATGCCGAAGACGATCGTCTCCGATCGGGATGGTCGGTTTACTTCAAGAGAATGGAGGGCTGTACAGGCTTATTTGGGCTCGCGCCTCGCCTTTAGCACAGCCTTTCACCCACAAACGGACGGGCAATCTGAACGAACCATCCGAACATTGGAGGACCTATTGAGGTTGTGTGTGCTAGATAAAGGAGAACCATGGGAGAGACTCTTACCTCTCGTGGAGTTCTCTTATAATAACAGTCATCAAGCTAGTATTGGAATGGCACCTCATGAAGCTTTGTATGGAAGGAGGTGTAGAACACCCTTGTCCTGGGTGCAAGACGAAGATCCGAAGACATTGGGAAATGAGTATATTGATGACACGGACGCGGTGGTTAGGTTGATCCGGGATCGAATGCTAGAGGCTCAAAGCCGACAGGCGAAATATTATAACGCAAGGCACCGTATGGTAGAGTTTCAAGTGGGTGATAAGGTGTTCTTGAAGATTCGACCGATGCACGGAGTGTCGCGGGTACGTGGGATCAAGAAGCTCAGCCCAAGGTATGTCAGGCCCTATGTCGTAGTGGAAAGGATTGGCCCTCTGGCCTATCGATTGGAGTTACCCCCGGAGCTGGAGAACCTTCACGACGTGTTCCATGTATCGTCGCTTCGGAAGGCTCTGTTACGGCCTGAACAGTATATCCCCACGGCGGATGGTGCTGTGGCGTCTGATAGGTCTGTGCGACTGGAGCCGGTGCGGATCGTTGATAACGAGACAAGAACCTTGCGCCGCAAAAGTGTTCCCTTGGTGAAAGTGCTATGGTCTAATCACGGGAAGGAAGAGTGCACATGGGAGCCAAGGGATTTGATGCAAGAGCGCTACCCGGAATTATTTACTCCAGGTAAAAATTTTATTTGAAAGCATAGTTCCCTTTTTTTTATGTGTTTCACTCCCATAGCCTTACCCTGATTTCGGGGACGAAATCTTTTATTTTGTTTATAGGATTTGTAACGTCCCAATTCGCGCTAGGCCCCTTGATTGCGTATTTGAGTCAAGGGGGCTGTGGTGAGCCCAATGGGGGTGTGGGTGAACAGGTGCGGACGTACGGGAAATGAGGAAAACAAGGCAAAACAGCATTTTTGGCTGACACGGGTATGGGCACGGTCGTGTCCATACCCGTGTGCCTCATAAAAATAGGTTTACCAGTCAGAGAGGTACACGGGCATTGGGATACGGGCGTGTCCCTAGCCGTGTGCCAAGGACACGGGTCGGGACACGGCCGTGTCCCTACCCGTGTGCCGCAACCCTGACCCGGCAGAAAGTGGTTCTGGGATGAACACGGCCCTAGACACGGCAGGCCACACGGCCGTGTCACCTGAACACGGGTAGGAACACGGCCGTGTGCCTACCCGTGTCTGCGATGTATAAAAAGGAAAAAGTTGGGAAACCCTAGCATTTCATCTCCTTTCTTCTGCCCCGAAATTCCTGAGAGGGTTCTTGGCTGGAGGAGGAGGAAGAGCTTGCCGGAGCCATCCTTGGAGGAATCAAAACGCCGCCACCGTCAAGGGAAAAACAATGCCGCCGCGAAGGAGTGCGAGGCTCATGGCCGGCCATGGTGGTACCGCTGGACTTGAGGTGAGCTTCCTCCCCTCTCCCTTGGTGCTAGATCTATAGTTATTTTAGGAGAGACATCGACTCCATAGAGTCTTGATGGTGAGGAGGAGAGTTCTTAGGATAAGCCATGCCTAGTTTTCTAGGTTTAGTCTCCCTCAACCTTCTCATCATTCAAAGTGGAGATGAGAGGGGTTTTAGTTGAGGGTTTGGCTTTGAAAGGAGAAATAAGGTTGGGTGTGATTTCTGGAGAAGTTTATGCGAGGTCGTTGCAAGGAAGAAGATGAACGGATGCCGTTCATCTCGCCTTAAGATGCGTGCAGAAATCTGATTTCTGCACGCGGCGACCTTCGTGGCCAATTTCGGAGGTGTTCTGGCCAAATCTGGGTGATCGACTCAACACGAAAGTCGTAGCCCTTGAAATTACCTTTCCGACGAGGGGTTGCTCGTTTCCATGCGATACCTGTAGCCACGGGAAAGCTGGTTCGAGTCCGCTGCGTTCGGGAAAATTCCTGTACAGGAAACTGTTTCCTGTACGTATTCGAGTTGAATTTCTGGTATGTTGTGACCAGATCTGGGCGATTGACTCAACACGAAAGTCGTAGCCCTCGCGAATACCTTTCCAACGAGTGGTTGTACATTGTGATCGGATTCCTGTAGCTCCGGGAATCCCAGTTTTAGTGTTGGGCTATCCTATGTTAATGCACTTGTTAATTTATAATGTTAGCACTCTTGCAATGTTTGTGATTTGCTCATTTGATATCTTGCTCCCATATATCTATAATGTTGTTGTTGCTATAATTTAGCATGGTTACTCATTTGGTTGTGTATTGGGGAATAACCATGTAATGGTAGAGAAATGGATTGGATGGGAAGGTTAGATATTAGGAGTTGAGATTGGTATAGGATATATTTATACAATTTGGTGTTGAACATATCTATTATGCATAGTGTTGAGGTGAATCCTTTGAATAAGTGGGCGTGAACATGATGAACACTATGTGAAGAGTATTTTGTAACTGTAATCCGAGCCCAAGGGGTTTATTAACAACCGATGCTTAGAGTTGAAGTCTCCCTACGGGTAGCATCGAGTGAGTTGTTTTGGGCATGTGATGTGCGACGATTCATCGTGTCGCGATGTTGAGATAATGATTGTGGCAGGTCTACGGGTTCGCCAGTCGTCACACCGATGGGAGCCAATGGGTAGACCTTGGGCGGTAGGGTTAGATACTTGGTGTCCATAACCCGAGATCTCCTCCGCGCCATGAGAACGGTTGGGCTTGCACCTCGTGCGTTTCCGAGGTTCCATCCGGTTCGAAATCAAAGGCCAGGTTGGGCTGTGTTCTTGGTGCACATTTACCCAAGACCCCTTTTGAGCCGTAGTACGCATGTGAGCTCCGCTGTTGTGTTCTTAGCGTTGAGGCGTACGGGGGCCTAGGATAGGTAGTGTGATACCACCTAGTAGTGGAGACGCCCGCTCCACTGTCGCCGTCTGGCCACGACGGACGACGCCTGAGAGGTTAGCTACCTGCTCGAAAAGTGGGAACTTCTAGTCTGTGTCGACATAGCAACTTGCATGTGCGTGCGTATGATTCGGTCATTGCATAACATTCATATCATGTCATTCATTGCATACACAAGATCCTCATCGTATAAGTTTGTATGGGCACTCTTATACGATGAGTTACTTTACTGTTAAGCCGATCCTTAACTTATAAGTTTGTATGGGCACTCTTATAAGTTAAGTTATTATTCTGATTATTTATACCTGCTGTCATTTATATATTACTGATATTCGTAGAACTGCTAGTTGTGTAGCGTAGTTTAAACTTCACCATACTTACTGTCACCTGCTTGTTTACTTGCTTATGTATATATATTGTACCTGTGTTCCTTTCTCCGCCCGGTGCCGAGGAGTCGCCGGGGGAGCGGATGTGAAGCCACTTAGTCTTATGACTAACGGTTGCTACGTCTTCCTTTTTAGGAGGAAACCCCGCAGGTAGAGCGGCAACGGACTATGCAGCAGGACAGCCAGGCCCGGATGATAGGACCTGAGGTGGTGGTGCCATCGGCACCATCAATGACAGTAGTGAGTGTTTTCATGTAGCCGTTAGGCAAAACATTTCTAGACTCTTGTTTCTTTTGTACAAGCCTGTTGTGCTTGTTATCTTCCGCTATTTTTGGACTTTAACTTAGCTGTGAACTGAACTGCTTTTAGCTTTACTTTTCTGTTATGGTTGGGTTGGCATAATTGTTGTGATATGGATTGTAGCCGGCGGAATAGGCGTCTTGTGGTAAAGGCTAACCCGTGTGTTAGTGCTACCGCAAGGCGGCTATTTCGGGCATAAGACTCCCCTCGTGCCGTGTGTTGTGTTCCGGGAGGGGGGGGGGGGTCTTACACCAGGATCCTGTAAGGCCCCATATATCTCGGACTGAGCTTCTTCCGCCCGCGAACCCGCGAGACTCCGTGCATCAGCCGTATCTTCAAGAAAACTCGGTCCCCCACCTGGAAATCCACCTGACGATGCCTCACATCGTAATATTTGGCCTGCCTACTCTGGGCTTCCAACATCCTATCCCGGATCAATCTAATCTGAGCATCTATATCTCCCACAAACTCCGAGCCTAGTGCCTGCGGATCCTCATCCTGAACCCATGATAGTGGGGTCCTGCACCTCCTTCCATACAACGCCTCGTATGGAGCCATGCCTATGCTGGATTGATGGGAGTTGTTGTACGAAAACTCGACGAGTGGCAACAATCTCTCCCAAGGCTCGCCGCGGTCCAAAATACACAGACGCAAAAGATCTTTCCAGTGTACGGCTGGTGCGCTCCGTCTGCCCGTCGGTCTGAGGGTGAAAAGCTGTGCTGAATGTCAACCGAGAACCAAGATGGGCTTGGACTGACCTCCACTCTCTGGATGTAAACTGCCCATCCCGATCCGAAACGATAGTCTTGGGCACCCCATGATAGCGCACAAACTGCTCAATGAACCTCCGTACTAATACACTAACCGGAGTGTCCTTCGCCACTGGAATGAATCTGGCCACCTTTGTTAGCCTGTCCACTATCACCCAGATCGAGTAACTTCCCGCACGGGATCGAGGTAGCCCATGTATTAAGTCCATGACTATATCCTCAAATTTCCACTCCGGCACAGGAAGTGGCTGCAGCAAGCCTGCCGGGTTCCTACACTCTGCCTTTACGAGTTGGCAGGCCTCGCAATGCATCACAAAGTACGTAATGTCCTTCTTCATACCCGGCCAGTACATCGTCCTCTTCAAATCCTTTACCATCTTGGTGATTCTCGGGTGCATCGAGTACCGGCTGTAGTGAGCTTCCGTCATAATGTACTCCCGGATCTTGCCTCCTGCCGGTATGTAGACCCTTCCTCTGAAACACAGGAGACCATCCCTTAAAGAGTAATCTCCTGTCGTGCCTTCCTCCAAGGATCAGAATATCGGCTCAGCTCTCACATCCAGCTTCTGCCCACCTCTGATGTGGTCCTGGATATCATAAGTAGTAACCATCGATCCTAGGTACTCCATGTATAACTCCGGGTCATCCTCAGACACTAGTGATATCTGCATCTCCTCGAATGATTTAACCAACTCCAAGGCCATCAGCTGCGGGCCTACTCCTGACGTACTTGCTCTCCGACTCAAAGTGTCTACGACCACGTTTGCCTTCCCTTGATGGTAGTGCATAGTATACTTGTAGTCCGATAGAAACTCCACCCAACATCTCTGCCTGATGTTTAACTCCTTCTGTGTGTCTACGTATTTCAAGTTCTTGTGGTCTGAGAAGATATCGCAATGTACTCCGTAGAGATAGTGTCGCCAGATCTTAAGAGCAAAAATGACTGCCCCCATCTCCAAATCGTGCACGGGGTAGTTTTGCTCATGTTATTTCAGTTGACGGGAGGCGTAAGCTATTACGTGACCATTCTGCATCAGAACGGCACCCATCCCCTGATAGGAAGCATCTGTGTACACCTGGAATCCTTCCTTCCCTGACGGAAGAGCAAGGATGGGAGTCGAGGTAAGACGATTCTTCAGCTCCTGAAAAGCAGATTCGCATCGTGGTGTCCAAATAAAAGGGGACTCCTTCGTCAGAGATGTAAGAGGGAGGGAGATCTGAGAGAACCCCTTTACGAAATTCCGGTAATAACCGGCAAGTCCTATGAAACTTCGAACATCCAAGGCCGACTTTAGTGGTGGCCAATCCCGTACTGCCTGGACCTTCGCCGGATCTACTGCCAAACTTGCTCCACTGATGACATGGCCCAAGAAGGCCACCTCCTTTAGCCATAACTTGCACTTGCTGTATTTGGCATACATCTTATGCTCCCACAGCTTCTCCAAGGTCAAGGCCAGATGTCTCGCGTGCTCCTCCTCCGTCCTTGAATAGATAAGGATGTCGTCGATGAATACGATAACAAAGACATCCAAATACTGTTCGAACACCCGGTTCATCAAGGTCATGAATGCGGAGGGTGCATTCGTGAGCCCAAAAGGCATCACGGTAAACTCGTACAAACCATATCTGCTGCTGAAGGCCGTCTTCGGGACGTCCTCCTCCCGAATGCGAAGCTGGTAGTACCCCGATCTCAGATCCAGCTTTGAGAACCAATGGGATCCCTCCAGCTGGTCAAATAGCTCGTCTATCCTTGGCAAGGGATAAGTATTCTGGACTGTCAACCTGTTCAGGGCCCGGTAATTTATACATAGTCGAAGAGTCCCGTCCTTCTTCTTGACGAATAACACCGGAGCTCCCCATGGTGAAGAGCTAGGCCGAACGAACCCGGCCTCCACTAACTCCTGAAGCTGGCTTCGAAATTCCACCAACTCCTTTGGGGCCATTCGATAGGGAGCTCTGGATACCGGCTTAGCCCCCAGTATAAGCTGAATATGGAAGTCCTTCTCTCGGTGCAGGGGTAGCCCTGGTAGCTTCTCCAGAAATACGTCAGCAAAGTCTCGCACTACTAGAATATCTGAAACAGAGTCCTTGGCCACGAACGCCTCAAAATGGACCTGATAAACTTCTTCCCCCTACAGATGGGCCTTAATGGCCTGCACAGGTGATAATAATATGCGGGGTGCTGGTATAATACCTTCGATAACAATAAAGGAGTCCCCATGCCTCACGGTGATCCTCTTCGCCATGTAGTCAATATGGGCATGGTTCCAGCATAGCCAAGTCATGCCCAGGATAAAATCGTAATCTGGCATCTTTAGAATAGTCGCTGGTGCCTCAAACGCCTTCCCGCCGATCTCCGCTTCCATATTGAAGTGAGCAGAGGTCATTAGCTCTGATTTATCGGGTAGGCACACCCTCATCATCTTTTCGGTGAACGGCTCCACGCCTGCTAATCCTTTCACGAAATCTTCCGACACAAACAAGTGCGAAGCACCGGTGTCGAAGAGCGTGTGAGCGGGCTTGCCGCTAATGAAAACTATGCCTGAGGTAATTAAGTGTCTTAGTATTCTTGTTATAGTTGTCTTCTCTTAATTTCTAACTAGATTATGTCTAGAAAACTAGTTCCTAGGAAGAAAACTTTAAAAGTACTGACATACCTGCGATAACCTGCTCCAAGTTCCGGGGCTGTGTCAGGTCTAGAGCATACACTTGCTCCCTTTCTGGCCTGTGGCCTCGGCCCTGAAATCCTCGTCCTCTATCATGTACTCGGCCGCCAAACTGTCGGGGAGGTGGGGCGCCCTGATGTGCTGGGGGGGGGGGGTGCTCGCCTCATAGGGCAGTTCCTCTTGATATGCCCGGTCTGATTGCACTGAAAGCATGCCGGTGCCTGCTCTGCTGTCCTTAGCATCTCCAGCATATGTAAAGGTTGGGGAGCCAATACCCCCTAACTCCTCTACTCCTTCCCAATCTCCTGGCGAGGTTGATCCCCGTTCCTTCTCTCCCCAATAACCTGACCTCTAGGACGGTCTCTACGACCTCCAATCACTGTATCATCTGCCGGTCTCTTCCGGCTCTTGATTGTAAGCTGATCCGCTTCTCTCTTTTTAGCCATCTCCAGAATCCTGGCCAAACTCCCCTCTGAGACGAAGAGGAGGGCCTGTCTCATGTCGTCTTGCAGCCCCTTGTAAAACCTCCTGGCATATCCAGCGTCGTCCAATTGATAAGCGTCCGCATAGCGGGCCAGGTGAGTAAACTCCTGATAATACTCTAGTACCATCCTGTTCCCCTGCCTCAACCGCAGGAACCTATCCTCCAGCTCGTCCCTCGCCGACTGAGGTACAAAATGTCCCAGGAGCGCTGCTCTGTACTCCTCCCAAGTAATATCTGCGCAATCAATACCCGTAAAGGTGGTGTCCAGCTGTGACTTCCACCACCTCTATCCGTGTGACTCCAGGCAGGAGACTTCCAAAGCAACTGCCTCCTCAGTGGGGCATCGAATCCCCGCAAGCATCTCGTTAGATGGTATCCAACCATTCCTCCGTGCGTACTACCGACTCCGTCCCCAGGTAGGATGGAGGGTAAAGTCCCCAGAAGAGGCTCATCTAGTTGGCCCCGGGGTTTGGTTGTGGAGCCGGGGCTTGCTGAGATCTGAAGGCCTCCAGAATGGCCGTCAGTGTTTGCCCCAACTCTGTCTGCTGGAACGGAGTTGGAGCCGACGGAGGCGGGACTACATTCGGAGACTGAGCTGTCCCCTGCTGTTGTGTAGGGTTCGTCGCAAGCTACAAGGAAAAATTCCATTTATGAGTGAACGTATGAATGGAATATAAGAAAGGGGTAGGATGGAATTTCACATGTGATTTCCCTTATGGGCACACCACTGCTTCCGCTGTTAGTTTGTCCGCAAACTAAGCTCGCACGGGGTGGCCCAAAGTTTGTGGACTACTTATCTTTCGATCGAGGTCTGCCTTTGATACCACTTGTAATACCCCCCTTTTTTTTTCAACCATCGGGGTCTTAGCCCAGAATTACCGCTTTGCGGTGGCACCGACTCACGGGAAGGCCGCCACTACAAAATGCCAATTCTGCCGGCCTTTTCCGATCATAAGGAGAGAGAAGTAAGTATACACTGAATGTAAACATGTCCACAGAATCGTAAACGAATAGAAATCACAACAAGTCCATAAATATATAATAATAGAAAGTACTGCAAAAGAACAGTTCAGATGAAATAAAGAAACGGGCTCGAGCCCGGTACATCAGAGTCCTCACTACAAATCACTCATCGCGGAAGCTATAAAAAAAATACTAAACACTCACAGAGCTAGTCACAGGTGCTCCGGTGCTAGACTGTCCCACCTCCATGCACACTGTACTCCGCTGGTGCTGGTCCCTGGGCTGCTAATCCCTGTCTCCCATCCGGAGCTCCTATAATGTTGTGGTTCGAAAACCATTAGTCATAAAGACTAAGCCCTATCATCCCCTCCCCCTCCCCCCATGGCTCCTAAGCACCGAGCGGAGAGGAGGAAAGGGAAGCTACAATGGTGGAGAATAATCAAACGGATGTCAATGGAACTAATCTAACAATTGTTCATGGTGTATAAACAACTAATTAAAATAGAGTACATCTAGCAGTTCTACGGTAGTGAGTAGTAAAGTAGACATGTGGTAAGTAGTATAATCATAAGAAGACAAATAGAAACCAAGTAAGTAAGTAACCTTAACTTATATGAATGCCCATACAAACTTATAAGTAAAGGGGTCTTTTGCAAGGCTCCCATTGTATAAAAAGTCCCATACCAATTTATACGTTGGGGTGTCGGTTGTATGTAAATATGAGTGTAGTGATATGCTATGCCATGATTCATGTAAGTGCAACTCACGCACACGACTCAATGCGCACAGACCTCTAGTTCCCCCTGTTCGGGCAGCTAGCTTCACTCCCAGGAACCTCCGTAGTGGCAAACGGAGACAGTGGGTCGGGCCCCCCACTTCTAGGCGGGTATCCACACTACCGGGCCTAACCCTTCCGTACGCCCCTAGAAGAACATAACTTAGAGTATCCGTGTACTAGTGCTGGCTATATCCACCAGACTTTCTTTGGCTAAGTGTCCCACACCACCGAGTCAACGTACCAATGTCGGTGTGAACGACAATCAAATACCAAAGACCCACCACCTTATTATGTATTAAAACCCTCGAGCCCTCGGCTCCCCGGACTGTCCCGTCCGTGCATCTACCTTCAGAGCTACCGTCTGAATGACAACCAAACCAACTTATTCTACCTCCCTAGCTACCGGGGTGTGTGAATATGCAACCCTAGATATTCTAGGGTCTCTTTTAGTTTATTATTCCTACGGTTTACGTTAGCCCAGGACTGCCCCCGATATTCCCTGTGAAGGGCTCTAAAAAGGCACTAGGAACTATTATGGTAGCTGAAGCTCATCGTTCCCTTTCGCAAGGCACTTACTTTTATTGGTTATTACCCATTACCCGATCCCATTCAAATTACTTTGGATCTAACCCTAGTGTGTTAAGACTCTTCCTCTCCCACCGGGAAGGACGATCTTTCGTCGGTCCCGAGCACCTCTTATGACTCGACAACCTACCAACCTAACCTCATCTTGGTTACTGAGGATGCATTCATACACATTTCCAAACCACTAACCCAATACCCAAATCCTCTAAGTTCATCCTGTAGCCTAATATGATTTCAGCTGTTTTACTAAACGCAGAGCATCCTAAGCTATATGAGGTATACAAGGGAAGGTTCTCCAAATTGTCCTCCAAATCTCCTATAAAATTTACTGGAGGTCTATAATGACATAATTAGCCTAAATCCAGAAATTTATAATTTTCCTAATTAATCTGATATTTATTTAATTTTCCCAAAAGATTGGCCATTGGTAATTTTAAACATGAACTACATGATTTTCTCGAGTAATGGCCACCCGAAAATTATTATCACTAAATAAAAGCAAGGCATCATAAAATAGTAATTTTCATGATTTTACAGAAAGTATTTAGCCTCTACTTAATTTATCCATTATAATCCCATTAATCCTATATAAAGAAGGAAGTACTGAAATTACTCATCATACAATTATAGAAAAATTACTGAATATTAATATAGTCTAGAAAAGGTCATTGTGTAAAGATAATAATTTTACAGGCCTTCTTAGACACCGAAATAGATTTAATTAAGTTTTCATGGGAAACAACACTTAATGAAGCAAGCCTTAGAATTAAACTTCTAAAAATCCCATAAATATTCACAGAGCTTGAAAACATAATCACAAGTTCTTTGCCTAAAGTTCATCAATTTTCAGAAAGTATTTTCTCCATAATAAATTTCTAAGAAAATAATACAAACTACTAAATTGTTAACGAAGTATCCAAAATAATGATCCTAAATTCATAATAAAATCTCCAGAGCTTGTACTGACCTTAAAAACTACTATACCCAAATTCCATCACTGTTCAGTGAGTTTAGTGACATTGTCTATCTCTATAAGTTTTGTGTTCTAAACTAGGGTTAAGGTTTTGAGGGACTTATTTACTTTAAAATCCATTTAAATATCTACGAGAGGATTCTAGCTAACCTAGAATTCTATCTACCAAGTTTCAGATTATAACTAGGTCATTTGACCACTTGCCGTTCACAAACCACCAAGAACCATCCTTAGGGTTTGTCCTTGGGTCCTAGGGCTAATTTACCCCAATCCACCTCAAAATCCATGAGAGGGTGCTAGGCATCATGCCTAGTCAGTGGCCAAAATCTCAGCCTCTGTTGAGGTTATCTGGCCACTCCAATCTCAAAGTGCACTTTTGACCTAAAAACCCCTTAATAGGGCAAAGCTTAGGTTTGTCCATTTCCAATCTAAAACATCTCCAAATGAGATGAAAAATTATACAGAACCTCATGATGAACCCAGAGACCACTCACCAAAATTTGGGAGGGTTTGGAAGTCATTAAGCCATCTAATTAATTTACCCTAAGATTATTTAATTTTTATAAAATTATTAAAAAACATTTCCAAAAATTCCCATTTTGGACAGGACCTACGTATAGCAAAGGTAGACTTCCTGCACAAATTTTAGATCATTTGGTCAAGGGATGAAGGGTGGGCACACCTTTTAGTCTCTGCCTAGCTCTAGGTATAGATCCCACCAAAAGAGGTGCCCTGGTCAAACCAGTTGACAAAATTGACCCAAATAAATTTTAGAATAAAGAAGACCCGTAGGGCTACAAATTATATGTTGACCATTTCTTCATATAAAGCCTCTACGTATTTTTCATAAATTTTCTAAAGTGACTGATATTCTAGTACAGAAAATTCATATAAAAGAAAAAGATTAATTAAACAACACAAATCTTGAAGCAGATCCAACAGTGCTGGGTCTTCTTCTTCCTCCAGCCAAGGGCCAAGATTAGCCCGACCTGGAGTGCATTCCAAACGCTGTCGCCGACCATCCAGCCTCCTTCCTGGACGGCCACCGCCACCACCACCTCTGTTGAGGTGGTGGCCATCGCCGGGCGGCGGCGCGGCCGCCGGAGAGGCGGAATCCGGCAAACCCGAGCAATAAAATTTTGCGGGAAAACTAGGAAGAGAAGCTCCCACCCGATTGGGCTCAGTTTAGCCCGATTATTAATCCTAAAGAAGGCTAAGATCTACCCATAGAGAGAGAGGAGGGGAGGACCTTGTTCGCGGGCTGGAGGCGTGCAGATCGACGGAAAGCCATTTACGATGGTGGAGCCGCTCAGATTCTGCAATAGCACGGTGGGAGGGCTTGAAAGCTTAAGGTAAAGGCTGGGAAACCTTCCTCTCGGGCCTCTGATGGTGTTTAAGAGCTCGGTTAAGGAGGGGAAAGGACAAAACTTCAATGACCATTAATGGCCCATTAAAGCTTGGCTCGGTCATGGTGGTGGGGGCTATAAACGGCTCTGTCCAGCAAGCTAACAGCTGGAAACTCCTCCTCATCCCTAGAGGAGTTGAATCCAGCCCTTTAAAGAGGAGGGGAAGGGGCCACGACATCAAGTGCCATTTATGGTTGTGAACGCCGGTTTCCGGCCATGGCCATGGCTCCTCCTTACTTTCAAAACCGACCGCCACGTGGCTTGACCGGTCAACCCTTTTTAAAACAAGACTTAATTAGGTCTTATTAAGAGAAACGACCTAATAATGCATTCGGGCCCACTATCTAGACCGGCCCGTTTCAGCTGACCATCAGCCAAGCTAAAATCGCCAGAAAAAAGTCTAAGTAAAATGGCGTTGAGTGAGCTCAGCTCACTCAATGCCATCCAAGCTACGGCATTGAGTGAGCTCTGCTCACTCAATGCCATCCATGCTGCAGCATTGAGTGAGCTCTGCTCACTCAACGCCATCCAGGATACGGCATTGAGTGAGCTCTGCTCACTCAACGCCATCCAAAATGCAGCCCTTCCAGACTATGGCGTTGAGTGAGCTCAGCTCACTCAACGCCATCCAGATTATGGCATTGAGGGAGCTCTGCTCACTCAATGCCATCCAGTCTCCTCAAGGTGGCATTGAGTGCAGTCCGTGAACTTAACGCCGTCTATCTTATGGCGTTGAGTGAGCTCTGCTCACTCAACGCCATCCAGCCTACTTAAGATGGCATTGAGCGCAGTCTGGGCACTCAACACCGTCTAGCTTATGGCGTTGAGTGAGCTAAGCTCACTCAACGCCATCTAGACTATGATGTTTAGTGAGCTCAGCTTACTCAATGCCATTCCAAGATCACGGGCGTGACGGATCGGTCACGGGCGTGCCAGGCCCATGTTGAAATTTCTTAGCTCGCCGATCGTCTTTTTGAGGTTGACGATCGTCAAAGGGGTCATGCCCTAGGTCACGGGCGTGACGGGTCGGTCACGGGCGTGACCACCCCTTGACTCGAAATCTTGGTCGATAGACTTCAATTCTTGGGTTTCCTAGGGTTCTGTTATGACAAAACCACTCCTAGGGGTCTAGTTGGAAATGGGATATTACAAGTATAATCCAGGAGGGTAATGTGGTCTTAGTGACGAGAGTAGAGTACAAGCTGTGATAGCAATAATAATGGGGTACGACAGAAGACCGCCGCACGTCTAATAAAACCTTAAGTCTTTTAGGGTAGCTTTAAATTAATAAAGAGAGTTGGGCAATAACCCTGGGTAGACATTAATACGAATAATTATCCATGCGAAAGGGAACTTTGGGCTTGTCATCCCATCTTGGTTCCTAGTGCCTTCGAGATCCCTTCAATGGACATACCTTGGGCAGTCCTGGGCTAACGTAAACCTTAAGATAAACTGAAAGAGTAATGTAGAAAATAGGGCTTCACGCTACACACACTAGTTGGATAGGAGCTTGGAAATGGATAAGTCGTCCCGAGGTGTTCAAAGAGGCGCCATCCTGCGGTGTTCAAAGGGATGGGGTATGGAAATTGAGCCGGACAGTTAGTCCGGGGAGCATAGTCTCGGTTTGAGGTTGATTTTGGACTGTTAGTCCCGGGAGCATAGACTTGGTTTGAGGTTGATTCAGACAGTTAGTCCGGGGAGCTTAGTCTCGGTTTGAGGTTGTTTCAGAAAGTTAGTCCGGGGAGCTTAGTCTCGGTTTGAACTTGATTCGGATAGTTAGTCCGGGAGCATGACTTGATGGTTTCTTTTAAGAATATTTCATGTCCATAAAAAGGAATATCTAAGGTGGTGGGTCTTTGGTACTGGTTTTTCGTAGCACCGACGCCAGTACGATGACTCGGCAAGTATGGTTTTACACTTCACCAAAGCTAAGTCTGGCGGTCCAGTCGGCAAGAGTACGCAGGAGTCCGCTTTGTGCACCAAGCATTGAGGCGTACGATAGGTCAGACCGGTAGTGCTATACTGGTTTTGAGGTGGGCAAGGCCCAACCCACCGCTTTCGTCTTCCACTACGGAGGTATCCTGGGAGGTAATGGCTCGGAAAGGGAGAACTAAAGGTTTGTGTACACAAAGTCGGGTGTGTGAGTTGCACTGCTTGATCATAACATACCCACCATATAGATGCATATAATAATCATTCATAATAACCTATGACACCTAATGTATAAGTGGTATGGGATGCTTATACATTAGGACTTGCTAAACGACCCCTTAGTCTATAAGCTTGTGTGGGCAAGTTTATAAATTAAGGTTATTTCAATATATATACGTACTATTTGTGATAACCGACACCCCAACGTATAAAGTGGTATGAGACATTTTATACGATTGGAGCCTTGTAGAAGATCCCTTGGCTTATGTGTACTCACATAAGCGAAGGTTAAATTCTTTTCTTACTTTACTTATTATAACATGGTTATAAATTACTAGCTAGGTCCCCCCCTCTGTCACCTACTTGTTTTACTCTCCACTTTCACGTCCTTTCCTTTCTTCCTCCCCGCTTGGTTCCTAGGAGCATAGGGGAAGGGGTGGGGGACGATAAGGCTTAGTTTTATAGACTAACGGTTTTCGAACCACATCATATTAGGGGATCGTGGAGCCCAGCAGGGAGGAGCAACCCAGGAGACCAGTTCGATTGGAGACAGGGCAGTCTAGCTCTGGAGGATAGCCAGCTGGGACCGTGAGTCCTGACTTTTAGTAGTTGTTTTATTTTGCTTCCGCATGAGAGACCTGTAGTGAGGATATTTATGTACCGGGCTTAAGCCCTTCATTTCCTGTACTCTTTTACTATTTCTGTGGACACTCCCTTCGTGGAGATTTTTATTATATGTGATTTGCTGTGGACTTACATGTTTATATTCTTGTACTGCTACTTTTGTGATTAATAAGGCCGGCAGAATCAGCATTTTGTAGTGACGATCTTCCCGGGCGCGAAGGTGTCACTGCAAAGCGTCAGGTCTGGGCATAAGACCCCGAGTTTCAAAAAAAAGGGGGTTTTACAACTCCGATCTGTCAACCTCAAAAGGAAAAGAAGTAGCAGACATTCCTTGCAGCTCAAAGGGAGTGAATCAAATCAAAACGTATCATGGCCTCGCTATAGGTGAGACCCTCGATGCTGATGATGTGGGCACCCTTGGAGACCTATTCTAAAGCAAGAAGGACATGACAGTCCTCAAAGCTCCTCGCAATCAATAACAATTACTCTTACTATGTTTTGCATATTTTCAAACATTCTCTTTTGTTTCATTCAATAAAGCTTACGTCAGAGATCCCATACTGACACAGTTCCCTTTTTGTGATGCTTCTCCTCTATATTTTTTCTCTTTGCCAAAGATATCGCTGAACCACTGAGATATCGCCAAATCTTGTCGTTCCCTCCATGGATTGTCCTCTGGCGTAAAACCACAATGACCATATATGATGAGGAGTTTCTCATATGTGCAGTGGGGGCCATTCAATCTATGATGGTGAACTTCAAGCTTCAGATCTCGGCCGATGTCTAGCGCAGTGTGTGTGCCTAGGGGAGGCAGCCTGTGATAGTACTATCGTGCTCCGTTAGGGATACGTTACAGTTACAATGATCTTCGCTTGATAAGCAATGGCGATCAAATGAAATCTTGTTTCTTCGATCATCTCACAACTATAACGGACGAACACTCGTTGGTACTCTCAATCCATTCTTTTGCGGGACCCACAACATTGTTGATTCCTTCAAAGATGAGCAATGTTGTAGACCATTTGGCTCACCTAGTAGAACAGATCAAAAATTTTTGTAACCCGAAGCAAGAGAGTAGTGTGTCTGTCGCTTCCTTCTTAGGATTTTGCGCATGTTTCCCTTTTGTGCTCTATCAAGGGAATGCGGCCAGCCCGCTTTAGGTAGGACTATGCCCTGGATGAATTTTTGGCAAGTGATGCATAAGGCTGACGGGTGCTCTCCTGTGGCAGCATTCAACCTTTTTTTAGCTCATCCTCGGGGTATAGCCCTCCTTTGTGCTTTTGTCTTCTTACAGGATAACAGGTTAAGTCCGACCTATCTAAGGGACCCCCTATATCTTTTGGCTTATGTTCATCTTATATGCATTGCTTACATGAAGCTCTATTAGATGACGATATACAAATTCTCTACTACTCTTATTGGATATTTTTGGCACAAATCACTGATCAGAATATATGGTCCTTCTTAACTAACAAGCCATGCAATTACGATTCTAAATTGAGATGGTTTCATCTTGTTGATCTGGATTTCATGTTAACATTATATCTGATCACATGAGACGGTCATTATCACATTCTGATCTCTATTCAGTTAATAACAAAGTCTGCTGGATATGTCTTCTATCATATCTTATCTTATCAACAATCAACATTCGCAGGTTCCCTCCAGGTACTTGCGATTTCATATCTGTTTGCTAACTCTTCTTTTGCAAAGATTAGCAGACATTCGCAGGTTCCCTACAGGTACTTGCGATCTAGTTTTCTATCATATCTGTTTGCTAACTCTTCTTTTTCAGAGATTAGTAGACATTCACAGGTTCCTTCCAGGTACTTGCAATTTCATATCTGTTTGCTAACTCCTCTTTTGCAGAGATTAGCAGACATTCACAGGTTCTCTCCAGGTACTTGCGATTTCATATCTGTTTGCTAACTCTTCTTTTGCAGAGATTAGCAGACATTCGCAGGTTCCCTCCAGGTACTTGCGATTTCATATCTATCTGCTAACTCTTCTTTTGCAAAGATTAGCAGACATTTGCAGGTTCCCTCAATATACTTGCGTTTTGGCTTTCTATCATATTTGTTTGCTAACTCTTCTTTTGTAGAGATTAGCATTCATTCGCAGGTTCCCTACAGGTACTTGCGATCTAGTTTTCTATCATATTTCTTTGCTAACTCTTCTTTTGCAGAGATTAGCAGACATTCGCAGGTTCCCTCCAGGTACTTGCGATTTCATATCTGTTTGCTAACTCTTCTTTTGTAGAGATTAATAGACATTCGCAGGTTCCCTCCAGGTACTTGCGATTTCATATCTATCTGCTAACTCTTCTTTTGCAAAGATTAGCAGACATTCGCAGGTTCCCTCCAGGTACTTGCGATTTCATATATATCTGCTAACTCTTCTTTTGCAAAGATTAGCAGACATTCGCAGGTTCCCTCCATATACTTGCGATTTGGCTTTCTATCATATCTGTTTGCTAACTCTTCTTTTGCAAAGATTAGCAGACATTCACAGGTTCCTTCCATATACTTGCGATTTTGATTTCTATCATATCTGTTTGCTAACTCTTCTTTTGCAGAGATTAGCATACATTCACAGGTTCCCTACAGGTACTTGCGATCTAGTTTTCTATCATATCTGCTTGCTAACTCTTTTTTTGCAGAGATTAGCAGACATTCACAGGTTCCCTACAGGTACTTGCGATCTAGTTTTCTATCATATCTGTTTGCTAACTCTTCTTTTGCAGAGATTAACAGACATTCGCAGGTTCCCTCCAGGTACTTGCGATCTCATATCTGTTTGCTAACACTTCTTTTGCAAAGATTAACAGACATTCGCAGGTTCCCTCCAGGTACTTGCGATTTCATATCTATCTGCTAACTCTTCTTTTGCAAAGATTAGCAGACATTCGCAGGTTCCCTCCAGGTACTTGCGATTTCATATCAATCTGCTAACTCTTCTTTTGCAAAGATTAGCAGACATTCGCAGGTTCCCTCCATATACTTGCGATTTGGCTTTCTATCATATCTGTTTGTTAACTCTTCTTTTGTAGAGATTATCAGACATTAGCAAGTTCCCCCCAGGTACTTGCGGCTTAGTTTTCTATCATATATGTTTGCTAACTCTACCTTTGCAGAGATTATCATATATTAACAAGTCCCATTCAGGTACTTGCAGCTTGATTTTCCTTCATATCTGCTTGCTCACACTACTTTTTCAGAAACTAGAAGATATAAGCAAGTCCCCTTTAGATACTTGCAACTTAATTTTCCTTCATATCCGCTCGCTCACTCTACTTTTGCAGAGACTAGCAGATACTAGCAAGTCCCTTTTAGGTACTTACAGATTATTATCCTTCTATATTTTCTCTCATCTGTATTTTTGCAAAGCTTAATAGAAGACAGTTATTCGTCTTCATCATTTACCAAAGTAGCTCAGGTACACATAAGATGTACCTCTTTTTGCCTACATTGACTTTCTCTTCACAGGGGAAAGATAGACATTGACAGATTTTTTCTGAGGAGAGACATCAGGTTTTATCTCTTTCAATCCTTGGTTTTCCCCTTTATTTTCTCAAGGGAAAGATAATGATTTTCGTGGGTCTCTTAATTTTTCGAAGTTCCCCTCGGAACTTAAAAAGTGCGGGGATTATGTTAACCCCAAAATCGGCGATCCCTCCCAAGGTCTCTAGCTCGTAAGTCGCGACCCACTCAGGGGTACCCCCCGAGGGTCATGATCTGCCTCATCCTTCCTTTTTTGGGCCAAGCATACTCCCTTCTCCTATTTGCTCAGGCCGTGCGGTTAGGACGGTTTCCCCAGTCTAACCGCCCCGGACGCATAGCTACTGCGTGCCATGCGGGACGGTGGGCTGCTCCCATAGCTCACCCTCCCAGCCACGCAGTTAGGCCTGCTAACCGTGCATCATTCTTCCTTGCAGGAGGCAATATGAGGTAACGAGGACGATCTATGCGATCTACTCCTTCAGACCGCCAGGTCGCCCAATAGGCATCAACCCTAGACCAATGCAACCGTCACGGGATCGGCAAGCTCATTCTCCGGCTTGCCATCAGTTTTCCCCCTATGAAGGTGGCCTGCTCCTCAGGCTGCCTCCTCTGTTCGCCCAAGGGGCGCGGCCTGCTGCCGCTACTCGCCGACGCCGCCTCCAGCTCACCAGGGGCGCGGCCTTTTGCCTCTGCCCGCCCAGGCCGCTTGCCTGGGCGGCCTCTAGTGGCCAGGCCTCCCTCTTGGGCGACCTCCTGTGCCTAGGCCTCCCTCCTGGGCGGCCCCCTATGGCCAAGCCGCCAGCTTGGGCGGCCTCCTTTGGCAAGGCCGCATGCCTGAGCGGCCTCCTGTGGCCAGGCCGCCCGCCTGGGCAGCCTCCTTTGGCCAGGCCGCCAGCTTGGGTGGCCTCCTGTAGACAGGCCGCCCGCCGGGCGGCCTCCAAGTATAAGGCCGCCCCCCAGGGGCGGCCTCCAGTTCAGGGGCAGCCTGCCCTTTTCAGCCCGCTCAAGTTTGCCCTCTTTTAGCTGCCAACCAGAAGTCTGCTCCAGCAGAGAAAACTCCAGTCGTCCCAGTCCTCCACAGTTGACCCAGCGAAGCCTGCAATCTGCCTGCCGCCAGTCTGCCGAGTCCACCCAGGTCGGCGACCAGCTCTTCCAGCCGGGCGGACTGATTTTCTCAGTCCCCCGAGTCCGCGCAGTCCTCCATTATGACGTCACTGGGCCCCACTTCTAAAAGATTCTCCCCGGTCCTATAAATAGCCCCCAAGGCCTCTCATTCGGGACACGCGAAATGAGAATAGCCAGCCTTATCAAAGTCTACGGCCTCAAATCTCCAGTCCGTCACAGCTTGAGGAAGGAAGGTCGGCGGACTCAAATGTCCAGTCCGCGTAGGTCGTCGAGGACTGTGGACTTAGTTTTTTCTGCCCTCAGCCGGTAGTTTGAGCAGAAGCTGCAGCCTTCAATTTCTAGTTCTCCTAAGTCCTCGAGGACTGTGGACTTAGTTTTTTCTGCCCTTAGCAGGTAGCTTGAGCAAGATCTGCAGCCTCAGTTCTCCAGTCCTCTGCAGCCTCTTTTAATTAGTCTCTGACAACTCCTTCCTTAGCCGCAAGCTTCCCCCATTGTACCCTTTACTACTTTCTCATGTAATGGTGCAATATCATGCTGTAATGTTGCTTCTTGATTAAAGGAAAAGCCCTTCGCAAGAGTGGCATTCAAGCCGTGGCGGGCGAAGTATGCTGTTGCCGCTGCTAGCGACCCCTCTTCTTTTCTCTTCTTTCGGCACCAAGCTGCAAGCTCAACCGCCAAAGTAACGTCTGCTCGACAGTTCCTGATCCAGCTTCTCGCTTGCTTAAGCAAGCTTCCCAGCTGCTCTCAACAAACCTCTCTTCTATCCCGGCAACCCTTCTTTCTTCACCTTAGCTTGTGAGATCGCACACCCCGTTAACTGGAAGGCACAATTCTTACATCAACAGTACACAACATATCAAAATCAACTGTCTCAATTTCTATAATCATATTTACATCTGCATCTGTATCTATTAGCTCAACTATATACAAAACTGCTGTTGCTTGGGTTGCTTCTAGAGGAGAGGAGACTGAAGATTCTTCATTGGATATCTCCCCCTGCCTAGTTTCAGAGGGTCTTGAAGCAAGGCCCCCAGAAGAAGGGATAGTAGGGGCTGTAGAAAGGAGAGCAGATAGGGATGAGATAGATTTAGCAAGAGGTTTAATGGCCTCTACTATAAGATTTTTGAGAAGTGGAGTGATGAGTTCAAGAAGGGAGGGAGGGGAATCCATTTGCATAAACTCAGAAAGTGTCTGAGTTGACACACGAAGGATGGATGATGGATGATGGATGATGAAGGGAAAGAAATGGTGTCTGACGTGGGATCATCATGAGGTGAAGGAGTATTGATGGGAGATGATAGCAGAAGGTCAAAAGATGGAGTGGATATGAGATTATGGAGGGGAATGTTTGCAAGATGATGGGGAAGTGGGGATTGATGTGGTGTGGTATGCTCTGGAGAGTGAACTGGTGTTGGTAGATGTTCAGGAGATTAAATTGGTGTTGGTTGATGTACTGGAGATGTAAGTGGTGTTGGTTGATGTACTGAAGATGTAGATGGTGTTGGTTGATGTACTGGAGATGTAGGTCGTGTTGGAATGTGAGCTTGAAATATGGATGGTTGTTGAGATGGAGGTATTGGAATCTGGGTGGATGGAATGCTGATTGAGGGGACATCTTCAGGGTGTGGGGGATCAGCTGTGACAACTTTGCTATCCTCAGATGCTCTGGAAGAGGATGAAGCCTTAGACGGCTTTGAGATAGTCCTCTCCCACCTTCCAAATAGAGCACATGTTAGCCTCTTGGAAGCATTAATGAATATGGTCTGTGAGACCAGGGATTCAGCTGCCTTGTCATGTAGGAAGATTCCAAGGATCCTTCCAAAACACACTTACTTCTTACTATTCTTCTTCTTAATCAAATCAAATAGTATCTTAACCCAGTTTACTGGCTTCTTATTTACCACTGCACACATTACTAGAAACTGTTTCCTGGTGATATAACCTTGGGAAGTATGCTTGCCCAGCAATACTTACCGACCATATCGGCTAAAAACTTATATTCAGAAGATAAATGTTTCTTTAAAAGTTTATTAGGGTTCTATCCAATGTGACCCATTTTAATCAACATTTCATCATACTAAGAGCTATCTATTTCTAACTCTTCTTCACCATTAATCAATCCAAAAATCTCAGTCAACACTACGGGGGTTAAAGAAACCTGATTACCAGATATTGTGCTGGTCATCATATCGGCATCTAAAGTGGTGGAGGTGAACAACCATTCTCTGATTTTTGTAGCAGAAATCTTAATCCTGGTTGTCATGAAGTTCTTTAACTGTTGTACTTCAAATAATGTCAGTATATCCAAGAAAATTTGATCAGAATGCTGGAATGATTCGAAGTCAATGTCGAATCCCATGTTGAATTTCATTGAAGCAAGAGAGCTCGCTGGAATCTCCATTGATCGCCTGCAAAAGAAAATAGAGAGATCAAGTGCAAGGGTAATAGAAAGCGCAGGATGGAGCTCGAAGAAAACCTAGATATAAGGTTTTCAGAATAAGAAGCATCAAACTCCTTCTTGCGAAGAAAACCTAGATCTGAGGTCGATGAAATATTTTATTGATAAAAGAGTTCGTCGATCTCAGTCTGAAGAAGGGAAAACTTTTCGTCGTTCTCAGGTCGACAAAAATTTTTTGAAGCAGTACCGTAGATCTCCGGTCGACAAATAAAAATTCACACATAGAAAGTTTGTTGATCTCAGGTCGACAAATTTTCTCAAGAACTGTCCTCAGTTTGTCGATCTCCGTTCGACAAACTGTGGCAAATTCTTCGACCACAGACAGAAATTAAATTAATGCTTCTCCATTGATCATACCTAGCTGATTTAGAAAGAACATATGGTTCTTCTCATCCAAGGGTTTGGTGAAGATGTCTGCTCTTTGTAAATCAGTATAGATGTAGACAAGATTAATTTTCTTTTTGTCAACACAATCTTTAATGAAATGATGCCGTATTTCTATATGCTTAGTTCTACTAGGATTCACTGGATTCTGTGCAATAGAAATTGCACTGGTATTATCACAATGTAGAGTTGAATTATTTAAGTTGACACCATAATCTAGGAGTTGGTTTTGAATCCATAACATCTGTAAACAGTAACTGCCAGCTGCTATGTACTCAGCATCTGCTGTTGAAGTAGACACAAATGTTTGCTTCTTCCAAAACCAAGACACTAGCCTACCACCAAGGAACTAACATGTCCCTGATGTGCTCTTTCAGTCCACTCTACTTCCAGCAAAGTCAGCATCTGAGTATCCAGTTAACTCAAATTCTGACACAGTTGGATACTAGAGTCCTAAATTTGGGCAACTCTTTATATATCTCAAAATTCTTTTTAGGAAAATAAGGTGAGATTCTTTAGGGTTCACCTAAAACCTAGCACAAAGACAAGTAGCAAACCTAATGTCTGGCCTACTTACTGTGAGATATAATAGGGACTCAATAATGACCATATATAGTTTCTGATCAACAGGTTTCCCATTTTCATCAGAATCAATCACAACATTTGCAGTCATAGGTGTTTTCTTTGCTAAAGCATCAACCATCCCAAACCTTTTTATCAGCTCCTTAGAATTCTTGGATTTGGATATGAAGATGCCATCAGGGGTCTACTTCACTTGGAGACCAAGGAAGTAGGAGAGTTCACCCATGCTACTCATTTCAAACTTGGAATGTATAAGGTCAGAGAACCTTTTGCATAGTTTGGAATCAGTAGAACAAAATATAATGTCATCTACATATATTTGTACGAACAAGACTTTATCATGATGATGCTTAATAAATAAAGTCCTATCTACTATGCATCTAGAAAATTTATGCTCTAAGAGAAAGCTAGCTAAGGTTTTATACCAAGCTCTTGGAGCTTTCTTTAGACCATAGAGTGTCGTATGAAATTTGAAAACATAAGATGGATGAGATGAAGAGAAAAAACCTGGTGGTTGTTCCACATAAACCTCTTCTTTGTGTTCACCATTAAGGAATGCACTCTTAACATTCATTTGGTATACTGTGAACTTCTTGTAGGCTGCATAAGCTAGAAATATCCTTATTGCTTCTAACCTTGCAACATGGGCAAATGTTTGGTCATAATCTATGCCTTCCTCTTATCTGTAAACCCACTGATATGTCTCCAATTACTTGAGATACATGGTGATCTCTAAGTATGACTATCTCAGTAGGAGGAGCTAGTTGAGCAATTGCTTGGGGAATTAATTCCTCTTGTGGAATTATGGCTGTTGGTTACTCTTCACTGAGTTCAGTGACATCATCTTCACTTTCTTTAGCAACTTGTGGAGAAGGGTGTGTAATAGCCTCATTGGTGAGGTTTAATTCATCTAACTTCTCACACAGGTGAGGTTCCTGCAAATTCTCACTGGTAGAAGCTATCTTCTCCTTGTAAAACATATTAGTCTCATCAAAAGAAATATGAATAGACTCTTCAATTTTCATAGAGGATTTATTATATACCCTATAAGCCTTGCTTACTTGGGAATATCCAAGAAAAATTCCAATTTCAGCCTTGGCTTCAAACTTTCTAATACATTTCTTGTTGTTATTATGAATGTAACAAATGCAACCAAAGACTCTAAAATAATCTACTTTAGGTTTCTTACCTTTGAGTTGTTCATAGGGGGTCTTTCCCTTAAGCTTATGAATCAAACTTCTATTCAGTACATAGTTTGCTGTGCTCATAGCCTCTACCCCAAAGGATAGGGGCAAGTGAGCATCTGCAATTAATGTGCCTGCAGCTTCAATGAGTGTTCTGTTCTTCCTTTTAGCTACCCCATTTTGTTGAGTAGTTCTAGGAGCAGAGAAGAAATTCTTGATACCTTCCTTCTCACAGAATTCTTGCATGGGAAGAGACTCAAACTCAGTACCATGATCACTTCTGATCAATGCAACTGGAGTAGAGTACTCAATCCTTATGCTCTTAAAAAAATCTGTAAGAACCTTGAAGTTATCTGTCTTGTTTCTCAAGAAGAACACCCAAGTGAACCTAGAGAAGTCATCAACTATCACTAAGGTATAAGACTTCCCTCGTAGTCTCTGTATAATAATGGGTCCAAACAGATCCATGTATAGCAAATACATAATTCTAGGTGAATCACTCTTATTAACTGACTTAAAGCTATTTTTAGTTTGCTTGCCTAATTGACAAGCTCTACAAAGGCTTTCCTTCTTGTAGGTGTAGGAAGACAATCCTTTAACAAGGTTGTCCCTAGAGAGTTTAGCAGTGTTTTTCAGATTTACATGACCTAATCTACTATGCCAAAGATCATTATTGTTACTAGTTTGGTTAAACAGACATATTTTAGTTTTAGCTTACCTAAAGTTAACTACATAGATATTACCCACTCTAGTACTAGTTAACACTACTTGGTTATCTACAAAAGTAATAATACAAGAAGTTTTGTAAAATGATACCTGAAACCTTTCATCACATAATTGACTTATAGATATAAGGTTGTACTTCAGTCCACTTACATAAGCAACCTTTCTGAAGGTGACTGCTCCAATTTTGACCTTTCCATATCCTTCAGTCTGTCCATAATTGGAATCACCAAATATTACTTTGGGTCCTAGATTTGACTTATAATTGATTAAGTTGTCCTTGATTTCAGTCATATGCTTTGAACAGCTACTATCCAGATATCACTGTTGCTCTATGGTGGGATAGTCTTTCACCTGCAATAAAAAAGATTAGCTATTCTTGACCCAGGTTACCATGGGTCCTTGTTTATTCATATAATTAAAACTGGAAATGTATGAGTATTCAGGTTGACTTTTATAACATAGGGGTGAAATTTTCTAGGTGGAATTATCCACTAATTAAATGGATTAACATATTGTCCTGGTTGATTAAATTTTCTATTAGAATTAAAGTTTCTGTTATTATGAATGTGGGTCGACGAATTCTGATAAGTTCGTCGAACTGAGGTCGATGAATGGGGATGAGTTTGTAAAAATCCACTCAGAGAATGAAAGTATTCATTCTATGGGCCCCAATATCGTCGATCTCGGGTCGACAATCCATACTAATTTCATCAATCGCAGTTCATAGAATAATTATAATAAAAGTTTGCGTTCGGAGTTCGTCGACTTGAGTTCGACAAACTATACATATTTCGTCGATCTTAGTTCGACGAAATCTGCTGAACATTGTTGTAGTTAAAATTTTTCTTATTCTTTCTCTTTCTCTTATTCTTTTGTTTTAATTCCGTTTGTTTAACATTATTATCATATATCTTTTCCTTGCCTTTTTTAGAAACAAATTTTATTGGAGTTGTTAAAATGTTTTTCTGAATCAGTGGGGGTTGGCTTGATGAAGCACTTAAGCCCAGCTTGCCATTGAACCTTGCATTCACTGTGCTTGTGATGTCCATCAGCTTGATACTTCTCCCATTTAGGGATTCTTCAAGTTTCCTTGCCTCAGCTAATTCAATTTTTAATGTGATGATTTGTTCATTTGCTAGAGTTAATTCATCTTTTAATTTAATGTTTTCAGAAATGAAGTTTTCTTGTTCAGTCAATTTCTCTCTAAGTTGTTTAATCTCTTTTTCAGAATTAATTAAGTCAATGCATACAGATTTGAATTCAATTCTAAAATTATCTGAATTGAAGTCAAAAGAAGACAATACCCGATCTTCCTCAGATTTAGAGTCTTCACCCTCTGACTTGTCATCTTCTGCTTCTGAACAGCTGACTGATGCATTGATGGCAATCAGACACACTTCTTTTGCCTTTGCTTCCTCTTCATCTTCACTAGAGCTGGAAGATGAAGATTCATCTTCAATTTCGCTCCAGGTTTCAGCCACAAAACTTTTCTCCTTCCTCTTATACTTGCTGGAGGAGGGCTTGCTGTAGTGCTGCTTCCTGGTTTCTTTTTCTCTTTTTCTCTCCTTCTTTTGGTTCTCTGGACACTCTGAGATGAAGTGTCCTGGCCTTCTGCAATTAAAGCAAACAACTTCTTTAGTTGGTGTCTTATCATACCTTGGCTTGTCATCTTGCCTAGATGACTTTCTTTTGAAATCCCTCTTGCCATCTTGTAAAATCTCTTGGCTAAGAGACTCAGAAATTCTTCACTGGCAATTGGAGCTTCTGATTCTTCAAATGCCTTGAATACAATGCTTTGCTCCTTTCTTGCTACTGAAGGAGTCTTCTGCTCCGCAGTTTCTCCTGACTTTATCAATTGTTCATAGGACTTGATCTTTCCAAGAAGAGATTCAGTGGAAATCTAATTTAGACTTCTGGATTCCTTGATTGGCCAGATTCAGAAATCCCGTGAGCTAGGGAAGCACATGAGGATTTTGTCATTGACCTCTGTGAGAGTTATTTCCTTGTCCAGAGTCTTTAGCTCATTGATGATTGAGCTTAGTCTGTTATACATGTCACTGACATACTCTGACTCATCTTTATTGAAGTTTTCATATTGAGAGATGAGATTAGATCTCCTATCCTTTCTCTCATCTGCTGATCCAGCAACCATCTGGTTTAGAGAATCCCAGATAACCTTGGCTTATGTGCACTCTGCCACCTTCTGGAAAATGTCATCAGACATTGTCTGAGCCAGAATATTCATGGCCTTAGCATCAGATATTTTGGCCTTCTTTTGAGCATTTGTCCACTCCGGTGGTGGAACAAAATGAGTGCTGGAACTTGCAGTAGTTGTTGCCACTAGAGTTGGTGGTCCTGTCAAAATGGAATTAAAAATATGCTCATCAATAGAGTTCATGTATAACTTGATTCTTGCCTTCTATATAGCAAACTTATTCAGATTGCAAACTGGAGGTCTGGTGCTTGCATAATCTTTGCTCTGTGCCATGATATAGAATAAACAGAAAAAAACTAGGGAAAAGAAATCAGATCTAACAAGGAACTTTTGGTTCAAGTGTTAGCTTGTACAACCAAAGGAATACCCCTCTGATACCAATTGAAAGATAAGGGTTAGACCTGATTTACTCTAGAAAGGGGGGGGGGGTGAATAGAGTAATTAAAACTTTTGTTGTTTTTAAATTTATCAGAGTAAAATAAGTGATACCAATAGTAATATAGAAAGGAAATAAAAACATGCTAAGCTAATCTATCACAACACATCAAGAACAAGACAGAAAATGATCACACACAGACAACACAAGAATTTAATAGTGGTTCCCCAAACCTGGTACATCCACTCTTCTATCACCCTGGTACGAATCCACTATCAGGTTTTTGATCAGGGGGCTGCCACCACAAGATCTATTTCCAGGGAGATCTCACAACCCTTTAGGCTTTTGATCAGGTGCCCAAAAACCAAGAATAAACTTTTGAAGGGAGTTAATAAACCCTTTTACAGGAGGTGAGAGAGGTGATGATGTCTTCTCTTTTCTCTATACAAAAGAGAAGACTTGTGGATTTCTGTTGTCAAAGCTCCTTCTGAAAAGTAGAGATGGTTCCGAAGACTAGGAGCCTTGCTCAGGGTGTAGGTCTTCAGCCTTGTCTTGAAAGATCCTGGAACTTTCTGACTGATTCAAAGTTGTTGTCCTTGAATGTTTCTGGAGTTGAAGTAGAAGAAGATTCTTGATATTTGATGGATGTTCTTCTTCAGTCTTCAGAAAGAATAAGGGAGAAAATAGAATGTTTCTGCACTGGGAGGAGTTCTGTATCTTTTCTCTGTATGCACTTGTGTTATCACTACTGGCCTGATCTCTGTGTATGCATGCAATGATTATTACTATTACCGATTTAAAAGAGAAAATCTCTTTTATATTCTGCTGTCCAAATTCTCCTTTGAAATTTGAATTCCAAGCATTAATTGCTGACTCATCTGGAGAATGAAACGGATTGAATATTTTCTTTAAATGAGTTTCCTCAACTGTCCCATTAAAATAAGTAAGTAATTAACCCTGATGAAGACCATAATTAATGCTGCCAATAACAGCTATATTTAGGAGAATATGAGAATTAATTACTCAGGAAATTACAGCTAAATAACATAATAAGTAAGGACAAAAATAAGAAAAACTCTCATTCTGGCTCGGGATAGAAATCGTCGACCTCAGAACAGAATTCGTCGACTGGAGTTCCACGTTCGTCGACCTGAGAATTCCTGTTCGTCGACCTGAGCACTGCAAACTGCATATTGAGAATAACTTGCCAATTCTGCGCTCTAAGTTCGTCGAGCTGAGAATCTGTCTGAATGAAGAGATCGTCGACCTGAGCTCAAAAGATTTCTTAGTTCGTCGATCTGAGATCGACGATCGTCGAGCTGAGTTCGAAGAATTTCAAACTGATAATTTTAATCTCTGAATTCTTCTAAGTCTTAGTCTACTGGTCCTCTGCTGGCTAGTCTATGAAGGTTGAACCTAAAGACTAGCTTAAACTTTAGGACTCATAGACTTGACCCTAGCTATACAATGTGGGTCAAATACATCCTAATTAGTGAACCTAGCCCAAATCCAAACTAGGGATCCAACAGTGGACTTGAGATCTCATTCTCATTTTTATCTCACATTCACTTGCTTACTTCTTGAGAGGGAAGAGGAGGAAAGGTCCAGGAGCTCAAGAGGAGTCGATCCAAGGTATGCTTGTGATCGGAATCGCGAGTCAACACTAGATCTTGCGGAGAGGAAGTTGTGAAGATCAATTCCATCCGGATCAAAGATCACAGTCTTGGCTCCGAAGAAAATTACAAGGGTAACGATTTTCTCCTTGGACAAGTGAAATCCTCAATATGCATACTTGCATGGAACCGCTCACCAAATGGTGAAGAAAAGGTGGTTTCCGATTGGTAGATCGGTATGATCCCCGTTTAATATTGCATATAGATCCGAAAATATAAAGTACGAAATAGGCATGTTGTGTGAAGCCCATCCAGACGGGTTGGTATGGATTGGTGATGTTTATTTTGCATTTTGGAGAAGACTCCGAGTATAAACGTGAGGTTGTACAGAGTCTGAGGGTTGTACCGATGAAATGAGAGTAACAGGAAGTACTGGAGTTCAGCTCTAGGAAAATACCCAGGAAAAATCACAGTTTGGGGAAACTGTTGATGTCACCACACGACAGTGAATGACGCCAGGAGATAGATCCCAGTGATCTAAAGCTTTGTGTGGCCCTTATCTAAGAGACCTGGGGGCCAGTGCATGTGGAGTTGTGAGCTTAAATTGCCCAGTAATGGTAGGTTCCTACCTGAAATGGTACAAAGCCGTGTGTCTTATGTTTGGGTTGAGCTGTGGAGGCCAACTACTATACCATCAAGTTAAGTACCTCTGAATGACTGGGTCGTTAAGTACCTCTTAATGGGCAGTTAGTCGTTAAGTTAAGTACCTCTAAACGACGTAGTCATCAAGTTAAGTACCTCTAAATGATAAGGGTTACCGTTAAGTTAAGTACCTTGAATGACATAGCCGTCAAGTTAAGTACCTATGAACGGTGGGGAGACACGGGGAATCCTATACACCGAAAATGTGCCCTGAGTGCACTGGGCGTGTGGCCGTTGAGCCTACATCTGTGGTGAATAGTGCTTAAATGCACTTTGCTATTTCCACTATATATATACTGCTGTTTACAGGGAAGGAGAATCGCCGCCCCGAGTAAGGGGTGGGGTCGTTATAAATTGGTCAGCAAAATGCTTACGTTGCTTTGTTTTCCATATTTGTGTGGGCCGATTGTGCAGGTGTTGGAGAGCCAAGTGAGAAGTAGCGGGCTGAAGCCCTTATGCATCAATTGGCTGGCCCTTGAAGGCCCAAAAGCAAACTTTTTACTGTTTTCATGTGTGGCCGGCCTGCGTGCCGATGTTGAAGTCACTTGATGTAAATGAAACAGTTGTAAGGCTGAAAGGCCCAAAAGATGTATTGTGTTATATATATATATCATTCCTGTATAAGTTTTTGTAGTGGACATTCCTACTATTATGGGTTCTTAAAAAAAATTCTTCCGCTATAATACTCAGAGTTAGGACGCGTTCATTATTGAATTTGAATTTGGGAACAATATGTAATCTCCTTACCTGTCCGTAGTATATGGCATCGAGCCCCGACCGGACCTTTTGTTATATGCTATACGATGGATGGGGGCGTTACAGAGTATCACCGGTGATAGCTCCCATATACCCTTTTGATTGTAAAGCTAGTCTTTTGGAGACAGTGTGTCTTGTGTGAGCTATGAGCACTTAAGGCCATCATGCTGAATGGACAAGGGGAAGCTGACCCACGTCAGTCCTTGCTTCTGAACTAACGAATTGAGCAACAGGCAAAGGCTGAACTGTATCCGCGTTATGGTTGTCTAATTCGAGTGCCTAAGTTATTGGCGTTCGTTAGGATCGTATAATGAGAGTCTTAGGATGTACGCTGTCAAGACTAAAGTCTCAGGCTGGGGGCCGTAAAGACTATAAATGCTCAAAGTTGACTGTCATGTCTTTAACCTCTGAACGGTGGTGTAATCCGGGAAACTAGCACACCAAAAATGTTCCCTAAGAGCACGGAGCATCGACAGTTAAGGTCGGTGCTTGTGATATATTGAACTACGTGTGAGTGCACGTTCTTGTGATATATCTGCTTATAAAATGCTATGCCTGTAGGGAAGAAATACCTCTGCCCCTGGAAATGGGTAGGGTCGATATAAATTGGTCAGCTGAATGCTGACCGTTTCCTTGTTTGCCACCCTTGTGGTCGATTGTCCTTGTGCAGATGTTGAAGAGCTGAGCGGGAAATAGCGGGCTGAAGCCCTTGCTGCTATGTTGTCCCTCGAAGGTCGAGCGAAGAAGTTTTACTGTTTTCATGTGTGACCGACCTACACGCCGATGCTTGTAAACCACACTTGTGAAGTATAACTGTAAGGCCTTAAGGCCATAACATTTGTGTATTGTAATCAATATTCCAGTTATATTTATAAATGGTACGATTTATATATAGTGGACATTTAATTGGTATGAGTTCATGCAACCTTAAATTTTCCGCTAGAATGCTCTGAGTTAGAGCGAGAGTAGTCTTTTGATATTAACTTGTAATCCCGCTGCCAGTTTGTGGAATATGGTGTGGGGCCCCACCCGGACCCTCTATTATATTTCATGTGATGGACAGAGGAGTCACAATTTGGTATCAGCTTGTCTTGGTCTTCCTCCTGCAAATTCATGGTCAAATTCTTTTGAGGGGTGGAGAGCATGTGTAAGTGCGAACCGTTATAACATAATGAACTCAAGAATGTCCACTAAGCAATGAAAATACACCTGTTTGAGGAACCTGCGCATTCCTACTAGTCGTTGTTGCTTTTGCGAGGCCGCTAAATTGTGTCTTTTACATTTATAGGTGACTCGAAGTGGTGCGGGGTAGTTTGAACCCCAACGTTCGGTTCAAAGTGCGAAACTAGCTGAGGTGCCCACACCTCCTCCTTCTGCAGAGACAATGCACATAGTTGCTGAGGCATTGTTTGCGATGATACACACACAGCCTACTAGGCAGGCGCAGCCTGCAATGGTTACAGTATAGGTTGGTGTGAGGCCAGAACCTGTGGAAGCTGTGGTAGATATACGAGCATCGGAATAGCAACTAAAGCAATTCATTAGTTTCAGTCCTCCTACGTTCGTGGGGGCAGGGTCCCCAACGCAGTTAGAGGACTTGATTGCGCGAGTCAAAAGAATTTTGACGGCAATAAGAACTGAGGAGGGACAGAAAGTCACCTTGACAACTTTCCTATTAGAAGTAGAGGCTCGACTTTGGTGGGGCGAAATGGAGCTGCACCACTTAGCAGGCAGAAAACTAACGGAGGTCTCGATAGAGGAGTTTTTGAGACTGTTCTTTGCAAAGCATCTGTCGTCTTCGCATCGCATAGCCATGAAAAATGAGTTTCAGCGTCTGACGCAGGGAGAAAGTAGTGTTGACACCTATTTGCATGAGTTTACCAGATTGGGACGCTATATATCTATCTTCATTGAAGAATTGCGTAAGACCAATTGGTTCTATGAGGGACTGCGGGATTAACTGAGGATGCTGCTCTCTAGTTTGGTTAATTTAGGGTTTCAATAATTAATGGATACGGCCCATGTGTTGGAGAAAAATATGAAGAGGGTACAAGGTGAGAGGGACTTGGCCATGACAAAGCCCGAGTTCAAAGTGCCGCAATCGGGGAAATCGAGCTAGCGCAATAGATGGGGTAAAAAGTACAAATCTTTGGGACAGACTCCTTCCACAGTTGTTTTTGGAGCAATGTCTGGGCAAGGCCCTTAGACACGTTATACTTGTAGAAAGGTGGGCCATTTGGCCCGTGACTGTCTTAGTGGTCCTCCAAAGGGTGATAGGAAAGCAGGAGCAACATATGCTGAAAAGGAAAAGGCGGTGGAGTCCACTGTATCCCAGTATGCTCAAGCTTAACCTAGGGTGCACAATCTTGGCCAACAGGAGGCCAAAAAGTAGAGTGACGTCGTCACAGGTATGAGTTAAGATATAGTTTTATTGCTTTCTATACTTCATACCTTGTGCGCTGCTTGTGTGTGATTTGCTTATATTTGGCTTTGTCTTTATTCGGGACTATCTGCTGAGAGAACTGTTCGATACGGGTGCTTTACATTTATTTCTATCTGAGGAATTCGTGTCTCGGATTAGAGTGACTACTTGTGTGCTGGCAAAGAGAATATAGATTTTGTTGCCTAACGGATGCGTGATGTGGGCAAGTAAGTATTGCTGTGTTGAGGTGTGAATAGGAAGTCGAGAGTTCAGATTGGAAGCATCTGCGTTGCCACTATCGGAGTTCGATGTAATCTTTGGTATGGTCTGGCTCTTGGAAGAGCGTGCCTTTATAGATTGCAATTCAAAGGAGATCACAATGGGACATAATACCTAGCTAGAGACTAAATTCGCTGGTATGCGAGGATCGAGCAAGATGTTGATGTCTGCTCTCCAAGTCATCAAAGCTGTTCGGGAGGGCGCCGAGTTATTTTTCATGCTTATAGCAGCTGTTGAGCCAAAAGCAAGTGCGAGTGACGTTCCGATTGTATCAGAGTATGCAGATGTGTTCCCGATGGATCTCCCGGGGCTACCTCCACAAAGAGAAATTGACTTCTCTATCAAGTTGGTTCCAGGTGTGAAACCTGTGGCCCGCTAACAGTACTGTGTAGCACCAAAGGAAATGGCGGAACTGAAGGTCCAACGATAAGAGCTGTTAGAGCAAGGATATATATGCCCAAGTATGTCACCTTGGAGCGCACCTATCCTCTTTGTGAAAAAGAAGGACAGTAGCCTGCGGTTATGCATCGATTATAGAGAACTGAACAAGCTGACGGAGAAGAACAAGTATCTGATACCACAGATTGATGACTTGTTCGATCAGCTGGTAGGATCAACGGTATACTTAAAGTTAGAACTGAATTCTAGCTATTACTAGTTGAGAATTCGGGAATGTGACATTCCCAAGACAGCATTTGGAATACGCTACGGTCATTACGAGTTCATGGTAATGCTGTTTGGGCTATCTAATGCGGCATCGGTGTTCATGGACCTAATGCACCGAACGTTTCGAGAGTACTTGGACTTATTTGTAATCGTCTTTATTGACGACATTTTAGTGTACTCTCAGTCTTAAGAAGATTATACGAACCATTTGCAGATAGTGTTTCACACCCTGAGAAGAAACAAGCTCTATGATAAGTTCTAAAAGTGTGAGTTCTGGCTGTCGTCAGTGGCCTTTCTTTGCCATATGGTTAGTGGAGAGGGGATTACGGTGGATCCCGCAAAGATAGTTACGATATAGGAGTGGCCTGTTTTGTCTATTTTAGCTAAAATTCGAAGTTTCCTTGGACTTGCAGGCTACTACAGACGCTTCGTAGGAAACTCCTTGCAGATCTCTTTGCCTCTTAACATACTGATGAGGAAGGATCAAAAGTTCATTTAGATGCCAGAGTGCACTCGATATTTTGAAGAGCTAAAGACTCGCTTGACCACGATGCCAATATTGACGTTGCCATGTGGTTTAGACGGTTATGAAATTTATAGTGATGCGTCAGGGAGCGTCTTAGGCTGCATTCTTCTTTAGTTCGAAAAAGTGATAGCATATGGCTCACGCCAGTTGAAAGTGCATGAGCGGAACTATCCCATCCACGACTTGGAGTTTGCGGCGGTTATTTTTGCACTTAAACTGTGGCATGATTACTTATATGGCGTGAAAGTTGACATCTTCACGGACCATAAGAGCCTAAAGTATCTCTTGGATCAAAAAGATCTGAACATGCGATAACGAAGGTGGATGGAGTTCCTCCGGAACTACACTTTCCAGGTTCATTACACTCTGGAGAAGGGTAATGTGGTTGCAGATGCATTAAGTCGCAGGAATCCGGCAAGGGCTAATTGGTTGCAGATGCATGATTAACATATGATCCAGGAGTTAGAGAACTTAGACATTTCTTGTGTTGAGAAGAATGTCACTGCAAATGCGTGCCTGAACTGGACAAAGGTTCCATATGACCTCATGGATAGGGTTCAACAAGCAATGGAACTCGATGAGAGTCTACAACGCTATGCAGTTGATGGGTCAATGCCCAATCCTCCTTGGATGACGGTTGCGGAAAGATGGTCGTTTGTGCATCCCTGATGTAGGTAAACTATGTGAGGCGGTGATGTACGAAGCAAATTTCACAAAGTACTCAATTCACCCAGGGAGCACGAAAAAGTACAAGGACATGAAAAAAGTGTTCTGGTGGCCAGGTTTGAAGAAAGATATAGCCCATTACGTGGCAAAATGTCAAACTTGTGCCTTAGTGAAAGCTGAATGCCAGAAACCTGGAGGTTTCCTGAAGTCGTTACTGATCCCGATATGGAAGTTTGATGACATTTCTATGGATTTCATGCATAGACTGCCGAGATCTCAGAGCAGAAATGATATCGTGTGGGTGATCGTTGACCAATTAACAAAAGTGTCGCACTTCATACCTAACAGGAAGGACGATTTAGTGGAAAAATTGGCCATGCTATACCTGGATAAGATCTTACAATTGCATGGCGTGCCTCATAGCATCATCAGTGATCGAGATGGGCATTTTACTTCAGGTGATTGGAGGCTAAACCACCAACTATTGGGTACCAAGTTAAAGTTCAGTTCGGCCTTCCATCCGTAAATGAATGGTCATACCGAAAGGACCAACAGAACAATGGAGGATATACTCCGTATGTGTGCCCTAGATTTCGGGAAGAGGTTGGAAGATCACCTATATATGATTGAGTTTGCCTACAACAATAGCTATCAAGCTAGCATACAGATTGCACTATTTGAAGCTTTATACGGTAGGAAGTGTCGTACACCATTAGCTTGGGCGGAAACATGCGAGTCAAAGCTATATAAGCATAAGGAGGTCGAAGATGCAAATTCAACCCTATGTATTATACGAGAACGGCTGTTGGTAGCCTAAGATAGGCAAGCAAAGTACTACAACGCCAAGCACTGAAGTATAGAGTTTGCAGTTGGCGAGTGGTTATACTTAAAGATCAAGCCATTCAAAGGCGTGTCTAGGATTCGGCACTTGAAAAAGTTGAGTCCGAGGTATATTGGTCTGTTTGAAGTGGTTGAGCGAATTGGAGAAGCTGTCTATCGGTTAGCTCTTTCGGCAGAGCTAAGTGGCTTGCATGATGTGTTTCACATATCAGTGCTACGCAAAGCTGCAAAAGAGTCAGCTCAAGTGATTGTTGCTGATCAAGTATCGGTCGATAGTTGATGCGTGGAAATAGGCAAGTGCACCGGTCGCACAAGTAATAAAATTTGGGAATAAATCCCCGAGTGTCGGTCTCTTGAGGAATGCAATTAGCATAGAGCAGCGAAAGTTCAAAAAATATTGTTATGAGGGTTATACTTAGAAAAGATTAAAAAGGGGCTTGTGAGATTGTGGTTTCTTGATCTAATAAACAAATTAAGACTATGCGGGTCGAAGGCACCTCTTCGCAAAGTGAGGTGAGTGTATCGGCCGCGATGCCGAACTTCAGTTGGGTGAGTGGACGGAAAGCTAGTAGATGGAATTGTTCTTGTGCGGAGTGCAATCAGGTGAAACAAGTATATGGAGTGAATGTGGAGTGGGCGAGGCGCATTCACAACACACAACTCAAAAGAAAATGAAAACTACAAACATTCAATTAGATATAAAGTATAAAATGTAGTTCATTACAATATCAAATCATTCCATACAACGAAGAAAGGGGAAGAGGAGTAAACCATTAGAGGGTGAAGGTACACCGCAGGTCGTGGCCGGAATAGCGAGTTGTCAATCCTCTTCCGTGCTCAGTCCGAGGAGGCTTCCGGTACCAACAAGCTGTCACCTCGAAGGCCTTTGAGTCCGTTCTCTAGGTCGTCTTCTTCTCCAACTCCAGTGGGAAGCTTGGAGTTGAGGTCATCAATGGCTGGGAGCTTCGCCGAAGGGTTGGGAAAGCTTCAGAATCACCGACTACGGACTCCCGATGGAAGGGATGAAGGTTGAGGTGGATGGAGCAGCTGGAAGGTGAAACGACGGACTGGAGGCAAGTCCCGATCGAGTCGTCTGACCTAATTCGAGGAATGATCCTTAAATACGAGGGCAGAATAAGCAGAGCGCACGATCAGTGGCACTCGACCAGTGGTCGTGCACACTGTTGGTCGATGATCGTGCATAATTTCAAATTAAACCTGCAACTTGGACAAAAAACATAAGCAAATATGCGCACGATCAGTGGCGCACAACCGGTGGTCGTGTGCACTTAATCCACTGATCGTGCGATTAACCGGGAAGAATAAGGAAAATGAAAAGGACAGAGCGCACAATCACTAGACAGTGATCGTGCACAATAGGTCATGTGCTTGTGCGATCGTCAAGACAGGAAAGGGGAAAATGAGACTGTAATGCACATGATCAGTGGCGCACGACCAGTGGTCGTGCGCAATGAGTCCAGTGATCGTGCACAATGTCCCTGTATCTTCGGGGTCTCCCGAGCGGTTCTGAAACACGCACACGACCCATGCACCAGCAGAAGAGGCAGAAAGGACACTAAAAGTGCACACCACATTCTCAAGAAACAGCGAGAGAACAAGTAAAATAACAAAAACACAGAAACAACGATAGCACAAAAAAAATGGGCCTAAAGTGCACTGGGCGTGGAATAGTGTAGTGATCCAAAAGGAGTACTATTGGTTCTAAAAAGGAAGTGCAATGGCATGAAAATAATCCCAGATGAGTCCGGAATCCGGTATAAAATATGGGCTCATCACACCCCCAGACTTACCCATTTGCGCGTCCCACGCAAATCATTACTCCGTGGACTGTAAAACAGCTAGCTGGCTTAAAAACTTCAAAATAATGTAGGACGAGAAATAATATACGTCATGCACATAGAAAATAGAATAGAAAAAACTTTTAAATTATACTTCGGAGCTTAAATTTTTCGACGGAGGTAAATAAATATTGTGTCTACTTAAAATTAGAATTCTGGAGAATCGTTCGATAATGAGTACGGATAAAGTAGACAGGCCACTAAGGTGAGCATTGCCTAAGACCGGGGCTCGTGATCACCTCCAAAGAAATCCATCAATGTCGGGAACCATAAGCTTGCCCTTTCACACTCTCTCCACGATGTTAAGTAAACTCAAATGTGAATCAGCAGGACTTGTAGGTTTGAATGGGGCTAAGGCTAAAGTGTGGTAGTCAATGATAAACATGGAGGCTACACACAACCAAAGCGAGCAAACAAGAGCTAAACCAAGAAGCCACAAAGAAATGCATGTGCGACACACCCCCAGACTTTGCTTGAAAACCGGGTATGCACACGACCTATCCCGACCAAAAACTTACACAAAAGATGGGGATTGCAATACTTTTAGAGTTTCCTTGTCATACTTTTAGATTTTCTTTTTCTCTCTTTTTTCATCCATTTCTTTTTCATTTTTCTTCTTTTTCATTCAGCAATCCCCAAATCTAATAATTAACAATTCATGAATTCATCTCCACAACACATGAATCCCAAATATCACAACATATAAAATTTTTGAAATCGAACAAGCTCAAGGTTTTGGTTGCGACAAAAGGGTTTGCTTTTAGGCTTTGGTGAATTTAGGTGGAGTTGAAACAAAAGGAGGGTATGCGCAGATTTGGCTTGCAAGGGTCAGCTGCTAGGACTAGGTACAAAAAGGCTCAAACTAGCCAAAATGATGGCCTACCTCACGCGTACACTCGACTAACCGGGCACCAATGCTTCGAGAGTAGCTTGGGGCAAGTTCTCAGTCCCCGAAAAAAGACGATCCTTCCCCCGAATCGTGTAATACTAGTCTAGTGATGGCTACACTCATCCCTACACTACCGTTTGATTATTGCAGATTCTACAATTTTAAGTAGCACAAACAGAATTTACTTTTGCAGAATAAATTTAAGTCTACGAGCATAAATAAAAAGTAATCCTATACTATTTCTACACAAATCATGAGTACTCGATTAGGAGCACTGCATGAGTTTTGAACTACTAGATCCCAAAATCCTAAGCCTGCACCACTTTTTAGAGTTTACACAAAAGTAATTCTTTTGACTTGAGCCACGCACGTAGTTAAGTGCGCACTTATGTGGGTGATTCAGTGTGTGCAATAGTGATCATGAAATAAATAAATGCAGACGAGTATGCAATAAACTATGCCACGTAGTGATCACAGGCAACTCTACCCCCACACTAGAATGTGACAATACGAAAAAGTAAAACATGCAAATAAAAATAAAGGGCTAGGGGAAGAAGTACCTATGCTAAAAATTGAGCATACCGGTCATGCGACAAGATATCCAAGTGCGGCCAAGTTGCCGCGCCTCAAAAATTCCTGCACTTGCGATTTAAATACGTACGCAAAATAAAAGATGGACATATATATATAGAAAAAGAGCTCAAAACACAGCACATGACCAAATGGTCCAACATGGGTTGTATCCCGAAATCCCTTTTGTTTACCGTCCTTAAGGTGGACCAAATACCTGTATTAGCAGTTATAATAAAGAGTTCTTCGCATTTTAGAGAAAGAAAAAAATAAAGCGAACTAGAGTTCCATAGGCAGCGAGAAAATGGAAAGAGGAGGGTAAGTGGAATGATGGTGTTGCAATCAGCTATAAGAGGATTTATGGTAAGTCTCTCCGGTGGGGTGCGAGGGGACGACAGATTGTATTTTTGCGCCGGGGGAAGGGGATTTCCCTATACTCCGATTGCTCTCTTCCTCGCACTGGAAGGCAGCGTAGTGCTCTTCGCGTAAATGCTTTGCCTCTTTCAGTTTCTCCACCGCGAGAGACTTCTAATGGATGTAGTCTGTGGGTTTTCCTGTTTTTGTGGTTGGTGGCGTCCTGTCCAGCACTGTGACGACGACCAGATCTGCCCAAGCTACAGATCGCTTAACAGAGTTATCAGCAGTATTATACAAATAAGTGTCTAGGGATTTATCCCGGATAAAACTCGGTTTACCAGGCTCAAAAACGGAGTTGGCGGAAAGTAGAAAGGTAACCGTGGATTTGGCGTACTAGGTCTCCTCGTTGACCAATAACTCTTCATTCCCATCTATCTCTTGGGAGATTCCTTTCTTTGTGTTCTCTTCCGGATGTGCTTCTTCCAATGTTGGGAGTCCTGAATCTATCTTCGTATCTGTGACACTCAGAAAATTGTTATTTTGGGTGGGAGAGGGATGTATGGATGTGTTATCGTGGGCGGAATCTTCGGTCGGCCAAGTAACGCATCCTTTGGAAAAATCGAGGGATGCGCCGCTGGCCGTCAGGAATGGGACTCCTAATATAGGAATAGAGTTATTTTCCCTTGGTCCCAGAACCTGGAAGTCAGTGGTTATACTTTTTCCGTTGACCTCGATTTCGACTTCCCGTACACCTCCCTCGGTGTCAACCAAATTGCCATTCGCTAAGATAAGCGACTTCCGGTTTTCAGTGTCGACTTGTAGGTGCATATTCGCAACATCTTGCAGGGTGAGTTTGTTGCTGGATGCCCCAGAGTCACATAATGCTGGGGTTTCAAAGTTGTTTATTTTACAATTGACGACGAGTTCGTTGCTTTTTCCCAAATTTTCCTCCTCAAGGCTTTTACGTTGTTCATGGGGGGTTCTTTTCGGTGTTACTAGTTAAGGTGCCTTGAGTACGCTCGGAGGCCACTTGGGCCAATTGGCCCAATTGTGCCTCCAGTTTGAGCATCGATGCGGCTTGATTTGTCATGTTGGTTTGGGAAATTTCAACGAATTTCTCGAACATCTCTTCCAAAGAACTTTTTTTAACGGCGGGGGGCCCTTGGGAATAATTTGGTTGAGGCAGCTGCGGTTGGCTTCCGGAGGCATACGCATCATTTTGATGCTGCCCCGGTTGCCATCTTTGGCCAGATGAGTTTGGATTCCAAGAAAAAATGGGGTGATTTCGCACCCCTGGGTTGTATGTGTTTCCGTAAGGCACTCCCCTATTTTTATTTGCTACAAAATGAACTGACTCATTCAAAAAAGAAGATTCGTCTGGTACCTCGACTCCTAGGCATTCGAAGCTATGGTGGTCGGTGCTTCCGCAACCTTGGCATGAGATTGCCATCACTGGGGCGGTGGCGGCGGGCTTGGGGATATCCACGACGAATACTCCACTTGTGCTTCGTGGGATGTTTCTTCCGGAGGTCCAGTAAGCATTGTGGGTGGCAGTTTCTTATAAGATTCTCAGTGCATCTTATGGAGCAAGGTTCATGATTGTTCTTCCGGAGGCGACATCGATCATGGCTCGGTGGTGGGGTTCAATAGAGAAGTAAAAACTTTCGACGAGGTTCCACGTTTGGAATCCATGGTTAGGGCACTTCCTCAACAGCTCGTTGAAACGCTCCCAAACTTCGGCTAAACTTTCTTGATCGGCTTGCCGGAAGTTGTCTATTGCTCGCCTCATGCTCACGATCCGATCTACTGGGTGGAACTTAGCTAGGAATTTTGTTGTCAAAGCCTCCCAGGTGGTGGCTATTCTAGGTGGGAGGGAGTGAAGCCACGTCTTGGATTTGTCCCTTAGTTAAAATGGGAAGAGGCGGAGCTTGACAGTTTCTTCCAGGATTCTAATGTAGCGGAACATCGCACAAATATCAGAGAATTCAGCCAGGTGAAGATGGGCGTCTTTAGTTGCCATTCCTGAGAACTGAGCGTTGTTCCGAATGATATTCAGGATAGCTGGTTTAATCTCGAACTGTTGGTTGGTGATAGCAGGTATGAAACCGGGGTAGATGCTCCCAATGGTAGGTGTAGTGTAATCCCTCATGGTGCAGACCTGGGGAGGGTTCACTTCATTTTCATCGCCATTTCTGTCGCCAGGAGGTATCCCTCCAACTCGGTTGCCGACATCAATATTCAGCTGGTCTCCCATTGGAGCTAAAGTGATGGCTGCAGCGTGTCTTCGCGCTAGGATATTACGTTCGATCTATGGATCGTAAGCTACTAGATCTCTTGTGGCTCGAACCTGCATTCATTACGGCAAACACTACACAAGGAAAGAGCAGTCAAAAACACTAACTCTTATAACAATATTTTCAGTCATCCTGAGTTGCTCTATAGTTGCATTCCACGACAACGACGCCAAAAACTTGATGTGTGGAAATCGGCAAGCGCACCGGTCCCACAAGTAATAAAATTTGGGAATAAATCCCCGACTGTTTGTCTCTTGAGGAATGCAATTAGCATAGAGCGGCGACAGTTCAGAAAATATTGTTATGAGGGGTATACTTAAAAAAGATTAAAAAGGGGGCTTCTGAGATTGTGGTTTCTTGATCTAATAAACTAATTAATACTATGTGGGTTGATGGCACCGCTTCGCAAAGTGAGGTGAGTGTATTGGCCGCGATGCCGAACTTTGGTTCGGAGAGTGGACAGAAAGCTACTGGATGGAAGTGTTCTTGTGCAGAGTCCAATCGGGTGAAACAAGTGTATGGAGTGGATGTTGAGTGGGCGAGGCGCATTCACAACACACAACTCAAAAGAAAATGAAAACTACAAACATCCAATTAGATATAGAGTAGAAAATGTAGTTCATTACAATATCAAATCATTCCATATAATGAAGAAAGGGGAAGAGGAGTAAACCACTAGAGGGTGAAGGTCCACCGCAGGTCATGGCCGGAATAGCGAGTTGTCAATCCGCTTCCAGGCTCAGTCTGAGGATGCTTCCGGTACCAACGAGCTATCACCTCGAAGGCCTTTGAGTCCGTTCTCTAGGTCGTCTTCTTCTCCAACTCTGGTGGAAAGCTTGGAGTTGAGGTCATCAATGGCCGGGAGCTTCGCTGGAGGGTTGGGAAAGCTTCAGAATCACCAGCTATGGACTCCCGATGGAAGGGATGAAGGTGGAGGTGGATGGAGCAGCTAGAAGGTGAATCGGCGGACTGGAGGCAAGTCCCGATCGTGTCATTTTACCTAATTCGCGGAATGATCCTTAAATACGAAGGCAGAATAAGCAGAGCGCACGATCAGTGGCGCACGACTAGTGGTCGTGCATACTATTGGTCGATGATCGTGCATAATTTTCAATTAAACCTGCAACTTGGACAAAAAACATCAGCAAATATGCACACGATCAGTGGCGCACGACCGGTGGTCGTGTGTTGGAACCAGCAAAGCCGATTCCACCTAAAGCTCGGAGCTACTAAGGCAGCTCGTGCTTACTCCCTTGGGATCACTCTCCAGGCGAAGAACTAGACCGGAGGCTTCAGTGAGGAGGTCCCACCTCTTACCCGGAAGAGACTAGAGCTAGAGCTCTTCCCCTCCCTAGCCAATACTGAGCTAGGTGCCTTAGAAAAGATAAGAGGAGTCAAGAATGCTTGCCTCTCTAAGGCACCTTACCGGTCTATTTATAGGCCTCTGAACTGGGACTGCTAATAACCAAACTATGCTGCTGTGAAAATACCAGAAGACCCTTGTCTGGGTCTGCCAACAGCTAAACTCCGCTGTCTTAAAAGACTAAATGCAGCCCACGCAGGGTAAAAGAGTAAAAACACCTCCGGGGCCCAGAAGGTGGGCCCGACCTTACCTGAACCGGCCCTGAAACCAAGACGACCCTTCTCTCGAGGCACCTCTCACTAGGGTCCTCTCGCCAGGCCGAACCCTCTCGACTCGCCTGGGCCCTCTCGCCACGGAGCTTCTCTTCAGAGTCCTCTCGACTCGCCTAGGCCCTCTCTACTCGGAGCTTCTCTTCCGAGTCCTCTCGACTCGCCTGGGCCCTCTCGCCACGGAGCTTCTCTTCTGAGTCCTCTCGACTCACCTAGGCCCTCTCTACTCGCCGGGCTGAACCCTCTCTCCTCTCGCCTGGGACCCTCTCGCCGAGCTGCGAGCCCGAGGTTGTACACAATCCCCGCTCTTTTCGAGGTTGGCACAAGCTCGGAAAGATAGTCCAACCGAGGCTTGCGATGGTACAGCCAATTTATTGAGGGAATCTTTTGGTGGGCCCCTTGCCTGACCTATAAATATAGAACCTCCCTCCCCTCAAGGGGGTGTTTCCTCTCTTTCTCCCTCCTTAACGCTTGTCCATATGTCTCTCAGCCAAAGTGTTCGGGACCGCATCGCGGCCGTGCGCCAGCGGAATAGGGCGACGGCGGTGGGTCTGAACAAGATCCCTACCCGTGCTCCTCCCTCGCTACCGCTATCCGCATCTCCTCCTAAGAAGACGAAAACTCCTGAGCCTCATATTCTGGCTGAGGAACCCTCTCGCACCTATCCAAGGGGGTCGACGCCCCCGGCCCCTGCTAGCCTCAAGGGAAAAGAAGTACGTTCTTCCAACCCCTCCTGGTTTCTTGTCACTGCCCATTCTTTATTTGTTGTCTAATCTCAGAGATTTTTGGAGGCCTCTCAACGTCCCGAGACCATCCGTATAAACATTTCCGAACTCCCTTCTCAGCGCCTCTCACCCCAGGACTCCACTCCTTCTACGCCGGTGACGAAGAGGGATGACCCTTCTACCGCCTCGGACCGCACTCGCCGATTTGGTAAGAGATCTTATCACTGACTTGTTCCATCCTTGTCATTCCTTCCGCCACCCTCAGCCAATATTGGTCTTCTGGCAGGTGCGAGTGGGGGGCCTGCCGAGAGCACTCTGGTCGCCGACTCGCCGGCTGAGGGTTATTCTGGGCGAGAAGCCTTCTCGCCTCCTCCGCCAGTAGACGAGATTGACGATTATCTGGGCGATCCCGCGGACCCCATAGAGATGAAGCGAAAGGTGGCTGAGATGCCGCGGAAACACGCGTTGCTCATCCAAGCACTAGAAAAAGGAAAGCAGGCCGCGGACCACCGAATTGATTGGCTCGAGATGGAATGTGTTCGCCTGTCGAATGAGATTGATGTCGTCGCGGAGGTGGACCAGACTGATCCTCTAGCGATTCTGAACGATGTCGATCAACAGCTTCGTCTCGCCCGGCGCGGTGTTGCGGCTGCTCGCGCCTTCCACTTCCCCCGTCGTCCCCCCTGCGTGAGAGGCCGTGGAGGACGATGGAAGTGGGACAAGAACTGACGGAGCCCGAGCGTTCTTGCCTCCTGCAGTCGCCTCTCGCATCTCGCCTTCCGCCCAATAACTCTCTTTTCTTATCTTGTAATAAGATTCTGGTATAGCGCCTGCTGTGCGCTTTTTGAACTCGCCACCCGCCATGCGCGGGATTAATTAATTTCATAATTTGTCGGTTTAATCGTCACTACTGCTTCTTATTGGATATTAATTAATTTTTATTCAACATTATTGACTTTCATCATTAGCTGTCTGCCCCACTGTCTTTTCACCGCTCTTTTCTCGAGAAGGCCGTTGACCCGGCATTCCGCTGCCCGAGACCTGGAGGGCGAAGGGTCGGCCGACTCTTCCCCTCCCCTGACGCGACCCCCTTGCCCGTACTTCCCTACTGGGGAAGGTTATAAATACCCCCCCCCCTGCCAGGGCAAGAGGTATGCTTTCTTTAGACTTCCACTCGCGAGTAACCTTCTTCCTGTGGCTCGCCTCGCGCTCCAGCCCCTCCAGCTTCTTGCGCTAACTCGCTCGTCTCTCACTCGCTAGCCACCTCCCTTTCTTCTCGTCCTGCGCTCATAATGGTAAAGAAGAGGTCCGAAGAGAGTGAGGGGCGCAGCCGCTGCGGGAAGCGATTCACAGACCACGACTTCCCCCCCGGTCGCCTCCCTGCCGACGATTACGAGACCTTTCGGAATGATTACCTGCCAGAAGGCTTCGAGTCGCGCCCTCCCCGGGTCGGCGAGAGCATCAACACTTTCTACCCGGGAGAACTCGCCTTCCCAATTTCCCATTTTGAGGCTGGGCTCCAGCTTCCCTTTTGGCCAGAGGTAAAATAGGTCCTGAAGTACTTCGGCGTTGTACCCGCTCAACTGAACCCGAATGCCATTTCCGTCATCATTGCATTCGCCTGTTATATGCGGAGGGAAAGGATAGAGTTTATCCTTACCGTCTTCCGTAAGATGTTCGTGTACCACGCCAATCAGGACGGAGTGTCCTTCTTCACCGGGCTGAACCCGAAGGTGTGCGAGACCCCTAACAAGAACCACCACTAGCTCACCCGCTTTGTATTCATTCGCGGAAATCTAGGCGGAGTTCCTCTCGCGCCGGTGTGTCCTGCTGAAATCTTCTACACCTCCCCTCAGGTGGGCGGCATGGACAGACTTCTCTGCGAATACCTTGCAGGGAAGAATTTTGAAGTCCGGTATCTGAGGAGAGGGCTCGCCTCTCTACCCCCCGTGCTCCCTGGAGAAGGTACACTTCGAACTTCTCTTTTCATTATCCCTCGCCTCTTTCTCTCGCGAGAGCTTGTCTTCTGATGTTAGTTCTCTTTCTTCTCAGGAGAGAGGATCGTGCCAATGCATCCCCCCTATCGAAGCGCTATTAAGCCTTCCCCCGATGTGGCTCTCGCCACTATGGCGGCCGAGGCGGCCAGAGAATCGCTGGCCCCTCCCCCCCAAAAGAGGGTGGCCGAGGATTCCGCGCCGCTCCGCCTTAGCCCCTCGAAGAAGATGAAGATGAGGACCAAGAAGACCGTCTCCTTCCCCTCTGGGAAGGGCAAAGCTCCTGCCGGTCTCGCGGGGACGCCGGGATCACTGAGCCAAATTTTTGTGGGGTCTCGGTCTCCCCACTCGCCCCCTCTAACTTCTCCACATAAAGCGGTCTCGCTCCCCGAGGGGGCAGCCCCCTTCGCTCCCCCGGCGATTTCATCCTACCCTACCCCTCGATTCCCCTCTCGCGAGGGGACTTCTCAGATTCCTCCGCCGTCCGATCACCTCAACTTCGACATGGGGCCGGCAGTCCCTGATGGCAACAATGACCCCTCTCTGATCTGGGACAAGGGGTCCTACCGAGTCTCCATCTCCACCCTCCTGCCCTCCTGGAGAGAGCAGGCTGAGCCCAGTGCTCACGCTTTCTCCTTGGGCTTCGGCCTATATGGAGGCCTTACTCCCGATCCACTCGACGCGGCCACTACGCGAGACCTGGTCTTGAGGACGGCACACTCGCAGCTGCGCACTTTAGAGCTGTCGCACCGCCTCTTGCGGCGCCTGATTTTCAACACCAAGAGCTGGAAAGAGATACACGCCAAGCTGGAGGCCGAGTGTGAAAAGTCAGGGGATCTCGCCCAGCGGCTAAAGGTGTCCGAAAGCCTTCTGGCGAAAGCTAGCGGCGGAGTGGTAAGTCGATACCCCGCCAATGTTCTACGGGCACTTGCCCCGGTACCCCCTTTCTTTTTTCCTCTTTTACACCTCTTCCTTTCTCTCGCAGGATGCCGAGATGGCCGATCGACTACGTTCGTGGGTGGAAGAGCTGGAGGCCGAAGTAAGAGAGCTGAAGGCGGCGAACGCCAGGCTTAAGGAAGCTCCCCTTCCCCGTTCGCAAGCCTCCCCACCTCCTCTCGCGCGCTACACCCACGATGATGTGGAAGAGTTCTGTAAGGATGCTAACATAAGGACCGCTGAGCTCATTCTCAAGATGATGCGAGAGCTAGGTGTTGTGAAAGACGACTGCGAGGACATCACTGCTCGAGATCTCGTGCCCGAGATCTATGGCGAGGACGAGGATCCCTCAGCGAGTGAGAGGGGCTAGGGCCTTCTTTTTTCTCTTTTGCTGAGATTGCAATACTTCATATTCCATAGTCGTAGGGTGTTAAACGCTGTTATGACTCACGTTTAAATTCTTACTTTTTTGCTCGCCTCTCGCTTCTCTCTTATCTTGTGAATGCGTTGTCTTAAAACATTGATATGACTTATGCGCATGTATATATATATATTCTTGCTCGCGCCTTTTTAGGGCCGGCCCTTTCTTTTATATCGGGATTGCTCGAGGGACCCTCGAGATTGTTGATAGGCGAGAGAAAACCGCCTTTCCTCTCGCCTAATTATTACCTGTGGGCTTGGCTCCTGGGGTGAGTTGGTGAGCCTCCATGGTTTTCTGTGAGCGAGAGGAGTATTTCCTCGCTCTCGACTCGCGGGATGGCTCCTCTCGGCACGAGTGGACAGGGAGGGCTTGCTATCCTCCCCCTCTCCCCTTTTTCTCCTTCCTCTTTTTTTTCTTTATGCAATGACTTCCCCCGAAGCATCCCTTTTTTGCTAAGGGGAATATATTTTCCTGATTAGCCGACCTCCGTTGCTGCTGGCGGACATTAACACGAAAGCCCACACCCTTGTTTGCGGAGGGCCCGAGAGTGTTGAGTCCAACCACCGAGTGAGCCTACAGCCCTGCCAGCTTGATGAGAGCCTGGTCAGCGGGTCTGCTCGGGGTCTCCTCTCCTCTTTCTCCTCAAACCACCGAGTGAGCCTACAGCCCTGCCAGCTTGATGAGAGCCTGGTCAGCGGGTCTGCTCGGGGTCTCCTCTCTCCTCCAACCACCGAGTGAGCCTACAGCCCTGCCAGCTTGATGAGAGCCTGGTCAGCGGGTCTGTTCGGGGTCTCCTCTCCTCTTTCTCCTCCAACCACCGAGTGAGCCTACAGCCCTGCCAGCTTGATGAGAGCCTGGTCAGCGGGTCTGCTCGGGGTCTCCTCTCCTCTTTCTCCTCCAACCACCGAGTGAGCCTACAGTCCTGCCAGCTTGATGAGAGCCTGGTCAGCGGGTCTGCTCGGGGTCTCCTCTCCTCTTTCTCCTCCAACCACCGAGTGAGCTTACAGCCCTGCCAGCTTGATGAGAGCCTGGTCAGCGGGTCTGCTCGGGGTCTCCTCTCCACTTTCTCCTCCAACCACCGAGTGAGCCTACAACCCTGCCAGCTTGATGAGAGCCTGGTCAGCGGGTCTGCTCGGGGTCTCCTCTCCTCTTTCTCCTCCAACCACCGAGTGAGCCTATAGCCCTGCCAGCTTGATGAGAGCCTGGTCAGCGGGTCTGCTCGGGGTCTCCTCTCCTCTTTCTCCTACAACCACCGAGTGAGCCTATAGCCCTGCCAGCTTGATGAGAGCCTGGTCAGCGGGTCTGCTCGGGGTCTCCTCTCCTCTTTCTCCTCCAACCACCGAGTGAGCCTACAGCCCTGTCAGCTTGATGAGAGCCTGGTCAGCGGGTCTGCTCGGGGTCTCCTCTCCTCTTTCTCCTCCAACCACCGAGTGAGCCTACAGCCCTGCCAGCTTGATGAGAGCCTGGTCAGCGGGTCTGCTCGGGGTCTCCTCTCCTCTTTCTCCTCCAACCACCGAGTGAGCCTACAGCCCTGCCAGCTTGATGAGAGCCTGGTCAGCGGGTCTGCTCGGGGTCTCCTCTCCTCTTTCTCCTCCAACCACCGAGTGAGCCTACAGCCCTGCCAGCTTGATGAGAGCCTGGTCAGCGGGTCTGCTCGGGGTCTCCTCTCCTCTTTCTCCTTCAACCACCGAGTGAGCCTACAACCCTGCCAGCTTGATGAGAGCCTGGTCAGCGGGTCTGCTCGGGGTCTCCTCTCCTCTTTCTCCTCCAACCACCGAGAGAGCCTACAGCCCTGCCAGCTTGATGAGAGCCTGGTCAGCGGGTCTGCTCAGGGTCTCCTCTCCTCTTTCTCCTCCAACCACCGCTCCCATCCTCTGAAGGAGGGCGTCCTGAGGTATAGTGTTAGCATATTCAAAAGAGGGAGGATTATTAACGATATGCTCAAGTAAATTCAAAGGACTTTTATTACAATGGATAAAAACGTTTCAGATCATCGCCACTGCGGGAGCAGTCTAGGGGTATCCCGTCCACATCCTGGAGGTGATACCCCCTGACTTTAAGACTTCTTTCACTATGAAAGGACCTTCCCAATTGGGGTTGAGCTTCCCCACCGAGGCTCCCCTTCCTGCAGCATCTACCTTCTTGAGGACCAAATCCCCTTTTTGAAACTGCTTGATTCAGATGTGCTTATCGAAGTACCGGGACATCCGGCGCTTGACCTCCTCCTGCCGGACTGTTGCTAGCTCTCTGAGCTCTTCCACGAGGTCGAGAGAAAGCCTCTGCTCCTATCCATTATCGAACTGCCATCTTTCCTCTCCTTCTCTGGCTGCTGTGACCCTGGGCGATTCAACTTCAAATTCCACAGGTATGACGGCCTCGGAGCCATGAGAGAGCTTGAAGGGCGTTTCTCCTGTGGCCGTGTTAGGTGTAGTTCGCAGAGCCCACAGGACAGAGGGGAGCTGTTCCACCCAGCTCCCCCTCAAGTTCTCTACTTTCTTCTTCAGGAGGTTCACTATAATCTTGTTTGCTGCCTCGACCTGCCCGTTGCTTCGTGGATGATGGACCGAGGCGAACCGAAGGTCTATGCCAAGCTGTGCACAAAAATCCACAAACTCTCTGCTAGCAAATTGCGGCCCGTTATCAGTGACTATGGCTACAGGAAGCCCATGCCGGCAAATAATCTCCTCCCATACGAAATTCCTCACCACCTGTGAGGTTACCTTTGCCAGGGCCTTAACTTCTAACCACTTTGAGAAGTAATCCACCATGACCAGTAGGAACCTCCTCTGACCACTGGCTTGAGGAAACGGTCCTACCAGATCCAATCCCCATATGGCGAAGGGCCAAGGAGAGGTGATCGTTCGCAGCCTTTGCGCTGGAAGGAGCTGCAAGGGAGCAAACTCTTGGCACTTTCTACACCTTTTAGTGAGCTCTTCTGCATCTCTTCGTAGGGTAGGCCAAAAATAACCTTGCCTTAGCACTCTCCCTTCCAAGGTTCGACTTCCCGAATGGCTCCCGCACTCTCCCGAATGGACCTCTTCCAGCACCCTTGGTGCTTCCTTCTCGGATACGCATCGGGCTAACAGTCCAGACAGCGTTTTTCGATAAAGCACTCCTTCCTTCAACAAATAGTATGCAGACTTGTATCGGATTCGTTTCTTCTCGAGATCCCCCTCGGGTAGTCGTCCCGACGCCAGGAAAGTCACAAAGGGATCCATCCAAGACCTCTCCTGGTCGATCTCCATCACCTCCCCCTCTTCTATGGAGGGTCTGAAGAGCTTGGTCATGGTCCCTCCGGCCTGAGGGCCATGCTTCGTGAGCAGGTCTGCCCGAGCATTCTCCTCTCGAGGAACTTGCTGAATGGAGAAGCTAGGGAACTGTCCAACTATGCCTTTTATCTTCACTAGGTATAACTGGAGAGTCGGCTCCCTCACCTCGAACTCTCCGCTGATATGTCGCGCCACCACAAAGGAGTCCGTGAAGACCCTGATGTCCTGTATACCCAACTCCCTGGCCAACCGAAGTCCGGCGATGATGGCCTCATACTCCGCCTGATTATTGGTGAGGGTGAAGTGTATTTTCAAAGCTTGCTCAATCCTAGTTCCCTCAGGACTCGCCAGGATGACCCCTCCCCCGAAAGAATTCCTACCAAAAGCTCCGTCCACCAGCATCTTCCATGCTGCTACGGGAGGCACCTCCATTTCTTCGGCCTCCAGTACGTAGTCCGCCAAGAAATCCGCCACCACTTGTGCTTTAATAGCTTCTCGAGGAACGTAAGAGAGGTCGAATTCACTGAGCTCTATCGACCACTTGGCCAACCTCCCCGAGTGTTCGACCCCCTCGAGGATACGGCGAAGGGGGTGATCCGTCACAACCTGTATGGCATGGGCTTGGAAATAGGGTCTGAGTTTCCGGGCCGACACAATGAGAGCGAAGGCCAACTTTTCAAGGATGGGGTACTTCAGCTCTGCCTTCTTGAGGACTCTGCTTACATAATAGATTGGGAACTGCCTCTTCCCTTCTTCGCGGACGAGGACTGAGCTGACCGCCCCCATCCCTACCCCGAGGTAGAGGAACAAGTTCTCCCCTTCCCTCGGCCCCTGAAGTAGCGGCGTCTGAGTGAGTTGCTGCTTTAAAGCCGCGAAGGCTTTCTCATACTCAATGGTCCATTCGAACTCCTTCCCTCCCCTTAGGGTTCGAAAGAAAGAAGAGCACCTCTCTCCCGCTCTGGAGAGGAACCTGCTCAAACCGGCTAGTTTACCAGTGAGACGTTGGACTTCTTTGACATTCCTAGGAGATCCCAGCTCCAGTATCGCCCTCACCTTGTCAGGGTTGGGCTCCACCCCTTCAGGGGTGAGGAGATGTCCTAAAAACTTCCCTCGGCTGGCCCCGAACACACATTTCAGAGGGTTAAGCCTCATCTTATACTTTCTAACGGTTGCAAAGGTCTCCTGTAGGTCTAGGATATGAGACCCAAGGTCCCGACTCTTTACCATCAAGTCGTCCACGTAGACCTCGATGTTCCGCCCTTTCTGCTCCCGGAAGATCCGGTCCATCATCCTTTGGTAGGTTGCTCCCACATTTTTTAGCCCGAAGGGCATCATGTTATAGCTGAAGCAACCATCCTCCGTGACGAAGGTGACATCCTTGACGTCTGGAGGGTGCATGCGTATCTGGTGGTACCCTGAAAAAGCATCTAAAAAACTCATTAGTGAGAAACCGACGGCTGAGTCAACCAGCGTGTCGATCCGAGGCAGGGGGTAACAATCCTTAGGACAAGCTTTATTTAAGAGAGAGAAATCGATACACATCCTCCACTTGCCCTCCCCCTTTTTCACCATTACAACGTTGCTCACCCATCCCGGATACCTGTTAGCCGATATGAATCCCGCCCGGAGCAGCTTCTCTACCTCTTCTCTGATGGGCCCGACCATCTTGGAGGCGATGGCTCTCTTCTTCTGCTGAATGGGGCGGACCCCGGGGTCAAGGTTGAGACGATGGCACGCCACATCCGCGTCGACCCCCGGCATGTCTGCTGCGCTCCAGGCGAAGACATCAATGTTCTCTTCTACACACTTCCGAATTTCTTCCTGGTCCTGCGGAGTGAGCTCGCCGCTGATCATAATCTTCTCTTTTCTCCCATCTTTGGTGAGGATCTCGACCTCCAGAACTTCTACCGCCACCCTCAACCTCGAGGGTTCTTCCTCCTGCTCTCTCAGCTCTTCCTCTAGATCCTTCGACCCGCACCCAACTCCTGAGACTTCCACAGCAGCCACCCTCTCCTGGGCCCTTCCTCCTTCTCCCTTCTCCAACCCCTCTCCCTCATCCATCTCCTCCTCCACTACCAGACTTCCTTCCACTCCTGCTCCTGCTCTTCCCAGCTCCTCTCCTCCAGCCACCTGCTCTCCAGCCATCACTGGCTCCACCGTAATGCCCCTCTCCACTACTATCTCCAACTCCTCTCCTTCAGCCATATCTTCTTCCGCTACCAGATCTTCCTCCACTCCTGCTCCCACTCTTCCCAGCTCCTCTCCTCCAGCCACCTGCTCTCCAGCCATCACTAGCTCTACCGCAATGCCCCTCTCCACTACTATCTCCAACTCCTCTCCTTCAGCCATCTCTTCTTCCGCTACCAGATCTTCCTCCACTCCTGCTCCCACTCTTCCTAGCTCCTCTCTCTCCATCCTTTCTCCCAGCTCCTCCGCATCCTCCATCCACGAGATGGTGTTGACCGTCGTTACATAGCACTCCCGAGCCGCTTTCGGGTCGCCTCTCACCCTGATCTGGGTTCCTCCGGAATTGAGCTTCAGGCACTGATGAAAATAGGACGGAACGCATCTAAAGGCACTGATAAGAGGGCGCCCAAAGATCGCATTGTAACTGCTGGGAGCATCCACTATCACGAAGCGACAATTCCTGGACAACCCCCCCAAGGTCACCTGGAGTCCTACTCCTCCCTCAACCTCCTTCCTTTCTCCTGAAAAACCAAACAACGGCCCATCCGCCGCCAACACCCTTCGAGACTCCACCCTCATCTCGTTGAAAGCCTTCTTGAAGATTACATTAACGGAACTCCCATTGTCCACCAGAATGCGGGATACCGTGAAGTTCTCGATGGCAGTCCTGATCACCAGCGCGTCACAGAAAGGGTCCTCGTGGTCAGGTAGGTCCCTTCTGGAAAACGTGATTTTCTCATCCGGGGGCGGGGTTTGTGACGTCGAGGCAACGCTCCGACAATACATAGTGTGAAGACTGGCCTTACGGGTGGCCTCGATCCCCACCCCCCCATGAATCACTCCAATCCCCCCTCGATCTCCTGTATCTGACCGGTCTACACACCGATCTTCCTCCCCAGCTCCCGGCACCTCTACTATCCGCACTGCCGGTTGTCGGTCTTCTCCTCCTTTTCCTCTCTTCAACTCCAAGAACTCGGGACATGTTGCCGTCGCGTGACCCTCCTCCTCGTGGAAGTCACAATAGGGCAAAACTCCCTCCCCACGTCTCTCTTCTGGGGGATTCCTCCTCCTCCCCGCTCCGCTCTCCCACGGTCTCTTCCTCTTCCTCTCCCTCTGCCTATGGCCATAGCTTGCTGAGGTGGGGGTGGGAGCGGCCTTGGACCTTGCCCCCATCCTAGCGGGTGAAACCTTCCTGGTCCTTGATAAAAGTTTCTTCCCCCCTGCGGAGGACCTCTCCCAGGTCCCTGAACCGGTCCTCCTGGTTGTCTCCACCCCGGCTCCGGGTGCACGGACCCTCTTAGTTCCTCTCTCCTCCTTCCTTCTGGCTGCCTTCCCCCTCCTGGCTCCCTCTGCTCCACTTCCATCAATCTTGCCAACTTCCTTGCGAATGCCGGGTTTGCCGCCTCCATGGCTATTTCTTTCGCGGCCTTCTCCATCAACCCTTCGAAGGACAACGGCGCCTTCCTAGTGAGGCTCATATTGAAGAAGCCTTCCCTTAGCCCCACGGTGAAAGCCATCTGGAGGGCGAAGCCAGGCACCTCCTGAATGTCCAACATCTCCTCCTGGAAGCGATCTACGTACTGAGCCAAAGACTCGTCTGCCCTCTGCTTGATCAGGAAGATGGACTCCGGGTTCCTCTTCCTCTTTTTGGAGGTTGAGAACTGCAGCTGGAAACTTCTGCTCAGGTCCTTGAAGCAATAAATAGAACCAGTTGGGAGTTGGTGGAACCAATCCCTAGCCTTATCCTTCAAAGTGATGGCGAAGAGGCGACACTTGAAGGCGTCCGTCATGGGTCTGATGGAAACTGCGTCTTCAAACCACTGCAAGTGTTGGAGGGGGTCATCCTTCCCCACATAGTAGTTCATTTCCGGCTCGCGGAACCCTTATGGAACGGATGCCGAGAGGACCAACTTGCAAAAAGGGGATCCTCTCGCCAGTGATTTCGCCTGGTCCACTTGCGCCACGAGGTCCACCGGCGCGGCACTCGCCGGACTAGGGAAGAGCTCCCTTCCTTCCACCTCTCGCCGACTTCCTTCCGCCATTACCTCTTTTCCTGGCCGCCTCCCAGGTGCATCTTCACCTATCCTCGCCGAGTCGGCCCCTCCCCTGGGCGCGAGATCTGGCACTTGAGGAGGGGGGGGGGGGGTCGCGCACTCGCCTCTTTGTGCGAGTTGTTTGAGGAGATCCATGATCCCTCCAATGGACGACATGAACTCCGTCCTCCCCACATACTCCTCCTGGCTGGGGGACCCCTCGCCTCCTCCTCCCGCATCTCCCGCCATGAGATAACCCCTCGTTCTTCCGCACATGCTGCAGCTCCACGCTCACCGCACCAAAAATGTTGGAACCAGCAAAGCCGATTCCACCTAAAGCTCGGAGCTACTAAGGCAGCTCGTGCTTACTCCCTTGGGATCACTCTCTAGGCGAAGAACTAGACCGGAGGCTTCAGTGAGGAGGTCCCACCTCTTACCCAGAAGAGACTAGAACTAGAGCTCTTCCCCTCCCTAGCCAATACTGAGCTAGGTGCCTTAGAAAAGATAAGAGGAGTCAAGAATGCTTGCCTCTCTAAGGCACCTTACCGGTCTATTTATAGGCCTCTGAACTGGGACTGCTAATAACCAAACTATGCTGCTGTGAAAATACCAGAAGACCCTTGGCTGGGTCTGCCAATAGCTAAACTCCGCTGTCTTAAAAGACTAAATGCAGCCCACGTAGGGTAAAAGAGTAAAAACACCTCTGGGGCCCAGAAGGTGGGCCCGACCTTACCTGAACCGGCCCTGAAACCAAGACAACCCTTCTCTCGAGGCACCTCTCACTAGGGTCCTCTCGCCAGGCCAAACCCTCTCGACTCGCCTGGGCCCTCTCGCCACGGAGCTTCTCTTCTGAGTCCTCTCGACTCGCCTAGGCCCTCTCTACTCGGAGCTTCTCTTCCGAGTCCTCTCGACTCGCCTGGGCCCTCTCGCCACGGAGCTTCTCTTCTGAGTCCCCTCGACTCGCCTAGGCCCTCTCTACTCGCCGGGCTGAACCCTCTCTCCTCTCGCCTGGGTCCCTCTCGCCGAGCTGCGAGCCCGAGGTTGTACATCGTGCACACTTAATCCACTGATCGTGCGATTACCCGGGCAAAACAAGGAAAACAAAGAGGACAGAGCGCACGATCACTAGCGCACGACCAGTGGTCGTGCACAATAGGTCCAGTGCTCGTGCGATCGTCAAGACAGGAAAGGGGAAAATGAGACTATAATGCGCACGATCAGTGGCGCACGACCAGTGGTCGTGCACAATGAGTCAAGTGATCGTACGTAGTTTCCCTGTATCGTCGAGGTCTCCTGAGTGGTTCCGGAAGACGCACACGACTCATGCACCAGCAGAAGAGGCAGGATGGCCACTAAAAGTGCACACCATATTCTAAAGAAATAGCGAGAGAACAAGTAAAACAAAAAAAAAACACAAACAATGAAGCACACAGAAAATGGGCCTAAAGTGCACTGTGCATGGAATAGTGTAGTGATCCAAAAGGAGTGGTATTGGTGCTAAAAGGAAGTGCAATGGAATGAAAATGAGCCCAGATGAGTCCGAAATCCGACATAAAATATGAACTCATCAATAGTCTGCTAACGACAAAATTTCGGCCCATTCGGATCGAGGATGCGGAGATCAAGCAACTTCGAAATAAGAAAATCGGGATGGTCAAAGTCCGATTGGACAATTGTGGTCGGGAAGAGCTGACATGGGAGCGTGAGAAACCATGGGCGAGGATTACCCCGAATTGCTCGTAAAAAAATGTTGTAACATTGTTTTGTGAATGTAAAATATGTTGTAACATATAAGTTGTTGTTTTTCCCTTATAACTGGATAAAATTTCGGGATGAAATTTCTATAAGTAGGGGAGGGTTGTAACATCCCAAATTTGACAGCAGAACTTTTGGTCGATATCGCCAAGCGATAGTGGGTATCACCAGCGGCGATAGTAATAGCACCCGATGCCGTGAAGCGTTGAGTGAGCTCAACACACTCAACGCATTTTGTTGAATCGTTGAGTTAGAGTCTATCGCTCGGCGATAGTGAGTATCGCACGACGATAGCCCCAACTCTCGATGCTCTCGAATCCATCAAGCGTTGAGTGAACTCAACGTACTCGATGCAGTAGAGCGTTGAGTGAGCTATTAGAACTGCGATAGTGGATATCGCCAGGCGATAGTTCCATGATAGCTTGGCACGTGTCAGATGGCCGGGCGGCGATCGATGAGCGGTTGTTGACCAAGGTCAAGGCGGTTACTATCGCTATCGCTAGGAGATAGTCGATATCGCTCGACGATATCCTTTTGTTTGACTTTTCAACCGAACTCGTGGCCTTTGCTCCCTTTTGATGAAATGATCCAGTAGCTGGGATTAATCCCAAGGAAATTTATGTAGAGGAATAGAGGAATGAGAATTCATTCTATTCTTTGTACTCTCTCTCCTTCTTTCATCTAGGTTCTTGAGAGAAAGAGCTAAGTGTTGGGGATAAGGGCTGGAGCTGCGCTTGAAATGCTTAGTGAAGGAAATCCAGTATTCGGAAGCAAGATCTGAGGCTTGGTCAGTGAAGAGGAAAGCGCGGTGCTCCTTTCCAACCGGACAAAAAAGCGGTCATGGCTCCGAAGAAAACTACAAGGGTAACGATTTTCCTTCTTGACAAGTGAAGTCCTTCTTTTGGCATATGCATGGAATCCCCCAAAAGGTGAAAAAGCCAAGGGAATTCCTTTAGGTCGATTCATAAAATCCCTGGTTAGTCTTGCATATAGATCCAAAAATGTGTAGTACGGAATAAGCATGCTGTGTGAAGCCCATATGGATAGGTTGGTCTGGATTGGTGATGTTTTGATTTACTTGCCGGAGAAGACTACAAGTATAAAATGGTAGGTTATAGAGTCTCCGGGATTGTACCTGTGACTTGCGAGTAGCAGGAAGTACTAGAGTTGCACTCTAGGAAAATACCCACGAAATACCACTGTTTGAATTATCTATAGGATATCGCCGGGCGACAGTGAGTATCGTTAATGGCGATAGCTCTTAGTGAGCTATTTATGCTGTGTACTATAAAATTCCAGTGTTTCTGGCACTGCAGGCTATTGCAAGGTTTTGGCTTAGTCTGGTACAAAATGTGAGTTATGTTGTTAACGCCTAACAACAGTTTGTATCGCCGGCGATAGCTCCAAGATACCCTTTTGATTATAAAGTTAGTCTTTTGGAGATAATGTGGCTTGTGTGAGCTACAAGCTCTTAAGGCCATCGTGCCAAACGGATAAGGGGAAGCCGACCAACGTTAGTCTTTGCTTCTGAACTAACGATTTGAGCAACATGCAAAGGCTGAACTGTATCCGCATCATGGTTGTCTAACTCGAGTGACTAAGTTATTGGAATTCGTTAGGATCGCATAATGAGAGTCTTAGGCTGTACGTTGTCAAAACTAAAGTCTCAGGTCGGGGGCCCTGAGTGCACGGAGCATCGGCAGTTACGGACGGTGTTTATGATATATTGAACTGTGTGTGAGTGCACATTCTTGTAATATATCTGAATATAAATGCTATGCCTTAAGGGATGGAATACAACTGCCCCTATAAATGGGTAGGGTCATTATAAATTGGTAAGCTGAATGCTGACCGTTGCCTTATTTGCCACCCATGTGGTGGATTGTCCTTGTGTAGGTGCTGGAGAGCCGAGCGGGAAATAGCGAGCTGAAGCCCTTACAGCTATGCTGGCCCTCGAAGGCCGAGCGAAGAAGTTTTACTGTTTTCATGTGTGACCAACCTGCGTGCTGAGGCTTGTAAACCACACTTAAGAAGTATAACTGTAAGGCCTTAAGGCCATAACTTTTGTGTATTTTAATCGACATTCCTATTATATATATAAATGGTGTGATTTATATTGAGTGGACATTCAATTGGTATGAGTTAATGCAACCTTAAAGCTTCTGCTAGAATGCTCTGAGTTAGGGCGTGAGTAGTCTTTTGATATTAACAAGTAATCCCGCTGCCGATTTGTGAAATATAAAGTGGGGCCCCGATCAGACCCTTTATTATATTTCATGTGATGGATGGAGGTGTCATAATTTGGTATCATCTTGTCTTTATCATCCTCCAGCGAATTCGTGGTCAAATTCTTTTGAGGGGTGGCGAGCACATGTAAGTGCAGACCGTTATAACATAATAAACTCAAGAATGTCCACTTAGGAATGAAAATACACCTGTTTGAGGAACCTGCGTGTTCCTACTAGTCGTTGTTGTTTTTGCAAGGTCGCTAAATTATGTCTTTTACATGTATAGGTGACTCGAAGTGGTGCGGGGCAGTCTGAGCCCCAGTGTTCTATTGAAAGTGCGACACCAACTGAGGTGCCCACACCTCCTCCTTCTGCGGAGACAGTGCTCTTAGTTGCTGAGGCATTATTTTCGATGATACACACACAACCTACTGGGCAGGCTCATCCTGTAATGGTGCAAGTACAGGTTGGTGTGAGGCCAGAACCTGTGGAGGCTATGGTAGATATATGAGCAACGGAATGACAATTGAAGCAGTTCATGAGTTTTAGGCATCCTACGTTCGCGGGGATAGAGTCCTTAATGCAGGAAGAGGACTGGCATGTACGAGTCAAAAGAATTTTGACGGCAATGAGAACTTAGGAGGGACAAAAAGTCACCTTGGCCACTTTCCTGTTGGAAGGAGAGGCTCGGCTTTGGTGGGACAAAATAGAGCTGCACCACTTAGCAGGCAGAAAACTAACGGAGGTCTCGATAGAGGAGTTTTTGAGACTATTCTTGGCAAAACATCTGTCATCGTCGTAGCCCATAGCCATGGAAAATGAGTTTCAACATTTGACTCATGGCGAAAGTAGTGTTGACACCTATTTGCATGAGTTTACTAGATTAGGACGCTATACAGGGTCTACCTTCGCTGAAGAAGAGCGTAAGACCAATCGGTTCTATGAGGGACTGCGGGATGCGTTGACGATGCTGCTCAAGTTCAGTGAATCAAGGGTTTCAAGCATTGGTGGATACGGCCCGTGCGTTGGAGAAAGATATGAAGAGGGTGCAGGGAAAGAGGGACTTGGCCGTGATGAAGCCCGAGTTCAAAGTGGTGCACTCGGGAAAATCGAGATATCACAAAAGATGGGGTAGAAAGTCCAAATCTTCGGGACAGGCTCCTTCCACAGTTGTTTTTGGAGCAATGTCTGGGCAAGGCCCTTAGACACGTTATACTTGTAGAAAGGTGGGCAATTTTGTCCGTGACTATCAGAGTGGTCATCCAAAGGGTGATAAGAAAGCAGGAGCAACATATCCTGAAAAGGGAGAGGAGGTGGAGTCCATTGCATCCCAGTATGCTCCAGCTCAACCAAGGGTGTATAATCTTGGCCAACAGGAGGCCATAAAGCAGAGTGACATTGTCACAGGTATGAGTTAAGATATAGTTTTATTGCTTTCCATACTTCATAACTTGGCTTTGCTTGTGTGTGATTTGTTTATATTAGGCTTTGTCCTTATTTGGGACTGTCTGCCGAGAGCACTGTTCGATATGTGTGCTCCACATTTGTTTCTAGCTTAGGACTTCGTGTCTCGAATTGGAGTGCCTACCTGTGTGCCGACAGAGAGACTAAAGATATTGTTGCCTAACAGATGCGTGATGTGGGCAAGTAAGTCTTGCTGTGTTGAGGTGCGAATAGGAAGTCAGGCTTTCGGATTGGAAGGATCTGTGTTGCTACTATCAGAGTTCAATGTAATCTTTGGTATAGGCTGGCTCTGGGAACAGCTTGTCTTTATAGATTGCAATTCAAAGGAGATCACACTAGGACAAAATACGAGCTAGAGACTAAATTCACTGGTATGTGAGAATCGAGCAAGATGTTTATGCCTGCTCTCCAAGTCATCAATGCTATTCGGAAGGGCGCAGATTTATTCTTCACACTTATAGCAGCTGTTGAGCCAAAAGCATGTGTGAGTGACATTCTGATTGTATCGGAGTATGCAGATGTGTTCCCGAATGATCTCCTAGGACTACCTGTTGGGGTTTGTCTCCACAATACCTCAGATTTGTAGGAAGTCAGACCTTGAACTAAGATGAATTAAGATGTATTTGATGTGGTGTTTGAGTTGTATGTGTGCAGGTTCTAATTGCCAAGTGTAGACCAATGTCAGTCTATAATGGGTCACCAAACACAGGACCATGCAATGTAATCCCTCATTGTGTGATCCAAAGTATTGGCCCATGTATAGCCTCTCTATTGGGATACACTTCTCATTCATGCACTTGGATTGATGGACAGAAGCATTGGAGCTAATTTCCTCAGAAAAATATTTCTAAGTCCAAAATACTCGAGTAACCCCTTTTTATACTCGAGTATCAGACTTAATACTCGAGTAGCTAGTTAGACATACTCGAGTAGTTAGTTAGACATACTCGAGTAATTAGTTAGACTTACTCGAGTAGGCTCTGAATACTCGTGTAGATAAATCTATACTCGAGTAGTTAGTTAGTCACTCGAGTAAGTTCTTTTCATACTCGAGTAAGTAACTTAATCACTCGAGTAAATCATGTATCATACTCGAGTAGATCCATTTCTTCTCTTCTCTGCAAGTTCAAGTAGTCATACTCGAGTAGTTTCTTTTCATACTCGAGTAAGTGTTTCTATACTGGAGTAATTGATTTTCATACTCGAGTAAATTATTCGATACTCGAGTAGTTGATTTTAATACTCGAGTAAGTATTTCTATACTCGAGTAATTGACTTTCATAACTCGAGTAAGTGAATGTTTCCCGGATACATATTATGATACTCGAGTAATTCTCCTTTCACTCGAGTATATCTTGCTGATACTCGAGTATATCTTTTCTGATACTCGAGTATATCTCTTCTGATACTCGAGTAGTTCATTTTTCACTCAAGTAAATTTCTCTTCTCATACTCGAGTATACTCCTCTTTGTCACTCGAGTATCTAAATTCCCATACTCGAGTATATCTTCTCTTACTCGAGTATAGCAGTTCTCTATTCCAGAATTTTTCTTAAGTTCGAATTCGCCATAAGTATTTTGAATCCGTCATTTCTGATTGGTCCACGTGTCATCCTTAATTAAGATTATGACCGTTGGAGTCCACCTATAAATAGGTCATTTCAGAATTGACTAATTAACAAGATTACAGAGATATTCTTTTTAAGAAAGAGAAAATTCCGTGAACCCTAATTCTCACGCCGCCGCCGCCATCGTTGTTCACGGAAGAAACTCTGGATCGCCGATCTCCGTCTTCAACGACTATTTCTCCAGCGATCCAGACAAAAGTGAATCACTCGATCTCGCCGAGCCTCAAAGATTTCAGATCTATCTTCTCGATTGAGGTGGTTCTAGTTTTCAGATTCGTGGATCTCTCTCAAGTCATCTTCAACCTTTTCTGATCAAGCCGAAGTTCCTAAAGAAGAAGACTGTCAAAGATCCAGATCTGAGATTGTTGTTTTGATTTTTTATTCTCAAACCAAAATTTCTTTGTAGGAGTTTTTCTACGAGATTTGTAGGAAGACCTTTCTTCCGAGTTTCGTAGATCCAGTTGGATCGAGTTTTGTAGGAACGTGGTTCCGAGGTGTAGGATTGTTTTCAATCCGAGATAGTGGAGTAGCCGAGTCTAGTGATTTGCTAGATCGGTGAGGAAAGTGGACGTACCCAAGGTTAGGGAACCACTATAAATCTCTTATCGTCTGTGATTGCTTGATGTGTGCTGTGTTAGTTTTTAATTCCGCATTTGACACGCATTTCACCTATTCACCCCCCTCTAGGTGATTTAGGCTAACAACTTAGACCTCTCAATTGGTATCAGAGGGAGGTTGATCGTTAAAAGGTTAACACCTTGATCTTATCCTTCTAAGTTGTTTCTTGAAAGGTATCAAGCATGAGTAAGACCAAGGATTTTGCTAAACTCCCTATCTGCACCAAGAACAATTTTCCTATGTGGAAGAAAAGAGTAAAGTTCTTCATGGAAGCAGTAGATCCCCGGATCTTCATGATTGTTGAAGAAGGTCCCCACATTCCTATGACTACTTCCACCATAGATCCCACCAAGCAAGTTCCCAAGAAGTTGATGGATCTAGATAAGGATGAGATTGCACTTGTCTCTCTGGACAAGAAAGCTAAAAATATTATAGCAAGTGCAGTCGATGACTCAATGCTGCAGAATCTGATTCATTGCCAGTCTGCCAAGGAGATTTAGCAATCCCTAGTGACTCTAATGGAAGGTACAGAGGAAGTGAGGGATGATCGTAGATCCCTACTGAACCAGAAATATGAAGCCTTCAGGCAGGGTCATAAGGAAGCCATAACTGACACTTTTGAGAACTTCTTCAAGATAGTAAATGGCCTAAGAGTTTATGGACGTGTCTTTACCAACGGGGAACTCAATGACAAATTCTTAAGATCCCTAACCAAGGAATGTGACAATAAGGTATGTGCCATTCGGGAGTTTGGAAGGTTAGCTGAGACGGACCCGCAGAATCTGTTCGGAAAGCTTATGTCTTACGAGCTGCAAATCAACTCAAGAAAAGCTGAAGAAGAGACAAGCAGGTCTGCATCCAAGGAGAAATCTGTCGCTCTAAAGGCAGACAGCTCAAGGAAGATAAAGGCTAGCTCTCCTGCCCCAGTTCCTGCGGCTGATGAAGAAGAATCATCTGAGCCCAGCTCATTTGGCTCAGAACTATCTGATGGAGAGTTCTCCCTACTCTCAAGGCAGTTCAAGAAGTTCTTGAACAAGAAGAAGCAATGGAGAGGCAAGGATGCCTCATATAGAAGATCACGACATGACGGTGATCATCGGAAGAAAGGCTCAAGCAGCCATGATAGGTATAATTCTAAACAGAACAAACAAATCTCAACTGACATCATTTGTTATTGTTGCAATAAGCCAGGTCACGTCATCGCCGATTGCCCTCACAAAAAGAAAGAGGGTGGAAGAAGAGAGGAAAAGAAATCCTCACACCATAAGAACAGGAAAGAGAAAAGCTTAGTAGCCAAGAAGAGCAAAACTCTCAGCGACTCTGACTCATCTGAGTCGAGTGAAGAAGTGGAAGCTTACTTTGGGCTCATGGCTCATTCAGATGATGAACAAGTCCCCCAGTTTACTGGGGAGGTAAAATCTCACACTCCTCTCTCTGATTCTGATGATGACAATGAGCAAGAGGGATATTCCTCTGAAGATGAATCTGAGCTCATGGGTCAGTATAAGGAGTTACTCACCGCTTACGAAAAATGTCGTAGAATAATGAAAACTCAAGCCAAAGAGATAAATTCTCTACAGGCTAGTGAGAGCAGCTTGAGAGAAGAAGTCGATAAGACTAACTCTCTTCAAGAGAACCTCAATGTAGCTATGGAGGAATACAATAAAGCTCTCAAGCACATCGACCTTAAAGAGGAAATCATCAAAGAATTGGAACGACAACTCGAGGCTGAAAAGAAGCTTGTTGAGAGTTTCTCTAAGCCTAAGATAGTTCTTCCAATCGTTGCTGAATTCTCTGCTAAGGCCAAGGGTGCTGGTTTAGGCCACATTGTCTCTTCTAGTAAATCCTCTAGGAGAAACAAGGCCAAGAGAAAGAATAAGGCTGCCCGGAAGGCTCTAGCTGAAGAAAAAGGGAAAGCTCCCTTGGAACCTGTTGTGTTCAAGAAAGTTATCTTTCCCACGAACGAACTCGATTATGAGTCCACCTACGGACACTTTTCTAGGCCGATCCCTGAGAAGCCTAAGTCAAGATACCAAGGTTGGACTCGTCCTCGTAACTTTGGCGAGAGTGTCTTCAAGGCACCTTATGAGGAGATTCAGCTTCAAAGCTATGGACCTTATGCTCATGGTCATAACTTCAAAAAGACACCAAAAGTAAAACCCATTGTAGAAAAGCCTATGAAGGAGAAGACCTCATGTAACTGCCATCATCATGAAGCCTCTTCCTCCAAGAGTAAAGCTCCTGCTAGACCTTCATTCCAAAAAGTCAAGCAGGACTACACAAGGCAAAGATACAACAGGTTCAACTGTTGGTGCTGTGGCAGAATTGGTCATTTTGCCAGTGATTGTTGGTTCAATCCTGAAAATGCTGCAACCCCTAAAGTTAGCAATGTGAGAGTGACCACTCATGAGGCTAATACTCATAGGGGGAGTATTCTAACTCGAGACCAAGGACCCAAACTTGTTTGGGTTCCTAAGGCTAAATGATTGTAATTGCAGGTATGTCCAAAGGCCACCAAAACGCCAATCTGGTACTTGGACAGTGGATGCTCTCGACATATGACCGGGACAAGGAGCCTACTACAGAATTACACCTCAGTCTGCAACGGACCAAAGGTCATCTTTGGAGGTTCAGATCGAGGAATCACTAAAGGCTATGGTATGATTTCTAACGGTAGCGTATCCTTTTCGGATGTAGCCTATGTTGAAGGATTGGAACACAATCTCATTAGCATAAGCCAACTATGCGACAAAGGATACGTAGTTGAATTTCATGCTGACAAGTGCTTGATAAAATCGGTTAACAATATGGAAACTATTTTATCAGGCACTCGAAGCAGAAATATTTTCCGTTTAAATTTTATTTGTATAGACTCCTCGACACCAGTGTGTCTTTTGGCAAAAAGTAGTGCATCTCTTGCTGACCAATGGCACAAGAGACTAGCATATATTAATTTCAAAACTATTAATAAATTATTCTCTCAAAACTTAGTGCGTGATGCACCTAATGTCAAGTGCGTTACGGACAGTCCTTGTCACGCTTGTATCGAAGGCAAGCAAACAAGAAGTTCGTTTAAAAGCATAATAGGCAAGGATTCCAATAGAAGTTTGCAGCTTCTCCATATGGACTTGTTTGGTCCACTGCAGGTTAGAAGTTTGGGAGGTAAGGAATATACGTTGGTTATTGTGGATGATTACTCGCGCTTTGCGTGGGTGTTCTTTCTGAAACACAAGTCAGATACCTTCAGTATTTTCACTAATTTTGTGAGGCAGATCCAGAATGAATACAACTGTTCCGTAGTCAAAATCAGAAGTGACAATGGAACGGAATTCAAATCTGGAGCCATGACAGAATTTTGTGAAAGTCAAGGTATCTTTCATGAGTTTTCCTCTCCTCGCACTCCACAGCAAAATGGAGTAGCTGAGAGAAGGAACAGAACACTCATAGAGGCTTGTCGGACCATGTTGAGTGATGCCTCACTTCCGGAGTATTTCTGGGCTGAAGCCGTCAACACCGCTTGTCACGTGCAAAATCGAGCACTCATCAACAAGAACCATGATAAGACTCCTTACGAACTTCTAAAAGGCAGGCAACCAACCATTTCATACTTTAGAATCTTTGGCTGTAAGTGCTTCGTACTTAACAATGGCAAGTATCACACTACAAAGTTTAGCGAGAAAAGCTCTGAAGGTATTTTGTAGGATATAGTAGCCATAGTAAGGCTTATAGAGTATTCAATAGAAAAACTCTGGTGGTGGAAGAGTCGATACATCTTGTATTTGATGAGACGAGTCTGTTGCAAAGCAACTCGTCTAGTGTGCCTATTGTAGATGCAGGTACAAAGTTGAAAGAACTTAGCTTGGATGAACCTAGTGAAGATAAAGATGAGACATTCATCAAGGTCCCCTCTACAACCACCATTAGAGAGGTGGATGATCAAGATGAAGAAGACATCCCAGGTGAAGATGCAACTCCAGTGGCTGAAGAGATCCCAGATGCAAGGACTTTAGAGTTCAGACACTTGAAGGATCATCCTGTTGACCAAATAATAGGAGATCCTCGGGATGGCGTCAGAACTCGTCGAGGTACAACTAACGAGAATTTACACTTAAGTTTTCTCTCACAGGTTGAACCAAAGAAATTTGAGGAAGCCAACTCCGACGCATCCTAGATTCTAGCCATGGAAGAAGAATTGAATCAGTTCAAACGATGCAAAGTCTGGACACTTGTTCCTAGACCCAAGCACAAGAACGTCATCGGGACAAAATGGGTCTACCGGAACAAGATGGACGAAGATGGAACAATTATAAAGAATAAAGCCAGACTTGTCGCCAAGGGATATCGTCAAGAAGAAGGAATCGACTTCGACCAGACTTATGCTCCAGTAGCAAGACTGGAGGCAATTAGGTTATTTCTTGCCTACGCTGCACTTAAGGGCTTTACCGTCTATCAGATGGACGTAAAGTCTGCCTTCCTGAATGGTGACATAAAGGAAGAAGTGTACGTAGAGCAACCGCCAGGTTTTGTTGATTCAACCCATCCTAATTATGTATACTTATTGAAAAAAGCACTATATGGTCTTAAACAAGCTCCTCGAGCTTGGTATGAGACTCTGTCTAGCTTCCTTCTTGAGAACAAGTTCACAAGAGGAAAGATAGACAAAACATTATTTCTTAGGGAAATAAAAGGCAAGATTTTGCTAGTGCAGATCTATGTCGACGATATTATTTTCGGCTCTACGGATAACAACCTCTGCAAGAAGTTTTCTACATGTGTATGGGAGAGCTAAAGTATTTCTTAGGGCTTCAGGTGAAACAATCTGAAGATGGGATTTTCATCTCACAGACCAAGTTCACCAAAGAGCTACTTAAGAAATTCGGAATGGAGAATGCAACCTCTATGAGGACTCCAATGGCCTCAGCTATGTCTCTGGACAAGGATGAGAAAGGGAAACCTTTTGATGAAACCAAGTACAGAAGCATAATTGGGTCCTTGCTCTACCTCACTACAAGTAGACCAGATATAATGTTCTCAACATGTGTATGTGCTAGATTTCAGGTGAACTCTAAGGAATCTCACTACATCGCTGCAAAGCGAATCTTGAGATACCTCAAAGGTACACCAAATCTTGGCTTATGGTACCCAAGAAGTAATGATAGTGAACTAATTGGATTTTCAGATGCAGATTTTGCAGGTAGCAAAGATGACAGGAAAAGTACCTCCGGGACTTGCCAATTTCTCGGAAGGAGACTCATTTCCTGGAGCAGTAAGAAACAAAACTGTGTAGCCATCTCAACGGCTGAATCAGAGTACATCTCTGCAGGCAGCTGTTGTGCACAGCTTTTATGGATCAAGAATCAGTTTGAAGACTACAACATGAAGTTCCAGAACATTCCCCTGTTCTGTGACTCTTCCAGCGCCATAGTAATAGCCAACAACCCAGTCTCCCACAGCAGGACCAAGCACATAGAGCTTCGCTATCATTTCATCCGGGAGCATGTGGAAAATGGAGATATAGATCTACAGTATGTCTCCACATACAGGCAAGTTGCAGATATTTTGTAAGATCCCCCCCTTCAAAACCAGGGGATCTTATGCCCAAAGCGCTTGCCCCACCAAAAGGTTCGTGTTTCGGTAGAGGACCCACCCCTCTCACCCGAACCACGACCCAATTGGCGGGACATGCGCTTTGTGAGGCTATGTATATCAGAATAGAAAATCGTTCACAGAGTATATAAAAATTTACGGAAGCATCACAGATCATAGATATATCATAATGATAGAAGTAAGTGAACAAAAACAAAACCCACGAGGGGTATATGTGTCCAAAATGATCATCCAAACAAGAGATGACAAAACATAGAGTCTATAAAAGAAAACTAATCATCCTCTCTCCTACTCGAGCTAATACCCTCAAATCTTCGTAGACTGTCCGGACTGGCTCCTGGAACTCCTCATCAACGGGATCCCGCCTATGGTCCTCCATCCGCTCCTGCTCCGTGGGTAGGCGCATCGGGCCCTAAAATGATACGTACAAAGTACGTTAGCCACATCATGACCAAGTAAATCCCACGCTCCTCCCCAGCCCCCTAATGGGTACAAGGAAGGAAACCTGCAAAGAAAGTTAGTACAATAGCCGAAGCAACATATCTTGTATAAACGACAAAAGTGTAGTAGCAGGAGAAAACAATGGCTTATAAAGAGAGTACTGAAGTAGTAAGTTTACCCGCCATCGTATAACTCCTCCTGACGGTGGTTATACGATGACGGACCAAGGTGATAGCATATGTAAACATATCATGTATAATTGATGTAATGAGCATGTATGATGTTCTCACGGTCACTCGAATGATGCGTCACAATCATTTTCCCCTATGTCGACATAGTGACCTGTTAAGAGAAGGAGCTCACTTCCCAGGCCTCACCGCCGTGGCCAGACAGTGACAGTGGGTCGGTCGCTCCCACTTCTAGGTTATGGATACACCCCAACTTCCTAGGCCTTCGTACCACAAAAGAAAACGGGTACTCTCGGTGGGAACACATCCTCACCTCGTGCGGAGATCGACCCTCTCGGCACATAACCAAACGGGGGTGAGACGGACCTATACGAAAGGGGTAGCTAGCCCCTGGTCCTCTCCACCACCCAACAAACATAGAGTTCGTCGTCACAACTTCACCCATAGTGTATAATAGGGAAAGCCGATGAACCCGCCACATCGGTAACCATGCACCATCCCGTAGGCCCATGCATGAGGAGATGAATGACAATAATAGCAACACTTATAAAACTAACATTGCACAACGATCGGATTATAATATTAAGTTGTACTATTTAACACTGAATTTAAATTGCTTAATGACTTCAAATCAGAAAGCACTAAACCTGGAAGTTGTAGATAAAACAATAGTCTATAAAAGTTCCTCTAACATGCATTCACTGATTTGGCCTCTAAGTCCCTCAGAATAGTGGTTGAAGTTTGCCAAAAGTACTGTTTTATAAAGTACAGCTAATACAGATTTATTTAGCTATGTTTGGAATCAAAATAAATTAGCTTAAGTCCTTCTGTTTGTCAAACTCAAAACATGAAAGTTTAAGACAAAATATTAACCTATAAAAGTGTCTCTAACAAAGGTTTTCTGGTTTGGTCTCTATGACCCTCAAAACAGTGACTGAACTTTGCCAAAAATTAAAAATAATACTGTTTTATAAAGTACAGCTAATACAGATTTATTTAGCTATGTTTGGAATCAAAATAAATTAGTTTAAGTCATTCTGTTTGTCAAACTCAAAATATGAAAGTTTAAGACAAAATATTAACCTATAAAAGTATCTCTAACAAAGGTTTTCTGGTTTGGTCTCTAAGACCCTCAAAACAGTGACTGAACTTTGCCAAAAATTAAAAATAATACTGTTTTATAAAGTACAGCTAATACAGATTTATTTAGCTATGTTTGGAATCAAAATAAATTAGTTTAAGTCCTTCTGTTTGTCAAACTTAAAACATGAAAGTTTAAGACAAAATATTAACCTATAAAAGTGTCTCTAACAAAGGTTTTCTGGTTTGGTCTCTAAGACCCTCAAAACAGTGACTGAACTTTGCCAAAAATTAAAAATAATACTGTTATAAAGTGCAGTAATTATTCTGTTTCCTGAACGGTTAAATATACCTTTCGAGCTCAAAATTAAATTAGTTAGAGGTTCCCGGTACGAAAACTGTTAACAGTAAAGTTGTAGGAATTATAAATATCTAAAATATCGGGTCTCACAAATTTTTTCCAAATGTGACTCTAAGTTAATTAAAATCACGTTTGAAAAATAAGAAAAATATTTAAAACAAATAAATATAACACGGGCTCACGGTGGCTGCATGCATGCAGCCACCGTGAGGCCATGCGGGCGGCCCCTTGGCCGGCCGGAGCACTAGTTGCTCCGGCCAATACCCCTACAAGGCTCGCTCGGGGGAGGGTTTTGCCGGCGGCCGGCCGCCGCCGGCGGTGGCCGGAAAATTTAATACTATTATTATTATTATTATTATTTTTTCTGTTTTTTTTATTTATTTATTTGGAATGGAGGAGGCCACCGGGACGGGGTTCCGATGGGTTCCTCCGCCTCAAGGGCCATGAGGGAGGGCCTTGGAGCACCTCTCTCCCCTTCACCACCCCATGCAAGGCCGGAGTCCGCGATGGCGGTGGAGGTTTATATGGGTGGTCCGAAGCTATCCAAGGCCGGGAATCGCCGCCTCCGGTGATCGGAGACAGCGGGGGTCGACGAGAAGGGATCTAGGGCAGAGAGGAGTCGGGGGAAACTTACATTGGTGTTATTTAGGCGAGGGGATCGTCGAGCGGCCATTGTTGGTGGAGTTCGCCGGAGCTCGGGGAGGAGGTTCGTCGGACGGTCGCCGGGCTTGGACTCTTGCTGGTTGGGGAGGGTAGAGTGTAGAAAAAATGAGAACCTAACCATGGGGGGGGGGGGGGGGGTTATATAGGAGGGGGGTGGTCTCTTGGGGTGTTGGGAGGATTTAATGAGGAGGAGTTATTCCTCCTTGCTGAAAACGCCCCCCACCAGCCTGGTTCAGCCTTCCCAAGGCTTTGGGAGAGGGGAGGATTAATGACAAGCCTCCATCATTAAGAGGGGGAGTTATTATGTGGGTTTATTATATTAATTGAGGCTTAAAAATGAAATAACTAATGAACCGTAATTTATTTTAACGTAGAATTTTTATGACAGCATTATAAAATCCTAAGCTATTTTTAGAAATTATTTTATAATTTTTGAATGCATTTTCGTATTTTTAATTATTTATTTGGTGTTTTAAGCATAATAAAATTAAAATAAATAATTTTTATTTTAAATAATAAATTTTAATTATTACATCTCTTATATATATATTTAGGGTGCTATGATAAAAATTTGGGTGAATAAAAATGTTTTTTGCTATTTATCTTAATTTTCCAAAGTATATTGAATAAATTAATTATTTAAATAATTAATTAATTATGAAAATAAATTAGCTCTTTATTGGCACATTACTTCAAATATTCTTAGAGCGTCTTGATAAAAATTTTTGGGGTGATAGGAGTGTACTCGTCACGATAGTTATGCGTGACCCGGAAGGTGGAGAGTGTGACTTATTGGGTCAATAGTACTCAATAGGTCGCGAACTTATTATTCGGGCATCAATCCGGCCACAAACCCCTAACAGGTCAAATAACACGTAGGGGGTCTAGAAAATTGAAATCGGGATGTTACATATTTTCACCAAGTCGCTGGACGAGTCCAAGTTCTCGTTCTTCAAAACTGAGCTTGGACTGCTCAACAAAGAAGACTAGTGATGGACTCTTAAATTAAGAAGATATCAGTAATGTTGGCTGCTCAGAGGTACAGTTTTTCAGTGGAAATAGACATCTACCAGGGAAATTCCTTCAAGTATTAGAGACTCGAGCATCGTTACACTTACACGAGTAAACGGCTAATACTCGAGTAAAAAGTTTCATATACTCGAGTAATCCAAAAGATACTCGTGTATGAACTTCTTATACTCGAGTATGAAAATTCGTCAAGGACTTAATACTCGTGTATGCTAATTACATACTCGAGTATGAATTATTGATTACTCGTGTATGTTGTGCCTACTCGAGTATACTAAACCTCATACTCGTGTATGCTGTCATCTTCTACTCGAGTACTCGGATTTTTTTTTGAATTTTCAAAATCTCTACTCGCACCTAGCAAATTGCCGCCTCGTTCAGGTATGTCATTATACTTAATCCTTTTTAAACCTAATTAGGATTATTTATATATATATTCCAAACGAAAAAGTCCTTTCCACTCCTCATTCACTCGAGTAGCCGCCGACTTTTCGTATTCCCGATTCCTGTTCTTCATCTTCCGTCGCCGCAAGATTCTCTGGATTACAGATGGCTCCTCCTTCCTCGAAGATCGGCATAGGCTCTGAACTCGTCCCAGAGGGGATTGCCGACCTTTCCGATGACTTCCACTACCTCCTCATCTTATTCGACACCGCCGGATTAACTTTTCTCCTCCAGACGCCGTGCAGAGCAATCATTCCCGCAGTTGAAGAATTTTACAGTAATCTCAAGGTAAGAAGGAATGGGAAAGTTCTGAAAACTAAGGTCCGTGGAATCAAGATCCGTCTCGATAAAACTTCTATCTCCACCTTGCTCCGACTCCCTGTAGTCGATGAAGAAGACGACCTAACTCCTGAAGATTCAGACCGGACTGCTTTGTACTGCGGAGTTGATCCAGAGTGTGATACTTTCAGCCGGGCCGATTGCAACAGAGAAGGGAAGTTCTTGATTGATGTAATCTCTAAAGTCATCCTCTGCAAGACCTACTCAATCAGAGAAATCTCACATAACATGTTTGAAATAATGCAAGCCATCGTCTGCAGAAAGAAATTCCAGTTTGGAATGATGCTACTGGACAAGATTCAGGGAAGCGTCAAGCAACCCAATTTTGCAAGGATTATCTCACTCCTTCTCCATGAGATAAATCCTCAAGTATTTGACCTCTCTACAGGTACTCCCCTACATCACATGAAGAAAGTCACCCTCTCCTCTATACAAAGATACGAGATCAAGCTTCAGAACACTGCTCAATCCTCTAAGGCCTCCCAAACAGCAGATGCTCCCAGACATCAGGCTGTGATCAGGACTCCATCTCCTCCTCAACATCAAATTGCTGACACTCTGGGTGCAGTAATTGAGGGGGAGCCTGCCTCATCCACCCCTCAGGTACAGACTTCAGAACTACCAGTCCACACTGTCAGAGATCCTTCTCCATCATCCTTTCCAGATCTCCAGATATCCTCAGAAGCTCTAAGTCAGCCAGAAACCCAGGTTCAGGAGGAGCCTCTATCATCAGCTGCAGACATAGCCAGCATGATTGAAGAACTGAGAGATACCAGTTCCCCTCCTCCAGCAGATACTGTAAGTCATGATAAAGAACCTGAGCTAACAGAAGAACAGACCCCTGCAGCAGAACCTTCTCCATCCCCTGCTCACTCTCCCTTAGCAGCAGAAGATCTTCATGATGATATCATCCGGTCCGATGACGAGGAGGATTCCCCAGAACCTGTTGACCCTCCTCTGAGGACACTTGACTTCTCTCTCCCCTCCTTCACTGACCCTTGTGATTCCATAGAGATAATTCCAACCAAGAGAGCTGTGAGCTCAGTGATTGTGGAAGAGATCCCCCCTTGGAATACTCCTGCTCCCTCAGTCCCTGCATCAACCTCAGCCCCTTCTTCTTCTTCCTCTTCAGATCTTGTAAGCAAGATTGAGCTTATGCTCAAATAACAGAGAGATTACTTTGATGCCTCTCTGCAGTCAGTCACCTCCAAGGTCTCTGCTCTTGAAAAGGAGATGAGCAGAGGCTTTGCTGAAATTCAAGCAAACACTGACACACTCAAGCAGCTGTTCAATATTGGAGGCAAAGCAATAGATCACACCATCACAAGCATAGGTGAGCTGAGGAATCAGGCAGAGACAGTAGCTCACAATCAGCTCAAGCTAGATGAGAGAGCTGAAACTAATGTTGTGAAAGTATGTAATGAAGTGAGCACCTTCAGAGATGAAGCAATTGCCCAGCTATCCATAGATATCAGCAAGGGGGAGAAGATCGTAAAAGAACAAGTTGAAAAGCTATCTGAACAGGCTGAAGCTCAAATCAAACAACTATCTACCCAATCTCAAGAGGCTATAAGTGATCTAGTAAAAGGATTGAAAGAATCCATTGTTTCCCAGCTCCAGTCTGTCAAATTCTATACCTATGACACTGCTGTCTGGCTGCATAATCAAAACTTTCCTGAGTTTCAACTGGACCCTACCATTATACCTCAGCATCTAGATCCTCTTGCAGAACAGCCTCCAGCAGATGTCTCAGCTCAAGCAACCTTTCAAGGAGGTGTGCCAGTCTTCTCACCCAGACCTGAGGGTGATGTGACTGAGCCTCCCCTATCCTATACTGAAGCATGGCAAGATGATTTTCCTTCCAGTTCTCAAGGTCCTTCTAAGAAGGAAAGAAAATATGGTGACGGCGCTTCTGCCAGCCGTTCTGCACCCAGGAAAGAGCCAGCTTCTGAAGGTAGACCACCTGTTGTACATGCTGAAGTGTGGAGTCCTACCTCTAAGTCTCTAATTCTTGATACCTTGAGGTTAGTGACAGATCTTGGTGAGAACAGAGATAACCACTACAGTTATTCAGAATGGAAAGCCTATGAAGCATCTCAGATAAAGATCAGGCTCCATGACAGGAATTGGGGGCACAACAACCCAGCTGCTCCTCCTAGGCCCAGGACTTACTTTCCAAAACCTTTCAGCTACCTAGAGAGGCAAGAGCTGAAAAGAGAAAGGATGCACAAGGATGCCCCATCTTGAGTTGAACTGAGAATGTGGAATTGGACTTTTGTTTTTGTGCTTAAAACATTTCTATATATATATATTTAATTCTGATTATGGCAATGTTTTGTTTACCCTGCTTTAGTTTAGTTTATTCTCCTGTTATATGCATGTTGTTCTTTTACTCTTAAGTAATTCACCTTAGTATAGAGAGTGCTGACATCTACAAATAGGGGGAGATTGTTGGGGTTTGTCTCCACAATACCTCAGATTTGTAGGAAGTCAGACCTTGAACTAAGATGAATTAAGATGTATTTGATGTGGTGTTTGAGTTGTATGTGTGCAGGTTCTAATTGCCAAGTGTAGACCAATGTCAGTCTATAATGGGTCACCAAACACAGGACCATGCAATGTAATCCCTCATTATGTGATCCAAAGTGTTGGCCCATGTATAGCCTCTCTATTGGGATACACTTCTCATTCATGCACTTGGATTGATGGACAGAAGCATTGGAGCTAATTTCCTCAGAAAAATATTTCTAAGTCCAAAATACTCGAGTAACCCCTTTTTATACTCGAGTATCAGACTTAATACTCGAGTAGCTAGTTAGACATACTCGAGTAGTTAGTTAGACATACTCGAGTAATCAGTTAGACTTACTCGAGTAGGCTCTGAATACTCGTGTAGATAAATCTATACTCGAGTAGTTAGTTAGTCACTCGAGTAAGTTATTTTCATACTCGAGTAAGTAACTTAATCACTCGAGTAAATCATGTATCATACTCGAGTAGATCCATTTCTTCTCTTCTCTGCAAGTTCAAGTAGTCATACTCGAGTAGTTTCTTTTCATACTCGAGTAAGTGTTTCTATACTCGAGTAATTGATTTTCATACTCGAGTAAATTATTCGATACTCGAGTAGTTGATTTTAATACTCGAGTAAGTATTTCTATACTCGAGTAATTGACTTTCATAACTCGAGTAAGTGAATGTTTCCCGGATACATATTATGATACTCGAGTAATTCTCCTTTCACTCGAGTATATCTTGCTGATACTCGAGTATATCTTTTCTGATACTCGAGTATATCTCTTCTGATACTCGAGTAGTTCATTTTTCACTCAAGTAAATTTCTCTTCTCATACTCGAGTATACTCCTCTTTGTCACTCGAGTATCTAAATTCCCATACTCGAGTATATCTTCTCTTACTCGAGTATAGCAGTTCTCTATTCCAGAATTTTTCTTAAGTTCGAATTCGCCATAAGTATTTTGAATCCGTCATTTCTGATTGGTCCACGTGTCATCCTTAATTAAGATTATGACCGTTGGAGTCCACCTATAAATAGGTCATTTCAGAATTGACTAATTAACAAGATTATAGAGATATTCTTTTTAAGAAAGAGAAAATTCCGTGAACCCTAATTCTCACGCCGCCGCCGCCATCGTTGTTCACGGAAGAAACTCTGGATCGCCGATCTCCGTCTTCAACGACTATTTCTCCAGCGATCCAGACAAAAGTGAATCACTCGATCTCGCCGAGCCTCAAAGATTTCAGATCTATCTTCTCGATCGAGGTGGTTCTAGTTTTCAGATTCGTGGATCTCTCTCAAGTCATCTTCAACCTTTTCTGATCAAGCCGAAGTTCCTAAAGAAGAAGACTGTCAAAGATCCAGATCTGAGATTGTTGTTTTGATTTTTTATTCTCAAACCAAAATTTCTTTGTAGGAGTTTTTCTCCGAGATTTGTAGGAAGACCTTTCTTCCGAGTTTCGTAGATCCAGTTGGATCGAGTTTTGTAGGAACGTGGTTCCGAGGTGTAGGATTGTTTTCAATCCGAGATAGTGGAGTAGCCAAGTCTAGTGATTTGCTAGATCGGTGAGGAAAGTGGACGTACCTAAGGTTGGGGAACCACTATAAATCTCTTGTCGTCTGTGATTGCTTGATGTGTGCTGTGTTAGTTTTTAATTCCGCATTTGACACGCATTTCACCTATTCACCCCCCTCTAGGTGATTTAGGCTAACAACTTAGACCTCTCACTACCTCTACATAGAGAAATTGACTACTCTATCGAGTTGGTGCCTAGTGCGAAACCTATGTACCGCTCATCGTACCGTATAACCCAAAAGGAAATGACAGAACTGAAGGTCTAACTGTAAGAGCTGTTAGAGCGAGGGTATATATGCCCAAGTATGTCAACTTGGAGCGCACCTGTCCTCTTTGTGAAAAAGAAGGACGATAGCCTGCAGTTTTGCATCGATTAATGAGAACTGAACAAGTTGACAGAGAAGAATAAGTATCCGATACCACGGATTGATGACTTGTTCGATCAGATGGTTGGATCAATGGTATACTCAAAGCTAGACCTTGAGTCTTGCTATTACCAGTTGAGAATTCTGGAATGTGACATTCCCAAGACAGTATTTGGAATACGCTACGGTCATTACGAGTTCACGGTAAGGCTGTTTAGGCTATCTAATACGCCATCGATGTTCATGGACCTTATTCACCGAACGTTTCGAGAGTAATTGGACTTATTTGTAATCGTCTTTATTGATGACATTTTAGTGTACTCTCTGTCTGAAGAAGATCATGCGAATCATTTGCAGATGGTGTTGCACACCCTGAGAAGAAACAAGATCTATGCCAAGTTCTCAAAGTGTTAGTTTTGGCTGTCGTCAGTAGACTTTCTTTGCCCTGTTGTTAGTGGAGAGGGGAATACGGTGGATCCCATTAAAATAGTTACGATACAGGAGTGGCCTATTCTGTCTAGTGTAGCTAAAGTTCAGAGTTTCCTTGTACTGGCGGGGTACTACAGACGCTTCATAGAAAACTTCTCGCAGATCGCTTTGCCTCTAACCATACTAACGAGGAAGAATCAGAAGTTCATTTTGATGCCAGAGTGTGCTCGAGCTTTTGAAGAGCTGAAGAGTCGCTTGACCACGACGCCAATCTTGACGTCGCCATGTGGTTCAGATGGCTATGAAATTTATAGTGATGCTCCAGGGAGCGGCTTAGAATGCATTCTTCTTCAGTTCGGAAAAGTGATAGCATATGGCTCACGCCAGTTGAAAGTGCATGAGCGGAACTATCCCGTCCATGACTTGGAGTTGACGACGGTGATTTTTGTACTTAAACTATAGCGTCATTACATATATGGCGTGAATGTTGACATCTTCACGGACTATAAGAGCCATAAGTATCTCTTGGATCAAAAAGATCTGAACATGAGACAGTGGAGGTGGATGGAGTTGTATGACACCATTTTTTGCTACTACGCTACCGGGTCTTACACCCATAATAGCCGTTTTGCGGTGACACTGACACTCGGGGTGTTCGTCACTACAAAACGACGATCCTGCAGTCATTAGTGTTCACCAAAGAAGTAGTGTAAGTCTATATATCACAACTCACTATAAATATATATAAAAGAGCAATACTCCACATTGAGTACAAAGTATGAAAGAGAGTAGAAAAATGGGCTTAATCCCGGTACATGTCTAATACAAATGATCTCTCTCTCATAACTCACAACATCTAAGAGGAAGCAAACTGAAATCCATCCTTGACCCGTCATCGTGTAGTAGTGGTAGTGTGCAACAACTGCTCCTCATATCTTGTCTCCTTGTCCTACCAGTGCTGATGCTCCTGCTGCCCGGACCCCTAAAATGATGTGGTCCATCGACCGTAAGTCAAAAGACAAAGCCACTATAGTCCTCGCCTCACCCCCGTGACTCCTAGGAACCGTGCGGGGAGGATGAAAGCGGAGGACAACAAAGCAGAGTGGAACAAGCAGGTGATAACTACCCTAGCAGGTGTATGTACATAAGAATTATACAAGGAAGCAGTAATGTAAACAAGTAAAGTAGAGCAGTAAGTACATTTAAAGTAAATTATGGAATAAGTAACCTTAATTTATATGAATGCTCATACAAACTTATAAGTTAAGGGGTATTTTGCAAGGATCCCATCGTATAAGCTATCCCATACTAGTTTATATGATGGGGGTGTCATGTTATATGCAGGTATGTGTGTAGTGATATGTTATGCCATGATTCATATAAGTGCAACACACACACACACGACTCTATGCACACAGACCTTTAGTTCCCCCATTTTGTAAGCTAGCTTCACTCCCAGAAGCCACCGTAGTGGCCAACGGAGACTGTGGATCGGGCCACCAAACTCCTAGGTGGGTAACTGCACTACTAGTCTTAGCCCTTACATATGGCTTTTAAGGACACACTAGAGTCACCACGTACTATGCTGACCAAACACCAGTCTTTTCCTTAGCTAAGTGAGAACAACACTTGCCAAGTCAACGTATCGACGTCAGTGCGGTCGACCATCTAATACTGAAGAACCAACACTTTATTTACATACAACCATGAATTTCCCGAGCCATCGGCTCCCCGGACTAATCTGTCCGTTACAACTACCTTCCAAACCTTCAGCTCGCTGGACTAACTTTCCCATTTCCATAACAACCGAGCATACCGCTCCGATAACCAAACCAAGCTAACCTCCCGAGTCATTGGGGTAAGTAAATGTGAAGCCCTAGTTTATCTAATTGCTCTTAACATTTTAATCTTATGGTTTAAGGTTAACCTTGGACTGCCCATTGCATTCCTTGTGAAGGGCTATTGAGGGAACTAGGAACTGCGATGGGCTGAATCCCAAAGCTCCCTTTCGCAAGGTACTTATTATTGTTGGTATCTACCCATAACCAATCCCATTTAATGTTATACTAAATCTAACCCTAGTGTATTTTGACTCTCTCTCTCCTCAGGAAAGATGATCTTTCATAGATCCCGAGCACCACTTAACACTAGTCAACCCAACACCCTCCCCATCATGAATCCTAATGATGAACTCATTTTCACCTTTCCAAATCAGTATACTATTAACCCCAACTCCCTACGTCCATCTTACATGCTATCACAATTCTGCAGTTTTACTATATGTAGAGCAACCTAAGCTATATGATGAGCATGAGTGGTGACCCCTTCAAATATTCATCCAAATACCCTAGAATTATTACTGGGGGTCTATCATGACATTTTTAGACTAAATCCAGAAACTTGTAATTTTCCTAAGTAATTTAGCATTGATTAAAGTTTCCCCAAAATTAAGCCATGGGTGGTTTTGAACATGAAGTACTATATTTCCATAACTTATGGGCACCCAAACATTATGGACACTATATGATGCCAAAATATCAGAGAATACCAAGTTTCACAAATTTTCATAAATGTTTAGCCCCTAATTAATTAATTCAAGATAATTACAATAGATAGAGGTAAAGAGGGAAGTACCACCAAACATTACCCAAACATTACACAAAAATTACCAGAGCTTTAATATGGTCATAAAACATTACTGACTAGGTTTCATACAATTCCAAGGTCAGTAAGCTATATAGAAAAATACTTCAAATATATCCCTAATAGGGCACTTTGTGAAGAAACATACTTGTAATCTCTTCCAAACAACATGTAATAATTTTCCAAGCTTTAACATGCCCTAAAAGGTTCTCTGGACAAGAAACTTAATACTTCGACAAGATATAATATTTATTATCTATTCATCAAGTCAAGGTGCACTAGTTCACTAAACACATGAAGTACTATGAGATAATATCCAATTATCCCAAATTACTGACTAGTGCATATAAATGATATTTAATCAACATTGCCAGAGTTTCATAACATTCTAAGTTAATTTAATCATGATTACTTCAAAATCATCAAAAGGGAAACATGAAGGTAATAACTATAAGTATGAGTTAATGTCTTCAAAACATCCTATAATAAATTCCAGAGGCTCATATTGCTATAAAAACTTTCTGCCAAAATTTCATAAAGATCCAAGGTCATATGACCTTTCAATTGTTCCATATAGAGGTGTAGGCCTAAATAGTTTCCAATTCATTAAAGTTGTGGGCATGTGTCTAAATGTCACCAAATTTATTCCTAGGGCTATTCACCACCCTAAGATCACATGGACTAAGCTCCAAGTCCATACAAGGACATATCACCCTATGTCCTTCACAGACCCCCAAAGTTCAACCTTAGAGTTTAAACTGGTGTCCTAGGGCAAATCCACCCTATTCCATCCCAAACTTCAAGTGAGGGTGTTTTAACTGACCTTGAGGCTCTTGCCAAAGTCCCATCCCCTTTGGGTGAGAATTGGCCCCTCCATGCCCCATGCACCCTTTTGCCCTAACTTACCCTTAAGGGATCAAACTTTGGCAACACCAATCCCTATTCAAATTCAACCCCAAATGGGTTGATATTTTTACTAGTGGCATATAATGACCCTAAGGACCATCCACCAAAAATTTGTGGAGTTGTGAGGTCATTATACCCCTTAATTACTCAATACATGGATTATTAAATTTTTTCAAAAACTATAGAACAATGTTTTCCAAAAATTCCCATTTTTGGATATGTCAAAGCTATAGGTAGGAGTGACCCCCTGTCCAAATTTCAAGTCATTTGGATGCATGGCTTGATTGATTGGGGCACTCCATTTAGTCTCTGACTAGCCCTATGTATAGACTGCACCATTTTGAGTGTTGTGGTTAGACCACTGACCCATATGGGTTGAATTCAATTTTAAAATAAAGTAGACTTCAACGACTACCATTTTTATGTTGACCACTTTTCAAGGCTCAACCCCTAAGGGCCCTTTTTTTCTGATTTAAAAGAGTGCACAGTAAGAGTTAAAAATACACTATTAAATGATTTATATAATATCAGATCCAATGACTCACGGGTTGTCTTCTTCCTACAGCCGTTGGCCATGATTTAACTGACCTAGAGGCCATTACAAGGCCATTTGTCGGCGATCTAGCCCCCTCACCGGCCGACCACCACAACCTCCATTAAGGTGGTGGCTATCATTGGAGGGAGGTATGGCCGCCGGAGGGGCGGTTTCCAGTGAACCTGCAAGGTATAAAAACCATGAAAATTCATGGAATTCAAAAATGGAAATCAGCCCAATTGGGCACGATTTCAAATCCTATTGATCTAGGATGCTAGGACAAGGGGAGAGGAGGAGAAGTGGACCTATGTGGGGGGTTGTTGCCTTGCTGATCTCCTAGTCTTCATGGCCAGTGGTGGAGTTTTCGGTGCTCTATAACTATACAACCAGAAGTCTCGAAATCTACAGGGCAAGAGTGTAAACGACTGTTTTAGGTATGGGGACGCTTTTGAAATAGCCAAATTGGGGAGGGAACTAAAAGTTAGGGGATAGATCAAATCTACTCTAGAGGGGGGGGGTGAATAAAGTATTAAAAACTTTTAATTAATTTTTATAGCGGAATTAAAATAGGTGGTACTTATAAGTATAAGAGAATTAAAAACAAAAGCAAACACAACACAGCAAGAATAAAGAAAGATGAGCAACCAGACGACACAAGAAAATTATAGTGGTTCCCCAAATCTTAGTATATCCACTCTTCTACCACCCTAGTAGGAATCCAATTAGGTTTTTGATCAGGTACTCAATCACCAATAGATATGCTTCAGGTAGATCTAGAAACCCTTTAGGTTTTTGATCAGGTGCCTAAAAACCAATAGGTTTTTGATCAGGTGCCCTTTAACCAAGGAGTTCACTTTTGAAGGGAGTAATAACCCTATACAAGAGAGGTTAAAGAAAATAGATGGCAGTCTTCTCTTTCTCAAAGAAAATGAGAAGACTATGTGGATTTGATGATGCCAAAGCTCCCCCTGAGATATTGAGTAGATTCAGGAAGATGGAAGCTTTGTCCATGGTGTAAGTCTTCAATAGACTAGTGTTCTTGTTCTTCAGAATCCGTAGAATGGTGTTGATTTTTGTCTCTGTAGATTCCTGAAGATAGAACTGAAGAAGAAGACTCAAGATGAAAATTAGTTGTTCTTCTGTTATTTTCTGAGAGCAGAATAGAGAGTTCTGAGAGCTATTGCAAACAAATGCTTGTGTTTTATGAGAGACTTTTTCTGAATCTACTTGTCTGACTATTAACCAGTCTGAATATCTATTTTTGAGATTCAAAAACATTCCTTAAGTTATTGCAGAAAACGAGGAGAAAAACGGCTACAAATTATGGCAATAAATTTTCTCCCCAACTGTCTTGGCAAATAAGTCAAAATAATAACTCTGTGAAATACCATAGTTAATGCTGTGAAGAAATGGCTATATGCCTAGAGAATGTCAGCATTAACTACCAGAGATTATTTGACATAAATAGAATACTGAATTAGGAAATAAAGCTTTAAGACAACTGCTGAAAATAATAGGAATCGGACACAGAGAATGATCGTCGATCTGGGCTGGAAGATCATCGAGCTGAGATCAAATATCTGCGATCTGAGACTTCTGAGAAAAAAAGAGAAGATGTCGACATGAGCTCGTAGATCGTTGAGCTCAGTTCAGAGACTAATCTCTGAGATTGTCGATTGGAGATTGACGATCCTCGAGCTGAGTTCGATGAAAGTAAAACTGATTTGAAGTCCATAGATTTCTACTGAGTCTGAGATCTAAGGGAGAAATCCAAAGCTGGTCTTGAGAAGTCTGACCTGTAGAGACTAACTTAGACCTAGAACTTAACCCTGGATATACATATGGGTTAACATCCTAAGAGTGGACCTAGCCCAAATCAATCAAGGGTTCCAACACTCTCCCCCTATTTGGGTGAGGTCACTCAAAGTAAAAAAACTAAAAATACAAGGGCATACATATCTGATAAAATTTAAACTATCAACATATATAATATAGCAATGTATTGCACATTTAGTTCAGATAAAATAGTAAAATAGTAAAGCAATAAAGTAATAACAGTTCAGAGAAAAACATAAGAATTAGCAAGAGGAGCAGAAGAAGTTTTGGTAAAAGCAATCTTCCTGGTTTTGAGAGATGGCTCAGGGTACAACTTCTTCTGGATGAATTGACATATATTCAGTAGGATTGAATACTTTCTTACTTACTTGCAGCCTTTCTAGTTCTTTTTCTCTATAAGAGGACATTGTAGTAAACTTTGAGTGATCTTGTCCTTCTTTTCTGGCTTTGTTAATCTAAGACAATCCATTTAGCTCATTGAGTCTGGCCATCCTGAAGTTAGGATCAAGTTCTGGATCAGCAGGAGAAGAGGAAGGTTTCTCTGAATCAGCATCCTGTTAAGGCTTCTGAGATAAGCTTCTTAATTGGGTAGATTGAGCTTAAATGTTTGTTGCTATAAGATTTTTTTGTTGTTTACTGGAGTAAAGAGAACTTGGAGGAGGAGATTGACCTAATTTGCCTTTGGATTTGGAAGATTGAGAAGAGGAATGCCTTTGATATCCAGAAGGAGCTTGCTTCTTATGTTGAGAAGGAGCTGGTTTTGAAGACTTAGAGATATTTGAGCTTTGAAATACATTGCCTGAAGCTCCTGCAACAGGAGGAGGAGGAGGAGGAGGAGGGCCTCTCCTGAACTTTTGAGGAGGAGGAGAGTACCTTCTTCTCGTATTACTAGCCTTTTGCTCATTCTTAGACAACCACATCCACTGTGGCATTCCTTGATAAGGGGTAATATTCTAAAGGATGTAGTATGGAGTGTCATTAAGAGGATTTGGCTTTGGAACTGCCTTAGGTGGAGCTTTTATTTTCTTAGACACTTTCTTCTTGCTGTCATCAGAATCTAAATTGTCATCTTGATAATCATCAAATAAGCCTTGGGGATTTTCATACCGTGCATCAATCTCTCTGATTACTTCCTTTGGAACTTCCTTATTAGCTGGAGGAATGATAACTTCAGCAGGAACTGCTTCAGTTTCCATATCAATATCTTGAGCAATGAGATCATCAAGACTTGGAATGGGGGCTTTCATCCAAAACATAGCATGGCCCAGGAGATCTTGACATCTGATCATCAGTCTTTTCTATCATAGGAACTACAAAACTTGCCTTTAGTTGTCTGACAGCTTCAGGACTTATAGAAGGAGTACAACACAAAATAACCAAAGAAGATGGCTTAAAACTCTGAAGACAATCTAGAAAGTGTTTGCAGAAGGACCTCAACAATCCAAAGATATCTACTGTGGGATTGATTCAACAATCACCAACAGTCAAAACTTCTAGAAGAAATGTTTCTTCTGTATCAGTATCAATATCAATAATTTCTGTATCTAAAGCCATCTGATCATCTGAGAAGACATCTTCCAGCATATCTACTGAAACTGCTGCTGCTGGAGAAAGTATAGGAGTATCTTCATTAGATATCTCTCCCTGCCTGGCTGTAGAGGCTTCTGTAGCCAGGCCCCCAAAAGAAGGGACAGAGGAGAGGACAACCACTCTATTGGTAAGAGTGTTGATGGAGGCAGTTAGAGGAGCTATAGCTTGTAATATAAGATGCTCTAAGGAGGGAGAAATGAATTGCAGAAGATCTTTAGCTATATCGGAGAAATTGAGGTATAGGGGTTCATGCTCAGAGGAGGTGTAAGGAGTTTGCTGACCACAATTTGAGAAAACTGAGAATTTAGAAGGGAATTCTGTGTGAGTGAATTCAGGAAAAGAAGAGGATGGATTAACATCAGATGGAAGAGATGATGATGGAATATCCTTTTGGATGGGCTCAGAGGGAATCTGAGAGGATAATGATGGAGAAATGATGGGAGAAGGAATGTGCTGAGGAGATTGATGATGATCTGCATGAGGAGATGCAGGATGATCTGGGGAGTTCTGAATTTGGATAGGTGAAGCAGGAGGTGAAGGTGAAAGAATTGGAGAGGATTGGATTTGGGAGGTAGGGACTAAGGGAACTGAGGGTGAGACAGAGAGAGGAACATCTTCTAGGGTTGGGGAAGTAGCTGCATCAGCTCTAGTATCCTCAGAAGTCTTGGAGGCACTAGAAGGCCTAGGAATGGTCCTCTCCCACTTTCCAAACAGTGAGGAGTCCAACCTCTTACTGACTTTTATGAATTGGGTCTGGGAGACTAGCAATTCAGGAGCTTTAGCCTGGATAAATATTCCAAATATTCTCCCAAAACAAACCTCTTTCTTTGAATTTTTCCTTCTAATCAACTCAAAGAAAAGATCTTCCCAGTTAATAGATTTACTATAAACTAGAGAAGACATCACAAAGAACTGCTACTTGTTAATATTGTCATGAGCTGTGCGCTTGCCCATCGAAACTTTACCAACAACATCTGCTAAGAATTTAAATTCTACAGACATATTTTTCTTAAGCAGTTTTGATGGTGTTCATTCTGGATTACCCATTCATATCAGCATTGAACTATACTCAAAGGTATCTAGTTCTAGAGCATCTTCTCCATTTACTAATTCAAAAATTTCAGAAAGTATAGATGGAGTTAGAATAACCAGAGTTCCAGAAATAGTTCCAACCATAGTCGATTCATTTGGACATGTTGAAGAGTAAACCCATTCTTTAATTTCACTTGCTGGAAGCTTGATCCTGGATGTCATTATCTTCTTCAGATTCTATTCCTTGAAGAGATTCAATATATCCAAGAAGATTTGATTGCAGTGGTTGAAGGAATCCATGTCAATTTCAAAACCTATGCCAACTTCATCGAAGTAACAACTACCGCTGAAATCGCCATTTTGAGTCCTGCAAAGAAAACAAGGATCAAGTGCAAAAGAACTTGGAAGGCACGGGATAGAGCACGACGAGAAACCTTAATATAGGTTTTTCTTTTGGAATACGAATGGTCGGGCTTTGTCCTACGATAAGATAAGAAAACTTCGATCTTAGGTCGATGACATATTTATAGAAAAATATTATCGTCGGCCTCTGAAAGAAGAGGGAAAACAGATCGTCGATCTCAGGTCGACGATTTATTTTCTGAAGAAAAAAAGTCGTCTAACTCTGTTCAACGATTTTAGCTTCACACAGAGCTGTCGTCGAACTCAGGTCGATGATAGAGATCAAGATGAGTTCGCCGATCGTTGATCTCCGTTCAAAGATTTGTGAACAGATCTTCAAACACAGACAGAAAATAAATTAATCCACTCCATTTATCATTCCAAGCTGATTTAAGAAGAATAGATGTTTCTTTTCATCCAAAGGCTTGGTGAAGATATCTGCTCTTTTGAAAATAAGTGGGGATAAAGTTAAGATTAATTTTTTTTTGTCTACACTATCTCTAATGAAATGATGCCTTATTTCTATATGCTTAGTTCTAGAATGATGAACTGGATTCTGAGCAATAGAAATTGCACTAGTACTATCACAAAATATAATTGAATTATTTAGATTGTATCCATAATCCAGCAATTGTTTTTGAATCCACATTATCTGTGAGCAGCAATGCCAGCTGCAATGTATTCAGCCTCTGTAGTTGAAGTGGACACTGATGTTTGCTTCTTACAAAACCAAGACACAAGCCTATCACTAAGAAACTGGCATGTTCCTGATGTGCTTTTTCTGTCTTCTTTGCATCCAGCATAGTCAGCATCTGAGTATCCAGTTAACTCAAACTCTGACTCTGTTGGATACCAAATTCCTAGATTAGGGAAACCCTTTATATATCTCAAAATCCTTTTTAGCAAAATTAGATGAGATTCTTTAGGATTCACTTGGAACCTAGCACAAAGACATGTAGAGAACATGATGTTTGGTCTACTTGCTGTGAGGTATAATAGGGATCCAACAATAGCCCTATAAGTTTTCTGATCAACAGGTTTCCCTTTTTCATCAGAATCAATCACAATAATGGAAGCCATGGGTGTTTTCATTGCTGAGGCATCAGCCATCCCAAACTTTTTTATTAATTACTTAGCATACTTGGACTGAGATAAGAAGATGCCATTAGGTGATTGATTTACTTAGAGACCAAGGAAGTAAGAGAGTTCACCCATGCTACTCATTTCAAACTTAGAATGCATCAGGTCAGAGAACCTTTTGCATAGTTTGGAATCAGTAGAACCAAAAATAATATCATCTGCATAAATTTGTATTAACAAGATTCTATCATGATGATGTCTTATAAATAAAGTTCTATCTACTATGCCTCTAGGAAATTTATGCTCAAGAGAAAGCTAGCTAAGGTTTCATACCAAGCTCTTGGAGCTTGCTTTAGATCATAGAGAGATTTATGCAATCTAAAAACATAGGAGGGATAGGTTGAAGAGATAAAACTTACAGGTTATTCAACATAAACCTCTTCCTTTAATTCTCCATTAAGAAAGGCACTCTTGACATCCATTTGATATACCTTGAACTTTTTGTATGTAGCATAAGCAAGAAATATCTTGATTGCTTCTAGCCTTGCAACATGAGCAAAGTTCTGATCATATTCAATTCCTTCCCCTTGCCTATAACCTTGAGCTACAAGTCTTGCTTTGTTCATTATGATTGATCCATGGGCATCAAGCTTATTCCTGAAAACACACTTAGTTCCAATGACTGGGTAGTCTTTGGGTCTTGGAACTAAGTCCTAAACTCTGCATCTCTCAAATTGGTTGAGCTCCTCTTACATTACAATAATCCAGTGTGGATCTTGCTTAGCATCTTTAATGGATTGGGGCTCAATTTGAGATAAGAAACAGGCATGCATCAAGTCTTGGTTTAGTTGATGCCTTGTCTGTACACCAGCTGTTATGTCTCCAATCACTTGATATATAGGGTGATCTTTAAGTGTGACAAGTTCAGGTGGTGGAGTTGGTTCAACAACAGCTTGGTGAAATAATTCCTCTTATGGAATTGAGTTAGCTGTTGGAGGAAGTTTAGACACTTCCAAAGTTTCTTCTTCACTTTCTTCATCAACTTGTGAGGAGGAATATGATGTAACCTTATGAGTAAGGTTGAGATCATCCAATTTTTCACAAAGTTGGGGTACCTGCAAAGAGTTACTGGTAGAAGCTTCCTTCTCCTTGTAAAACATATAAGATTCATCAAAAGTAATATGGACAGATTTTTCAATTTTCAAAGTTGATTTATTGAAAACCCTATATGCCTTGTTGACTTGGGAATATCCTAGAAAATTCCCATTACAGCTTTGGCTTCAAACTTTCTAAGATAAGTTTTATTGTTATTATGAATGTAATAGATGCAACCAAAAATTCTAAAGTAATCTATTTTAGGTTTCTTCCCTTTGAGTAGTTCATAGGAAGTCTTGCCCTTAAGTTTGTGTATCAAGCTTCTATTTAGGACATAATTTGCTGTGCTTACAACTTATTCCCAATAGGATAGAGGCATGTGAGCATCTGCAAGTAATGTGCCTGCAACTTCAATGAGTGTTCTATTTTTCCTTTCTACTACCCCATTTTGTTGAGGAGTTATAGGAGCAGAGAAACAGTGTCTGTTGGGTACATTAAAAAATGTGTACTAGATTTGGAGAATCCACAACTTAGTCAATGATATGAATCAATGTTTATTTGATAGAAGTTTGAGTTTCATTGTGCAGGTTTAAAAATTTGAAGAAAATTTTTCTAAGTACAAGTATCGACACTTGTGAAGAAACTGTGTCGACACTCAGGAAACTTGCGTCGACACTCAGGCGAGTTGTGTCGACACACAGGCAAATTGTGTTGACACTCAGGGAAGTTGTGTCGACACCCAGCTGCTATGTCGACACTCAGGAAAGCTGTGTCGACACACTGGCAAAATGTGTCGACACTTATAAAAAAGTTGTGTCGACACTCAAAGCTATGTCAATACCTAAACAAGCAGTTGTGTCGACATCCAGAATTGTGTCGACAACTTAAGACAGAATTGTGTCGACACTTAAATCAGAAGATGAGTCGACACTCAGGAGCTATGTCGACACCTGAAGCAATTGTGTCGACACAAAGGACTTGTGTCGACACACCAACTCTCAAGAGGTTGTGTCGAGTTTAAAAGTAATTGTGTCGACACACAGGACTTGTGTCAACACACAGGACTTGTGTCGACACACACTCTAAAAGTGATGATAGATACAACTCTAGAGGGGGGGGGGTGAATAGAGTATTCAAAAATTAGGACACCCTACTCAACTCCCTTAGAGTTAATTTGCGGAATGAGTTTATAGATATTGATAACCCTAGAGCCTAACACAAAGTATAGTGCATAAGAGAGAGCTAACTGTAATTACAGTTAAGCTTGGGATCCTATCACAGCAACTAGCAATCCTAGTTAATACTACTCACAGCCACAGTACAATAAATTAAATAAACAGCACAGACGACACAAGAAATTTTATAGTGGTTCCCTCTAAATAGGTACGTCCACTCTTCTACCACCCTGGTAGGAATCCACTACAGGTTTTTGTTCAGGTGCCCTGCTACCAACTGATCTGCTTTAGGTAGATCAAGTAGACCCTTTGAGCTTTTGATCAGGAGCTCAAAATCTAACACAGGTTTTTGATCAGGTGCCCTGCCACCAAGGGTTCACTTTTGAAGGGAGTAATAACCCTTTGTACAGGAGGTTGAGAGAGTTAAGGCTTCTTCTCTATTGTTAAACAGATTAGAGAAGCTAGTGGATTGCACAGAGCTAGATAGCTCTAAAGAATTAAGGCTCCCCCTGACTTAGAGAATATCCAGGAAGGAGTCTTACTTCAAGGTGCAGGAACTCTTCTGAACTAAGACAAAGAATTGTCTTGAGGTTCTAAAGGGGAAGCTTGAAGAAGATTCTTGATTGGGAATAGGTGTTCTTCTTCAAACAGCTTCCTTTCTTCTTCTTCTTCTTCTAAAGGCCTCTGAGTGAAAATCTTCCTGTAAGCAGGATGAACTCAGGATGAAGAAGAATACAGAAGAGCTTTGATCTTCTCAGTTGAATGTGAATTTCTGAGAGCTGTAGAACTTTCTTGCTTTCTCTCTTTCTCTATGCTGCTGAGTATATGCCTCTTGTGTATTGTATATATGAGTATGTATGTATATTTTCTTCTTTCAAAAGAAGCTCTTTATATATGAGCCTTTGTAATGACTTTAATTTGAGTTTGAATCTTTGTCTTCTTCTGGAATCAGCAATCTGGGCTGCAAAAAGCATAAAGCAAAAACAAATCCTGCAGACAGACATACTATAAGAGGATAAAGCTTTCTAAGAAGCTGTATAACCAATCAGATAAGAAGGGTGCAAGAAAAAGGTCACATCAGAAAAAACTCTTTACAGCCAGAAAAGACTTTCTAAGTCTAACGGCTATAAAGGACAGCCTGGCAGATAAAGCAGAAAATATATTTCAACTAATAAGACAAAACACTTTGTCAGATAAAGATTGGCTCATGCATAAGGAATGGAGCAGAGATTACCTGGAAATAATATCATAAATTAACTGAAATAATATGCCAAATAAATATGAAATAAATCATAGAATAGAAGAGGACAATATTACTAAAGACACACAGCAGAACGTCGAACGACCCTCGGAGATCGTCGACCGAAGCACAGAGATCGTCGACCTATCAAACAGATAGTCGAACGATACAGATAGTCGAACTACCAAGGAAGATAGTCGAACTACCACAGCAGATAGTCGACCTATCAGAACAGATAGTCGAGCTATCAGATAGTCGACCTATCAAGACAGATAGTCAAACTACCAAGCAAAACAGATAGTCGACCTATCAAACAGATAGTCGAACTATCAAACAAAACAGATAGTCGACCTATCAAACAGATAGTCGAACTATCAGATAGTTGAACTATCCAAGCAGATAGTCGAACTTTCAAACACAGCAGATAGTCAACCTATCAAACAGATAGTCGAACTATCAAACAATACAGATAGTCGACCTATCAAACAGATAGTCGAACTATCAGATAGTTGAACTATCCAAGCAGATAGTTGAACTGTCAAGAAATCTGTCTGGTCAGAAAAAGTCGAGTGGGGTTCGACGATCGGCGAGGCAGATTCCACACAACTTCGAGCTACCAAGAGTTGAACTAACTCAGAGATAGACGATCTGCACAGACAAACGTCGACCAACTGATAGAAGATCGTCGAACAGTCGATAGACAATATTCGAGTGGCGTTCGACCATAGTCGAACAAAAAACAACTTAACCAAATTTTCATCTGGAAAAGTGACAACTCTAAAACTAGAGCAAACTAACTAAACAACTAACCTTTGACCATAGATAAATCTTGGGTCAAGAGACTCAAAGAGAGGACTGAACTCAAATCCAAACTAGGGTACCAACACACTCAACGCCATTTGACAAACACACAATGCCATCTATCTGCAATAGAAATGTCGAGACAAGAAGCTACTGTGTCGACACATAGGACTTGTGTCGACACATACAAAAAAAAGCAGTGTCGAGAAGTAGAAGTATGACTGTGTCGACACTTGGAGTATTTGTGTCGACACCTTGAAGACTTGTGTCGACACTTAGCCTATATGTGTCGACACATGTAAAACAGTCTGCTGAGTGTTGTATGCTGAGTTGGATAGACATTGAAGAACCTGGTGATGTGACTAGTGACTTGATAACTGTCATAACTAACCGGTCTGACACCACTGTCAGAACTGTCAGAAGTCTGTTATGAACCGGATCAGCCGGTAACCATGGAGAAAGCTCTATATAAGAGACAGATCGGAAATGACAGAAAAATAATCATCCACGTGAAAAGATCTCTGAATCATAAAGAATAATTTTTACAGATCAAGGTCTGTCTACAAGAAAGATTCAGAGTTCAATCTGAATCTAAGGAAGAAGCTGACTGAAGATCAACTTCAACTTGAAGAGTAGATCGACCTTATTTGTCCTAATCAAGAAGCTTTAAAAAGCTAAGTCAGGTTGGATCAAAAGAATCAGTTTATACAAGAACTGATCAAGAAGACAACATCAACAGAGGAATCTAGCTGGTGAAGTTTTATGAAACTTATTACTCACAAACTCTTATAGGATCTATTGTTAGATCTGAGATTGTAAGCCTAAAATTATAAAGGCTGAGGTAGGGCAGTGTACCTGAGGTAGGACTTGTGGAAAGTCTGAGTTGTAAGCCTAATTATAAAGGCTGAGGTAGGGCTGAGGCCCGAAGTAGGATTCAGGGAAGAATCTGAGGTAGGACTTGTGTAAAGTCTGAGGTGTAGGAACCATTTTGGGTTCTGAGTTTGTAAGATCTGCGGATCCGAGCCAGTGGAAGGAAGTTAGGCTGAATCCAGTTATCTACTGGATAGGCGAAGGGGGAAAGTGGATGTACCCATATCTTGGGGAACCACTATAGATCTGGTGTTTGCTGTGTTGCATTTAATTTCTGTAGATAGGGTTATTCTGTGCTACAAGTAGTTACAAACTTCTGTTTGCCTTAAAATCTACAAGACACAAAAAGATTAGAACCTATTCACCCCCCTCTAGGTGTTTAGGCTCTTGAATCAAAGTCTTTCAAGTGGTATCAGAGGGAGGTTCCTCAAAAGTTGACCTAACAGTCAGAGGATTTCTCCAAGGCTAATAACAGATAACAAGAATGGGTTCAAGTGAAAATCAAAAGGAGTTTTGATCTATGAATTGCCCATATGCAGGAAAGAATATTTTGGTATTTGGAAAGAAAGGGTCAGACAATTTATGGAAGCACTTGATCAAGGAATTTATATCACAGTACTGGAAGGCCCCTTCATCCCAATGAAGGTTTCAGTTTTTGATGCAAACATTCAAACTCCAAAGAGTTATTCAGAGATGACTAAGGATGAAATCATCATGGCTACATTAGATAAAAGAGCTCAGAATATAATTGTAATTGCCATAGATGATGCCACATTCCAGAATCTTGTGCACTATAAAACATCCAAAGAAATGTGGGATACACTGATTGTCTATATGGAAGGCACAGAAGAAGTCAGAGAGGACAGAAAGTCCATGCTGAATAAGGAGTATGAGAGCTTTAGGCAAATTAAAACTGACAGCATAGCTGAATGCTATAAAAAGTTTTTCAGAATAGTGAATGAACTGATGACATATGGAAGAGTCTTCAGTACTTATGAACTGAATGACAAGTTTCTTAGGTCCCTAACAAAGGATTGGGACACTAAGATATGTGCAATGAGGGAAGTGGCCAGACTGGCTGACACACCTCCACCTACACTTTTTGGAAAGCTGATTTCATATGAAATGCAGCTTACTGCTAGGAAACAGGAAGAGAAGGGCAGCAGATCTGAACATAAAGAAAAGTCAGTATCCATCAAGGCTGAGGGCTCAAGGAAGGGTAGGAGAAAATCTCCTTCTCCACCTAGAAGGAGTACTGAAGCAGAGGAAGGTGTTCTTGAAATAAGTACATCAGATAGTCATACATCTGATGAAGACTTTGCTGTCTTCACAAGAAAATTCCAAAGGTTCATTAAGAAAAAGAATTGGAGAACCAGACCCTCATCTACATCCTATTCCAAGGATGAATACTACAGGAAGAAGAAAACACCTAAGGAAGACAGGTATGCTTCAAAACCTGGTAAACAATCTAATTCTAAGATTGTGTGTTATTACTGCAACAGGTCTGGGCTTGTCATAGCTTACTGTCCTGACAAAAGAAAGGAGTCAAAGGACTAGAAGAAGCAGCCGGTCAAAGGAAAGAAGGAGAAGTATCTAGTGGCTCAAAAGGAGAAGAGTTGGACAAACTGTTCATCTTCAGAATCTGAAGAAGAGGCAGAAGCATATATTGGACTCTTCTCAACAGAAGAGGATTCTTGGGAACTAGAATTCCTACAGATGCTGGACTCCATAAATGGAGTAGAAGAATATTGCTGTAAAGGGCTGATGGCTCAATCTGAAGAAGATAAGTGCCAGGATCAGCCTGGACCAAGTAAGGTAAACAATTCACCTCTAGTCTCAGATTACTTTACTGGATCAGAATCAGAAGCATCTTCTTCAAAATAAGTGGATGGATCTGAGTCTGAGGGGGATGTTTACCAACTCATTAATGAGTATGGTGGGTTGCTGCATGCTCCAAAGAAGAGCAAGTTTCTTATTAAAGAGCAGGCCAAGGAGATTGAGTCTCTCAAACTGGCTGTAGTAGATTCAGCAAAACAGCTGGATCAAAAATTGAATGAGGTTACCAAATTTAAAAACATTACAGTTATTCAGATGGGCACAATCTCATTCAAAGAGAATCATACCAAGAAACTGGAGGGAAAACTTCAGCAAGAGAGAGTGCTAGTGGCAAAATTCTCCAAGCCAAAATCAGTCTTACCTTTTATTGATAATTTTGTTTCACAAAAAAGAAAGACTGGTCTAGGCTTCAAGGGAAGAACTAGGGCTACAAATTCTCATAGAAAAGGTAAAGTCCCAGTTCAGCCTCAAGCTTTTAATCCCCATATTTTCTTTAAGAAGGTAGTGAATCCTATTAACAGGTATGATCATGACAAGACACATGGTCACTGTGAGCATGAAAATTTCATGAGCAAGGGTGCTAATGCCAATAGACCAATCTATAGGCATGCCCATCATATTAAAGAGGAGTTCTTGAAGAATGTTGTTCTAGCACTAACACTTAACAAGCATACTGACAACAAAGTAAGAAGGCCTGTACCTAAGAATAGGTATAATAGGTTTGAGTGTTGGTGTTGTGGTAAGGTCGGCCACTTTGCCATGGATTACTGGTTTAACTTAAGTATTAAAAACAAAAGTAGGATTCTTGTTAGATCATTCACAGGATTTCAAACTAAAAAGGACCTAGGACCCACTAGCAAGTTTGGTTCTAAGGGTAAGTGATTCATTATTTGTTGTAGGTAAATCCAAGTGACCATACCCCTATATGGTACTTGGATAGTGGCTATTCCAGACATATGATTGAAACAAGGAGAATGTTGAGGGACTATGTGCCCATAAAGAATGGACCAAAAGTTATCTTTGGTGGATCAGAAAAGGGAATCATCAAAGGATTTGGTAACATATTTTGTGATTCAATTACAATCACTAAAGTGGCTTATGTAAAGGGTCTAAAACATAACCTGATTAGCATAAGTCAACTTAGTGATCTAGGTTATGATATTTCTTTCCTCAAAGGGGAGTGCCTTGTAAAAAGGTCAAGTGATCAAGAGATCATTTTGACTGGCACTAGGAAAGGAAATGTGTATTGCCTTAACCTAGTGTTTGAGTCTAACAACTCACCTATTTGTTTGGTTGAAGGAGAGGAAGCTTCTCTATGTGTCAAATGGCACAAGAGGCTAGCTCATCTAAACTATAAGTCAATTGTACTGTTGTTCAGCATGGGATTAGTGAGGAATGGTCCTCAAGTTCAGTGCATAATAGAGGGAGTGTGCTCAGCTTGCCAAAAAGGCAAACAGACTAAGTTTTCTTTTCAGTCACTTGACATCAAAGATTAAAAGAGGTGTTTGTATCTCATGCATATGGATTTGTTTGGTGCTATGCCAGTCCATAGTATTGGTAGGAAAACATACACACTTGTGGTTGTGGATGACTATTCTTGATTTATATGGGTTTTCTTCTTGAGGCAGAAATCTGAAACCCCAACTATTTTCCAGACTTTTGTCAGACAAATATAGAATGAATACAACAGCTCAGTGGTCAAAATCTGAAGTGACCATGGAACTGAATTTCAGTCTGAATGTATGACAAAATTCTTTGAAGAACTTGGGATTCATTAGGAATTCTCTTCACCTAGAACTCCTCAGCAAAATGGTGTTGCTGAAAGGAAGAATAAGTCTCTAATTGAAGCCAGTAGAACTCTACTGAATGACACTACTCTCCCTGAATACTTATGGGCTGAGGCAGTAAATACTGCATGTCATGTGCTTAATAGGGCCTCCATCAACAATAAACACAAGATGACTCCCTACCAGATTTTAAAAGGCAGAAAACCAAACATATCCTATTTCAGAATCTTTCGTAGTAAGTGTTTTGTACTAGTCAATGGTAAACACTACCAAACTAAGTTTGCTGCCAAATTCGTAGAAGGGATATTTGTTGGGTACAACAACCATAGTAGAGCATACATGATCTACAACTTGACTACTCAAGTTGTAGAAGAATCTGTGCATGTTGTATTTGATGAGTCAATGTTTATTAACAATGAATTGTCTAGTTCTTCAGTTAGTCCTACAGGTCTAACAGATAAGTTGGACAAGCTGACCATCAATGAAGATGTTCCTGCTAAACTGGATGAGGATAAAGATGCTAGCTATCCAGGGGGAGATCAAGTCCCTCTGGGTGAAGAAGAAAATATGGAGCTTCAAGATGAGGAAACTAGAGATAGCCATAATAGTGACAGAATTCCTCCAGCAAGGAGACACCTGAAAGATCATCCAGCTCACCAGATCATTGGTGATGCAAGTCAAGGTGTTCTTATAAGGAGCAGGAGCATGAACACAGTTTTGTGTTCTAGTTTCCTATCTCAGACAGAACCCAGGAAGATTGAAGAGGCCATGCAAGACACAACCTAGATTGATGCAATGCAAGAAGAGCTCAGTCAGTTCAGGTGTAAGGTTTGGGAACTGGTGCCAAAACCTAAGGATCACAACATAATAGGAACAAAGTTGATCTATAGGAACGAGCTTGATGAGAATGGCACAATAGTCAAGAACAAGGCTAGACTGGTAGCAAAAGGCTACATACAAGATGAAGGTATTGATTTTGATCAAACCTTTGCTCCAGTGGCAGGGCTGGAGCCAATAAGTCTGTTCTTGGCCTATGCTACCTATCAAGGGTTAAAAGTCTATCAAATGGATGTGAAATAAGCATTTCTGAATGGTGATTTAAAAGAAGAGGTCTATGTAGAACAACCCTCAGGTTTTGTAGACTCTCACTTTCCTGATTATGTGTATAGGCTTAGGAAAGCTCTATATGGTTTAAAACAAGCTCCAAGGGCTTGGTATGAAACCTTGTCTGCCTTCCTCATTGAGAATAAATTCTCTAGAGGAAAGATAGACAAAACTCTATTCTATAGGGAATCAAAAGGTAAGATAATACTAGTCCAGATATATGTGGATGACATTATCTTTGTCTCTACTGAGAATAGCCTTTGTAGGAAGTTTGCCAAACTTATGTAAGGGAAGTTTGAGATGAGCAGTATGGGTGAGCTGAAGTTCTTCTTGGGACTTCAAGTTAGACAGACTGAGAGTAGGTTGTCCATATTCTACTCTAAGTTCACCAAGGATTTGATTAAGAAGTATGGTTTGGACTCAGCTTCTACAATGAAAACTCCAATGGGAACAAATATGCCTATATGCAAAGATGAAGCAGGGAAACCTGTTGATGAGTCTTTGTGTAGAGGGATAATTGGATCCCGACTATACTTGACTGCTAGTAGACCTGATATCATGTATGCAACATGTGTTTGTGCTAGGTATCAAGCATGCCCTAAGGAATCTCATCATACTGCAGCTAAAAGAATTTTGAGATATCTTAAGGGCACACCTAATCTAGGCCTTTGGTACCCTGAGAATAGATATTTTCTATTAACAGGTTTCACAGATGCAGATTTTGCTGGATGCAAGGAAGACAGAAAAAGTACCACAGGAACCTGTCAGTTCCTTGGTGGGAGGCTGGTGTCATGTAGAAGCAAGAAGCAAACCAATATAGCTATATCAATAGCTGAATCAGAGTATATAGCTGCAGGTAGCTACTGTGCACAATTGATGTGGATGAAGCATCAACTAGAAGATTATGACATCCAGGTAAGTAAAATATAATTATTTTATGATTCTACAAGTGCTATTTCTATTGTTAAGAATCCTGTGTCACACAGTAGGACCAAACATATAGAAATAATGTTTCATTTTATCAGAGAACATGTTGAAAAGGGAAATATTAGTCTAGAGTTTGTAAAAACAGATAATCAAATAGCTGATATTTTCACAAAACCACTGGATGAAACTAAATTCAATAATTTCAAAATTGAATTAGGTATGTTGGACCTAGATTAGGTTAACAAAAGTTTCCATGAGTAGCATCAGTAAGCACCAAATTTATCTTGAAATTTGTCTAAGTACAATGTTTGTGTCGACACAAGCAAGTTGTGTCGACACACTCAGTATGTTGTGTCGACATAGAAACAGTATCTATATCGACAAGAGAATAAGTGTCGACACAACCTTGTTGACCCAAAAAGTCAGTGTCGACACAACCTTGTTGAGACAATAAGTCGTGAGGATATTTGTGTCGACACAAAAAGTCAGTGTCGACACAACTCTGTCGAGACTTAAGTTGTCAGTATCGACACAGACGCAAGTATGTCGACACAGACTCAAGTATGTCGACACATAAATGTGTCGACTTAAAATATGTTTTGTCGACTTAGAAATTAGTATGTCGACACATAGTCATGTCGACTTAACTTAAGTTCTGTCAAGACCTAGGTCATTATTGTCGACACAAAAACAGATTTGTCGACTTAAGCCCGACTTTTGATCTGCCCTTGACTCAAGTACTATAAATAGGTGAATCCAAAATCTGGTCGACTACGCTATCAGAATTTCTAACTCTACACCTTCTGTCGACATAGACCCTCTCTTCTCTTCTCCTCTAGTACTTACATCAATGGCGCCACACCAAGAAGACAAGATTAATGAAGGTTACGAACTGGTTCGCGAAGGTTTCAAAACTGCTTTTGACGAAATTCAGGGAGTAATTGCCCTAATTTCTGAAAATGGACTAGAATATTTGGTCTCAGAACCGACCAAAATTTGGAAGAAGGAAGTCCTGGAGTTCTACACAACCGCTACTGTGTACACAGAAGGACAGAAAATCAAGGCGACTATTCAAGGTTCCAGGGTGAAGCTCACACTGAAATCAATCAGGAAAGCACTACATCTACTAGTGATCAAGAATACAGATGAAATAACTCCTTCCCAGATAACTGAAGCATTAAGCTAGTGTGGACTGAATCCCAGTATTAAGATTGGTTCATCCATTAATAGAAAAGGGATTAATTCGCAAGGAAAATTTCTTTCAGAAGTGGTGGGCAAGGTGATTATCTGCAAAACAGGAGGACATGATCGGATTTCTGCCCACATGTTCAATCTAATGGTGAGAATAATATTCAAGATAAACACTGATTGGGCAGTAGTAGTGTTTGATAAACTACAAGAAGGAACAAAGAAACCTAACCTGGGAAGGATTCTCAGCCTTTGCTTAACATCAGTAATTCCAGATGTTCTGAAACAAACAAATGGCTCTAAAATAAATCATATGAGAAAAATGGATGTAAGGATACTGTCTAGATGGGACAGAGTTCTGACCAAGGAAGTCCCTGCTCCTAAGAAGCAAACTAACAAAGACAAGAAGAAAAAGAAGGTGGCTGTACAGGCTGACTCCTACAATGATTCTGAGGAGGAAGTGGTCTTCAGTTCTGATGAAGACTAGCAACAACAAGATGTTCAGGCTCAAGCAAAGGACTGTGAGCCCCAAGAGCAACAAATTGAATCTACTCTAGGGGGAGAAAATCGAGAAAAAGAAACTGAGTGGCCTGCCCAAGGGGGAGGTATTGATGATGTTGTCTTGGATAGTGACTTAGCTGCAGACATAATAATGGATGTTGTATCTGAAATAAACTCTGCAGCTGAAGTAATTGATAAAAATGATGCTCAATATGAGCCAGTAAGTTTCTTCTCCACAGACCAGTGATGAATTATAGTATTCTCCTCAAAAATTATTCAAAGGGACACTTTTGTTTACACAACAAAAGTGGTCTTTTAAGTGGTATTAGTCATTTCATTAGTTTTTTTTTAAAAAAAAACTAATCTTATTCCTTCTGAATAGATACAGTAGGAATTTATAATGGAAGAATTGTTTCCTGATCCTCTTACTGATAGGACTGAGGGGGAGAAAATTAAAAAAAAAAGAAAATTCCAAGGACTGAGGGGGAGTTATCCAAGGATACCCCAGCTGAAAAGGACACTATTGATATTGAAAGTACATCTGAATCTTCTGAAGATGAAGAAGCCACAATGGCTAAGAAAAGAAAGCTGTCTATGTTAAAGAAGAAGAGTTCTGGATATAAGAAAGCTTTGCAAATAGGAACAACACCATCTACATCAACTGCGGACTTCAATTCTTTACTGGTCTAGATGCAACTAAAACTGGATAATCAAAGACAATCTATAGAGCAATATGTGGATGAAACTCACAAGGAGTTACAATTTCAGTTGGCCCAGGACATCAAATCCATAAGATTTGATGTAAATCAAAATAAGAAGGAGGTGACAGATTGCTTCCATAAAGGAGGTAATGCTGTGGTGTTCCTAGACAAGCAACAATAAGATATACAAGCTAAAGTGGATGAGATTGAAGTAAAGCAGGCATATGTCCTAGAAAATCAGATTAGAATGAATGAAAATCTCAAGGATTCCCATCATGAAATATTGAAAAAGCTCACTGACTCTAGCAGTACTCTGAAGGATGAAATCTCAAAGAAAATCCAGGAAGATATATCTGCTGTCAAAGCCACATTCCAAGAATCTCAGGAGAAAATAAAAACCTTCCTGACAAAATTCAGAGCTTATTTTAAAGAGGGAACTGAATATATAGCTGATCAAGTCAGATTCCAGAAGGAAGAATATTTAAGAGATCATATTTTAAGAGAAGTCATAAAGGTGGAGAGATTACTAGTCAAAGCCGGCTCTAACAATGCTAAATGGACTACCAATAGCATCAGAGCCACTCTTGGATATCCTCCTCTGTGTGATGATGCTAATGTAGCTGAGTCTGGGATTCAACCTGATTATTTTGAAGGAGATAAGCCTGAAGTTGCTCAGGTGATCTACCCCCCAGTTATTTTTGATATGGTTCAAAAAGAAGTGCTGAAAATGTATAGTCCTCCACCAGAGGTACAAAATGTAATTCTTGAAAAGGTTGAAATGTCAGAAGCTGCATTGGAAGCTCAGAAGGAAGCTCAACTCTCCAAGAAGAGATTCAGAGAGCAGGCTGAGCTGAAGCCAGATTTTGAGCAATGAAGCACAACTTCTAGAAATATTATACTTAATGCCTGGAAAGCTGTTAAGGATAAAACCCATGAAAGGGGTAAGTGGTATTCTGAGTAAGAATGGAATAAATATCAAGCTGGACAAGAAGCAATTCTTCAGCATAGAAGAAGTGCTAAGGCTGGGAAGCTACCTACTAATGCTCAAGAGCCAAACAAGTACTTCCCCAAACCTTTTCACTATTTTGAAAGACAAAAGATCAAAGCTGAAGAATTGAAGAAGAAAGCTCTCAAAGGAAAAAAGCTAGCTGAAGATGTTGAACCTTCTGTGCATGCTAAAATCAAGCATGGCAAAGGGATAGTTATTAAGGAGCCTAGTCAATAATAGGATTGCTAGGTTTATGTATTAGAACAATGTACTAATTTGTTTTTTTTGTTCCATAAGAAATTTTTGTAAACCAAAGTTTTTTCTGATCAATGAAATCTGGTTCAGTATTAAGTGTGTGTTGTTTACAATGATTATGTAATTATCTGCTCTGAAATGTTTTTACTTCTATTACAATTTTGTTTTATCTAAAGAGATGTATATCTTTGACTAAGGGTTATGACTTCTCCAAATAGAGGGAGATTGTTGGGTACATTAGAAAATGTGTACTAGATTTGGAGAAGCCACAACTTAGTCAATGATATGCATCAATGTGTATTTCATAGAAGTTTGAGTTTCATTGTGCAGGTTTAAAAATTTGAAGAAAAATTTTCTAAGTACAAGTGTCGACACTTGTGAAGAAACTGTGTCGACACTCAGGAAACTTGTGTCGACACTCAGGTGAGCTGTGTTGACACACAGGAAAATTGTGTCGACACTCAGGGAAGTTGTGTCGACACCCAGCTGCTATGTTGACACTCAGGAAAGCTGTGTCGACACACTGGCAAAATATGTCGACACTTATAAAGAAGTTGTGTCGACACTCAAAGCTATGTCGACACCTAAACAAGCAGTTGTGTCGACATCCAGAATTGTGTCGACAACTTAAAATAGAATTGTGTCGACACTTAAATCAGAAGATGAGTCGACACTCAGGAGCTATGTCGACACCTGAAGTAATTGTGTCGACACACAGGACTTGTGTCGACACACCAACTCTCAAGAGGCTGTGTCGAGTTCAGAAGTAATTGTGTCGACACACAGGACTTGTGTCGACACACACTCAACGCCATTTGACAAACACTCAACGCCATTTGTCTGCAATAGAAATGTTGTGACAAGAAGCTGCTGTGTCAACACACAGGACTTGTGTCGACACATACAACAAAAAGAAGTGTCGAGAAGTAGAAGTATGATTGTGTCGACACTTGGAGTATTTGTGTCGACACCTTGAAGACTTGTGTCGACACTTAGCCTATATATGTCAACACATGTAAAACAGTCTGCTGTGTGTTGTATGCTGAGTTAGACAAACATTGAAGAACCTGGTGATGTGACTGGTGACTTGACAGCTGTCATAACTAATCGGTCTGACACCACTATCAGAACTGTCAGAAGTCTGTGATGAACCGGATCAGCCGGTAACTATGGAGAAAGCTCTATATAAGAGACAGATCGAAAACGACAGAAAAATAATCATCAACATGAAAAGATCTCTGGATCATAAAGAAGAATTCTGACAGATCAAGGCCTGTCTGCAAGAAATATTCAGAGTTCAATCTTAATCTAAGGAAGAAGCTGACTGAAGATCAACTTCAACTTGAAGAGTAGATCCAACTTATTTGTCCTAATCAAGAAGCTTTGAAAAGCTAAGTCAGGTAGGATCAGAAGAATCAGTTTATACAAAAACTGATCAAGAAGACAACATCAACAAAGGAATCTAGCTGGTGAAGTTTTCTGAAACTTATTACTCACGAACTCTTGTATGATCTATTGTTATATCTGAGATTGTAAGCCTAAAATTATAAAGACTGAGGTAGGGCAGTGTGCCTGAGGTAGGACTTGTCGAAAGTCTGAGTTGTAAGCCTAATTATAAAGGCTGAGGTAGGGCTGAGGCTTGAGGTAGGATTCAGGGAAGAATCTGAGGTAGGACTTGTGTAAAGTCTGAGGTGTAGGAACCATTTTGGGTTCTGAGTTTGTAAGATCAGCGGATCCGAGCCAGTGGAAGGAAGTTAGGCTTAATCTAGTTATCTACTGAATAGGCGAAGGGGGAAAGTGGATGTACTCATATCTTGGGGAACCACTATAGATCTGGTGTTTGCTGTGTTGCATTTAATTTCTGTAGATAGAATTATTCTATGCTACAAGTAGTTACAAACTTCTGTTTGCCTTAAAATCTAAAAGACACAAAAATATTAGAACCTATTCACCCCCCTCTAGGTGTTTAGGCTCTTGAATCAAAGTCTTTCAGTGTCTGATACCTTCTCTCTCACAAAATTCTTGCATGGGAAGAGATTCAAACTCAGTACCATGATCAATTCTGATCAAAACATCTGGAGTAGAATACTCAATCCTTATGCATTTTAGAAAGTCTGTAAGAACTATAAATTATCAGACTTGTGTCTCAAGAAGAAAACCCAAGTGAATCTGGAGAAGTCATCTACAATATCTAAAGTATAGAACTTCCCTCCTAAGCTCTGTACAATAATTGTTCCAAAAATGTCCAAATGAAGCAAGTACAAGATCCTAGGTGAATCACTCTTATTTACTGATTTAAAACTATTTTTAATTTGCTTGCCTAATTGACAAGCCCTGCAAAAGCTTTCCTTCTTGTAGGGGCAAGAGTGCAATCCTCTAACAAGGTTGTCTTTAGATAACCTAGCAATGTTTCTAAGATTTACATGACCTAGTCTTTTATGCCAAAGGGTGTTGTTATTGCTAACTTGATTAAATAAACAAATTTCTGAAATAACAGAATTAAAGTTAACCAAATATATATTACCTTATCTAAAACAAGATAAAATAATATTGCCATTTAAAGAGATATTGCATTTGGATTCAGTGAAGCATACCTGATAACCTGCATCACATAACTGACTTATGGATATCAGATTATGTTTTCAGACCATTTACAGAAGCTACTTTGCTGAATGTGACAGCTCCAATAGTAAAATTTCCATAGCCTTCTGTCTGACGAAAGCTTGAATCTCAAAAGAGACCTAGCTTGAACTTGAAATTGAGGTTATCCCTATTCCCTGTCATGTGCTTTGAGCACCCACTATCCAAATACCACTTATCCTATGTGGTAGGATAGGTCTTCACCTACAAGAGAACAGACTAAATATTCATGACCTAGGTGACCTTGGGTCCTTGTCTCTTTTCATACTTGAAACTGGAAATAAAGGAACATATAGGTTGGCATTTATAACCTATGAGATGAAATTTTCTAGGTGGGATTATCCAGTTAGAAAAAGGGTTAACAGGTTTAGGATTTTTATTGAAGTTTCCATTGTAGTTAGGGTTTTTATAAGACTGATCTGGATTTGACGATTTTTTTTGAGATCGTCAATCTGCGTTTGATGACCAGTGCTGATCTCATCGATCTCGGTTCACAGAATATTTATTGCTACAATCTGTGTTCCACGATCGTCGATCTCTGATTGATGATGTTTGATGATATCGTCGATCTCCCTTTCCTGAGTAATTAAACCCAATCTCTGGGTTTAGAGATCGTCGGTCGGCATTCGACGAGAAGTACTGAGATCGTCGATCTTGGTTCGACAATTTTGGTTGAGACTTAGCTTTTTGTTTCTTTTTATTAAGTTCAACTTGCTCTAATACTTTGTTTACTTTTTCAATGTGTTCAGTGTTTTTCTTACATTTTCTGAAATGAAATTTACAGGTTTAGATACGATATTTTTTTGAATTAGAGGAGGTTCATTAGGTGATGCATCTAATCCTATTTTACTTTTGTTTAACCTAGCATTCAGTGTGCTAGTCATTTCTACCATATGTAGGCTTCTGCCATTTAAAGTTTCTTCTAATTGTTTTGCTTTACTTAGTTCAGTTTTCAGAAATGTGATTTGCTCACTAGACATATTCAATTCATTATTTAATTTGATATTTTCTGATACTAAGTTATCATATTCAAGTTGTCTATCTCTGAGAAGTTTAATTTCCTTCTCAGATCTTATAAGATCTTTACACATAGATTTAAAATCATTTTTAAAATCTTCAGAGGTAAAATCAAAAGATTCTATTACCTGATCACAGTCTGAATATTCTTCAGATTCTTCTACCTCTAGTAGATGACCTAAAGCATTGATAGCCATTAAGCATATTTCTTTGTCATTTACTTCTTCATCATCTTCACTAGAGCTGGAGGAGGATGATTCTTCAGTTTCACTCATGGTTTCAGCAACGAAACCTTTTTCTTTCCTCTTATGCTTATGAGAGGATGGTTTGCTGTGGTGTTTCCTAGAGTCCTTATCCTTTGTCCTTTCTTTGTGTTTATTCTCTGGACATTCTGGTAGGATGTGTCCAGGTTTCCTGCAATCAAAGCAAATAATCTCCTTAGTTGGAATTTTGTGATACCTTGGTTTATCTTCATTTCTTGAAGACTTCCTTCTGAAATCTTTTCTTCCCATCATGAAAAATCTATTTGCAAATAGACTCATTAGTTCTTCATTGGAAGGAGTTGCTTCTGATTCTTCAGAGGCTTTGAATGCTATATTTTGATCCTTCCTTGGAGGGGTAGAAATCTTCTGTTCTTCTTCTTCTCTTGTCTTTAGGAGCTGCTCATAGCTCTTGAGCTTGCCAAATAGAGATTCAGTAATGATCTCATTGATGCTTCTGCCTTCTTTGATAGGCCAGATTCTGTAATCCCATGACTTGGGAAACAACATGAGTATCTTGTCATTTAGCTCAGTCAGTGAGATGTCTTTGTCCAATGTTTTCAGCTCATTAACAATTATGCTGAGTCTATTATACATCTCAGCTACTGGTTAAGTTTCTGCTTTCTTGAAGTTAACATACTGAGAAAGAAGATTGGCTCATCTATCTTTTCTCTCATCTGTAGATCCAGCAAACATTTGGTTTAGTGAGTCCCAAATGGATTTTGCTGAAGTGCATTCAACAACCTTCTGGAAGATTTCATCTGACATAGTTTGGGACAGAATGTTTATGGCTCTAGCATCAACAATCTTAGCCTTTTTATGAGCATCATTGTAGTCTGGAGGAGGAACAACATTTAAGCTTGTTTATGTTGTTAAGGTAGTTGCAACTGGAGCTGGTGGACCTGTCAAAATATAGTTGAAGATATCCTCATCATTAGAATTCATATACAATTTGATTCTTGCCTTCTAGAGAGCAAACTTATTCAGGTTGCATACTGGAGGTCTGGTGCTTGCATAATCTTTATTTTATGCCATGGTTTAAAAAAAGAGAAGAGGATCTATCAAGGATCTTCAGGTTCAGGTGTTAGCCTGTACAACCAATAGAAACGACCCTCTGATACCAATTGAAAGTGAGGGGATAGATCAAATCTACTCTAGGGGGGGGGGTGAATAGAGTATTAAAAACTTTTAATTAATTTTTATAGCGGAATTAAAATCGGTGGTACTTATAAGTATAAGAGAATTAAAAACAAAAGCAAACACAACACAACAGGAATAAAGAAAGATGAGCAACTAGACGATACAAGAAAATTATAGTGGTTCCCCAAATCTGGGTACATCCACTCTTCTACCACCCTGGTAGGAATCCACTTATGTTTTTGATCAGGTGCCTTATCACCACAAAATCTGCTTCAGGTTGATCTAGAAACCCTTCAGGCTTTTGATCAGGTGCCTAAAAACCAATAGGTTTTTGATCAGGTGCCCTATCACCAAGGAGTTTACTTTTGACGGGAGTAATAAACCTGTACAAGAGTGGTTAAAGAAAATAGATGGCAGTCTTCTCTTTCTCAAAGCAAATGAGAAGACTATGTGGATTTGATGATACAAAAGCTCCCCCTGAGATATTGAGTAGATTCAAAAAGATGGAAGCTTTGTCCAGGGTGTAGGTCTTCAATAGAATGATGTTCTTGTTCTTCAGAATCTGTAGAATGGTGTTAATTTTTTGTCTCTGTAGATTCCTGAAGATAGAACTGAAGAAGAAGACTCAAGATGAAAATTAGTTATTCTTCTTCTGTTTTCTGAGAGCAGAATAGAGAGTTCTGAGAGCAATTGCAGATAAATTATTGTGTTTTCTAAGAGACTTTTTCTGAATCTGCTTGTCTGACTATTAACCAGTCTGAATATCTCTTTTTGAGATTCAAAAACATTCCTTAAGTTACTGTAGAAAATGAGGAGAAAAATGGCTACAAATTCTGGCAATAAATTTTCTTCACAATTGTCTTGGCAAATATGTTAGTATAATAACTCTGTGAAATACCATAGTTAATGCCGTGAAGAAAAGATTATATGCCTAGAGAATGTCAGCATTAACTACCATAGATTATTTGACAAAAATAAAATCAATGAATTAGGAAATAAATATTCAAGACAGCTGCTGAAAATAACAGGAATCAGACACAGAGAATGATCGTCGATCTGGGCTGGAAGATCGTCGAGCTGAGATTAACTATTTGCGATCTGAGACTTCTGAGAACAAAAGAGAAGATGTCAACCTGAGCTCGTAGATCATCGAGCTTAGTTAAGAGCCTATCTCTGAGATCGTCGATCGGAGATCGACGATCGTCAAGCTGAGTTTGACGAAAGTCAAACTGATATGAAGTCCACAGATTTCTATTGAGTCTGAGATATAAGGGAGAAATCCAAATCTAATCTTGAGAAGTCTGACCTGTAGAGACTAACTTAGACCTATACCTTGGCCCTGGCTATACATATGTGTCAACATCCTAAGAGTGGACCTAGCACAAATCAAATAAGGGTTCCAACAGGGACGAGTCTAGCTTCAATGGCCATTAATGGCCTTGAAAGCTCATTTTCGACCAAGGTGGATTCACTGCACCCAGCCACTGAAAGGGAATGGAAAACCCCTTGATCTACTCAGAACTGATGGGGGAGATGAATCAAGCCTTTGGAGATGGAGAGAGGAGGCCCCTTGGCCTTCCTTTGCCATGAATGACCCTCTTTCTCTCTCCTCCATTAAAAGGAAAATGAGCTTTCTTTCTCCTAGTCACCATTTCTAAATAATGAATGGCATTCCATGTTAATATTAGCCCCCTAAAGTTAATGGGCCACTCAAGTTGGGCTTAGACCAAGTGGCTTGGGCTTGGTTAGGTCATTTAGGCTAGTTTGACCTATTTTAGGGTTGAGTTGACTTTGGTCAATTTGACCTTTTGGTTGACCCCAATGAGTCCTTAGTGACCCATTAGCCTCTAATAAGGTCTAGGGAGACTTGGGTAGGGTTGGTTTGACACCTTGGTAGCCACTTAACCCTTATTTAGGGCACTTTGATCATTTTAGGATTTAGGTTGACTTTGGTCAACTTGACCACTTGTGTTGTCCCCAATGGGTCCTTAGTGACCCAATAGACCTCTTAAAGGGTTAGGGAGGTTTAGATAGGGTCATTTTGTCAAGTTGGAGATCCATTTGCACTAGATAGGCTACTTTGACCATTTTAGGGTTAGGGTTGACTTTGGTCAACTTGACAACTTTAGTTGACCCCAAAGGGTTTTAGGTGCTCCAAGGGACCCCCTAATGGGTTAGGAATGTTATTGTGGGGGTCAAAGAGTCAAGGTGAGGCCTTAAAGTCAAACCCTAGGTTAGGTAATTGGAATGTGTTATTTGCAGACCATGGTGAACTCACCTTTATTCCTAGGTTCCCTTGGTCTTCTTGGGCTTCCTAGTGTTTTGTCATAACCTAGACATGACAAAACCACTCTTAGGGGTTTAGTTGTTTGAGGGATGTTACAAATCCCAATAATAATAAAAAATTTTCGTCCCCGAAATTCAGGTTAGGCCTGCGGGGTTTCTACTGAGATTAACTGAATGTAAAATCCCTCAGAAATCGAAGTTATACTTGATGCAAAGATCTCTAGGTACTTTTGCTGTATCAGATCTAGTGGATCCCAGGTATGCTCCTCCTATCCATGATTTGCCCACATGATCTTGATAATTGGAACCTTCTCGCACCGCAAGACTCACACTACCGTATCATCTATCCTGACTAGCTCTAAGCGGACCGATCGATCAGAAGCTGCCTAGCCATCTATACTAGTAACCTGCTGCTCTGGCCGTAGTAGAGCCTTCCTAAGAGAGGAGACGTTGAAGACGTCATGCAAACCTGCTAACTCTTGCGGTAGCTCTAGTCTGTAAGCAAGTGGGCTGATCTGCACCAGGATCCTGTAGGGCCCCGCATATCTTGGACTGAGCTTTTTTCGCCCGCATACCCGCGAGACTCCATGTATTAGATGTATCTTCAGGAACTCCTAGTCTTTATCCGGAAACTCTACTTGGCAATGCCGCACATCGTAATACTTGGCCGGTCTGCTCTAGGCCTCCAACATCCTATCTCGAATCAGTCACACCTAGGTATCTGTGTCTTCCACAACTTTCGAGCCGAGTGTCTTTGGATCCTCATCCTAGATCCAAGACAGTGAAGTCTCACACCTCCGTTCATATAATGCCTCATAAGGGCCATGCCTATGCTGTACTGATATATGTTGTTATAAGAGAGCTCGATTAGCGGTAATAGTCTCCCCCAAGGCTCTCCACAGTACAGAATGCATAAGCGTAAAAGATCGTCTAGTGTCCAAATGGTATGCTTTGTCTGTTCTCCGTATGGGGGTGGAGAGCTATGATGAATATCGACCGAGAGCCCAGATAAGCATGAACTAATCTTCTCTCCTTGGACATAACCGCCCATCCTAATCTAACACGATCATCTTGAACACACCATGATAATAGACAAACTGCTCACAAATCTCATGAAACACCAACGAGGCTTTCTTCCGGATCGGGGTGACCCCAGCTACCTTGGTCAATCTATCCTCGATGTTCTAATTAAAATTGTGCCCGGAGTGGGGATGTGGTAATCTGTGTATGAAATCCATTATTATATCCTCGAACTTCCACTCTAACTCGGGCAGTGACTGTAGTAGTTCCCCAAAAACCATTGCACTAACCTTCACCAGCCAAAAAAACTCACCGTGCATCACAAAATCCACGACGTCTTCTTATTCCGGGGAAATACACATTCTAATAAACACGATTTTCTTCCGGTAATTTGAGTTCTCATTTGTGAGTGTAGACACGACTCTATAAACTTCCTCTACATGATCAGGTTCTTATTCCTTCGAGTATGCTCGAGTAATCAATCAACTCATCTTTATGAGTTATCCAATCTTATCAATTAATGGGAATGATCACTTCGTCAAATTACCCACCGTCCTCAAAATTTAAGAGGGTGTACTCGTGAATCTTGGGACATTATCATTAACATCCATTATTTTTGCGTCATTTTTCCATAATTACATTTGATAATCAAAATCCATTTTCTATTGTCATGAATCTTGCTAACCGTGATTATGTCATCAGACGTATATATTCTGGTCCTTGATGCTATCCGAATAAGGTCTACCGAGTCACACCTAAGGTATACGTCTTCCATATATTGTCTGCTAATTTCTTGCAAATTCCTAGGGTTATCATACTTCCAATGTTACAACATAGCGATTTAATCTTATCTTTCTAGATATCTTGAATCTTGTTACCCGTCATCTAATTCACGTGATATCTTGTAATAGTTAAGTCTTGTAATTACTCCTCCTTATTACCATGACATTGTCCTGATAATGCTACATATCATCATTCCAAACACGCTTTTACAAAATCTTATCTTCTCCCGAATAACGTCGAATAAGATAACCTTCAATCTCACTATGTTTGTGACAACACATCCCCTAAATTGGGTCTAAGGGGGCCTAAGTTAGTATCAAATTTGCCCAATAAACAAATGGCAAGCCCCCAATAAACAAAAGATAAGCCCTACCTACCTTGGCCTAAGTATATTTGATATTACCATGTTATATTCGGGCTAGATATACACACCATCCCTAAGGAATGCAACCTTAGACTTGGGGTTCCATCCCGAAACTTGTTGATATACTCCATACTTTAGACTCTCCAGGTTACCATTTACGACAACTTTTTCAAAGTCAACATGTGATATAGTCCCAAATGGGTCTCTTCTGAACTTGAATTCTTATCCGACCCTTGGTATTTGGCATGATGGTTATCTCAACCTAATCATGTCATCAGCACAAGGGTTGAGTCTATGAATCCCCTACTATTATGCTAATGGTTCATAGGCGTCAATTCTCCTTAAGTTGGTCCTATTAGTTTGGGTATGTAATGCCGCAAATTTCTTGAGGCATGAGATTCTTCTCTGGGGGTTACCGCCCGATGGTAGCTGGTTACCACGTGGCGGTAGCTTCAGGGTTTTTGTCGAGCTCTCGAGAAAAGCTATTGTTCGACGATAAAGTTACCGCTGGCGATAGCTGGGTCAATTTATTTCCTATGGTTCTCAGGATCATACCGCGCGGCGGTGAAGTTAGCACGCGGCGGTAGCGCCTGGTGTCGTGTCATAACCGATGCCTCTATCGCGCGGCGTTAGCGTCCTATCGCGCGATGGTAGTGAAACCAAAACGATGTTGGCCATGTGTTGGCCTGTGATTGGAGGGCTTTGGCGGTTGCGCTCGAAACGAGGTGTTGAATTAAGGTACCGTGCGGTGGTAGCTAGTTATCGCGCGGCAGTAGCTAGTTACCGTGTGTCGGTAGCCTTATTTATAAACCTGAATTTGGCCATTTTCACTTCATTTCTTTTGGAGTGAAGAGTTGGATTGGTTTTCTTGGAGGAGGAGCAGCGACGTCGAAGGGTAAATCTCACCGCCGTTGAAGTTTCGGAGTTCCGATTTGCAAGCCGAGTCCGGATTTGTGGAGGCAAGATTGTTGCGGTCGCGTTGATCCATCTAGATCTTTGGCATGGCACCGAAGAGATCGCAAAGGGTAATGACTATCAACTTGGATATGTGAAGTCCTCTTACTTTTGCATAGGGAACCCTCTCCCGCGAGTGGGCGGTGAGCATGAGGTTTTCCTTCGTGTAGTTACAGTATATCTCCGTTGTTTTTTGCATATAGAGTGTTGGAACCTTAGTTCTGATTTGGATCAGGATAACTATTAGGAATATTAGATTGACCCAAAATGTATAGTCATGAGTCATAGGATTCTTTCCAGGTCTGCTCATTCAAAAATATTTCAGAGAAGTTCAGATTTGAAGTTTAGAAAATTGCTGGAAGAATATCTCTGAACTCAGTTCAAAGATCTCTGAGCGGAGATCAACGATCACTGAGCGGAGATCAACGATCTCTGACCTCATCTCAAAGAAAACTGTAAAACTCAGATGCAGTTCAAAATCTCTGAACTCAACTCAACGATCTCAGAGCTGAGTTCAACGATCTCCGAACCCAGTTTGAAGAAGCTTTAAAATTCAGTTTGGCGATTTCCTGTGCAGTTTTTTAGACAGATTTATTTACAACGGGCAGATTTAATTAAGGCTTAATTAAAGGCAATTATAGCTATCAGATTTAATGCTATATATTCTTATGAATATAGCCGTTTGGAGACAGCATTAAATATGATGTTAAATACAGATATTAAATGCCAATTGATTTCTCAAGGCAGATTCCATTTCTTGGGAATTGATTCAGCCATTCCAAGATAGAAAGAATTCAAATGTTTGAATTCTCCAGGCATTAAATATACAGATATTATATCTTACAGAGAATAAGAAGAGTAACACAACACTCGACAGAACAGAAGAGATAGAGAGAGAAAATTCAAGAAGGCTTTTTCTCTCACAAGAAGAAGAACTCAGCTACAAGTTTCCTTACAACAAATCAACTTCATCTTCTTCATCTGCTCCAAGCTTTCAAGAGACAATCAATCAATATCAGTCTAAAAGCTTGTTGGAGAGCAACATTAGCTTGATGGCCTACACCCTGAAGAAAAGCTTCCACTCCTGAACTATTCTATATATCAGGGGGATCTTTGACATCATCAACAATCCATTAGTCTTCTCTCAGATCATTGACAGAGAAGACAACATCATTTCTTTTCCCTTTCCTGTGTATAGGGTTATTACTCCCTTCAAAAGTGAACTCTTTTGTGATAGGGCACCTGATCAAAAATCTATTGGTGTTTAGGCACCTGATCAAAAGCCTAAAGGGTTTCTAGATCTACCTGAAATAGATCTTGTGGTGACAGGGCTCCTGATCAAAAACCTATAGTGGATTCCTACTAGGGTTGTAGAAGAGTGGACGTACCCAGGTTGATTGGGGAACCACTATAATCCTTGTGTCGACAATGTGCTTGCTTTTCTTTGTTTATTTTTGTGCTGTGATTTTCTTTTCCTAATATATACATATATATATATATATATCTGAGTAAACATAAGATTTATCCTCTCTTTTAATTGGTATCAGAGGGTGAGTTTTCTCTTGGTTGTACAGGGTAAAACCTGAACCAAAATGATCTGATAGATCTTATTTTTCTTAAGAGCCTATCATGGACCAAAATGAAGAGTTTTCAAGTACCAGACCTCCTATGTACAATCTAGATAAGCTTGCACTATGAAAGACAAGGATTAGGATTTTTATGAACTCTATTGATGAAGAAATTTTCAATTCTATCTTGACAAATCCTTATCAACCATTGGAAACAACAAGAATGAATGTTGTTCCATCATCTCAATGGACAGAAGCCCAGAAAAGGCTAAAGATTGCTGATGCAAGAGCAATGAAAATTCTTGCTTTATATTTTTGTGTGAATAGTGTCCTCACCCAAATAGGGGGAGATTGTTGGAACCTTAGTTTTGATTTGGGTCAGGATCACTATTAGGAATATTAAATTGACCCAAAATGTATAGTCATGGGTAATAGGATTATTTCCAGGTCTGCTCATTCAAAAAAATTCCTGAGACGTTCAGATTTGAAGTTCAGAAAATTGCTGGAAGAAAATCTCTGAACTCAGTTCAAAGATCTCTGAGCGGAGATCAACGATCTCTGAGCTCAGCACAAAGAAAACTGTAAAACTCAGATGCAGTTCAAAATCTCTGAACTGAGATCAACGATCTCTGAACCCAGTTTGAAGAAGCTTTAAAATTCAGTTTGGCGATTTCCTGTGCAGTTTTTCAGACAGATTTATTTACAGCTGGTAGATTGAATTAAGGCTTAATTAAAGGCGATTATAGGTATCAGAATTAATGCTATATATTCTTATGAATCTAGCCGTTTGGAGGCAGCCTTAAATATGGAGTTAATTATAGAGTTTAAATGCCTATTGATTTCTCAAGGCAGATTCCATTTCTTGGGAATTGATTCAGCCATTCCAAGATAGAAAGAATTCAAATATTTGAATTCTCCAGGCATTAAATATACAGATATTATATCTTACAGAGAATAAGAAGAGTAACACAGCACTTGACAGAATAGAAGAGATAGAGAGAGAAAATTCAAGAGGGCTTTTTCTCTCACAAGAAGAAGAACTCAGCTACAAGTTTCCTTATAGCAAATTATCTTCATCTTCTTCATCTACTCCAGGCTTTCAAGAGACAATCAATCAATATTAGTCTAAAAGCTTGTTGGAGAGCAACATCAGCTTGAAGGCCTATACCCTGAAGCAAAGCTTCCACTCCTGAACTATTCTACATCTCAGGGGGAGCTTTGACATCATCAACAATCCAGTAGTCTTCTCTAAGATCATTGACAGAGAAGACAACATAATTTCTTTTCCCGTTCCTGTGTACAGGGTTATTACTCCCTTCAAAAGTGAACTCTTTGGTGATAGGGGACCTTATCAAAAACCTATTGGTTTTTAGGCACCTGATCAAAAGCCTAAAGGGTTTCTAGATCTACCTTAAATAGATCTTGTGGTGGTATGGAACCTGATCAAAAACCTGTAGTGGATTCCTTCCAGGGTGGTAGAAGAGTGGACATACCCAGGTTGATTGGGGAACCACTATAATCTGTGTGTCGTGTGTATGCTTGCTTTTCTATCTTTATTTTTGTACTGTGATTTTCTTTTCCTAATATATATATATATATATATATATATATATATATATATATATATATATATATATATATATCTGAGTAAACATAAGATTTATCCTCTCTTTCATAGAGTTCGGAATCAAAGTATGAACATAGGCATGGTGTGTGAAGCCCATCTGGATAGCTTTGTCTGGATTGGTGATGTTTTCATTATGCTTGTATTGGTCGGAGAAGACTCCATGATGTTTGTTTTTCAGGTTTCTACATGGTAGATTGCAGCAGGGAACCTTTGGGACTAACTCCAAGGAGCACCCGGAAAATTGTGTAGAATCGCATTTTTGCCAGATACCGGGAGACGGTAGTGCTACCGTAGGATGTAGCTCCTTGAGAACTTTGTTTGTGGCCTGTGTCGTGGAGACCTGGGGCTTGAGATGTGTGGCTGAAAGCTCTGGGAGCCCAGCCTGGTGGCCTGCGAGTCACCCATGTAGCATAACAAGGTTATGTTTTGACTAGAAGAGTGGGAATGGGGAGGCCGACCAGTGTCGCGGTAGTTTTTGTCCGGTGATGTGAGAAACGGGAAAGTGTTGAACCTACCGAGTAGCTTTGTGGTGCATCCGTGGGTAGTGATGCCTATCGCAGACATAATTATAGGTCTTAGGCCTTGTGCGGGCCGTAAAGACTACCAAATGTTCATGATTGTTGCCGTCTTATGAACGGTGGTGGGCCCTTGCTTTTTTTCGGACACCGAGAATATACCTTGAGTGCACGGGGTGTGTGGTCATTCGTGCCTATGCCTGTGGTGAAGTGTGCTTATATTGCACTTTCTTTACTATGTTTGGTTTTGCTAATACTTTGCAGGGGACGAGCTCTACCGCCCCGAGTAAGGTGTGGGGTCGTTATAATTTGGTCAGCTTTAGCTGACCGTTGCCTTATTTTGCCACCATTCGGTGGATTGTTCTTATGCAAGAATAGGTGAGCCAAGTGGCAAGTAGCGAGCTATAGCCCTTGATGTTGTAGTGGCCCTTGAAGCCCAAAGCAAAGTGTTTACTTTTACTGTTTTCATGTATGGCTGGCCTGCATGCCGAAGTATGTAAAACACTTTAATTCAAGTTGAATGTTGTAAGGTCATAAGGCCAAGACTCTATGTGCATTTGTACTTTCATTTATGCTTTGGGTATTAGTGGACATTCATGTTCTGTGATGGGTTCTTCAAACTTACTTAAAAACTTCTGTTATATCCCATGTGACAGATCGGGGTGTTACAGGGTAAACTGGTAGTACCACATGATAAGTAAAGTAGGGACATCTGAGTTTAAGCCTTAAGTAGCTACTCTCGCATTATATTCTTCCTCCAATCGCTTCGGGTATCCTCATATCTTACCTGGATTTATACCTAAGGTCACTTTTGACCAAGATACGCTAAGAATCGTCTTGGTAAGTCAAGTTTCCTTTTTGGGTTGACCTAACTCATTGATTTATGGGCTATATATTATGATCTTTGCACATGGGCACACCACATCTTCCGCTGCTTAGTTTGTCCCCAAACTAATGCTCGCGAGGGGTTACCCAGTATTTTGTAAACTTTTTCTCTTCGGATCGAGGTTACCTCTGATACTAGTTTGTAAGACCCCCATTTTTGTACAACTACGCTACTGGGTCTTATGCCAAAAATCGCCATTTTGTGGTGACACTGACACTCGGGGTGGTCGTCACAACAAAACGTCGATCCTGCCTGCATTAGTGTTCACCAAAGAAGTAGTAAGTAGTACAAGTACTCAAATCACAGCTCACTATTAATATATATAAAAGAGCAATAGTCCATAATGAGTACAAAGTATGAAAGAGAGTAGAAAAATAGGCTTAAGCCAGGTACATCTCTATTATAAATGATATCTCTCTCACAACTCACAACATCTAAGCGGAAGCAAACTGAAGTCCATCCTTGTCCCGTCGCCGTGTAGTAGTGGTAGTGCGCAACAACTCCTCCTCATGTTCGGCCCCCTTGTCCTGCAGGTGCTAAAGCTCCTGCTGCTCGGTTCCCTAAAATGATGTGGTCCACCGAACGTTAGTCAAAATACTAAGCCACTTTCGTCCTCGCCTCACCCTCGTGACTCCTAGGCACCTAGCAGGGAGGATGAAAGCGGAGGATTACAAAGTAGAGTGGAACAAGCAGGTGAAAACTACCCTAGCAGGTGTATGTACAAAAGAACTATACAAGAAAGCAGTAATGTAAGCAAGTAATGTAGAGTAGTAAGTACATGTAAAGTAAACTATGAAATAAGTAACCTTAACTTATACGAATGCCCATACAAACTTATAAGTTAAGGAGTCTTTTGCAAGGCTACCATCGTATAAGCTATCCCATACTAGTTTATATGATGGGGTGTCATGCTATATGCAGGTATGTGTATAATGATATGTTATGCTATGAGTCATGCAAGTGCAACACACACACGACTATGTGCATACAGACCTATAGTTCCCCCATTTTGGAAGCTAGCTTCTCTCCTAGCAGCCTCCGTAGTGGCCAACAGAGACAGTGGGTCATGCCACCCCACTTCTAGGCGGGTAACCGCACTACCAGGCATAGCCCTTACATACGCCTCTGAAGGACACACCAGAGTCACCACGTACTATGCTGACCAACTGCTAGTCTTTTCCTTGGCTAAGTTAGAACCACACTTATCGAGTCAATATATTGACGTCGGTGCGATAGACCGTCTAATACCAAAGACCCACTACTTTATGCACATGCAACCATGAATTTACCGAGCCATCGGCTCCCAAGACTAACCTGTCTGTTAGAACTACCTTCCGAGCCTTCGGCTCGCCGGGCTAACTTGCCCATTTCCACAACCACCGAGCATACCGCTCGGATAACCCAACCAAGCTAACCTCCTGAGTAATCAGGGTGAGTGAAGGTGAAGCCCTAGTTTATCTAATTGCTCTTAACATTTTAATCTTACGGTTTAAGGTTAACCTTGGACTACCCAGTGCATTCCCTGTGAAAGGCTCTCGAGGGCACTAGGAACTACGATGAGATGAAGTTCAAATCTCACTTTTGCAAGGAACTTATTATTGTTGGTATCTACCCATAGCCAATCCCATTTAATGTTATACTAAATCTAACCCTAGTGTATTTTGACTCTCTCTCCACAGGAAAGACGATCTTTCGTTGATCCCGAGCACCACTTAACACTAGTCAACCCAACACCCTCCCCATCAAGACTCCTAATGATGAACTCATTTTAACCATACCAAATCAGTATACTATTAACCCCAACTCCCTACGTCCATCCTACATGTTATCACAATTCTGCAGTTTTACTATATACAGACCAACCTAAGCTATATGATGAGCATGAGTGGTGACCCCTTCAAATATTCATCCAAATGCCCTAAAATATTACTGGAGGTCTAGCATGACATATTTAGACGAAATCCAAAAACTTGTAATTTTCCTAATTAATTTAGCTTTTATTAAATTTTCCCCAAAATTAGTTCATGGGTTGTTTTGAACATGAAGTACTAGATTTCCATAAGTTATGGCCACCCAAAATTTATGGACAATATATGATGCCAAAATATTAGATAATGATAAGTATCATAAATTTTCATAAATGTATTAGCCCCTAATTAATTAATTCAAGATAATTACTATAAATAGAGGTAAAGAAGGAAGTACCACCAAAAATTATCAAAAAATTACACAAAAATTACCAGAGCTTTAATATGATCATAAAACATTATTGACTAAGTTTAATACAATTCTAAGGTTAGTAAGCCTTATATAAAAATACTTCAAATAAATCTCTAATAGGGCCCTTTGTGAAGAAACATACTTGTAATCTCTTCCAAACAATATGTAATAATTTTCCAAGCTTTAATATGCCCTAAAAGTTTCTCTGGCCAAGAAACTTAATTCTCCGGCAAGATATAATATTTATTATCTATTCAAGTCAAAGTGCACTAGTTCACTTAACACATGAAGTACTATGAGATAATGTCCAATCATCCTAAATTACTCACTAGTGCATATAAATGATATTTAATCAAAATTGCCAGAGTTTCATAACATTCTAAGTTAGTTTAATCATGATTACTTCAAAATCATCAAAAGGGAAACATGAAGGTTATAACTATTAGTATGAGCTACTATCTTCCAAACATCCTATAATAAATTCCAGAGGCTAATATTGCTATAAAAACTCTTCTGCCAAAATTTTATAAAGATCCAAGGTCATATGACCTTTCAATTTTTCCATAAAGAGGTATAGGCCTAAATAATTTCCATTTGATTAAAGATGTGTGCATGTGTCTAAATGTCACCAAATATATTCCTAGGACTATTCACCAACCTAAGATCACATGGACTAAGCTCCTAGTCCATACCAGAACATATCACCCTATGTCCTTCACAAACCCCCAAAGTTCAACCTTAGGGTTTGAACTAGGGTCCTAGGGACAATCCACCCTATTCCACCCCAAACTCCAAGTGAAGGTGTTTTAACTGACCTTGAGGCTCTGGCCAAAGTCTCATCCCCTTTGGGTGAGAATTGGCCCCTCCATGCCCCAAGCACCCTTTTGCCCTAATTTACCCTTAAGGGACCAAACTTTGTTCACACCAATACCTATTCAAATCAACCTAAAATGGGTTGATATTTTTACCAGTACATATAATGACCCTATGGACCATCCACCAAAAATTTGGGGAGTTGCGAGGTCATTAGGCCCCTTAATTAATCCATACATGGATTATTAATTTTTTACAAAAACTATAGAAAAATATTTTCCAAAAATTCCCATTTTTCGATATGTCAAAGCTATAGGTAATAGTGACCCCCAATCCAAATTTCAAGACATTTGGAAGGCTTGATTGATGGGGGCACTCCATTTAGTCTCTGACTAGCCATATGTATAGACTGCGCCATTTTGAGTGCTGTGGTAAGACCACTAACCCAAGTGGGTTGAAATCAATTTTAAAATAATGTAGACTTCAAGGCTACCATGTTAATGTTGGACACCTTTCAAGGCTCAGCCCCTAAGGGCCTTGTTTTTCTGATTTAAAGAGTGCACAGTAAAGAGTTAAAAATACACTATTAAATGATTTATATAATATTAGATCCAACGGCTCATGGGTTGTCTTCTTCCTCTAGCCGTTGGATGCGATTTAACTGACCTGGAGGCCATTTCAAGGCCATTTGCCGGTGATCCACCCCCCTCCCAGGCCGACCACCACGACCACCTCCGTTGAGGTGGTGGCTATCTGCGGAGGGGCGGTTTCCGTCGAACCCGCAAGGTATAAAAACCATCAAAATTCATGGAATCCAAAAAATGTAAACCAGTCCAATTGGAGTCAATTTCGAATCCTATTGATCTAGGATGCTAGCACAAGGGGAGAGGAGGAGAAGTGGACCTGTGGGGGGGGGGGGGGGTTGCCTTGCCGATCTCCTAGTCGCCATGGCCGATGGTGGAGCTTTCGGTGCTCTGCAACTGTACAACCAGAAGTCTTGAAATCTTCAGGGCAAGAGTGGAAACGACTGATCTAGGTATGGGGAAGCTTTTAAAATAACAAAATGGGGGGAGGGGAGGAGTCTAGCTTCAATGGCCATTGATGGCCTTGAAAGCTCATTTTTGGACAAGGTGGATTCACTGCACCCAGCCACTGAAAGGGCCTGGAAAACCCCTTATTCTTCTCAAAACTGATGTGGGAGATAAATCAAGCCTTTGGAGATGGAGAGAGGAGGCCCCTTGGCCTTCCTTGGCCATGAATGACCCTCTTTCTCTCTCTTTCTATCTCCTCCATTAAAGGGAAAATGAGATTTCTCTCTCCTAGTCACCATTTCTAAACAATGAATGGAATTACATGTAAATATCAGCCACCTAAAGTTAATGGGCCACTCATGTTGGGCTTAGCCCAAGTGGCTTGGGCTTGGTTAGGTCATTTAGGCTAGTTTGATCTATTTTAGTGTTGAGTTGACTTTTGTCAATTTGACCTTTTGGGTTGATCCCAATGGGTCTTTAGTGACCCATTGGCCTCTACTAATGTCTTAGGAGACTTGGGTAGGTTGGTTTGACACCGTAGTAGTCACTTAACCCTTATTTAGGGCACTTTGACCACTTTAGGATTTAGGTTGACTTTGGTCAACTTTACCACTTGGGTTATCCCCAATGGGTCCTTAGTGACCCAATGAACCTCTTAAAGTGTTAGGGAGGTTTATGTGGAGTCATTTTTGGCAAGTTGGAGATCCATTGGCCCTAGATATGCTACTTTGACCATTTTAGGGTTAGGGTTGACTTTGGTCAACTTAACAACTTTAGTTAACCCCAAAGGGTTCTAGGTGCTCCAAGGGACCCCCTAATGGGTTAGTAATGTTATGGTGGGGGTCAAAGAATCAAGGTAAGTCCTTAAATTCAAACCCTAGGTTAGGTAATTAGAATGTGTTATTTGCAGACCATGGTGAACTCACCTTTATTCCTAGGTTCACTTGGTCTTCTTGGGCTTCCTAGGGTTTTGTCATGACCTAGTCATGACAAAACCACTCCTAAGGGTCTAGTTATTTGAGGGATGTTACATGAGTTACTCGGGGATTACAACTTCGAGATTCATTACACTCCCGGGAAGGGAAATATGGTCGCAGATGCCTTGAGTCACAGGAATACGGCAAGGGCTAATTAGTTGCAGATTCATGAAGAACATATGATCCAGGAGTTGGAAAACTTAGACATTTCTTGTATTGACAAGAATGCAGCTGTAAATTCATGCCTGAACTGGACGGAGTTCAATATGATCTCGCGGATAGGGTTCAACGAGCAACGGAACTCGATGAGAGTCTACAACGCTATGCAGCGGATGGGTCAAATGCCCAACTCTCCTTGGATGACGGTCTTTTGCAGAAAGATGGTCGTTTATGCATCCCAAATGTGGGTAAACTTCATGAGGAGTTGATGTATGAAGCACATTTTACAAAGTACTCAATTCACCCAGGGAGCACGAAAATGTACAAGGATATAAAGAAGTTGTTTTGGTGGCAAGGTTTGAAGAAAGACATAGCCCATTACGTTGTAAAATATCAAACTTGTGCCTTAGTGAAAACTGAGTGCCAGAAACCTGGAGGTTTCCTGAAGTCCCGGTAACGAAGTTCGATGACATTTCTATGGATTTCGTGCATGGAATGCCGAGATCTCAGAGCAAAAATGATGCCGTGTGGGTAATCATTGACCGGTTAACAAAAGTGTCACACTTCATATCAAACTAGAAGGACGATCCAATGGAAAAATTGGCCAAGCTATATATGGATAACATCGTACGATTGCACGGCGTGCCCAGTAGCATCGTCAGTGACGGAGATGGGCGTTTTACTTCAGGTGATTGGAGGCTAATCCACCAACTGTTGGGTACCAAGTTAAAATTCAGTACGGCCTTCCATACGCAAATGGATGGTCAGACCAAAAGGAGCAACCAAATAAAGGAGGATATGCTCCATATGTGCGCCCTGAATTTTGGGAAGAGGTGGGAAGATCAGCTCAATATGATTGACCTCGCCTACATCATTAGCTATCAAGCTAGCATACATATGGGGCCCTTTGAAGCTTTATACGATAGGAAGTGTCATACACCATTAGCTTGAGCGGAAATAGGAGAGTCAAAGCTATATAAGCGTAAGGAGATCGAAGATGCAAATTTGACCATACATACTATATGAGAACGAATGTTGGTAGCCCAAGATAGGCAAGCAAAGTACTATAATGCCAAGCATCGAAACGTGGAGTTTGCGGTTGGTGAGTGGGTATACTTAAAGATCAAGCCATTCAAAGGTGTATCTAGGATTCGGCGCTTGAAAAAGTTGAGTCCGAGGTATCTTGGTCCGTTTTAAGTGGTTGAGCGAATTGGAGAAGCTGTCTATTGATTAGCTCTTTTGGCAGAGCTAAGTGGCTTGCATGGTGTGTTTCACATATCAGTGCTATGCAAAGCTATATAAGAGTCATCTCAAGTGATTGTTGCTGATCAAGTACCAGCCGATAATCAGCTAACGACGAAAGTTCAGCCCATTCAGATTAAGGATACAAAGATCAAGCAACTGTGAAACAAGACAATCAGGATAGTCAAAGTCTGATGGGATAATTGTGGCCGAGAAGAGCTGACATGGGAGCATGAGCAAACAATGCTCGAGGAATACCCTGAATTGTTTGTAAAATAATGTTATAACATTGTTTTATGAAAGTAAAATATGTTGTAGCATATAAGTTGCTATTTTTCCCTTATAACTAGATAAAATTTCGGGATTAAATTTTTTTAATGAGGGGAGGGTTGTAACACCCCAAATTTGATAGCAAATCTTTTGGTCACTATTGCTAGGCGATAGTGGGTATCGCCGGCGGCGATAACAATAACACTCGATGCCATGAAGCGTTGAGTGAGCTCAACACACTCCACGCATTTTGACAAATTGTTGTGTGAGAGTCTATCGCGTAGGGATAGTAGGTATCGTGCGGTGATAGCCTTATCTCTCAATGCTCTCGACGCCTTCAAGCATTAAGTGAACTCAACGCACTCGATGCCGTAAAGCGTTGAGTATGCTATCAGAATGACGATAGTGGATATTGCCAGACGATAGTGCCACGTCTGCTAGGCACATGTCAGATGGCCGGGAAGCAACCGATGAGTGGTGGTTGACTAGGTTCAAGGTTGTTACTATCGCTATCGCTCGGCGATACCCTTTTGTTTGACTTTTCAACAAAAATAATGGCCTTTGCTCCCTTTTGATGAAATGATCCTGTAGCTGGGATTAATCCCAAGGCTATTTATGCAGAGGAATAGAGGATTGAGAATTCATTCTCTTCTTCATACTCTCTCTCCTTCTTTTATTTAAGTTCTTGAGAGAAAGAGCTAAGGGTTGGGGCTAAGGACTGGAGTTAATCTTGAAACACTTGGTGTAGGAGATCCAGTAGTCGGAAGCAAGATCCGAGGCTTGGTCCGTGAAGAGGAAAGAGCGGTGCTCCTTTCCAACCAGACAGAAAAGCGGTCATGGCTCCGAAGAAAACTGTAAGGGTAACGATCTTCCTTCTTGGACAAGTGAAGTTCTTATTTTAGCATATACATGGAATCCCCTACCAAAAAGGTGGAAAAGCGAAGGGAATTCCTTTGGGTCAATTCATGAAATCCCCGGTTAGTCTTACATATAGATCCAAAAATATGTAATACGGAATCAACATACTGTGTGAAGCCCATCTAAACAGGTTAGTCTGGATTGGTGATGTTTTCATTTACATGCCAAAGAAGACTCCGAGTATAAACCGGTAGGTTACGGAATCTATGGGGTTGTACCTGTGACTTGCGAGTAATAGGACCTACTAGAGTTGCACTCCAGGAAAATACCCACGAAATACCACAATTTGAATAACTGTAGGATATCGTCGAGCGACATTGAGAATCACCAATGGCGATAGCTCTTGGTGAGCTATTTGTGTTGTGTTGTGAAAGTCTAGTGTTTCTGGCACTGCAGGTTACTGCAGGGTTTTGGCTGGGTCTGGTTAAGAATGTGAGTTCTATTGTTAACGCTTGGAGATAGTGAGTATCGCCGGTGATCGCTCCCAGATACCCTTTTGATTGTAAAGAAAGTTTCTTGGAGATAGTGTAGCTTGTGTGAGCTATGAGCTCTTAATGCCATCGTGCCGAACAGACAAGGGGAATCCGACCCACGCCAGTCTTTGCTTCTAAACTGACGAATTGAGCAACATGCAAAAGCTGAACTGTATCTGCATTATGGTTGTCTAACTCGAGTGCCTAAGTTATTGGCATTCGTTTGGATCACATAATGAGAATCTTAGGCTATACGCTATCAAGACTAAAGTTTAAGGACGGGGGCCGTAAAGACTATAAATGCTCAAAGTTGACGGTCATGTCTTGACACACTGAGCGATGGTGTAATCCGGGAAACTGGCACACAAAAAATGTGCCCAGAGCACACAGAGCGTCGGTAGTTAAGGCCGACATTTGTTATATATTGAACTGTGTTTGAGTGCAAGTTCTTGTGATATATTTCCTTATAAAAAGCTATGCCTGCAGGGAAGGAATACCTCTGCCCTAGGAAAGGAGTAGGGTCATTATAAATTGGTCAGCTGAAAACTGACCATTGCCTTGTTTGCCACCCTTGTGGTGGATTGTCCTTGTGCAGGTGCTGGAGAGCAGAGCGGGAAATAGCGGGCTGAAGCCCTTGCTGCTATGCTAGAACTCAAAGGCCGAGCAAAGAAGTTTTACTATTTTCATGTGTGACCGGCCAGCGCGCCGATGCTTGTAAACTACACTTGTGAAGTAAAATTGTAAGGCCTTAAGGCCATAACTTTTGTGTAATGTAATCGACATTCCTGTTATATATATAAAGAGTATGGTTTATATATAATGGACATTCAATTGGTATGTGTTCATGCAACCTTAAAGCTTCCACTAGAATGTTCTGAGTTAGGGCGCGAGTAGTCTTTTGATTTTAACTTGTAATCCCACTGCTAGTTTGTGGAATATGGTGTGGGGCCCCATGTAACACCCCAAATTTCTTGAGGCGTGAGATGCTTCTCTGGGGGTTACCTCCCGACAGTAGCTAGTTACCGCGCGACAGTAGCTCCGGGGTTGGTGTCGAGAGCGTCGAGCTCTATAGAAAATGTCGAGCTCTCGAGAAAGATATTACCACACGACGGAAAGCCGTTACCGCGTGGCGGTAGCAGGGTATTTAAGCTGGCAGACCTCTCGGGAAGGTATCGCCTGGCGATAAAGTTACTGCTGGCGATTACTGGGTCAATTTAATTGACATGGTTCTCGGGATCATACCGCACGGTGGTAGAAGTTAGCGTGCGGCGGTAGCGCCTGGTGTCGTGTCGTAACTTACGCCTCTACCGTGCGGCATTAGAATCCTATCACTCGACGGTATTGAAACTGAAATGGCGTTGTCCATATATCACCTCCCAATTGGAGATCTGAGTGGTGGTGTCCTCGAGAAGCCAAATGATCGGGCTACCGCGCGACGGTAACTTCCTACCGTGCGGCGGTAACTCTCGTAAAATGAATTCTTGGAGGAATCATGACCGGCTGCTAGTTTTATTTGGAGAAGCGACGGATGGTGAATGCCTCTGAGGGTTTATAGCCGGGAGTTAGGTTTTCCCAACTCATTAATTCATTGGCTCTCTTTTAAGTACTAGAGGGAAGGGAGATTGAAGAAGGAAGAACAAGGAAGAGATCCCGCGGCCATTGGAGTTCCGAAACTCAAATTCGCAAGCCGAGTCCGGATTTGGGGAGGCAAGATGTAAGACCCCCCCCCCCTTTTTTTCGACACTGGGGTCTTTGCCCAGAACTGTCGCTTTGTGGTGGCACCGACTCACGGGAAGGCCGCCACTACAAAACGCCAATTCTGCCGGCCCTTTTCGATCACAAGAGAGAGAAGTAATTATACATAAATGTAAACAAGTCCACAGAAGCATGTATAAAGTGAAATCACATCCAGAATAATCAAAATAAATATCTAGGGCCCAACTAGGGTTGTAAATGAAGTACTGTATAAATTAACCCAAAAATCTCAACAAAATTATAACATGGCCATTTAGATTAGAAAATCACCCTACTCCAATTTTACTTGATTTGAAGTTCATTTGATAGCTTAATAATTCAAATTAAAGTTGGTGACCTAAACTAGGGTTAGAATTTTAGGTGGCCTAGCTGTCTCCAAATACCCTAAAATTTTGTCCAGAGAACTATACTGGCCCTATGGTTCTCTCCACCAAATTTTAAGTCAGTCCAAGGTCGTTTGACCCCATGACCTTCACAACCCCAAAATCACCATTAGGGGATTTTCCCTAGGGTTCTAGGGCTACCCTACACCCAAACCACCCCAAACTCCCTTGGAGGGTGTGTCATGCCCTAAAACGTTAGTGACCAAAATATCAGCCCATGTTGAGGTGATATTGCCACTCAAATACCAAGGGGGTGTTTGATCCTAAATTATCCTATAAGGATCAACCTAGGGTGGGATAAAAACCTATACAAAACATCTCCAAATGAGATGAAATTTTTACCAGAAACTTAAGTTACACCCAGAGAACACTCACCAAAATTTGGGAGGGTTTGGAAGTCATTTAGCCATCTAATTAAATTATGCTAGGATTATTGAATTTTTCTAAAAACTATAGGAAAACATTTTCCAAAAATCATAATTTTTGGATAGCACGTAGATATAGGTAAGATTAGGCCACACCCAAAATTTCAAGTCATTTTGATGATTGGATTGGAGTGGGGAAGTTTTCTAAGGTCAAGACAGCCCTATGAATAGACCTCACCAAAACGTGTGTTGTGGTCTAACCAGAACTCCAAATCGAGTGAAATCAATTTTAAATTAAACTAGACTTCAAGGGCTACATTTTCTATGTTGACCAATGTTTATGTTTCATCAACTACGGGCTATAATTTTCAGTTTTAACCTAGTGTACAGTAAAGAGAATTAATTCCTAACTATACATTATATAATATAATTAAATGCTACTGTTCACCTTCTTCTTTACCCGAACCCGAACAGCATCAGAAAAACAAACACTTCCTGTAGCTTTTCTAAAGCTATTTCCCGGCCACCCAACCGTCTCCCTGGCCGGCCACCACCACCACCACCTCTGTTGAGGTGAGGGCTACCGTCGGGCGGCGGCACGGCCGCCGGAGAGGCGGTTTCCGGCGAACCCGCCACCATGAAATTTCGGAAAAAGCATGGAAACGCTCACCCGATCCAGCTCTTTTGAGCCCGATATCTCTCCTAATGATTTCTAAGATCTATCCATAGAAGAAGAGGTAGAGGAGGACCTTGTTCGCGAGCTGGAGGCGTGCAAACCGTCGGGAAGCCATTTGCGCGGTGGTGGCGTCGCCGAAAATTCTTCAACAGCAAGGGGAGGCTCGAAAACTTCGGGTAACAGCTGGGAAAAACTCCCGTTGGGCCTCTAAAGGTGTTTAAAAGCTTGGGCAAGGATGGGGATTGACCAAAAGCTGGTGGCCATTAATGGCCCATAAAAGCTTGGCTCAGCCATGATGGAGGGGGGCTGAAAAGGCTCTATGTTCGCTGGAGGAGGGCTGGAAACTCCTCCTCTCCCTGAGAGGAGTTAAATCCAGCAGTTTCAGGGGAAGGGAAAGAGTCATGGCATCAAATGCCATTGATGGCCGTGACTACAAGCTTTCGGCCATGGCCGCAACCGTCCTTTTGCAAAACCGGCGGTCCACGTGGCACAGCATGACTGGTCAACTTAAATTAAATAAAACTTATCAGGTCTTATTGGAGAAGTCGGCTCACTCCTGAACCGGCCCGGTTCAGCTAGACCAGCACCCAGCTGGAAATAAAAATGCAAGAAAAAAAGTCTAAGTATAATGGTGTTGAGTGAGCTCAGCTCACTCAACTCCATCAGGCTACGGCGTTGAGTGAGCTCTGCTCACTCAACGCCATTCCAGACTATGGCGTTGAGTGAGCTCAGCTAACTCAATGCCATCCGGATTATGGCTTTGAGTGAGCTCAGCTCACTCAACGCCATCCGGATTATGGCATTGAGTGAGCTCTGATCACTCAACGCCACCCGGAATATGTGTTTTTAGACGATGCCGTTGAGTGAGCTTAGCTCACTCAACGCCGTCCAGGTTATGGCATTGAGTGAGCTCTGCTCACTCAACACCATTCAGACAATACCAAATGGCGTTGAGTGCAGTCAGTGCACTCAACGCCATTCAGCTTATGGCATTGAGTGCACTCAACGGACTCAACGCCATCCCGCCGGACCGTTTATGACATTGAGTGAGCTAAGCTCAATAAACGCCATCCAGTCTACGGCATTGAGTGAGCTTAGCTCACTCAACGCCATTCCTGTCGACACCAGATGGCGTTGTGTGCAGTCAGTGCACTCAACGCCATTCAACTTATTGCTTTGAGTGAGCTAAGCTCACTCAACGCCATCCTGCTTATGGCTTTGAGTGAGCTAAGCTCACTCAACGCCATCCAGCTTATGGCTTTGAGTGAGCTAAGCTCACTCAACGCCATCCGGCTTATGGCTTTGAGTGAGCTAAGCTCACTCAATGCCATCCAGCCCACGACGTTGATTGAGCTTAGCTCACTTAACGCCATTCCAAGGTCACGGGCGTGACGGACCGGTCACGGGCATGTCAGGCCCATGTTGAAATTTATGAGCTCGACGATCGTCTTTCTGAGGTCGATGATCGTCGAAGGGGTCACGCCCTAAGTCACGGGCGTGACGGGTCGGTCACGGGCGTGACCACCCCTTGCCTTGAAATTTTGTCGATAATCTTCAATTCCTGGGTTTCCTAAGGTTTTGTTATGATAAAACCACTTCCAGGGGTCTAGCCGGAAATGGGATGTTACAAATCCCAATAAAGAAAACAAAGATTTCGTCCCCGAAATCAAGGTTAAGCCTACGAGACTCCAGTCGGGAAAGAGAAGCTTGTAACATCCCATGAGAATTGAAAGATTACATCTCTATGTTATGTTTGCTTTGTGCGGTTTCAAATCTAAGATTAATTCGCCCAATTAACTAGGTATATACACCCCAATAAACAAAAGATTAGCCCCTATTCTTGAAATTTCAGTCCTATTGGTTTAAAACAGGAAGGAAAATTGACTGTCCAGAGGGGTTGCGAGGTATACCTGACGAAAAAGTTCCGGGTATTTTTGCCGCATCAAGTCCTGTGGCTCCCATATATGCTCCTCCTGCCCATGATTATTCCACGGAACCTTGACTAACGGAACCTTCTTCCGTCGCAAGACCCGCACTGCTTTGTCGTCAATCCTGATAGGCTCCTAGTTGACTGACCGATCCGAGGCCACCGGGCCTTCTGCCGAGGAAATCAGCTTCTCAGGGTGTAGCATAGCCCTCTGAAGTGAGGAGACGTAGAAGACATCATGCAATCCCGCTAACTCCGGTGGTAGCTCTAGTCTATAGGCTAAGAGGCCGATCCGCTCAAGGATCCTATAGGGCCCCATATATCTCGGGCTGAGCTTCTTCCACCCGCGAACCCGCGAGACTCCGTGCATCGGCCGTATCTTTAAGAAAACCCAGTCTCCCACCTGGAACTCCACTTGACGATGCCTTGCATCGTAGTATTTGGCCTGTCTGCTCTAGGCTTCCAACATCCTGTCCTGGATCAATCTAATCTGAGCATCTGTATCTCCCACAAACTCTGAGCCTAGTGCCTGCGGATCCTCATCCTGAACCCATGATAGTGGGGTCCTGCACCTCCTTCCGTACAATGCCTCGTATGGAGCCATGCCTATGCTGGACTGATGGGCGTTGTTGTACGAAAACTCGACCAGTGGCAGCAATCTATCCCAAGGCTCGCCACGGTCCAAAATACACAGTCACAACAGATCTTCCAGTGTACGGTTGGTGCGCTCTGTCTGCCCGTCGGTCTTAGGGTGAAAAGCTGTGCTGAATGTCAACCGAGAACCCAGATGGGCCTGGACCGTCCTCCATTCCCTGGATGGAAACCGCCCTTCCCGATCCGAAACGATAGTCTTGGGCACCCCATGATAACGCACAAACTGTTCAATGAACCTCCGTACTAATACACTAACCGGTGCGTCCTTTGCCACAGGAATGAATCTGGCCACCTTTGTTTGCCTGTCCACTATCACCCAGATCGAGTCATTCCCCTCACGGGATCGAGGTAGGCCATGTATGAAGTCTATGGCTATATCCTCAAATTTCCACTCCGGCACCGGAAGCGGCTGCAGCAAGCCTGCCGGGTTCCTACACTCCACCTTCACGAGCTGGCAGGCCTCGCAATGCGTAACAAAGTACGTAATATCTTTCTTCATACCTGGCCAGTACATCGTCCTCTTCAAATCCTTTACCATCTTGGTGATCCCCGGGTGTACCGAATACCGGCTGCAGTGAGCTTCCGTCAAAATGTACTCCCGGATCCGTCCCCCTGCTAGTATGTAGACTCTGCCTCGGAAACACAGGAGACCATCCCTCAAAGAGTAATCTCCTGTCGTGCCATCCTCCAAGGCTCGGAATATCGGCTCAGCTCTCTCATCCAGCATATGCCCATCTCTGATGCGGTCTCGAATATCATCAGTAGTAACCATCGACCCCAGGTACTCCATGTATTGCTCCGGGTCATCCTCAGACACTAGTGAAATCTGCATCTCCTCGAATGATCTAACCAACTCCAAGGCCATCAGCTGCGGGCCTACTCCTATCGTACTCGCTCTCCGGCTCAGAGCATCCGCGACCACGTTCGCCTTCCCCGGATGGTAGTGCATGGTATACTGGTAGTCCGACAGAAATTCCACCCAGCATCTCTGCCTGATGTTTAACTCCCTGGGTGTCGACGTACTTCAGATTCTTATGGTCGGAGAAGATATCACAATGTACTCTGTAGAGATAGTGTCGCTAGATCTTAAGAGCGAAAATGACTGCCCCCATCTCCAAATCGTGCACGGGATAGTTCTGCTCGTGCTGCTTCAACTGACGGGAGGCATAAGCTATTACATGCCCATTCTGCATCAGAACGACACCCATCCCCTGATAGGAAGCATCTGTGTACACCTTGAATCCCTCCTTCCCTGATGGAAGAGCAAGGATGGGAGCCGAGGTGAGACGATCCTTCAGCTCCTGGAAAGCAGATTCGCATCGTGGAGTCCAGATAAAAGGGGATTCCTTCTTCGTCAGAGACGTAAGAGGGAGGGAAATATGAGAGAACCCCTTTACGAACTTCCGGTAGTAACCGGAAAGTCCCAAGAAACTTCGAACATCCGAGGCCGACTTTAGTGGTGGCCATTCCCGTACTACCTGGACTTTCGCTGTATCCACTGCAAGACCTGCTCCAGTGATGACATGGCCCAGAAAGGCAACCTCCTTTAGCCAGAACTTGCACTTGCTGTACTTGGCATACATCTCATGCTCCCGTAGCTTCTCCAAGGTCAAGGCCAGATGTCTCGCGTGCTCCTCCTCCATCCTTGAATAGATAAGAATGTCGTCGATGAATACGATGACAAAGATGTCCAGATACTCTTCGAACACCCGATTCATCAAGGTCATGAATGCGGAGGGTGCATTCGTGAGCCCGAACGGCATCACGGTAAACTCGTACAACCCATATCTGCTGCTGAAGGCCATATTCGGGATGTCCTCCTCCCGAATGTGAAGCTGGTAGTACCCGGATCTCAGATCCAGCTTTGAGAACCAATGGGCTCCCTCCAGGTGGTCAAATAGCTCGTCTATCCTTGGTAAGGGATAAGAATTCCGGACCGTCAACCTGTTCAGGGCCCGGAAATCTATGCACAGTCGAAGGGTCCCGTCCTTCTTCTTAACGAACAACACTGGAGCTCCCCATGGTGAAGAGCTAGGCCGAACGAACCTGGCCTCCACTAACTCCTGAAGCTGGCTTCGAAATTCCACCAACTCCTTTGGGGCCATTCGATAGGGAGCTCTGGATACCGGCTTAGCCCCCGGTACGAGCTGAATCTGAAAGTCCTTCTCTAAGTGCGGGGGTAGCCCTGGTAGCTTCTCCGGAAACACGTCGGCGAAGTCCCGCATTACTGGAATATCTGAAATGGAGTCCTTGGCCATGACCACCTCAAAAAGGACCTGATAAACTCCTCCCCCTGCAGGTGGGCCTTAACGGCCTGCATAGACGATAATAAGGTACGGGGTGCTGGTATAATACCTTCTATGTCAATGAAGGAGTCGCCATGCCTCACGGTGATCCTCTTTGCCATGCAGTCGATCTGGGCATGGTTCCAGCATAGACAAGTCATGCCCAGGATCAGATCGTAATCTGGAATCTACAGAATCGTCGTTGGTGCCTCAAATGCCTTCCCGCCGATCCTCGCTTCCATATTGCAATGAGCAGAGGTCATTATCTCTGATCCATCGGGTAGGCGCATCCTCATCATCTTCCCGTTGAATGGCTCCACACCTTCCAGTCCTTTCACGAAATCCTCCGACACGAACGAGTGCGAAGCACTAGTGTCGAAGAGAGTGTGAACGGGCTTGCCGTTAACGAAGACTATGCCTGGGGTAATTAATTGTCTTAGTATTTTTTTTTTGTAGTTGTCTTCTCTTAATTTCTAACTAGGTTATGTCTAGAATACTAGTTTATATGAAGAAAATTTAAAAGCACTGCCATACCTGCGATAACCTGCTCCGGGTGTCGGGGCTGTGTCAGGTCTAGAGCATACATCTGCTCCCTCTCTGGCCTACGTCATCAATCCTAAAATCCTCGTCCTCGGTCCTGTCCTCGTCCGCCAAACTGCCGTGGAGGTGGAGCGCCTTGATGTGCTTGTGGGGGTGCTCGCCTCATAGGGCAGTTCCTCTTGATATGCCCCGGCTGGTTGCACTGATAGCATATCGGTGGCTGCTCTGCTGTCCTTGGCATTTCTTGCATCTGTATAGGCTGGGGAGCCAGTACCCCCTGACTCCTCTGCTCCTGCCCAAACTCCTGACAAGGCTGATCCCCGTTCCTTCTCTCCCCAATAACCTAGCCCCGAGGACGGTCTCTACGACCTCCAATCACTATATCATCAGCCGGTCTCTTCCGGCTCTTCACTGTAAGCTGATCCGCCTCTCTCTTCTTATCCATCTCCAGAATCCTGGCCAGACTCCCCTCTGAGACGAAAAGGAGGGCCTGTCTCATGTCGTCTTGCAGCCCCTTATAAAACCTCCGGGCATAACTAGCATCGTTTAACTGGTAAGCATCCGCATAACGGGCCAGGTGAGTGAACTCCTGATAGTACTCCACCACAGTCCTATTCCCCTGCCTTAATCGCAGGAACCTATCCTCCAGGTCATCCCTCGCCGTCTGAGGTACAAAATGTCCCAAGAGCGCTGCTCTGAACTCCTCCCAAGTAATATCAGCGCAATCCATCCCCGCAAAGGTGGTATCAAGCTGAGATTTCCGCCACCTCTTTCCGTGTGACTCTAGGAAGGAGACCACCAAAGCAACTGCCTCCTCAGTGGGGCATCGAATCCCTGCCAGCATCTCATAAATGGTGTCCAACCATTCCTCCATATGTACTGCAGACTCCGTCCCCTGGTGGGATGGAGGGGAAAGTCCCCGGAAGACAGTCATCCAATTGGCCCCGGGGTTTGTCTGGGGAGCCGAGGCTTGCTGAGCTCTGAAGGCCTCCAGAATGGCCGTCAGTGTTTGCCCCATCTCCGTCTGCTGGAACGGAGCTAGAGCCGGCGGAGGCGGGACTACATTCGGAGCCTGGGGTGTCCCCTGCTGTGATGTAGGGTTCGTCGCAGGCTACAAGTAAAAATTTCATTTGTTAGAGAGCGAATGAATGGAATTTTAAGAAGGGTTAGGATGGACTTTCACATGTGATTTCCCTTATGGGCACACCACTGCTTCCGCTGCTAGTTTGTCCGCAAACTAAGCTCGCACGGGGGTGGCCCAAGGTTTTGTGGACTACTTCTCTTTCGATCGAGGTCTGCTCTGATACCACTTGTAAGACCCCCCCCCCCCCCCCTTTTTTTTCTTTTTCGACACCGGGGACTTTGCCCAGAACTGTCGTTTTGCGGTGGCACCGACTCACGGGAAGGCCGCCACTACAAAACGCCAATTCTGCCGGCCCTTTTCAATCACAAGAGAGAGAAGTAATTATACATAAATGTAAACAAGTCCACAGAAGCATGTATAAAAGTGAAATCACATCCAGAATCATCAAAATAAATATCTAGGGCACAACTAGGGTTGTAAATGAAGTACTGTATAAATTAACCCAAAAATCTCAACAAAATTATAACTTGGCCATTTAGATTAGAAAATCACCCTACTCCAATTTTACTTGATTTGAAGTTCATTTGATAGCTTAATAATTCAAATTAAAGTTGGTGACCTAAACTAGGGTTAGAATTTTAGGTGGCCTAGCTGTCTCCAAATACCCTAAAATTTTTCCAGAGAACTAAACTGGCCCTATGGTTCTCTCCACCAAATTTAAAGTCAGTCCAAGGTCATTTGATCCCATGACCTTCACAACCCCAAAATCACCATTAGGGGATTTTCCCTAGGGTTCTAGGGCTACCCTACACCCAAACCACCCCAAACTCCCTTGGAGGGTGTGTCATGCCCTAAAAAGTTAGTGACCAAAAATCAGCCCCCGTTGAGGTGATATGGCCACTCAAATACCAAGGGGGTGTTTGATCCTAAATTATCCTATGAGGATCAACCTAGGGTGGGATAAAAACCTATACAAAACATCTCCAAATGAGATGAAATTTTTACCAGAAACTTATGTTACACCCAGAGACCACTCACCAAAATTTGGGAGGGTTTGGAAGTCATTTAGCCATCTAATTAAATTATGCTAGGATTATTGAATTTTTCTAAAAACTATAGAAAAACATTTTCCAAAAATCATAATTTTTCGATAGCACGTAGATATAGGTAAGATTAGGCCACACCCCAAATTTCATGTCATTTTGATGATTGGATTAGAGTGGGGAATTTTTCTAAGGTCAAGACAGCCCTATGGATAGACCTCTCCAAAAAGTGTGCTGTGGTCTAACCAGGACTCAAAATCGAGTGAAATCAAATTTAAATTAAACTAGACTTCAAGGGCTATATTTTCTATGTTGACCACTTTTTATGTTTCAGCCCCTACGGGCTATAATTTTCAGTTTTAACCTAGTGTACAGTAAAGAGAATTAATTCCTAACTATACATTATATAATATAATTAAATGCTACTGTTCACCTTCTTCTTTACCTGAACCCGTACAGCATCAGAAAAACAAACACTTCGTGTAGCTTTTCTAAAGCTATTTCCCGGCCACCCAGCCGTCTCCCTGGCCGACCACCACCACCACCACCTCTGTTGAGGTGAGGGCTACCGTCGGGCGGCGGCACGGCCGCCGGAGAGGCGGTTTCCGGCGAACCCGCCACCATGAAATTTCGGAAAAATAATGGAAACGCTCACCCGATCCAGCTCTTTTGAGCCCAATATCTCTCCTAATGATTTCTAAGATCTATCCATAGAAGAAGAGGTAGAGGAGGACCTTGTTCGCAGGCTGGAGGCGTGCAGATCGTCGGGAAGCCATTTGCGCGGTGGTGGCGTCGCCGGAAATTCTTCAACAGCATGGGGAGGCTCGAAAACTTCAGGTAACAGCTGGGAAAAACTCCCCTTGGACCTCTAAAGGTGTTTAAAAGCTTGGGAAAGGATGGGGATCGGCCAGAAGCTGGTGGCCATTAATGGCCCATAAAAGCTTGGCTCGGCCATGATGGAGGGGGGCTGAAACGGCTCTATGACAGCTGGAGGAGGGCTGGAAACTCCTCCTCTCCCTGAGAGGAGTTGAATCCAACAGTTTCAGGGGAAGGGAAAGAGTCATGGCATCAAATGCCATTGATGGCCGTGACTACAAGCTTTCGGCCATGGCCGCAACCGTCCTTTTGCAAAACCGGTGGTCCACGTGGCACAGCATGACTGGTCAACTTAAATTAAATAAAACTTATCAGGTCTTATTGGAGAAGACGGCTCACTCCTGAACCGGCCCGGTTCAGCTAGACCAGCACCCAGCTGGAAATAAAAATGCCAGAAAAAAAAAGTCTAAGTATAATGGAGTTGAGTGAGCTCAGCTCACTCAACGACATCAGGCTACGGCGTTGAGTGAGCTCTGCTCACTCAACGCCATTCAAGACTATGGCGTTGAGTGAGCTCAGCTCATTCAATGCCATCCGGATTATGGCGTTGAGTGAGCTCAGCTCACTCAACACCATCCGAATTATGGCGTTGAGTGAGCTCTGATCACTCAACGCCACCCGGAATATGTCTTTTTAGACGATGGCGTGAGTGAGCTTAGCTCACTCAACGCCGTCCAGGTTATGGCATTGAGTGAGCTATGCTCACTCAATACCATTCAGACAACACCAAATGGCGTTGAGTGCAGTCAGTGCACTTAACGCCATTCAGCTTATGGCATTGAGTGCACTCAACGCACTCAACGCCATCCCGCCTGACCGTTTACGGCATTGAGTGAGCTAAGCTCAATAAACACCATCCAGTCTACGATGTTGAGTGATCTTAGCTCACTCAACGCCATTCCTGCCGACACCAGATGGCGTTGTGTGCAGTCATTGCACTCAACGCCATTCAACTTATTTCTTTGAGTGAGCTAAGCTCACTCAACGCCATCCTGCATATGGCTTTGAGTGAGCTAAGCTCACTCAACGCCATCTATCTTATGGCTTTGAGTGAGCTAAACTCACTCAATGCCATCCGGCTTATGGCTTTGAGTGAGCTATGCTCACTCAACGCCATCTAGCCCACGGCGTTGATTGAGCTTAGCTCACTCAACGCCATTCCAAGGTCACGGGCGTGACAGACTGGTCACGGGCGTATCAGGTCCATGTTGAAATTTATGAGCTTGACGATCGTCTTTCTGAGGTCGATGATCGTCGAAGGGGTCACGCCCTAAGTCACGGGCGTGACGGGTCGGTCACGGGCGTGACCACCCCTTGCCTTGAAATTTTGTCGATAATCTTCAATTCCTGGGTTTCCTAAGGTTCTGTTATGACAAAACCACTTCCAAGGGTCCAGCCGGAAATGGGATGTTACAAATCCCAATAAACAAAACAAAGATTTCGTCCCCGAAATCAAGGTTAAGCCTATGAGACTCCAGTCGGGAAAAAGAAGCTTGTAACATCCCATGAGAATTGAAAGATTACATCTCTACGTTATGTTTGCTTTGTGCGGTTTCAAATCTAAGATTAATTCGCCCAATTAACTAGGTATATACACCCCAATAAACAAAAGATTAGCCCCTATTCTTGAAATTTCAGTCCTATTGGTTTAAAACAGGAAGGAAAATTGACTGTCCAGAGGGGTTGTGAGGTATACCTGACGAAAAAGTTCTGGATATTTTTGCCGCATCAAGTCCTGTGGCTCCCATGTATGCTCCTCCTGCCCATGATTGTTCCATAGAACCTTGACTAACGGAACCTTCTTTCGTCCCAAGACCCGTACTGCTTTGTCGTCAATCCTGATAGGCTCCAAGTTGACTGACCGATCTGAGGCCACCGGGCCATCTGCCGAGGAAATCAGCTGCTCAGGGCGTAGCATAGCCCTCCGAAGTGAGGAGACGTAGAAGACGTCATGCAATCCCGCTAACTCCGGTGGTAGCTCTAGTCTATAGGCTAAGAGGCCGATCCGCTCCAGGATCCTATAGAGCCCCATATATCTCGGGCTGAGCTTCTTCCACCCGCGAACCCGCGAGACTCCGTGCATCGGCCGTATCTTTAAGAAAACCCAGTCTCCCACCTGGAACTCCACTTGACGATTCCTCGCATCGTAGTATTTGGCCTGTCTGCTCTGGGCTTCCAACATCCTGTCCCGGATCAATCTAATCTGAGCATCCGTATCTCCCACAAACTCCGAGCCTAGTGCCTGCGGATCCTCATCCTGAACCCATGATAGTGGGGTCCTGCACCTCCTTCCGTACAACGCCTCGTATGGAGCCATGCCTATGCTGGACTGATGGGCGTTGTTGTACGAAAACTCGACCAGTGGCAGCAATCTATCCCAAGGCTCGCCATGGTCCAAAATACACAGTCACAACAGATCTTCCAGTGTACGGTTGGTGCGCTCTGTCTGCCCGTCAGTCTTAGGGTGAAAAGCTGTGTTGAATGTCAACCGAGAACCCAGATGGGCCTGGACCGACCTCCATTCCCTGGATGGAAACCGCCTATCCCGATCCAAAATGATAGTCTTGGGCACCCCATGATAACGCACAAACTGCTCAATGAACCTCCGTACTAATACACTAACCAGTGTGTCCTTTGCCACTAGAATGAATCTGGCCACCTTTGTTAGCCTGTCCACTATCACCCAGATCGAGTCATTCCCCTCACGGGATCGAGGTAGGCCATGTGTGAAGTCCATGGCTATATCCTCAAATTTCCACTCCGGCACCGGAAGCGGCTGCAGTAAGCCTGCCGGGTTCCTACACTCCACCTTCACGAGCTGGCAGGCCTCGCAATGCGTCACAAAGTACGTAATATCTTTCTTCATACCTGGCCAGTACATCGTCCTCTTCAAATCCTTTACCATCTTGGTGATCCCCGAGTGTACCGAATACCGGCTGCAGTGAGCTTCCGTCAAAATGTCCTCCCGGATCCGTCCCCCTGCTAGTATGTAGACTCTGCCTCGGAAACACAGGAGACCATCCCTCAAAGAGTAATCTCCTGTCGTGCCATCCTCCAAGGCTTGGAATATCGGCTCAGCTCTCTCATCCAGCATATGCCCATCTCTGATGCGGTCTCGAATATCATCAGTAGTAACCATCGACCCCAGGTACTCCATGTATTGCTCCGGGTCATCCTCAGACACTAGTGAAATCTGCATCTCCTCGAATGATCTAACCAACTCCAAGGCCATCAGATGTGGGCCTACTCCTGTCATACTCGCTCTCCGGCTCAGAGCATCCGCGACCACGTTCGCCTTCCCCGGATGGTAGTGCATAGTATACTGGTAGTCCGACAGAAATTCCACCCAGCATCTCTGCCTGATGTTTAACTCCTTTTGGGTGTCGACGTACTTTAGATTCTTGTGGTCGGAGAAGATATCGCAATGTACTCGGTAGAGATAGTGTCGCCAGATCTTAAGAGCGAAAATGACTGCCCCCATCTCCAAATCATGCACGGGATAGTTCTGCTCGTGCTGCTTCAACTAACGGGAGGCATAAGCTATTACGTGCCCATTCTGCATCAGAATGACACCCATCCCCTGATAGGAAGCATCTGTGTACACCTTGAATCCCTCCTTCCCTGATGGAAGAGCAAGGATCGGAGCCGAGGTGAGACGATCCTTCAGCTCCTGGAAAGCAGATTCGCATCGTGGCGTCCAGATAAAAGGGGATTCCTATTTCGTTAGAGACGTAAGAGGGAGGGAAATCTGAGAGAACCCCTTTACGAACTTCTGGTAGTAACCGAAAAGTCCCAAGAAACTTCGAACATCCGAGGCCGACTTTAGTGGTGGCCATTCCCATACTGCCTGGACTTTTGCCGGATCCACTGCAAGACCTGCTCCACTGATGACATGGCCCAGAAAAGCCACCTCCTTTAGCCAGAACTTGCACTTGCTGTACTTGGCATACATCTCATGCTCCCGTAGCTTCTCCATGGTCAAGGCCAGATGTCTCGCGTGCTCCTCCTCTGTCCTTGAATAGATAAGGATGTCGTCGATGAATATGATGATGAAGACGTCCAGATACTCTTCGAACACTCGATTCATCAAGGTCATGAATGCGGAGGGTGCATTCGTGAGCCCGAACGGCATCACGGTAAACTCGTACAACCCATATCTGCTGCTGAAGGCTGTATTCGGGATGTCCTCCTCCCGAATGCGAAGCTGGTAGTACCCGGATCTCAGATCCAGCTTTGAGAACCAATGGGCTCACTCCAGCTGGTCATATAGCTCATCTATCCTTGGTAAGTGATAAGTATTCCGGACCATCAACCTGTTCAGGGCCCGGTAATCTATGCACAGTCGAAGGGTCCCGTCCTTCTTCTTAACGAACAGCACTAGAGCTCCCCATGGTTAAGAGCTAGGCCGAACGAACCCGGCCTCCACTAACTCCTGAAGCTGGCTTCGAAATTCCACCAACTCCTTTGGGGCCATTCGATAGGGAGCTCTGGATACCGGCTTAGCCCCCGGTGCGAGCTGAATCTGAAAGTCCTTCTCTCAGTGCGGGGGTAGCCCTGGTAGCTTCTCCGGAAACACGTCGGCGAAGTCCCTCATTACTGGAATATCTGAAATGGAGTCCTTGGCCACGACCACCTCAAAAAGGACCTGATAAACTCCTCCCCCCTGCAGGTGGGCCTTAACGGCCTGCATAGACGATAATAAGGTACGGGGTGCTGGTATAATACCTTCTATGACAATGAAGGAGTCGTCGTGCCTCACGGTGATCCTCTTTGCCATGCAGTCGATCTGGGCATGGTTCCAGCATTGCCAAGTCATGCCCAAGATCAGATCGTAATCTGGAATCTTCAGAATCGTCGCTGGTGCCTCAAATGCCTTCCCGCCGATCCTCGCTTCCATATTGCAATGAGCAGAGGTCATTATCTCTGATCCATCGGGTAGGCGCACCCTCATCATCTTCCCGGTGAATGGCTCCACACCTTCCAGTCCTTTCACGAAATCCTCCGACACGAACGAGTGCGAAGCACTAGTGTCGAAGAGAGTGTGAGCGGGCTTGCCGCTAACGCAGACTATGCCTGGGGTAATTAATTGTCTTAGTATTTTTTTTGTAGTTGTCTTCTCTTAATTTCTAACTAGGTTATGTCTAGAATACTAGTTTATATGAAGAAAATTTAAAAGCACTGCCATACCTGCGATAACCTGCTCCGGGTGTCGGGGCTGTGTCAGGTCTAGAGCATACATCTGGTCCCTCTCTGGCCTACGTCCTCAATCCTAAAATCCTCGTCCTCGGTCCTGTCCTCGTCCGCCAAACTGCCGTGGAGGTGAAGCGCCCTGATGTGCTGGTGGGGGTGCTCGCCTCATAGGGCAGTTCCTCTTGATATGCCCCGGCTGGTTGCACTGATAGCATATCGGTGGCTGCTCTGCTGTCCTTGGCATTTCTAGTATCTGTATAGGCTGGGGAGCCAGTACCCCCTGACTCCTCTGCTCCTGCCCAAACTCCTGACAAGGCTGATCCCCGTTCCTTCTCTCCCCAATAACCTAGCCCCGAGGACGGTCTCTACGACCTCCAATCACTATATCATCAGCCGGTCTCTTCCGGCTCTTTACTGTAAGCTGATCCGCCTCTCTCTTCTTAGCCATCTCCAGAATCCTGGCCAGACTCCCCTCTGAGACGAAAAGGAGGGCCTGTCTCATGTCGTCTTGCAGCCCCTTATAAAACCTCCGGGCATAGCTAGCATCGTTTAACTGGTAAGCATCCGCATAACGGGCCAGGTGAGTGAACTCCTGATAGTACTCCACCACAGTCCTATTCCCCTGCCTTAATCGCAGGAACCTATCCTCCAGGTCATCCCTCGCCGTCTGAGGTACAAAAGGTCCCAAGAGCGCTACTCTGAACTCCTCCGAAGTAATTTCAGCGCAATCCATCCCCGCAAAGGTGGTATCAAGCTGAGATTTCCACCACCTCTTTCCGTGTGACTCTAGGCAGGAGACCACCAAAGCAACTGCCTCCTCAGTGGGGCATCGAATCCCTGCCAGCATTTCATAAATGGTGTCCAACCATTCCTCCATACGTACTGCAGACTCCGTCCCCTGGTGGGATGGAGGGGAAAGTCCCCGGAAGACAGTCATCCAATTGGCCCCGGGATTTGGCTGGGGAGCCGAGGCTTGCTGAGCTCTGAAGGCCTCCAGAATGGCCGTCAGTGTTTGCCCCATCTCCGTCTGCTGGAACGGAGCTAGAGCCGGCGGAGGCGGGACTACATTCGGAGCCTGGGGTGTCCCCTGCTGTGATGTAGGGTTCGTCGCAGGCTACAAGTAAAAATTTCATTTGTTAGAGAGCGAATGAATGGAATTTTAAGAAGGGTTAGGATGGACTTTCACATGTGATTTCCCTTATGGGCACACCACTGCTTCCGCTGCTAGTTTGTCCGCAAACTAAGCTCGCATGGGGGTGGCCCAAGGTTTTGTGGACTACTTCTCTTTTTATCGAGGTCTGCTCTGATACCACTTGTAAGACCCCCTTTTTTTTTCTTTTTCGACACCGGGGTCTTTGCCCAGAACTGTCGCTTTGCGGTGGCACCGACTCACGGGAAGGCCGCCACTACAAAACGCCAATTCTGCCGGCCCTTTTCGATCACAAGAGAGAGAAGTACCTAGTGGATTCCTACTAGGGTGGCACCGACTCACGGTAGGGCACCTGAACAAAAACCTGTTAGTGGATTCCTACTAGGGTGGTAGAAGAGTGGATGTACCTAGTTTTGGGGAACCATTATAATTTCTTTATGTCGTCTGGTTGTTCTATTTCTTATTTTGCTGTGTTGTGATAATTTATTTTTACTTCTCTTTATATACATTAATATCTCTTATTTTAATTCCGCAATAAAAACTAATCAAAGTTTTTAAAACACTATATTCACCCCCCTCTAGTGTTAAGACAGATCTATCCCCTCTCTTTCAATTGGTATCAGAGGGAAGTTTCATTTGGTTTCATAGGCTAATACCTGAATCAAAAGAATCTCTGATAAATCTTAATACCTCTAGTGTCTCTTTTATATCATGGCACAGAATAAGGAAAATTCAAGCACCAGACCTCTAGTATGCAACCATAATAAGTTTGCAATCTGGAAGGCATGGATTAGATTATATATGAACTCAATTGATGAAGATATCTATAATTCCATTTTGACAGGTCCTCCACTTCTAGTGGCTACTACTTAAAGTTCAAGTGTAGTTCCACCACCTGAGTGGACTGATGGACAAAAGAAAGCAAAAATTGTTGATGCTAAGGCTATGAAAATTCTGGCACAAATAATGTCAGATGACATCTTCCAGAAAGTTGTTGAATGCACATCAGCAAAAGCAATTTGGGATTCCCTAAACCAAATTGTAGTAGGATCAGCTGATGAGTGAAAAGAAAGAAGATCAAATCTCATTTCTCAATATGAGAACTTCAAGAAAGAAGAGTCAGAGTTAGTGGCTGATATATACAATAGACTCAGCTTAATCATCAATGAGCTGAAAACACTGAACAAGGACATATCCTTGACTGAGATCAATGACAAGATCCTTATGTGCTTCCCAAACACATGGGATTCTAGGATCTGGCCAATCAAGGAGGCCAGAAGCCTAAATGAAATCTCTACTGAGTCTTTGCTAGGCATGCCCAAGTCCAATGAGCAGCTTGTTAATACAAGGGAAGCAGCTGGACAGAATTCTTCTATCTCAGGAAGGAAGGAACAAAGCATTGCCTTCAAGGCATCTGAAGAATCAGAAGTTCCATCAGCAAATGATGACCTCCTAAGCCTACTGGCCAAAAGATTTTACAAGATGGCCAGAAAAGATTTCAGTAGGAAATCATCCAGACAAGAAGACAGACCAAGGTATGATAAGACTCCTTCTAAGGAAATTGTTTGCTATGGTTGCAGGAAGCCTGGACACATTCTACCTGAGTGTCCAGAGGCTCAAAAGAAGGATAAAATAAAAGAGAAGGAATACAAGAAGCATTACAGCAAGCCCTCCTCTAGCAAGTATAAGAGGAAGGAAACAGGCTTTGTTGTAGAAACTTGGAGTGAGACAGAAGAGGAAACTTTATCTTCCAGCACTAGTGAAGATGAAGAAGAGACTAAAGCAAAAGAAATTTGCTTGATGGCTATCAATGCATTAGACAATCCTTTAGAAGCTGAAGATTCAGAAAATGAAGATTCTGAATCAGAAGAGGATCATGTAATATCCTCATTTGATTTTAATTCAGATCATTTTAAAACTGAGTTTAAGTCATTATGTAATGACCTAATTAAATCTGAGAAGGAAATAAAACTTCTCAGAGATAAATTAACTGAACATGATAACCTGTTTTCTGAAAATATAAAGCTAAAAGATGAATTAGTTATAGCCTCAGAACAAATCATATCATTAAAAACTAAATTAAGTGAGGCTAAGCAATTTGAAGAATCCTTGAATGGGAGAACCATCAAATTGATGAACATCACAAGAACTGTTAATGCCAGGCTAAATGGCAAACTAGGCCTATGTGCTTCATCAAGCCAATCTCATCTTATTCAGAAAAATATTCTCTCATCCCCCATAAAATTTATATCAGAAAAGGGAAAAGAAAAACTAGATGAGAATAATGAACAAGTTGAAATAATTCAGAAACCCAAAAGAAAGAGAAAGAAAAATAAGAACTATAATAAAAACTATGCTCAGTAGCTTTCGTCGAACTCAGATCGACGAAATGCATACATTCCGTCGAACTCAGATTGACGAACTCTGAACGCAAATTTTCATATAATTATTCTTCAAACTACGATCGACAAAACCAATATGGTTTGTCGAGCAGCGATCGACGATATTGGGGCACAGAAAATGAATACCTTCATTCTCTGAGCGGAGTTTGACGAGCTCATCCCTATTCTTCGAACGCAGATCGATGAACTTATCAAAATTCGTCGATCCCAATTCATTTTTACATAAACTTAAATTATTCCAGAACCAGTAATCAACCAAGAAAATTTGTTAACCCATTTACTCAGTGGATAATTCCACCTAGGAAATTTCACCCTCTAGGATATAAAAGTCAACCTGAATATTCCAATATCTCTAGCTTTAAATTTGAAAAGAATCAAGGACCCATGGTTACCTGGGTCAAGAACACCTAATTTGTTTCTATGTAGGTGAAAGACTATCCTATTATAGAGGAATAGTGGTACCTGAATAGTTGATGTTCAAAGCATATGACAGGCAACAAGGACAACTTAACCAACTATAAGTCTAAGCTTTGACCAAAGGTGATTTTTGGAGACTTCAACTATGGCCAAACAGAAGGCTATGGGAATGTCAACATTGGAGCTGTCACCTTCAGGAAGGTAGCATATGTGAGCGGTCTAAAACATAACCTGATATCCATAAGACAGTTATGTGATGAAGGTTATCAGGTATCTTTTAACCAATCTACATGTTTTATTACATCTATAAATAACAAAACTGTTTTAACTGGATTTAGACAAGGGATCATCTATATAGTTAATTTTAAGTCAGCCAGTTCAGAAATTTGCCTGTTCAATCAAATTAATAATAATAATGAATTTTGGCATAAAAGATTAAGACATGTTAATCTTAAAAATATTGCTAAACACTCCAGGGACAACCTTGTTAAAGGATTGCCTTCTGGCCCCTACAAGAAGGAAAGCCTCTGCAGGAATTGTCAATTAGGCAAGCAAGACAAAAATAGTTTTAAATCTATTAATAAGAGTGATTCACCCAGGATTCCGTACTTGTTATATATGGATCTATTTGGACCCATTGCTGTACAGAGCTTGGGAGGGAAATTTTATACCATAGTTTTTATAGATGACTTCTCTAGGTTCACTTGGGTGTTCTTATTGAGAAACAAGTCAGATAACTTTAAAGTTCTTACAGACTTTCTTAAGAGCATTAAGATTGAGTACTCTACTCCAGTTGCATTGATCAGAAGTGATCATGGTACTGAGTTTGAGTCTCTTCTTATGCAAGAATTCTGTGAGATGAAAGGTATCATACATTGCTTCTCTGCCCCTAGAACTCCTCAAAAAAATGGGGTAGCAGAAAATAAAAATAGAACCCTCATTGAAGCTGTAGGAACATTACTTGCAGATGCTTACTTATCCCTATCCTTTTGGGCAGAGGCTGTAAGCACAAAAAATTATGTCCTGAATAGGAGTTTAATACATAAACTTAAGGGTAAGACTCCCTATGAATTACTTAAAGGGAAGCAAACTAAAATAAATTACTTTAGAATTTTTTGTTGTAGATGTTACATTCATAATAATAACAAGAAACATCGTAAAAAGTTTGAAGCCAAAGTTGTAGTGGGAATTTTTCTTGGATATTCCCAAGTCAGCAAGGCCTATAGGGTTTTTAATAAATCTACCTTAAAAATGGAAGAATCTGTACATATATCATTTGATGAAGCTAACATGTATTACAAAGAGAAAGATTCTTTTACCAAAGATTTATTATAGGTACCCCAACTGTGTGAGAACTTGGATGATTTAAACCTCACTAATGAGGCTATATCATATCCTTCCCCACATGTTGATGTAGACAGTGAAGAAGAATTCTGTGAAATGATTCATGAACCACCACCAACAAACATAATTCCACAAGAGGAATTAATTCCCAATACTGTTGCTGAACTAACTCCTCCAACTGATCTTGTCACACTTAGAGATCACCCTGTATCTCAAGTGATTGGAGACATATCAGTTGGTGTGCAAACAAGGCATCAACTCAACAAAGATTTGATGCATGCTTGCTTCATATCTCAACTTGAGTCCCAATCCATAAAAGATGCATAGCAAGATCCCCACTGGATTATTGCAATGCAAGAGAAGCTCAATAAGTTTGAGAGATGCAGAGTTTGGGATTTAGTTCCTAGACCCAAAGACTTCAAAGTCATTGGAACTAAGTAGATATTCAGAAATAAATTGGATGCAAAGCAGCTATCATAAGGAATAAAGCAAGGCTGGTAGCACAAGGATACAGACAGGAGGAAGGAATTGACAATGATCAAACTTTTGCACCTGTTGTAAGACTTGAAGCTATCAGAATTTTTCTTGCCTATACAGCCTAAAAAAGGTTCAAAGTCTGCCAAATGGATGTCAAGAGTGCTTTCTTGAATGGTGAACTCAAAGAGGAAGTATATGTTGAACAACCACAAGGTTTTATTTCTCGAACTCATCCCTCCTTTGCTTTAAAATTGCATAAAGCTCTCTATGGTTTAAATCAAGCTCCACGAGCTTGGTATGAGACCCTAACTAGCTTTATTTTAGAGCATAAGTTCACTAAGGTCTTTGTAGATAGAACTTTATTTACTAGGCATCATAATAATAACATATTTTTAGTAGTACAAATATATGTAGATGACATCATTTTTGGCTCTACTGATTCCAAACTATGCAAATGATTTTCTGACCTGATGCATTCCAAGTTTGAAATGAGTAGCATGGGTGAGATTTCTTACTTCCTTAGTCCCCAAGTGAAGCAATCACCTGATGAAATTTTCATCTCCCAATCCAAATATGCTAAGGAGCTAATTAAAAGATTTGGGATGACTGATTCCTTAGCCAAGAAAACACCCATGGATTCCAATACTATGATTGATTCTGATGAACATGGCAAGCCAGTTGATCAGAAAATATATAGGGCTATTATTGGGACCTTATTTTATCCCACAGCTAATAGGCAAGATATAAGGTCTGCTACATGTCTTTCTGCTAGGTTCCATGTGAACCCTAAAGAATCTCACCATATTTTACTTAAAAGAATTTTGAGATATATAAAGGATTGCCCAAATCTAGGACTCTTTTATCCAACTGAGTCAGAATTTGAATTAACTGGATTCTTAGATGCTGACTTTGCTGGATGTAGAGTTGATAGGAAAAGAATATGAGGAACATGCCAGTTCCTTTGTGATAGGCTTATGTCTTGTTTTTATAAGAAACAAAAATATGTGTCCACTACAATTGCAAAAACTGAATACATTGTAGCTGACAATTGTTGTTCACAAATATTGTGGATTCAAAACAACCTCCTGGATTATGGTTACAATCTAAATAATTCAACTACGTTTTATGATAGCACCAGTGCAATTTCCATCAAACAAAATCCAGTGCATTATAGTAGTACCAAGCATATAGAAATTATGCATCATTAATTAGAGATTATGTGGACAAAAAGAAAATTAACCTTGTCTTTATCTCTACTGATTTATAAAGAGCAGACAACTTCACCAAACCATTGGATGAGAAGAAACATCTGTTCTTCTTAAATTAGTTAGGTATGATTAATGGGGAAGGCTTAATTTGATTTCTGTCCAAGGTCGAATAATTTGTCACATTTCGTCGAACGGAGATCGACAATCTGTGAACTCTTCTTGAGAGTTTTCGTCGACCTGAGATCGACTAAATCACTATGTGAAGTCTTTTTCGTCGAATGAAGATCGACGATCTTGCTTTAGAAAATATTTTCATCGACCTGAGAATGATGAACTATTTTCCCCTCTTCAAACTGAGATCGACGATATCATTTCTCCATGAAATTTTTTTCATCGACCTTAGTTCGAAGATCTTATCTTTTCGCAGGACAGAGTTTGCCACTTCATATTTTGAAAACTTTATATCTAGGTTTTCATCGAACTCAATCCCGCGCTTTCCAGTTCTCTTACACTTGATCTCTCTCTAATTTTTGCAGGAAAACAATGGCGAGTTTGGCGACTACTCTCTCCAGCATAAAATATGACACGAGATTCGATAATGACTTAGATTCCTTCAGCCATTCTGATCAGGTCTTCATGGATATTTTGAAACTCTTTGAAGATCAGTAACTTAAGAAACTGATGACTACAAGGATCAAACTGCCAGCAACAGAGATACGAGAATGGGCGTATACCTCAACTTCCCTAGATGTAACAACCATGATTGGTACCATCGCAGGTCAACAGGTTTCTCTAACACCTATTATAATTTCTAAATTTTTTTAATTTGTTACTGGAGAAGACGATATAGAACTATATAGTTCTGAGTATGATGATATGTTGATTAAAATGGGTCACTCTGATGGAAACCCTAACAAGTTGCTGAAGAAAAATTTATCTGTAGAATATAAATTTCTGGCTGATGTTATTGGGAAAGTTATACTAGGAAAGCACACTGCCCATGATTATATTACCAGGCACCAATTCTTGGTGATGTGTGCCTTGGTTAGTAAGAAATCAGTAAATTGGGGTTCGTTGTTATTTGAGTTGATCAAGAAGAAAAATTCCAAGAAGGAAGTTTGTTTTGGGAGGATTTTGGGAATCTTCCTCTAGGCCAAGGCTACTGAACTATTGGTCTCTCAGACCATGTTCATCAATGCCTCTAAGAGGCTAACTTCTGCCTTATTTGGTAGATGGGAGAGGACCATCCCTAAGCCATCTAGGGCTTCCTCCTCTTCTAGAGCTTTAGAGAACACCAGGGAAATAACAGCCTCTCCCCCACCTGAAGTAGAAGTTCCTGCACCTCCTCCATCTCCACCTCATTCACTATTTCCTTCATCAACTCCCCTCCAACATCTATCCACTTCCTCTCAAATCCCTCATGCCTCACCATCACAACCTCAGTCTCCACCTCCTCAATCTCCTTTACCACTTCACCTTGATGACATACCACAACACACTATTCTGTCCTTCCCAAATTTTAATCTTTTACCATCACCATCTCAACCTCACTCTCCTCAATAATAATTATCTCCACCTCAGGATGAAATTATGACTGATTTCATTCCTCTTCCTCCTTTCATTCCATCTACCTCCTCCATCCATCCATCTGTATCTACTCAGACACCACCTGAGTTTATGCAATAGGATTTTCCCTACATTTCCAACATCTTGGAGCTTATCACTCCAATCATAAGACAACTCATAGCAGAGGAAATTGCACCTCTTGCTGCCTCCCTATACTCTCTTGCTGCTCATCTTGCTCCTTCTTCATCTGTCCCTTCTTATTCTAGGGGCCTGGGTTCAGTACCTTATGAATCCAGGAAGGGGGAGATGTTCCATGAAGAAGCTCCAGCTCTAGTAGTAGCAGTAGTTTCTCCAACAGCAGCATCAGTTTCTATAACATCAGTTGATTCTAAAATGGTTTATACAGATGCAGAGGCAGTACTAGAAATAATCACTGATGGTGATTTAATCATAAATCCCACAGTTGATTTAGCTTCTTTGCTACATTCTTTTGATACAGTATATAGAAATTCTTTACCAGTACTTCAGCAAGATCATTCTAAAGCTATTGTTTGTTTTACATCTCCAATAAGTTCTGAAGTTGTGGAACAACTAAAGGCATGTTTTGCAGTTCCTATGATTATAGAGCCCTCAGCGGTTACAGAGATTGTTGAGCCAGTTTCTACTCTTGAATCCATTGAGCCTTCAACTGACTCTCCTGTTGTGACTATTTGGGATGAAATTCCTATGCCAGACTTGGATGAGATTCTGTTTGCAGACATGGATGATTCTCAAGAAAATTCAGCAGATACAGTTCCAGCAGCTGCCATTCCAATCCCCAATTTATCTTCTGAGCCTCAGGCTAAGAAGTATATTTCTGATGAACAACTAAAAGAGATTGATGATCTATATGCTCATCATGCTGAAACATCTTATGATGATGAGGATGATGATTTAGATGATCTCAGTTCCAAGAACAGGAAATCTAAGAAGAGAAAGGCTCCTCCCAAGGCTATTCCTAAGCCATATACCTCAGCTGGCACTCCATACTACATTCTGAATAACATTCCTCTCACTCCAAAATTTTCTTACTGGATGAGATTCTCTTAGAATGAGTTAAAGGAAAGGAAGAAAAAGAAAAGAAACAGTTCTCCACTAAGGCAGACCTAGAGAGGACCTCCTCCTGCTGCTGTTGCTGCAGGTGCCTCATGAAATGTTTCTCAGTCCAAAAGGCCAGCTTCCTACCAGTCCTCCAGACCAGCTAGGAAGTACAACCAGTGCAAACCTCGAAGGTCATATTATCAAAGCCAACATCAACAGAGATCTATTCCAAATAACTTTCAACATCAATCAATTCAGTACATAATTCCTTCACAGAAAACTTCTCAGAGTGCTGAACAAATTTATTATCCAGAGAGATCTCCTTCTCCCTCATATGAAATTGAGCTGGATCCTATTTACAGGATGGCTAGACTCAAGGAGACTATTGGTCTATCTCAAATCAATAAAGCTAGAGAAGAAGGAGAAGATATATCTAAATATACAACAATGTCTTCTTACAGACAGGAAGAGCTCAACAGGTTTCAAGTAAACAGAAACTTATTTGATCCTAATGGATACATGCAGATCCATCCAAAAGCTGTAGTTCCCGGAGCTGCATCTGTGAAAATTCTTGGGGCTCAAGACATGAAAATGACTTAAAGGGAAGCTGAAGATCCAACCAGGATAATTGCTTTTGCTAAATAATCTTCTGCTCCTCCCTCTGATGGTTCTTAAACTTTTTCTATTTTGTTATTTACCTGTGAATTATATGTGTAATGAACTTAGCTATACCATATCTGCTGAATAGTTTAAATTCTGTCAGATATTTATATTTTTTTGTGTTTTCATGCTTTCTTTATTTGGTTTAGTGACCTCACCCAAATAGGGTGAGATTATTGGAACCCCTGTTTGGATTTGGGGTAGGTTCACTATTAGGTTTGTTTACCCAACATGTATATCCTAGGGTCATCTATTAGTTCTAAGGTTAAGGTTAGTCTAATTAGGTTAAACTACTTTTATCTAGCCTTCAGAAGATTTCATAGACTTGAACTTAGAAGAAATACAGTTTTAAAGAGTTTAGAAAATTAGTTCGACGTTCTTCGATTTCAGCTTGACGAACTCAGAGTTTCAACTCTGAGCTGAGCTCGACAAAATTCGAGCTCAGGTCAACGATCCTTCTTCATCTACTCAGATTCTCTGGTCAACGAAAGTCTATCTCAACTCGATGAACTTGGAACTCAGTATTGACAATTATTTTCAAGAACTATGATCTTTGAGCTCAACTCGACGAAGAAGATTTCTCAGCTCAACGAACTTAGAGTTCAGGTTGACGAAATCTGTCCTGAGTTTGACAAATTCCTTTTCAAAATAAGTTTGTCATATTTTATATCAGCATGACTTGAAATTATATTATTCTAAGGCAGTAATTCTCTAATAAATAATGCTCATATTCTCAAGAATATAGCCGTTTTATGGTAGTAATAATTATGGCTTTCACAGAGTTAATTACTTGGCTTATTTACTGGGACAGTTGAGGAAACATATTAAAGACAAATTCCAGGCGTTCAACTCCCAGGATTTCAGTAGTAAATCAATGATATTATTCAAAATTCAAAGGCTAAAATCTACTCGGAATATAAAAGACTTTTTTCTCTTCAGACAAAAGAAAAAAACTACTGATACACGACACAGAGAAGAGACTTTTGCTATTGTGCATACATGAAATTGAAGAAGAATAGCTTACACACATCTTCAGTCTTCTTCAGTTTCTGCTTCAGGACTTTTCAAGTGACAACAATCAATATCTATCTAAAAGATCCTGAAGATCAAAAATCCAAGTTGAAGGCCTATACCCTGTGCAAAGCTTCCAGCTTCCTGAAAAAATCTTCATCTCAGGGGAAGCTTTGACATCACAACAATCCACTAGTTTTCTCAGTGTTATTGAGAAAGAGAAGACAACATAATTTTTCTTTACCTCACTGTATAAAGGGTTTTTTTAACTCCCTTCAAAAGTTACTTTTGGTTGTTAAGTCTCCTTATCAAAAGACTTGGGTTGGTTTTTGGGCACCTGATCAAAAGCTCAAAGGGTTGTGAGATCTCCCTTGAAATTGATCTTATGGTGATAGGGAACCTGAGCAAAAACCTGTGGTGTCATGGCACCTGAACAAAAACCTGTTAGTGGATTCCTACCAGGGTTGTAAAAGAGTGGATGCACCCAGTTTTGGGGAACCTCTATAATTTCGGTGTCGTCTAGCTGTTCTATTTCTTGTTTTGCTGTGCTGTGATAATTTTGTTTTTACTTCTCTTTATATACATTACTATCACTTATTTTAATTCCGCAATAAAAACTAATCAAAGTTTATAAAACACTATATTCACCCCCCTCTAGAGTTAAGACAGATCTATCCCCTCTCTTTCAGTGAGCGTGAGGTATTCCTTCGGATAGATATGGATTATCCCCGTATTTTTGCATATAGAGTTCAGAATCAAAGTACGGACATATGCATGGTGTGTGAATTCCATCCGGATGGGTTGGTCTGGGTTGGTGATGTTTTCATTATGCATGTATTGCCGGAGAAGACTCTGTGCAGTTTGTTTTTCGGGTTTTTGAATGGTAGATTGCAATAGGGAGCCTTGGGGACTAACCCCAAGGAGCACCCAAAAAACTTGGCAGAAATGCATTTTAGCCAGGTATTGCGTGACATTAATGATACCGCTGGTGGTAGCACTGTACGAGAGCTATTGTGAGGCCTGTCTCATAGAGACTTGGGGCCAGTATGTGGGGCTGAGAGCTCTAGGAGCCCAGCTTGGTGGCCATAGAGACAACCTTATGTCTAACCGGGTTATGAATTATTGTATGATCGATACATCGGGAACCGGGGAGGCTGAACCGCGCCGATGGCTTAAATTGACATGATGATGTGAGCAACGGGTTGAGCTAAATCGTACCCGCTCTATGTGGTTCAGTTAAAGAGACCTAATGTACGTGGCACTTACTGGGGGCATAAAGGGTGAGTCTTAGGCTTCGGCCAGAAAGACTTAAATGCTCACGATGGATATCATCCTGGGGGTTCTGGTGAAGCCTTGGAATTTACCAGATTCACCGAGAATGTTCCCTGAGAGCACGGGTTGTATGGTCGTGCGTGCCTACACTTATGGTGAAGTGTGCTTAAATTATACTATCAATATCATGATTGGTTATACTAATGAAATACAGGGAAGGAGCACCGCTGCCCCGAGTAAGGGGTGGGGTCGTTATAATTTCGTCATCTTTAGCTGACCATTGCCTTGTTTTACCACCATTCAGTGGATTGTTCTTATGCAGGAACAGGTGAGCCTAGTGGCAAGTAGCAGACTAAATCCCTTGATGTTATGCTGGCCTTTGCAAGGCCAAAGCGAAGTGTTTTATTTTCTATGTTCATGTGTGGCCGGCCTGCATGCCAAAGTATGTAAAACACTTATTGTCTAAGTAAACGGTTGTAAGGCCATAAGGTCGAGACTTTTGTGTATGTTCTTCCATTCCTACTGTGGCTGTAGTGGACATTCATATTATGTTTATGGGTTCTTATAACTATTTTTAAAGTTTCTGCTAGAATGCTCTGAGTTAGGACTCGAACTCCTATGGTAGTATTTTGGTATTAATACGTAACTCCGCTGACTATCCATGGAATATGGCATGGGGCCCAGCCGGACCTTTTGTTATATTCCATGTGACTGATGGGGGTGTTATAATTTGGTATCAAAGGAAGGTGTTGGTCTTACTTTGGATAATTCGTGGACAAATTCTTTCTAAGGGGTGGTGAGCACTGCCATGTGCGTCATCGTTATAACATGAAAAGAACCCATGAATGTCCACTTAGGAATGAAAATACACTTGTTTGAGGAACCTGAATGTTCCAATGATTGCGTTTATGCAATCTGTTTATTGCTTAGTTATGCATTCTTACAAATATAGGTGACCAGGAGTAGTGGTGCAGGACAGTCAGAATGTCCACACTCTGCGGTAAGCAGTGCACCTAATGATGTGCCTGCAACCCCTCCTTCAGCTGAGATGATAAGACTGGTGGCTGAGGCAGTGTTTGTAATGTTAAACGACCAGCTAGGGAGGCAAGCACAACCTCCTGCCCCTGTTATGGAGCAGGTGTCGCTTCGTGCGGTAGAGCCTGAAGTGGTAGAAAGAGTGGATGTAGAACCTTTGGCACCAAGGGGAGCGACAGAAAGGCAGCTTAGACATGTGATGAGCTTCAATCCTCCAGTATTTTTTGGGGACTAGAACCCCAACCCAGGCCGAAGATTTTCTCTCTCGGGTTAAGAGAGTCTTGACGGTAACTAAAACGGAGGAATGACGGAAGACCAGCATAGCCACTTTCCTGTTAGATGGTGAGGCAAGACTGTGGTGGGAAGATTTAGAGCTGCATCACTTGGTTGGGAGATAACTCACCGACGTCTCGATAGAGGATTTCTTGAGTTTATTCTTGGTTAGATACCTCCCCTCTTCTCAGAGGATTGAAATGGAAAATCAGTTCAATAGACTGTCGCAGGGAGTTAGCAGCGTGGATGAGTATCTCCATGAGTTCACAAGGTTAGGTCATTATGATGGCTCTACGTTTGCTGACGAGGAGCGTAAGACCAACCGGTTCTACAAGGGTCTGCATAATGACCTAAGGCTACTGCCCTCTGGCCAATGTGATAACTCTAATTATTTCTATATTTTTATTCACTATTTTATATTAATAATAAATATTTTATATCAATTTTATAAAATTAAGTTTATAACTAACAAGTTTCTACATTTTATATTTATATATTCTAATAAATTGATTTTTAATCTTGCAGGGCTGATATATATATTTTTTGGAACAAAACTGGATTTTCTCATTTTCAGCTTAGACACGCCCTGTGACACGCCCTACCTGGGCGTGACACAGGGGCGTGACACGTGATAACCAAGCCTGCAGCTAGAGCCCGTCGACCGCGCCAAAAGATCGTCGACCGACATTGACACGCCCGTGTCGGATGAAGACACGCCCGTGTAGCCCTTACACGGGGCGTGACGACCCGTGGAAGAATTGTTGACCGATGCCACGTCGGATTAAAATGACACGCCTGGGTCACGGGCGTGACCCAGGGCGTGTCGAGGAAGTTTCCAAGCATTAACGCGCCGTTCCAGCCGTTGCCGCCAGATTTCCGTTCCAGCGAGACACACCCCTAGTCACGGGCGTGACTAGGGGGCGTGACACCTCCTTGAAGACCAGTTTACTCCCGCCGTTTTCAGCTTCCCGCCGTTTCCAGAAACAGCCCTGACACGCCCTAGGTCACGGGCGTGACCTAGGGGCGTGACCCGCCAGTTAACCAATTTTGGCGGTTTCTCTTCCAACGTTCCCGGGCTTTCAAGACGACGGTTCCGAGCCTGACATGCCCTAGGTCACGGGCGTGACCTAGGGGCGTGACCAAACAGAAATTTTTCTATAAATTCCAGACAGCTTCAGATGCTGAGGAGTCGAATTTTGGGAGTTGGAGTCTTGTAATTTTCTGTTTCTTTTGCTGTATTTTCTCATTTCTAAGTTAGATTTACCTTTGTTGTAACTTTAATTTTAGTTATTTCCATTTCAATCATGTCTTTTCCTACTTCATTTTGTATTTTCCCAATCATGATGAGTAGCTAATCTTCTTTTAGCACTTGATCACGATGAACCTTAGAATAAAATAGATCTTTCACCTTCTTATTAAATGTCTTGTTCTTAATTGTTCTCGCTACGATTTATCTTTGATTTTCATTTCATCGAATTCATATTACGCGGATATGATCTTCGATTTAAGATCCGTATCCTAAATGACCGAGAGGTTGCGGATACGAGGAGATCACTCAAAGATAAAAGGAGTTGAACGCACTCCTCGAGAGAGGACGACGTAAATCTTCCGGATTGGAGTCAAATCCAATAGTGGGGTTCACCGCATAAAGCAAGCTTAGGGGTTTTGACTGGCCGAGAGGTCTTAATCGATCAACCTAAGGTTAGTTAGAAGCATGAGCTCGAGAGAGACGCTTCTATATTTTAGGAACCTCCACGGTCGAGTGAGTATAATTAAGAACTCGCATTTCATTATTTTCCAAGAAGATTTATTTTAGTTTAAGGGAATTCTAGATCAAGTGCTAGCTTTCTCATATTTGAATTTCTCTTTAGCTTCAGTCGTAGTTTTATTATCTAGTATAATCAAACCAACTTTTTCGTTGATAAAATAATAGCTCTTCCTTGTGAGTACAAGTACTCAACAGGCCCCGAATCGCAATACGACACTTCCTATACTGCATTTCGATAGGTACGCTTGCCTATTCGAGATTCTTGTTTGGTTGTAATTTAACTTCTAGAAAATCATCATCAAGTTTTTGGCGCCGTTGCCGGGGACTTTTATTTGTTGATATTTTGAAAGCAAGGATCTATTAGTTTTATCATTTTTCTTTTTTTTTTATTTCAAAAAAAAAAAAAAAAACTTTTTCTTTCAAAAAGTTTTATCTTTAAATTTTTATATTTAAAATTTCTTGCGAAAGGGCCGTGTCGGGTTTTCATCCTGCAATACCGCCTAGTACCTTGCGAACCCGTCACTGGGTAGCCCTTGGGAAGTCCGGGAAATTTTATCTTATAAATTTTTAAACCTTAAAACTTTTATCTTATGTTTTGTTCTTGTGTATGACCCGAGAGAATCCGTCACCTCTTTTTGATTTGGATCCAGAAATCGAGCGAACCCTTCGGCACCGCTTACGATTTCGAGTTCCGAATTTTCAAGATACGGAATCCTTAGGAGACACTCCTAATCCGTCTTTAATTCTCTCTCCGTCACCCTCTTCTTCTCCTCCTTCTTCATTAAGTTCTTCTTCTCATTCTCCTAGATCTCTTTCTTCTTCTTCTTCCAATATGGGTGAGCCAAATGCGGTCGAACAACGAACTATGTCCTATTATGCCCGTCCAAACTTGGACGAGGCTCAATCTAGTATTGTTCGTGTTGGGTACATTGGAAAATGTGTACCTGATTTGAAGAAGCCCAACCTAGCTCAATGATATACATCAAGGTGTATTTGATGTTGTTTTAAGTTGACATGTGCAGGTGAAGAATTGATAAAGTATGCAGAAAAAAATTCTAAGTCCAAGTGTCGACACAAAGGAAGCAGTGTCGACACATAGAAGAAAATAGTCGACACAACACTGGGAAGCAGTGTCGACACATAGCAGTTAGTCTACAACTACACTGGGAGAAAGTGTCGACACAGAAGAAGTAAGTCGACACATCACTGGGAATTTGTGTCGACACAGAAGAAAAGAGTCGACACAACTCTGGGAGAATGTGTCGACACAGAAGAGTATAGTCGATCTCAGAATTGTCGACTTCAGATGTATGTGTCGACACAGAAGAAAATAGTCGACCTCAAGTTTGTCGACACCAGCAGAATGTGTCGACACATTGTGATTAAGTCGACACTTACTAAGTTATGATTCTACAACAACTGTGTCGACACACAGGATGTTGGAACACCCTATTACTATTTGGACCAGGATGACTATATTTCTATAGGGATTGTGTGCTGTGACCTCCATGTTGTTATAAAGGTCACATAGGCTAGTTAGAGTCGATCTCAGCTCGACGCAGAGTCGACCTCTGCTCGACGCAGAGTCGACTTCAGCTCGACGCAGAGTCGATCTCAGCTCGACGCAGAGTCGACCTCTGCTCGATGCAGAGTCGACCTCAGCTCGACGCAGAGTCGACCTCAGCTCGACGTGGAGTCGACCTCAGCTCGACGTTCCGTCGAACCCAGTTCTGCTTACAGAAAACACTCTCTGGCCGACGTGTGTCGTGCTCAGATCGACGTTTTATTGTGAGCTCGACGCTTTTCAGACCGCCGTCAGTTTTGGATAGGAATTCAAATTTCTTCTGACAGACAATTAATGCTGAAGATTTATTGGCCGTTACAGCATATCTGGTGCATGGCTCAAGGAATTTTCTAAGGAATGTCTGCCTGTCATTTCCTTTGAGGCATGGACAGTTAAGAAAAGCAATTAATGCTGTCCTCCAACGGCTATCAAAGTAAAGGAAGAAGAAGACTCAAGTATATAATTCATTTTCTTTTAATTCTACAAGCAGACACAGAGAATATACAGAACAGAAAAAGAGAACAACAATACAAGACTTCAGATCTCTTTTCTCTCTGTGACATTGTGTTGAAAGGCTAACTCACAGAAAATCTGATTGCTTCAGACACCTCCATCCAACTCTCTTGGATCATCCTTTGCTGGAGCAAATCAGATCTTTGAAGACCTGTCACCCTTGTGCAGAGCTCTCCTTCCTGAACCTCTTTTTGATCTCAGGGGGAGCTTTGACAACAACTTCAGATCCACTTCTACTTCTCTTTGCTTGTTGAATAGAGAAGACAATATCATCTCTTTTTCTTTTTCTTTCTGTACAGGGTTTTAACTCCCTTCAAAAGTTACTTTTGGTTTTGCTGAAACCTGGTCAAAATCAGCTCTGTTGGTTTGTGAGAACCTGATCAAAAACTCTCTGGTGCTCAAGACACCTGATCAACTCATCTTGAAGTGGATTCCTATCAAGGGTGATAGAAGAGTGGATGTACCCAGATTTGGGGAACCACTATAGCTCCTTGTGTTGTCTGGATTGCTTGTCTTTTTTTGTTTTGCTTTGTGCTGTGAATTTCCGTTTTACTCTGATTATTTGCTATAGCACTATACACTAAGTAAATACAAATTTTCTCTACACACAAGTTTTTATTTGGAAAATTATTTTAAATAACTCTATTCACCCCCCTCTAGAGTTAGGAGTGATCTTATCCTGCACTTTCAATTGGTATCAGAGCCAGGTTGATCATTCATACAGGCTAACACCTGGATCAAAAGATCCCTGATAAGATCATTTCCCTCAAAGGGTTAGTTTCTTTAGTTTTACTTATCTTTGAAACTCATGGCACAAAACAAGGACTTTGCTAGCACCAGACCTCCTATGTGCAATCTCTCTAAGTTTGCACTATGGAAGGCAAGGATTAGACTTTACATGAACTCTTTTGATGAAGACATTTTTAATTCTATGTTGACAGATTGTCCAAGACCTCCCACAGGAACAAGTACATCAGCTGTTCCTCCTCCTTCAGGAACTGATGCTGACATAAAGAAGTGGAAGGCAGCAGATGCTAAAGCCATGAACATCTTGGCTCAAACCATGTCAGATGACATTTTCCAGAAAGTAGCTGATTGCAATACTGCTAAAGAGATCTGGGAAAAGCTGTCAGAAATTGTATCAGGTTCTGCAGATGAAAGAAAGGATAGGAGATCCTACCTGATCACCCAGTATGAAAATTTCAAGAAGGCAGAGTCTGAATCAGTTGCTGACATGTACAACAGACTGAGTCTGATCATAAGTGAGCTTAGATCACTAGAGAAGGACATATCTCTCACTGAGATAAATGACAAAATACTGACTTGTTTCCCTAGCTCTTGGGACTCAAGAATATGGTCAATTAAAGATGGAAGAAATGTCTGTGAGTTATCCACAGAAGCTCTTCTAGGGAAGCTCAAGAGCTATGAGCAATTTATTAAGAAGAGAGAAGAAGAGCAGAAGACATCCACACCAACAGAGAAGGCTGAGAAAACTATTGCCTTCAAAGCACAGGAAGAAGAACCTAAAGAGAAAGTGTTGGGAAATGAAGAGCTTATGAGCCTACTGGTCAAAAGGTTCAATAAGCTAAACAAAAGGAACTTTAGAAGATGGTCATCCAAAGACAAAGACAAGCCAAGGTATGACAGATCTAATAATAAAGATGTTATCTGTTTTGGCTGCAGGAAACCAGGACACATTGTCCCAAACTGTCCAGAAAATCAAGACAAGGACAGAAGGGACAAGAAGGAAAGAAAGGATAAAAGGAAGGATAAGGAGTCAAGGAAATACCATGACAAGCCTTCCTCCAGCAACAGCAAGCACACCAGAAAAGGATTTGTGGCTGAATCCTGGAGTGACTCTGATGAGTCTGATTCATCATCCAGCTCTAGTGATGATGAGGATGATGCAGAAGAAAAAGGATTCTGCATGATGGCCATCAGTGCATCTCAAAAGAACACTGATTCAGAGCCTGATGCTGACTATCCATCTGATCAGGAACTTACTGAGGATCAGGTAATAGACTTATTTGACTTTACTTCTGATGATTTCAAATCTGAGTTTAAATCTATGTGCATTGAATTGATTGAGTCTCAAAAGCTGATTAAAACTCTAAATGAACAATTAATTGAATGCAAATCCATTAACTCAGATAATCTTAGACTCTTAGAAGAGTTGAAGCAGTGTGGGGAGGAGATAGCTTCACTGAAAAGTGAGCTATCTAAGGCCAAACAATTTGAAGAAACCCTTAATGGGAGAAGTATCAAATTGATGGACATCACAAGTACAGTGAACTCAAGATTGAATGGTTCACTGGGCTTGGGTGCTTCATCCAGCCAACCCATAATGCTGACAACTCCAATCAAATTTACCAGTGAGAAAGGTAAAGGAGTCTTGATAGTGGCTAGGAAGAATGCTGACTTAACCCAGGAAACTGGACAAGAAGCGTCGAACGAAGCTCGACGGACGTCGACCAGAGCTCGACGTAATCGCAAGAAAACGTCGAACTCAGGTCGACGCCTTCTACCCTCTGAACAAAGCAAGACCTTGCCGTCGAACGGAGCTCGACGCACTCACTTGAGTCCGTCGACCGAAGCTCGACGTGCGTCGAGCCGAGTTCAGAGCAAAACCCAGTTCTCAAGGGTTAATTCAAATTTCAATTCTAGCTCCACATCTCATTACTTTAACCCTTATGCTGAATGGATCATACCTCCTAGGAGATATCATCCTGCAGGCTATAAGAGTCAACCTGAGATGTCCTTCATTTCAGAATTTAAGGGATATCAACCTAGGCCCAAGGTTAATTGGGTCAAAAACAAATAAGCTGTTTTTGTGCAGGTGAAGACCTATCCAGCATCAAACCATCAATGGTATCTGGATAGTGGGTGCTCAAAGCACATGACAGGGGACAAGGACAACTTCACTTCCTTCAAAGCCAAGCTTGGACCCAAAGTAATTTTTGGAGACTCAAGCTTTGGAACTACAAAAGGATATGGTGCAGTCAAAATTGGCCCAGTCACATTCAAGAAGGTGGCATATGTTGAAGGACTCAAGCACAACTTGATAAGTATCAGTCAATTGTGTGATGAAGGATATCAAGTAACCTTCAACAAAGCCATATGCAAAGTCAAGTCTGTGGACAACACAACTGTGTTGACAGGTAACAGAAGAGGTAACATTTACTTAGTGGATTTTCATTCACCTGTAGTAGATATTTGCCTGTTTAACTCCATTTCAAAACCAAACATCTTGTGGCATAAAAGACTAGGACATGTGAACCTTAAAACCATTGCTAAGTTATCCCAAGACAACCTTGTTAGAGGACTACCTTCTGGTCCCTACAAGAAGGAAGGACTTTGCAAGGCCTGTCAGTTAGGCAAGCAAACTAAAAACAGTTTCAAGTCACTTAATAAGAGTGACTCACCTAGAATCTTGTACTTACTGCACATGGACCTTTTTGGACCAATTAATGTACAAAGCCTAGGAGGGAAATCTTATGCTTTAGTAATTGTAGATGACTTCTCAAGATTCACTTGGGTGTTCTTTCTGAGGAAGAAGTCTGATAACTTCAAGATTTTGACAGATTTTCTCAAAGGCATACAGATTGAGTTCAATACTCACATTGCCCTGATCAGAAGTGATCATGGGACAGAGTTTGATTCTCTTCTTATGCTAGAGTTCTGCCAGAATGAAGGTATCAGGCATACTTTCTCAGCTCCCAGAACTCCTCAACAAAATGGGGTAGTTGAAAGGAAAAACAGAACCCTTATTGAATCTGCCACAACATTGTTGACAGATGCTCACCTTCCTCTAACCTTTTGGGCAGAGGCTGTGAACACCTCCAACTATGTTCTGAATAGAAGCCTGATACATAAGCTAAAGGGTAAGACTCCCTATGAGTTACTCAAAGGGAAGAAACCTAAAGTAAACTACTTCAAAATTTTTGGTTGCATTTGTTTCATTCACAATAATGACAAGAAATACCTAGCTAAATTTGAAGCCAAAGCTGATGAAGGAGTGTTTCTGGGGTACTCCTTGACTAGCAAGGCTTATAGGGTTTTTAACAAGTGCACAAATAAAATTGAAGAATCCATGCATGTTACATTTGATGAAACTAACATGTTTTATAAGGAGAAGGAGACTTCTACCATAAGCAGTTTGCAGGAACATTCAATTTCAGAAAATCTGAAACAGCTCACCATCACAGACAAAGGGTCATCACCTTCACCAATTCAACAAGTCACTGAACTTAGTGACAATGAAGAGGAATTTCAAGTTCTGGAAAGTTCAAAGGGCCAACAGAGTGAAGAACCAGTTGTTGTTCCACAAGAGGAAACAACAACACAGGTTGGTGCATCATCAACACCCCTTGTTGATCTAGCAACAACAAGAGATCACCCAATCTCACAAGTAATTGGAGATATCTCAGTGGGTGTGCAAACAAGGAATCAAGTCAATCAAAATATCATGCACACCTGCTTTCTTTCTCAAATTGAGCCTCAAACCATACAAGATGCAGAGCAAGATCCAAACTGGATCATTGCAATGCAAGAAGAGTTGAATCAATTTGAGAGGAATAAAGTTTGGGAATTAGTACCAAGACCAAGGAACCAGCAAATTGTTGGAACAAAATGGGTATTCAGGAACAAATTGGATGATCAAGGAATAATTGTGAGAAACAAGGCAAGACTTGTTGCACAAGGATATTGCCAAGAAGAAGGAATTGATTATGACCAAACCTTTGCACCAGTTGCAAGGTTGGAGGCCATAAGAATCTTCCTTGCATATGCAGCTCACAAGAGATTCAAGGTATATCAGATGGATGTCAAGAGTGCATTCCTCAATGGAGACATCAAGGAAGAAGTCTATGTAAAGCAACCTCCAGGTTTTATCTCTCCTACTTTTCCTGATCATGTATTCAAACTGCATAAAGCTTTATATGGTCTCAAGCAAGCTCCTAGAGCATGGTATGAGACCTTAGCTTGTTTTCTGTTGGAAAATGATTTTAAAAGGGGTAGAGTAGACCAAACTCTTTTTATTAGAACCCATAGGTCCCACACCCTACTAGTACAAGTTTATGTAGACGACATCATATTTGGGTCTACTGATTCAAACTTATGCAAAAAGTTCTCACAACTTATGCACTCAAAGTTTGAAATGAGTAGCATGGGTGAGCTTGCTTTCTTTCTTGGATTGCAAGTTAAACAACATGTGGATGGCATTTTCATTTCTCAGACCAAGTATGCAAGAGAACTGGTTAAGAAATTTGGAATGTCTGAAGCATCCTCCATGAAAACACCTATGCCTACAAATGCTGTTTTAGATGCTGATGAATCTGGAAAACCAGTTGATCAGACAAGCTATAGAGCAATCATTGGCTCATTACTTTATCTAACAGCTACTAGACCAGATATAATGTTTGCTACATGCATTTGTGCTAGATTCCAAGTAAGCCCTAGAGAGTCCCACCTCACATTAGTTAAGAGGATTCTTAGGTATGTAAAAAGTTGTCCTAATCTAGGTCTCTGGTATCCACATGACTCAGGATTTGATCTAACTGGATTTTCAGATTCTGATTATGCTGGATGTAGAGTAGACAGGAAAAGCACCAGTGGAACTTGTCAATTCCTTGGTGATAGACTTGTCTCCTGGTTCTGTAAGAAACAAACCTCTGTGTCCACATCAACTGCTGAAGCTGAATATATGGCTGCAGGCAGTTGTTGCTCACAGATTTTGTGGATTCAAAACCAGCTCCTAGACTATGGCTACAACTTAGAGATGTCTAAAATCTTTTGTGATAATACCAGTGCAATATCAATTGCACAAAATCCAGTTCTCCATAGTAGGACTAAGCACATAGAAATCAGACATCACTTCTTAAGGGATAATGTAGAAAAGAAGAAAATTGCACTAGAATACATTTCCACTGAATTACAGAGAGGAGATATTTTCACCAAACGCTTGGATGAAAAGAAGCACTTCTTTTTCCTCAATCAGTTGGGAATGCTAGATGGAGACAGCTTAAAATAAAACTCCAAGATTTTGAAACCCATAATTAACAGGAATAGGAAAAATTTCATTCTAAAATTTCCTGTCTGAGTGGTTGTTCTGAGCTCTGAACTAAGCTCGACGCTGTGTCGAACGGAGATCGACGGTCCGTCGCCCTCAAAAGCGTCGAACGTCGAACTCAGCTTCTAGCGTCGAACTGAGTTCACAGCTCCCTGGCTTCTTGAGTTTCTCTCTCCCCGGTCGACGTCTTCATTCAACGTCGACCTGAGCTCGACGTATAGCTTCAGCCAAAGCGTCGAACGTCGACCTAAGCCGGACGCTGTTGAGTCGTTTCAGTTCTCCTAGAGCCCTTGAGCGTCGAACTGAGCTCGACGTTCTTTCCTTTTCTGCGTCGAACCCTAAGTATAAAACCTTTTTTTCTCCGTCGTTCGCAGTTGCGCATTCATATTCCTCTGCTCAAGCTTTCTCCCTCCAAATACTATACTTTTGATCTTGGAAGGTATTCTTTCTTTTGCAGGACAATGGCAATCACAGCAGGAGCTCTGGCGGCAATGAAGTTCGACTCTGGTTTCGACATTGACTTTGATTCTTTTGATGGATCTCCACAACACCTTCTGGATATACTGAATCTTTTCAAGGAGCAGCAACTAGTCCACTTTATGTCTACCAGGATACCCCTTCCAGAATCAGAAATTAAAGAATGGTGTCTTACAGCAATCGTTTCAGATAACAACTCTTTGACTGGGAAGATTTCAGGAAATGAGGTAGCCATCTCACCTCAAGTCATTACAGATGCTTTCAACTTTGCTGCTGGAGATGATGACATAGAACTATCAGTGGAAGAGTATACTATGATGCTGGACAGGATGGGGCATACTGCTGGTAACCCCTCTAAACTTCTTAAAATTAACCTAGCAATTGAGTATAGGTTATTAGCAGATATAACTGGAAAAGTGATCTGTGCAAAGAGGACTGCACATGATGCAATAACAAGGCATCAGTTTTGCCTCATGGCTGCACTAATGGATAAGAAACATCCCAACTGGGGATTAATTGTGTTTGAAATGCTTAAGAAAAAGTTGGATAAAAACTCTGTCCATTTTGGAAGAGTTCTTGGGCTGATTCTCAACCATTGCTGCCCCCAACTGCTTGTGTCCTCAAAGAAGCACATCAATGCTTCCAAGAGGCTCACATGTGCTCTTATTGGCAAATGGGATAGGAGAATTGTGAATCCCTGGGCTGCTGCAGCAATGAAATCTTCTGCAGACACCAGGACTGTCGAGGTCTCTCACCCTCAGTCCACTGGTCCAGAAGTAGGGATCATGCCAGCCCCCTCTCTCACCCTTCCATCCACCTTCATCCCCTCAACCACAATTATCTCATCCACTCAAATTCTCCCCTCCTCCATCTCTACCATTGCCTCCTCCCTTCCACCTCACACTACTTTCCTCCCCATAAACTTGGATTCCACCTCTCATGAGGATCTCTTTTCTTTTGACATGCATGAAGACTCCTTCATGGATGCCTCTACCTCCTCTCATCATGACTTCCTCCATCCCTCTACTTTTTCAGACTTACTCTTCTCCTCCATTCAGGAACCAGTTACACCTCCACTGTCTACACCACCCTCCACCTCCTCTACATTCTCAGTTTCTGCTACTCCCTCTACCTCTACTCAAGTTCCCCTTGAGCAAGTAGCTCTCCTCCCCCTAGCCAATCAAATTTTTGACCTTCTGTCTCCAAGGCTCTCCTCCCTCCTGGATGCCAAGTTGGCTCCTCTCATTCTTTCCTTGAGAAATCTTTCTGCCTCTGTCTCCTCCCTTTCCTCTCTGTTGGCATGCCCTTCTTCTGGGGGCCTAGAGTCAGCTACCACTGATTCTAGGCAGGGGGAGATGTCAGCAGAAGAAGAGCTGCCTCCTTCTTCAGTTCAGATTGCTCAGACTTATTCAGAGACAGTATCAGTTGCTTGTTCAGAGACAGTGTCAGTTGCAGAAGTTCAGATGATTTCTGAGGCTCCTCCTCCAGCTTCTGTTCAGAGCTTCTCCCCTCCAGCCCAGATTCAAGAAGATCTGTCCAGGGCTATTGTCCCTTTTCAGAAGGCCTTGACTTCTGATATAGCAGTGGTAGCAGTGGCTCCTGCTAGTGTTGAAATTGATTTGTTAGCTCCTATTGTGACTTCAGGTGAAGTGATTGAGACACCTGATGCTGCAGAGGCCCATATCTCCCAAGCCCTTCAGGAACCAGCCTCTTCAGCCTCTATGGCTCCTGAGGTTGTGCCCTCTCCTGTAGTGGTTGCTTCCTCCTCAGCAGCTCCAGCTTCCATCAGCTTTCCCATCTCCAAAAGAAAGTATATAGATCCATATGAAGAATCACAAAGTTCTGAAGATGAGTTTGCTACAGATTCTGATGACTCCTCTGCAACTATTGCAAGGAAGAGGAAAGCCAGATCAAAAGCCATGAAAAGAGTACCTCCTGCCAGAGCTACAGATCATGACATTCCCTATTACATCAAATATAATTGTGAAATCACAGAACCTTGGATGCAGTACTCTCAGAATCAGAGAAAAGCTATGAAACAGAAGAGAAAATTTAATGAAGGACCATCTAAACCAGTCCATCAGCCTCCACCTCCACCTCCTCCAGATGCAGGTGCAGGTACTGGTCTATCTTCCTCTTCAGCACCTTCAGCTCTACATGGAAAGACTTATCAAGCCAGAAGACATCAAGGAGGCAGCCAGCAAAGGGGAGGTCAACAAAGAGGAAATTATAGAGGCAGGCAGTCCAGAGGAAGATCAGGCTCTCAACCTTATCAAAGGGGAGGAGCCATTGATCCAACCTCTGGGCCCTATCCTTACAGGCCTAGAGTTGACCTCACCCCAAGATCTTCTCAAGAAACATCCTCTAACAAATTTGAACCTGCAGTACCCTTTGAAGATCCTACCAAAACTCCTGCTTACTGGAAAGCTAGGATGACAGAAATGGCTGCTCTAAATGAAATTAGCAAAGCCAGAGAAAGAGGACTGGACACCTCTCATATCAGTACTATGTCAGAACAAAGAAGAGAGGAATTGGAAAAGTATAGCTCAAAGAAATTTTTTGATTCAGACAGATACATGGAACTCCACCCTGCAGCTGTACCACCCAGTGCTAGAGATCAAAAGTCTTTAGGTGCAGCTGATGACTACAGATCCAAAAAGGAAGCTTCCAATCCAAACAGAGAAATCATCTTCAAAAAGAGTGATCAAGACAAAGCATCAAAGGACAAGTAAAGTAAGGTATTCTAACACTTTCTATATACTGGACTCAGGACATTTGAACAATTCTGCTGCTATATAGTGTTTTATATATGCTGCTTATTATTCTGTCATGTCTGGCTGTATTATATTGTGTTGTATATGCTTTATTTCTTTCTTTGAATCCCTAAAATTCATGTAAATAGTAATCCTAATCCAAATAGGGGGAGATTGTTGGAACACCCTATTACTATTTGGACCAGGATGACTATATTTCTATAGGGATTGTGTGCTGTGACCTCCATGTTGTTATAAAGGTCACATAGGCTAGTTAGAGTCGATCTCAGCTCGACGCAGAGTCGACCTCTGCTCGACGCAGAGTCGACTTCAGCTCGACGCAGAGTCGATCTCAGCTCGACGCAGAGTCGACCTCTGCTCGACGCAGAGTCGACCTCAGCTCGACGCAGAGTCGACCTCAGCTCGACGTGGAGTCGACCTCAGCTCGACGTTCCGTCGAACCCAGTTCTGCTTACAGAAAACACTCTCTGGCCGACGTGTGTCGTGCTCAGATCGACGTTTTATTGTGAGCTCGACGCTTTTCAGACCGCCGTCAGTTTTGGATAGGAATTCAAATTTCTTCTGACAGACAATTAATGCTGAAGATTTATTGGCCGTTACAGCATATCTGGTGCATGGCTCAAGGAATTTTCTAAGGAATGTCTGCCTGTCATTTCCTTTGAGGCATGGACAGTTAAGGAAAGCAATTAATGCTGTCCTCCAACGGCTATCAAAGTAAAGGAAGAAGAAGACTCAAGTATATAATTCATTTTCTTTTAATTCTACAAGCAGACACAGAGAATATACAGAACAGAAAAAGAGAACAACAATACAAGACTTCAGATCTCTTTTCTCTCTGTGACATTGTGTTGAAAAGCTAACTCACAGAAAATCTGATTGCTTCAGACACCTCCATCCAACTCTCTTGGATCATCCTTTACTGGAGCAAATCAGATCTTTGAAGACCTGTCACCCTTGTGCAGAGCTCTCCTTCCTGAACCTCTTTTTGATCTCAGGGGGAGCTTTGACAACAACTTCAGATCCACTTCTGCTTCCCTTTGCTTGTTGAATAGAGAAGACAATATCATCTCTTTTTCTTTTTCTTTCTGTACAGGGTTTTAACTCCCTTCAAAAGTTACTTTTGGTTTTGCTGAAACCTGGTCAAAATCAGCTCTGTTGGTTTGTGAGAACCTGATCAAAAACTCTCTGGTACTCAAGACACCTGATCAACTCATCTTGAAGTGGATTCCTATCAAGGGTGATAGAAGAGTGGATGTACCCAGATTTGGGGAACCACTATAGCTCCTTGTGTTGTCTGGATTGCTTGTCTTTTTGTGTTTTGCTTTGTGCTGTGAATTTCCTTTTTACTCTGATTATTTGCTATAGCACTATACACTAAGTAAATACAAATTTTCTCCACACACAAGTTTTTATTTGGAAAATTATTTTAAATAACTCTATTCACCCCCTCTAGAGTTAGGAGTGATCTTATCCTGCACTTTCACAGGACTTGTGTCGACACACTGAAGAGTCAAGACCAAGATATTTTCAGAAGAAGCTGTGTCGACTCAAAGACAACTTAGTCGACATCACTGAAGACTGTGTCGACACCAAAGTCAATTGTGTCGACACAGATAGACAGATGGTCTCGACACTTTCTGACAGACTGTTTCAACAACTTGTGGTTCAAGGCTAAGGCACAGGACTTGTTTGAAGACTTGACAGCTGTGGGTTACACCGGTTAACTGAAGCTGTCAGACTTGTCAGAAAACGGTTAGAAACCGGATCAGCCGGTTACCATGAAGAATGTCTATAAATAGACAGATTCAGAAGGAGAAAAAAAAAGACACACAACTGATCTTTTGAAATACATTGAATCAAAAAGTGGAGAAGGATTACAATTCTATTCATTTCAAGAAAGTGCTAGTCACTTAAGAAGATCTTCTCCGGGAGATCTAAGAAGACTATCTAAGGATAGATCTAAGAAGAGTTCTAATCAGAATTCAGAAGAATCATTCAAAGTGCTGGATAGAGAGAGATCAAGTCAGAATTTGAAGAAGAAGAATGAAACCACCAGTGGATTCTCAAGAAGCTGTTTGGAATCAACTCAGCTAAGTTCATTTTCAAGAAGCCTTGAAGAAGGCTCAGATACAGTTGATTGCATCAGCTGATCAAGAATTATCTTGGACTTTTCTCTCTTAACTTTGGCAAGACAGTTAAACAATCTTTTCTATATTTCTGTAGGATCTGTTTACACAGATCTGAGTTGTAAGCCTATGATATAAAGGCTGAGTGTAGGAGTGTTGAACTCTGAGTGGTAGGGCTGTTTGCCTGAGTGTAGGAGAAGGATATTCTCTGAGTTGTAAGCCTTGGGGCAAGGCTGAGGTAGGGCAGTTGTGCCTGAGTTATAGGAACCAGTTGGGTTCTGAGTTGTAGGATCTATTGATCTGAGATAAGAGGAAGTTTGGCCGAATCTAGCATACTGCTAGATAGGTGAAGGGGGAAAGTGGATGTACCCAGACCTTGGGGAACCAGTATAAAACATTGTGCAATCAGTGATGTTTTAATTTCTGTGATTGCTGTGCTTATTGTGTTAGCTATTGAATTGAATTCTGCCTATAAGTTTTTATAAGAAAAGCAGAACCTATTCACCCCCCCTCTAGGTGTTTAGGCTGCCTTGAAAGTTAAACTATCAAGTGGTATCAGAGGGAGGTTACTCAAAAAGGACTTAACAGTCTGAGGTAGATCTGAAAGGCAGAACCAAGAATCAAGAAGATGGGTTCTGGAGAGAATCATAAGGAGCTAGGATCTATGAAATTACCCATATGCAAGAAGGAAATCTTTGGGATCTGGAAAGAAAGAGTCAGATTGTTTATGGAAGCATCTGACCCAAGGATTTACATCACAGTACAGGAAGGCCCCTTCATTCCAATGAAGATATCTGTTCTTGATGCAAATATCCAAATACCAAAGACTTATTCAGAAATGACCAAGGATGAAATCATCTTGGCAACCATGGACAAAAGGGCACAGAACATCATTGTCAGTGCCATAGATGATTCAACATTTCAGAATCTGATTCACTGCAAGACCTCCAAGGAGATGTGGGACACATTGATTGTCTACATGGAGGGATCTGAAGAAGTAAGGCTGGACAGAAAGTCTATGCTAAATCAGGAGTATGAAAGCTTTAGACAAGGAAAATCTGATAGCATAACTGAGTGCTATAAGAAATTCTATAGAATTGTGAATGAGCTAATCTCCTATGGAAGAGTATTCAGTACCTATGAACTGAATGACAAATTCTTAAGATCCTTATCAAAGGACTGGGATACAAAAATCTGTGCCATAAGAGAAGTGGCTAAATTGGCAGAGATATCTCCTCCAACCCTGTTTGGAAAGTTGCTATCCTATGAAATGCAACTTATGGTTAGGAAGGAGGAGGAAAGAAACACTAGAGGAGAGCATAGAGAAAAGACTGTGGCATTTAATGCTGAAGCCACTAGAAAGAGTAGGAGGAAATCACCATCTCCTCCAAAAGAAGTTGAAGAAGATAGTTCTGAAAATTCAAATAAGGGTTCAGAAAGCTGTGATTCAGATGCAGACTTTGCTGCATTCACAAGGCAATTCCAAAGGTTCTTGAAAAAGAAGCAATGGAAGTCTAGGCCTTCCACATCACAGCAAGTTGATGACTATTATCAGAAGAGAAGGTCATCAAGGAAAGAGAAAAGCAGATCAAAGCCCAGCAAAGCCACTACTTCAAAGATTGTCTGCTATTGTTGCAATAAGCCTGGACATGTAGTGGCTGATTGTCCTGACAAAAGGAAGGAATCTTCAGAAAAGAAGAAGACTTATCAGAAAGGCAAGAAGGAGAAATCCTTTGTAGCAAAGAAAGATAAAAGTCTGTCAGACCAGTCAACTTCAGAATCAGGATCTGAAGCTGAAGCATATATTGGATTATATGCTGCATCTGAGGAAGAGGAGTTTATACAGTTGCTAGACTCCATCAATGAACATCAATGCATGGGTTTGATGACAAGATCAGAAGAGGACCTATGCCAGAATCAGTCTGGTCCTAATGAGGTAAACTGTCCTTCTTGTACATCTGTTTGTAATACAAGTGAAGAATCAGCTACATCTGCATCAGGTGATGAAGATGCATCTGGATCTGAAGGAGATGTCTATCAATTGATAGACAAGTATGGGGACTTGTTGCAGGCCCTTAAGAAAAGCAAGAACCTGGTTAAATCACAGGCTCAGGAAATTGTTGATCTAAGGATTGCAACAACTGAGTTAGAAAAAGTCCTTGATCAAAAGTTGACTGAAATTGCCAAGCTGAAGAATATAACTATTATTCAGATGGGCACAATTAATTATACTAATGATCAAGTAAAGAGTCTGGAGGCCAGACTTAGAATTGAAAGGGATTTAGTGGCTAGTTACTCTAAGCCAAAATCTGTCTTACCCTTGATAGATGAATTTGTCACTCAGAAGGGTAAGGCTGGATTAGGATTTAAAGGTAACTCCAGGGCTGGCAGATTCAAGAGGAAAGGCAAAGCCCCTATTCAGCCACTAAACCTTTCAGTCCCCATAAAGTTTAGTAAGGAGAAAGTGCCTTCTAACATATATGATCATGAAGACATTCAGGATCATATTAAGATAAATGCTCTGAAGAACAAGGGTGTTATGGCAAGCAGGCCTACCTATGGTCATAAACCCAATGGTTTTAAGAAATCAGTAAGTGAAGTTGCAACAGCACCAGCAATGGACAGAAATGCTTCTGACAAGGATGCATCTAGATCTAGATACAATAAGTTTGAATGCTGGTGCTGTGGCAAGAGGGGTCATTTTGCATTGGACTGCTGGTATAACACAAGTGTTATAAAGAATAAGAGTCTACCTGTTAGAAGAGGTTATGATAACTTTATTAATGCTAACCTGAACCAAGGACCCAAGACTTACTTGGGTTCTAAGGGTAAGTAATTCTGTATTGCAGGTGAATCCAAGTAACCATGCCCCTATATGGTACTTGGATAGTGGTTGTTCCAGGCACATGACTGGAACAAAGGGGCTGTTGAAGGAGTATTCATCTATCAAAGATGGACATAAAGTGATCTTTGGTGGATCTGAAAAAGGAGTCATCAAAGGGTTAGGTAACATTTCTTCTAACCTAATTACTATCACCCAAGTGGCCTATGTAAAAGGTTTGAAACATAATCTAATAAGCATAAGCCAGCTGAGTGATCTAGGATATGACATTTCATTTGGTAAGGATGGATGTCATATCAAAAGGTCAAGTAATCAAGAGATCATATTGACTGGGTATAGGAAGAGAAATGTGTATTGCCTTAATTTTGAATGTGAGAATAAGGCTTCCCCCATTTGTCTTGTAGCTGATGACAATGCTTCTCATTGTGTTAAGTGGCACAAGAGATTGGCTCATCTAAACTACAAGACAATTGGCCAACTCTTTAGTAAAGAACTAGTGAGGAATGGGCCTCAAGTTAAGTGTATAAAGGAAGGGGTATGCTCAGCTTGTCAAAAGGGCAAGCAGACAAAAACCTCATTTCAAAGCCTTGAAAACAAGGATTCTGTGAGGTGCTTATACCTCTTGCATATGGATCTTTTTGGTCCTATGCCAGTTCACAGTCTAGGTAGGAAGGTCTACACTCTAGTGGTTGTAGATGACTATTCTAGATTTACATGGGTGTTCTTTCTGAGACAAAAATCTGAAACCCCAAGTGTATTACTTAATTTTGTAAAGCAAATTCAGAATGAACTGAATAGTACAGTGGTCAAAATCAGAAGTGACCATGGTACTGAGTTTCAATCTGAAAGCATAACAAACTTGTGTATAGACTTTGGGATTTTCCAAGAGTTCTCCTCACCTAGAACACCTCAGCAAAATGGAATTGCTGAAAAAAAGAATAGAACATTAATTGAAGCTGGTAGAACTCTATTGAGTGACACCTCTCTCCCAGAATATTTTTGGGCTGAGGCAGTTAACACTGCTTGTCATGTCATCAATAGGGCTTCTATCACCAAAAGCCACAGAAAGACTCCCTATGAGATTGTGAAAGGCAGAAAACCAAATCTATCCTATTTTAGGATTTTTGGTTGCAAGTGCTATATACTTAACAATGGCAAGTCATATTTGACCAAGTTTGCTGCCAAATCCCAGGATGGGATATTTGTTGGGTACAGTACAAATAGTAAGGCCTATAGAGTGTTCAACTTAACTACTCAAGTTGTTGAAGAATCAGTGCATGTTGTATTTGATGAAACAAGATTAATCAATTGTGAGTTGTCTTGTAGATCAAATGACTCAACAGGTATAAGCAAGAAGATGGACAAGCTCTCCATTGCTGAAGCTTCAAAGGAAGATGGAGCATTGGAAAATGAAGGCTGCTGTCCAGGGGGAGTACAAGAGATAATGGAAGCTGATGAAAACCAAGAGGAACAGCAGAATGAAGAAGCTGGAGATGCTCAACCTGAAGGGAATCTACCTCCAGCTATAAGATATCTAAGAGATCATCCTACTGATCAGATAATTGGTGATCCAAGACAAGGAGTTCAAACTAGAAGCAGAAATCAAAGCACAGTTTTGCATTCTAGTTTCTTGTCCCAAATGGAACCTAAGAAGTTTGAAGAAGCTATCCAAGACCAGCACTGGATTGATGCTATGCAAGAGGAGCTGAATCAATTCAGAAGGTGCAAAGTCTGGGAGCTTGTTCCTAAACCAAGAGGCCACAACATAATTGGCACTAAGTGGATCTATAGGAACAAGCTAGATGAAAGTGGAATAATAGTAAAGAATAAAGCAAGATTGGTTGCAAAAGGATACAGGTAGGAAGAAGGGATTGACTTTGATCAAACCTTTGCTCCAGTAGCAAGGCTGGAGGCAATCAGAATGTTCCTTGCCTATGCAGCCTACCAAGACTTCAAAGTATACCAGATGGATGTGAAGTCAGCATTTCTGAATGGTGATCTTAAAGAAGAAGTATATGTAGAGCTGCCATCAGGTTTCGTAGATTCTCTTAAACCTGATTCTGTGTATAAGCTTAGGAAAGCTTTGTATGGGTTAAAACAAGCTCCAAGGGCTTGGTATGAAACCCTGTCTACCTTCCTCATTAAGAATAAATTCTCAAGAGGAAAGATAGACAAAACTCTATTCCTTAGGGAATCCAAAGGAAAGATCATCTTAGTCCAGATCTATGTTGATGGCATAATCTTTGGATCTACTGAAAACAACCTTTGTAAAAAGTTTGCCAAACTTATGCAAGGGAAGTTTGAGATGAGCAGTATGAGTGAACTTAAATTCTTCTTGGGACTCCAAGTAAGACAGACTGATGATGGATTGTCCATATCCCAGTCTAAGTTCACCAAAGAATTAATTAAGAAGTATGGTATGGAGTCATCCTCCACCATGAGAACTCCTATGGGAACTAGTATGCCTGTATGCAAAGATGAGACAGGTAAACCTGTTGATGAATCATTGTATAGAGGGATAGTTGGGTCTCTACTATATCTCACTGCTAGTAGACCTGACATTATGTATGCTACATGTGTCTGTGCTAGGTACCAAGCCTGCCCTAAAGAATCTCATTATACTGCAGTCAAAAGGATTCTGAGATATCTAAAGGGCACTCCTACTCTAGGTCTTTGGTACCCTAGGAATAGAGATTTTCAACTAACAGGCTATTCAGATGCAGATTTTGCAGGATGTAGAGAGGATAGAAAGAGTACTACAGGTACTTGTCAATTCCTGGGAGGAAGACTAATATCTTGGAGTAGTAAGAAGCAGACCAGTGTGGCAATTTCCACAGCTGAGTCAGAGTATGTTGTGGCTGGAAGCTGCTGTGCACAGCTATTGTGGATGCAGCATCAGCTTAAGGATTATGGAATTCAGGTAAGTAGAACACCCCTTTTATGTGATTCAAAGAGTGCTATTTCTATTGCTAATAATCCAGTTTCTCATAGTAGAACTAAGCATATAGAAATCAAATACCATTTTTTAGAGAACATGTAGAAAGAGGAGACATCTCATTGGAATTTGTAAAAACAGATTATCAAATAGCAGATGTATTTACTAAGCCTTTAGATGAAACCAAATTCAATAAATTCAAAATTGAATTAGGTATGTTAACTATTGATTAATGTATTAACAAAATCATTAACAATGCTATTGAAGTGGTATATAAGTAAGTAAAAGTAATAACAACATAATCAAGTGTTAAAAAGGACACATTGAAGTTACAGAAATTGGCTAAGTAAGAATGTGTCTACACATTCAGTAATAATGTGTCGACTCAGAGAAATTATGTCGACAAGTCAGAAATATTGTGTCGACACAGAGAATATGTGTCGACACTTAAGAGTTATATTGTCGACTTAACCAGAAATGTAATGTCGACTCAACCAGAATAATGGTGTCGACACTTACAGAATATGTGTCGACACTTATCCTTAGAGTCGACACAGAATTTCTGTCCTTCTACTATGTATCCAAGGTGTCGACATAACCACAAATTGGTGTCGACACATAGTAGGCTAAAGAAATGTCGTGTTAATAGAAGTTTGTGTCGACACATTCCGTCTGTGTCGACACATTTAGACTGTTTTTGGCGCCTTTTGAACTTCTTTCAACAGAAGCTATAAATAGGTCAAAAACACTTTCTGTCGACACGCTTCCAAGGTTTTCGAGACTAAAACCCTGTGTCGACAGTCTATCTTTCTCTCTTCTCTCAAGCTTTCTCGACAAAACAATGGCGCCAAGGATTGAAGATAACATCAATGAAGGGTATGAGTTGGTGCGCCAGGCCTTTGCAGAGGCGCCGCCAGATGTTCAAGGAGTTATCACCCTCCTCTCTGAGTCAGGGTTAGAATTTCTCATCTCAGAACCTTCTAAAATCTGGAAGAAGGAGGTGCACGAGTTCTTTATCTCTGCATCAGTCCATTCTACTGGCCTCAAGATTAAGTCCACTGTTCAAGGGACTAAGGTGAAGATTAATCAAAGAAGTTTAAGAAAGATCTTCCAATTGCAAGTAGTTGAGAATGAAGAGGAAGTTCCTATATCTAAGACAAGGGAAGCCCTTCAATGGTGTGGACTGGATTCAGGATTGAAGATTGGAGCTGCATTCAACAGGAAGGGTATGAATCAGCAAGGGAAGTTCTTGTCAGAAGTTGTTGGGAAAGTAATCCTCTGCAAGACAGGTGGACATGATAGGATTTCTACCTATATGTTCAGCCTGATGACCAGGATTGTTTTTACTATTCCTACTGATTGGTCAGGAGTAATCTTTGACAAGATCAAAGTAGGAATCAAGAAGCCTAACATGGCTAGGATCATGAGCCTGTACCTCACTGGAGTGATTCCTGAAGTGATGCAGCAACTGCAAGGGAGTAAAATTAATCATATGAGAAGAATGGATATGAGATTATTCTCAAGGTGGGATAGGGTGCTGTCCAAGGATGTGCCTGAAGAGAGCAGGCCAGACACCCCTGTGAAATCCCCTACACAAAATCAAGAATCTGAACAATTACAAGAAGATCCACTGAGGACACAGGTTGAAGAACAGCTTGACTCAACTTTGGTCCAGGAAGTATCAACACCTGCACAAATGCAGGGGGAGCCAGTTTCCACTCCTGCTCCAAAGGTATCTACTCCTGCTCAGGTATAGGGGGAGCTAATGTATTTTACTATAAAAGACATTGCTCATATTCTTATTACTGCACAGGTTCAGGGGGATCTAGTGTCCACTCCTACTCAATAACACTACAAATACTGAAGTGCAAGTATAAGAGGAAGCACAGTTAAACTTATCTCAAGATTTAACTGCTGCAGAAGTTACAGCTCAACTGGAATTTACTATGGAGGAGTTATTCCCAGATATTGATACTACTGCTGATAAAGTAGGAGGTGGACCAGATATTGAGAAGTCCATAGGAATGGACATTGATCAGGAAGCTGCAGTTGAACCACAGGTTGAGGGTGAGCCAGTGGATGTTGAAGCTGTGCAAAAGGCTCCTGGAACAGATACAATTCATCATCCTCAAGAAAGAATTCATGTAGATACTTCATCTGAAACAGAAACTGAAGATGCCAGGATGAAAAAGAAGAGAAAACTTGTTGTATTTAAGAGAAGGAGCAAGCATTATAAGCAGGCTTTACAGACCACACCTCTACAAGTATCTCCAGCCTTTGATTACAACAAATTTATGATAGATCTACAAGTAAAATTGGATGAACAAAGGATGGCTATGGAAAAGTATGTTGATGAAAATAGCAAGTCACTTCAGTTTGACTTAGCTCAGGATATAAAGTCCATCCAGTTTCAGGTCAACATGCATAAAACTGAAATGACAGATTGCTTCCACAAGGGTGGCAATGCTGTGGTTTATCTAGCTAAACAACAGGAGGCTATTACTACAAAGGTGGATGACATTGCTTTGAAGCAAAGTTATGTTTTGGAAAATCAGATCAGAATGAATGATAATTTAACTGAATCTCATAATGAGATCATTGAGGAGGTAAAGAAGATTGTTCCAGGTCTGCCTGCAGATAGAGCCAAAGAAAGGGAAGAATTTGATAAGAATTTTCAAGCTGCCATTGCATCTGTTAAGACTGCCATCACAACCTCTCAAAAAGAAATATCTGAAAAGCTTCAAAAGTTAAAACCATTTTTCAAAGAGGGTGTGAATTATTTGGATGGCCAAATCCGATTTCAAAAGGAAGATCTAAGAGATCATGTATCTAGAGAAGCCATAAAGGGGGAGAGGATGCTAATTCATGCAGGCTCAGAGCACACCAAATGGGTGACCAATAGCATTCGAGCCACTTTGGGATATCCCCCATTGTGTGATGATGCTATGGTGGCTGAGTCAGGAATACAATCAAATCTACTTGGAGGCAATCAACCTGAGGTTGCCCAAGTCATTTACCCCCCTCCAGATTTTGACTTGATTGATCAGAAAGTTCAAGGAATGTATAGTCCTCCAAAGGAGGTTACTAATATTGTCTTTGGAAAGGTTGATAAGCCTGAGGCTACTCTGAAAGAACAGCAAGATGCTCTATTAGCAAAGAAGAAATTCAGAGAGCAGGCTGTACTTAAGCCAGATTATGAGCAGTGGAGTCCTACTTCAAGGAACATAATACTCACTGCATGGAAAGCTGTACAAGATAAAGTTCATGAGAGAGGCAAGTGGTATAATGAAATAGAATGGCAGAAGTATGAGGCAAGACAAGAAGCAATAGTTCAATTCAGAAGGAAAGCTAAACTGGGAAGACTGCCATCAGATGCTAAGGAGCCAAGCAAATACTTCCCAAAGCCTTTTCATTATTTTGAAAGGCAAAGGATCAAGGAAGAAGCTCAGAAGAAAGCTGATCTTAAAGGAAAGAAGATAGCTGAAGATTCAGAAGCTCCTGTGACAGCTACAATTCAATCTGGCAAAGGGATTATAATTAAAGAGCCTGATCAAGCCTGATTTTGTTTCAAGTTCTTTTATGGTGTTTTGTAATGTTATGATGTAATCATTAAATGTAAAACATTGTAATCAAACATTACCCAGTTATAAACAAAATGTTGTTTGGCATATTATAATGTGCATTCTGTGATGATTTGTTTTTATGTTTTGTTTATATTAAAGTATTCCTGTTATGTCATTAATCATCATTTAGTACTGTTTATAAATGGTGTATATCATTGGCTATAGGGGTTATGACTTCTCCAAATAGGGGGAGATTGTTGGGTACATTGGAAAATGTGTACCTGATTTGAAGAAGCCCAACCTAGCTCAATGATATACATCAAGGTGTATTTGATGTTGTTTTAAGTTGACATGTGCAGGTGAAGAATTGATAAAGTATGCAGAAAAAAATTCTAAGTCCAAGTGTCGACACAAAGGAAGCAGTGTCGACACATAGAAGAAAATAGTCGACACAACACTGGGAAGCAGTGTCGACACATAGCAGTTAGTCTACAACTACACTGGGAGAAAGTGTCGACACAGAAGAAGTAAGTCGACACATCACTGGGAATTTGTGTCGACACAGAAGAAAAGAGTCGACACAACTCTGGGAGAATGTGTCGACACAGAAGAGTATAGTCGATCTCAGAATTGTCGACTTCAGATGTATGTGTCGACACAGAAGAAAATAGTCGACCTCAAGTTTGTCGACACCAGCAGAATGTGTCGACACATTGTGATTAAGTCGACACTTACTAAGTTATGATTCTACAACAACTGTGTCGACACACAGGACTTGTGTCGACACACTGAAGAGTCAAGACCAAGATATTTTCAGAAGAAGCTGTGTCGACTCAAAGACAACTTAGTCGACATCACTGAAGACTGTGTCGACACCAAAGTCAATTGTGTCGACACAGATAGACAGATGGTCTCGACACTTTCTGACAGACTGTTTCAACAACTTGTGGTTCAAGACTAAGGCACAGGACTTGTTTGAAGACTTGACAGCTGTGGGTTACACCGGTTAACTGAAGCTGTCAGACTTGTCAGAAAACGGTTAGAAACCGGATCAGCCGGTTACCATGAAGAATGTCTATAAATAGACAGATTCAGAAGGAGAAAAAAAAAGACACACAACTGATCTTTTGAAATACATTGAATCAAAAAGTGGAGAATGATTACAATTCTATTCATTTCAAGAAAGTGCTAGTCACTTAAGAAGATCTTCTCCGGGAGATCTAAGAAGACTATCTAAGGATAGATCTAAGAAGAGTTCTAATCAGAATTCAGAAGAATCATTCAAAGTGCTGGATAGAGAGAGATCAAGTCAGAATTTGAAGAAGAAGAAAGAAACCACCAGTGGATTCTCAAGAAGCTGTTTGGAATCAACTCAGCTAAGTTCATTTTCAAGAAGCCTTGAAGAAGGCTCAGATACAGTTGATTGCATCAGCTGATCAAGAATTGTCTTGGCCTTTTCTCTCTCAACTTTGGCAAGACAGTTAAACAATCTTTTCTATATTTCTGTAGGATCTGTTTACACAGATGTGAGTTGTAAGCCTATGATATAAAGGCTGAGTGTAGGAGTGTTGAACTCTGAGTGGTAGGGCTGTTTGCCTGAGTGTAGGAGAAGGATATTCTCTGAGTTGTAAGCCTTGGGGCAAGGCTGAGGTAGGGCAGTTGTGCCTGAGTTGTAGGAACCAGTTGGGTTCTGAGTTGTAGGATCTATTGATCTGAGATAAGAGGAAGTTTGGCCGAATCTAGCATACTGCTAGATAGGTGAAGGGAGAAAGTGGATGTACCTAGACCTTGGGGAACCACTATAAAACATTGTGCAATTTGTGATGTTTTAATTTCTGTGATTGCTGTGTTATTGTGTTAGCTATTGAATTGAATTCTGCCTAGAAGTTTTTATAAGAAAAGCAGAACCTATTCACCCCCCCCCCTCTAGGTGTTTAGGCTGCCTTGAAAGTTAAACTATCAGTTCGCCCCGCTATTGCCCCCAATAATTTTGAGTTGAAGCCAAGCATCATCCAAATGGTACAACAATATGTACAATTTAATGGGCTTCAAGATGAAGATCCAAACGCGCATATTTCTAATTTCTTAGAAATATGCGATACTTTTAAAATTAATGGTGTATCCGATGATGCCATCCAGCTAAGGTTATTTCCATTTACATTGCGCACTAAAGCCAAGCAATGGTTGAGTTCTCTACCAAGAGGATCAATCACAACATGGGCTGAAATGACCGAAAGATTTCTTACGAAATACTTTTCGCTGGCTAAAACAGCTAAATTGCGCAATGATATTACTTATTTCTCCCAACTTGATTCGGAAACATTATATGATACTTGGGAGCATTTCAAGGAATTGCTTCGTCGATGTCCACATCATGCAATTCCGGATTGGTTGCAAATCCAAACCTTCTATAACGGCCTAAATTCTCAAACTAGGCAACATATCGATGCCGCCGCTGGTGGAACGCTTAATAACAAAACACCAGTGGCCGCCCAAGAGCTTATAGAAGGTATGGCTTTGAATACCTATCAATGTAGTACACCTCGGTCTAAATCACCTAAACCAGCCGGGATGTACGAAATCGATACGGTTTCTAGTTTGTCTCTACAGGTTGAGAAACTACAAAAACAGATGAACGAGATGTCTGCTTCCTCGTCAACACCTACCTGTGAACCCCAATATTGGGACGCTTCCAATATTACCGAGCATGTGGATTACTTGGGTAATCTGAATCGGGCACCTTTTAATCCAGGTAATACTAATTATGGTAATACCACCCCAACTTCTCTTGGAGTAATCCGGGGAACGCGGCTCGCCCACCAAACACAATCCCACCAGGATATTTTCCACCACAAGCTCCAAAAGCTCCCACTATAGAGGAGATGTTCGCCAAATATACGAGTACAAATGATGCCAATATCCGGAGTCTCACCGGATCTCTTCGTAATTTGGAGACACAAATTGGGCAAATCGCTAAGATGCTCTTCGATCGCCAACAAGGAGCGCTACCGGGCAATACAGAGCCCAACCCAAGGGAGCACGCCAATGCCATCACTCTACGGAGCGGGAAGGAGGTAACACCTTCTCCAAATCCGGTTGATACGGAGGTAACAATTTCTGCACCTTCCCCTCCTCTTAAGCCTTCTAGTTATATTAAACCAAAACCTTATCAACCACCACTTCCCTATCCGTCTAGAATGCACAAAGACCGGGTGGATGAGCATCATGGTAAATTTTTAGATATGTTTAAACAAATCCAAATAAATTTACCATTTTGCGAAGTTATCGCACAAATGCCAAAGTATGCCAAGTACCTCAAGGATCTTTTATCCAATAAAAAGAAACTCGAGGATTTCTCCACGGTTCAATTGAACGCGGAGTGTTCGGCAGTATTACTTAATAAATTGCCTAGGAAATTACCTGATCCGGGTAGTTTCTCCATTCCTTGTCTATTTGGCGATTTATTAGTAACACGTGCGTTAGCCGATCTAGGCGCCTCGATAAATTTAATGCCTTATTCTTTAGTTAAGAAATTGGGTTTAGGAGAGCCCAAACCCACAAGAATAAGCATTCAATTGGCGGATCGGTCTGTCAAGCTCGCTATGGGGATCATAGAGGATGTGCTTGTCAAAGTTGACAAATTTATCTTTCCGGTAGATTTCGTCATCTTTGACATCGAAGCGGACACCGAGGTACCACTAATTCTCGGTCGCCCTTTTCTTGCCACAGCGCGCGCCATTATAGACGTTAGTAATGGTAAACTTCTCCTTAGAGTCGGAGATGAAGAAGTTACCTTTACTATTGACTCGTCCATGAAAAATTCGCTCTCGAATGACGACTCATGTTACTATTTGGAGACTTCTCATAAAGAAGACTCCATATTATTTTCTAAAAATTGTTATTCACCTGTTTTTCATGATGACAATTTTGAAACTTTAAATTTAATTTCTCATGAATTTAGTGATACTCATTTGGTCACACACACATCTATTTTAGAACCTCTTGAATTAGGTGGTGACCCCTTAAGAACTTCGTTTGACAAACCTCCATTTTTAGAACGTGAACGTATGTCCAATCATTTACAAAATTCAACTCTAGCAAATGGTTTCAAACGTCCTGTTAATGCTCCGGCTTACCCATCTGAAAATCCAATAACGTAGCGAGCGCGTCACTATGGTCGAGCTCACCGACCAGAAACAAAGCGCTCGTGGGAGGCATCCCATGGTTATCTTGTCTTTTTATTTTAATTTTGTTGTTGAGTTTTTACAGGATTGAAGAATTGCGATGCATGATGATCGGCCGGGGACGAACATCAAGTCTACATTATTCTTCAAGTCGGTAAATTATTTTTTTTTAGTTTATTTAAATATATAAAAAAAAAAGAAAAAAAAAAAAAACTTAAAAAAAAAAAAAAAAAAATTATTTATCGTACACGTGTTTGTCACGCCCGTGACCCAATGGTCACGGGCGTGATTTGCCAAGACTGCGGGAGGTTCCTCCTCCCTCGTTTTTCCCGCCCGTCATTCGGACTCAACACGGGCGTGACATGTTTTTATCACGGGCGTGTCGAGCCCGTGTTACGGGTATCCGAGGTGTTGACCAGTCACGCCTCGGATTCCTTCTTAACGAGTCAGATTTGACTGACACGCCCAGAGTCACGGGCGTGACTCTGGGGCGTGACCGAAGAATCCGATGCCTGCGCATCGGATGCTCTTCGGATACCCTTACACGCCCGACGTCACGGGCGTGTCCCTCAGAGTCACGGGCGTGACTCTGAGGCGTGACCCCCGAATCCGAGGCAGCCCGCCTCGGATTCCTTTCTGCTTTGACCCGGACTTGTCACGCCCCCTGTCACGGGCGTGACCGACCCGAAAAAAAAAAATCTATAAATAAGATTTTTCCTCCCCTCTTCTCTTCACACCTCCACTCTTCAACCCTTCTCTTCTCTCCTCCCCTTGGCCGAAATTTCCTACACATTTCTCACCATGCCTCGCCACCACGCTCGATCCACCGCTTCCTCCTCCGAGCACCCCGCTGATCCAGCCTCGGCGGAGGCCATGCTTCTTTTCGAGAATGCAACCCAACAAGATCGAAGCGAGAGACTGCGCGCCAAACCCTTTGGCGTGTTCCGGATCTTGGATTGGGCCATCCTCGCCCAATTTGGAGCAGCGGAGCTAGTTCGGGAGCTCATCTCTACCCAAGGGTGGGATCCCCTCTTCTCCATTTCTGAACCTGCTTTCCTCGAGCTCACCATTGAGTTCCTGGCCTCATTTGAGTTCCGTTGGGCGGTGCAAGATGATTTCATCGTCTTTCGCCTGGGCTGGATGATGCACCAGCTCACCGTCCGCCAACTCAATGTTGTCATGGGCTTTTGCTCGGAGGCCTTTTCCACTTCCCCCACCTACCCCGACCTAAAAACTGATTTCCCTCCTGACTTCAGTCTCCCTACTTTTTGGTCGGAAATTAGTAATGACGTCGCCCCCTACACTCCAAAGAAATCTAAGGGTAGCCACCTCATCTCCCCCGCCTTACGTATTCTGCACAACCTTCTCTCTTTTACCATTTCCGGGCGCGGGGATAGCCACGGCGTGGTGACTCGGGCAGACTTACTATACTTGTATAGTATGTTTTACCGGGTCCCACTCAACCTTGGTTACATGCTCGCCATTTTCTTTCGGCACCAGGCCGAAAATGTGAGATTGGGAGCGGTGCACGGCGGGAATTTCATCACTTTCCTCGCCAAGCAGCTCGGCGTGTGGGCTGCTCTTCCGCGGCTCACTTGTATGCAAATGCCGCAGCCTCTTCAGTTCCCGACCCTTCAGGCGCTTGGTTTGGCTCGTCGACGCGACGACGAGTTTGAGGCTGTTCCCCCGTTCGTTGGTGGCGGTGATCTTGATCTTGATCATGGTGCCGGTCCCAGCGGTACTCATCATTCCCCGCAGATTCCGCCATCACCGCTGCACTCTGCTCCAGCGCCCGATCCTGCAAATTATTGGGACCGACAATTTGGGTTGCTCCATACTCGCATAGACCAGATGCAAACCCATTTTGACGGTCGCTTTGCTTCTTTTGATGCGCGCTTCACCGTGCTCGAGCGAAACCATACTTCCTCCATAGCGCATATTACTCGCAAGTTCGCGAACATGCGGACTTTCTATCAGGAGCGCGAAGACGTTTCTGACCAGGAGTAGCTGCCTTTTTTTTATTTCTTTGGACTTGTAGGCGGTCGCCTCTTTGTATCTGTATCTTTATTTTACTTTCATGTATCTGTTTTTATTATGATAAAAAAAAATATCTATAAAATATTATGTTTTGTTTTGCTACTCTCTTACAGGTATCTTTTGATGCTGGTTTACGCTTCTCAGGGAAGTTTCCTCTTCTTGTATTTTCTTAATTTTTACATTGGGGACAATGTATTGCTTCAGTATGGGGGAGGGATATTTCTCAAGCAAAACATATAAAAATTTTAAAAAAAAAAATTTGAAACAAAAATTTTAAAAATTTATAAAAAATTTTATTTCATCTTAAAATTTTGTTTTTAAAAAAAAAAAAATGCAAAAAAAAAAAAATAGAAAATCAAAAATTAAATTAGAGAAGTCTTTATTTCTATATTTATTCACATGCAAAATTCCTAGTCATTCAACTTTTTTATAGTGTTTAGAGAATTTTGATGTTTTAATTGAATGTTGAATTTTGGAGTAGAACTGTTGGCCATGCTGTGTTTCTAGTTAAGTGCACGTGTAAGTAGAATTTTTTGTAGATCTAAATATTCAGCATATAATTAGATTTTCATTTTTCTAAATGCGTAGAAACAACTTATTTTACTTCAATTTTGAAAACCGGTAAAACTTTAAAATAATTTAGGTGAGTAAGTAGAAGTTTGCTAGAGAGATATTTCGCGGACCAAGAGAGAGTTATTCTTTTTCGATGTCTAGAACTTGCCCTCTAACTATTCTCAAGACTTTGCATAAGTTAAACTCATTAGCATAAATATGATTTAGGCACTTCTTTTGGCAAGTTTGAGCTTTTGTACCCACACCTAAAATTTTAACTTTGCTTAGCCAATTTGAGCCTATTACCTTTTCCTTTTATTTTAGCTCCACCAAATGATTTACCAAAGCCTAAAAAGCATCCTAATTACACACCTAAACCCGAGCTTGAAAGAACAAATGTAGAAATACTTTGTGAGTGATTAGGAGCCTTTTCATTTTTTTGGTGGCTCTTTTCTTATTAAAAAAAAGAGTTGATTTATTTTTCTCCTCTTCAAAATAAAGAAAAAAAAAACTATCATTAAAAAATGAAGAGGTAGAAAAAAAAATCAATATGATGAGAGAGTTAAAAAATAAGAAAGAAACAAAAGAAATAGGAATTTGGCTACGTTCTTAAGAGTCATAGCAAATCTTTATGTACAAGCTTCTCTAGGTTTTGGTGTGACTAGCCATCGTGTTTATCTTTGATCACCCTCACCAAAAACCTAAGCCTACATTTTAACCTAATTAAGCCCTATTGATTTATGTTTATAAGGTAGACTAGTGCCGTGGCGAGAGTGTGAAAGGGCAAGCCTATGACCATCGACATTGATGGATTTCTTTGGAGGGTATCTTAATCTTTGTTTGTGCAATGTTATCTTAGTACGCACGCTACACTCTCCCTAAAGATAATTTTAAGATTTACCGGATTTTCATCTTAAAAGTAAAAATAATAGTGAAAATGCATTTTAAGAAAAATAAAAACCTAATTTGTATGCTGAGTAAGTCTTTCTACAAAAATATCTACAAACATAGGCATAAGACTTCGCATTTTACTCCTTAGGTTCAATTTTCTTTTCTAGCATTTAAAATTTTTCTACTCCCCATAGGAAGTTGTTTGCTCGGGACTAGCAAACGGATACGTATGAGGGTATTTGATAACTCTAATTATTTCTATATTTTTATTCACTATTTTATATTAATAATAAATATTTTATATCAATTTTATTAAATTAAGTTTATAACTAACAAGTTTCTACATTTTATATTTATATGTTCTAATAAATTGATTTTTAATCTTGCAGGGCTGATATATATATTTTTTGGAACAAAACTGGATTTTCTCATTTTCAGCCTAGACACGCCCTGTGACACGCCCTACCTGGGCGTGACACAGGGGCGTGACACATGATAACCAAGCCTGCAGCCAGAGCCCGTCGACCGCGCCAAAAGATCGTCGACTGACATTGACACGCCCGTGTCGGATGAAGACACGCCCGTGTAGCCCTTACACGGGGCGTGACGACCCGTGGAAGAATTGTTGACCGATGCCACGTCGGATTAAAATGACACGCCTGGGTCACGGGCGTGACCCAGGGCGTGTCGAGGAAGTTTCCAAGCATTAACGCGCCGTTCCAGCCGTTGCCACCAGATTTCCGTTCCAGCAAGACACGCCCCTAGTCACGGGCGTGACTAGGGGGCGTGACACCTCCTTGAAGACCAGTTTACTCCCGCCGTTTTCAGCTTCCCGCCGTTTCCAGAAACAGCCCTGACACGCCCTAGGTCACGGGCGTGACCTAGGGGCGTGACCCGCCAGTTAACCAATTTTGGCGGTTTCTCTTCCAACGTTCCCGGGCTTTCAAGACGACGGTTCCAAGCCTGACACGCCCTAGGTCACGGGCGTGACCTAGGGGCGTGACCAAACAGAAATTTTTCTATAAATTCCAGACAGCTTCAGATGCTGAGGAGTCAAATTTTGGGAGTTGGAGTCTTGTAATTTTCTATTTCTTTTGCTGTATTTTCTCATTTCTAAGTTAGATTTACCTTTGTTGTAACTTTAATTTTAGTTATTTCCATTTCAATCATGTCTTTTCCTACTTCATTTTGTATTTTCCCAATCATGATGAGTAGCTAATCTTCTTTTAGCACTTGATCACGATGAACCTTAGAATAAAATAGATCTTTCACCTTCTTATTAAATGTCTTGTTCTTAATTGTTCTCGCTACGATTTATCTTTGATTTTCATTTCATCGAATTCATATTACGCGGATATGATCTTCGATCTAAGATCCGTATCCTAAATGACCGAGAGGTTGCGGATATGAGGAGATCACTCAAAGATAAAAGGAGTTGAACGCACTCCTCGAGAGAGGACGACGTAAATCTTCCGGATTGGAGTCAAATCCAATAGTGGGGTTCACCGCATAAAGCATGCTTAGGGGTTTCGACTGGCCGAGAGGTCTTAATCGATCAACCTAAGGTTAGTTAGCAGCATGAGCTCGAGAGAGACGCTTCTATATTTTAGGAACCTCCACGGTCGAGTGAGTATAATTAAGAACTCGCATTTCATTATTTTCCAAGAAGATTTATTTTAGTTTAAGGGAAGTCTAGATCAAGTGCTAGCTTTCTCATATTTGAATTTCTCTTTAGCTTCAGTCGTAGTTTTATTATCTAGTATAATCAAACAACTTTTTCGTTGATAAAATAATAGCTCTTCCTTGTGAGTACAAGTACTCAACAGGCCCCGAATCGCAATACGACACTTCCTATACTGCATTTCGATAGGTACGCTTGCCTATTCGAGATTCTAGTTTGGTTGTAATTTAACTTCTAGAAAATCATCATCACAATGACATAGGGTTTTCTAACTCGGGTCAATACCGCTCGATTTATGGAGAAAGATATGAAGAGAGTTCAAGAAAAGAAGGACTCAAGCTGGAAGAAGTCGAAGTTCAAAGTGCCGAGCTTCTCAAAGTCTGGTTTTCATAAGTGGAACATGAAGGCTAGGACTTCGGGTGCAGCCCCTTCTTCATGTGTGTCTGGGGCAACTACAGGCCGAGCCCAGGGCGCTTATTATAACTGTGGAAAGCCGGGAAATTTTTCCTGAGATTGTTGGAGCAGACGTCCAAAGTCCGAGAAGAATCCTGTAGAAACCTACGTGGAGAAGGGAAATGCGGTGGAGCTAGCCGCATCCCACTATGCTCCAACCCAGCCTAGAGTGTACAACCTTGGCCAACAGGAGGCCATAAAGCAGGCTGATGTGGTGACAGGTACAATTTAATTAAGCTTTATATACTTGTTACGTTGTGTGTGTTAGCTTATGGCTTATTGTGCTAGCTTTATTTTGATCCTTAATTGTCCGGCAAGAGCACTGTTTGATACAGGAGCTTCACATTCATTTTTGTCCGAAGAATTTGTATCGCGCATCGGAGTACCTTCTTCGATGGCAAGGGACAAATTGGGTGTGTTGTTGCCTAACGGGTGCTCTTTGCGCATGGATAGAGTTTTTTGCATGAAGATACGGATTGGGAGTCAATAGTTTGACTTGTAAGCATTGCTACTATAAATAGTGGAGTTCAAAGTGATATTTGGTATGGACTGGCTCTCGGAGCAGCGTGCGTACATTGATTGCAACTGTAGGGGGGTCAGACTTGGACTGTATACATATCGTGAGACGACGTTCTCTGGCATGAAGGGATCGAGCAAGACTTTGATGTCTGCTCTCCAAGTGGTTAAGGCAGTTCGTAGTGGTGCAAAATTATTTTTCACGCTAGTGGAGACTTCAATGACCAAACCAGGTCTGGAAAGTATCCCAGTTGTATCAGAGTTTCCTGATGTTTTTCCTGAAAAACTCCCTGGAGCTCTACCTCAACGAGATATTGACTTCACCATTGAGCAAGTGCCAGGTGCCAAGCCTATATCACACTCCCCATACCGTTTAGCGCCTAAGGATATGGAGGAATTGAAGGTACAACTTTAAGAGCTATTAGATCAAGGGTATGTGCGTCCAAGTTCGTCACCTTGGAGCGGGCTAGTCCTTTTTGTTAAGAATAAGGACAGGAATTTACGGCTGTGTATTGACTACCGAGAGTTGAATAAGCTGACAGAGAATAATAGATATTCGATCCCGAGAATTGATGATCTATTCGATCAGCTGGTCGGTTCGACTGTGTACTCGAAGCTAGATTTGAAATCCAGGTACTATCAACTGAGGATAAGGGAAAGTGACATTCCCAAAACGGCTTTCAGCACATGTTATGAGCATTATGAGTTCACTATCATGCCGTTTGGGCTGACGAATGCACCATCCGTGTTTATGGACTTGATGAACAAGACATTCAGAGAGTACTTGGACCAGTTCGTGATAGTCTTCATCGATGATATACTGGTTTACTCACAGTGCCAAAATGATCATTTCAAGCATCTACATATGGTACTGGATAAGTTGAGGAGGAACCAATTATATGCCAAGTTCTCAAAATGTGAGTTTTGGTGGTCCTCGATTGCGTTCCTCGGTCATGTGGTTAGTGGTGAGGGAATTGTAGTAGATCCGGTGAAGGTAGCTGCGATACGGTAATGGCATGTGATGTCTTCTGTGTCGGAAGTCCGGAGCTTTCTAGGGCTTGCTGGCTATTACAGGCACTTCATGGAGAACTTCTCATGGATATCACTGCCCTTCACTACTTTGATAAGGAAGGATCAGAAGTTTGTTTGGTCGCCAGAGTGCGCATAAGCTTTCGAGGAACTAAAGTGTCGTTTATGTACAACCCCGTATTCGCAGAGTAGGGCCCCCTTTGGTAGGCGTAGAGCCAGTTTCAAGTTTTTAAGCTTTTTAGAGATTTTGGACTCTTGGTGGCCAATTTTGGCTTGGACTTGGAAATATACTAGTAGGGGGATGAAATACTTTTCTCCCCCCCGGCCCCCTCGGGGGGTCACCACGTCGCCGAGCTCCCCAGGCCGCCGAGCTCCCCAGGCCGCCGAGCTCCCCAGGCTGCCGAGCTCCCTAGGCCGCCGAGCTCACCAGGCCTCCAAGCTCCCTAGTCCATCGAGCTCACCAGGACGCCGAGCTCCCCAGTTCACCGAGCTCCCCAGGCCGCCGAGCTCCCAAGTCCGCCGAGCTCCCCAGGCCGCCGAGCTCCCGAGGCCGCCGAGCTCACCAGGCCGCCGAGCTCCCCAGGCCGCCGAGCTCCCCAGTCCGCCGAGCTCCCCAGTCCGCCGAGCTCACTAGGCCGCCGAGCTCCCCAGGCCGCCGAGCTCCCCAGGCCGCCGAGCTCCCCAGGCCGCCGAGCTCCCCAGGCCGCCGAGCTCCCCAGGCCGCCGAGCTCCCCAGGCCGCCGAGCTCCCCAGGCCGCCGAGCTCCCCAGGCCGCCGAGCTCCCCAGGCCGCCGAGCTCCCCAGGCCGCCGAGCTCCCCAGGCCGCCGAGCTCCCCAGACCGCCGAGCTCCCCAGGCCGCCGAGCTCCCCAGGCCGCCGAGCTCCCCAGTACGCCGAGCTCCCCAGTACGCCGAGCTCCCCAGTCCGCCAAGCTCAAGTCCAATTGGTCGTAGGGGCATTTTGTTCATTTTATCCCCAGGACTTGGAAAAACTATAAATAGACCCCTTGGGTACCTTTGGAGGGGCATTGGCTTTTGGCTTCCTCCTCCCTAGCTTTCTTCTTGGTAGAGTTGAGAGAACTCTCCAAGGTACCCAGCTCTCATTGGTAAGGGAGGGGAAGTGTTCTTGTGACCTTCCGGGTGTGTGGTGGGACCTCCACGCTAGAGCCGAGGGTCTGTTCCTAGTTTCCCAAGTCTTCGGTCCGTGACATCCCCCCGAGTGTAGTAGGTGTGAGGTCACCCCTTCCCCAAGGGTCGAACTCCACAGAGACCAAGTTTTTGGTTTCAACATTTTGGTGCGGTGAGCGTGGAGAGTGACCAGCACAGAAGATCTCGGGAGAGTGTCATGGCTGGAGATCAGGGAGGTAGTGATGACCTCGGCGATCTCCCCAACCCAGGACCCTTTGTAGGAAGGGAGGAGTTCATGTCTTCTATCGAAGGCATCATGGGGATGCTTAGAAGCATTGCCCCTCGGGCTGACAGCTTAACCCCCACCCCCCAGAGACTAGCTCCCAGGGGTCTCGGCGAGCTAACCCAGAGTGGTCTCGGCGAGCTGGCTCCAAGGGGGCAAGGCGAGATCACCCCAGCAGGGGGAGAAGCAAGTGTGCCGGATAGGAGACCTGGGAAGGAAAGGATGGTAGAGGGGGTTGAGCGAGACCTCCCAGGCCGAGAGCTGTTCCCCAGCCCGGCGAGAGCTAGCCCTCCTGGCGAGCAGGTCGCGCGAGTAGAGGTGGCAAGAGCCCCCCTTAGGGGGTCACCCTTTAGTGAGTTGATCATCTCAGCTCCCGTTCCCCAGGGGTTCAGAGAGCCAGACATGGCTTACTATACCGGGAAGGATGACCCCGTCCAGCACCTGTAGTGGTTCGAGGATGCCGTCTCTATCAGGCCAATGACGGACGCCTTCAAGTGCCGTCTATTTGCGATCACCTTGAAAGAGAAGGCGAGGGACTGGTTCCATCAACTCCCTCCAAGGTTCATCTTCGGGTTCGAAGACTTGAGCCGGAGCTTTCAACTTTGCTTCTCCACCTCCAAGAAGAGGAAGAAAGGTCCTGAGTCCCTCTTCCTGATAAAGCAAAGGGCTGAGGAGTCGCTGGCCCACTACGTTGACAGGTTCCAGGAGGAGGTCCTTGACATCCAAGAGGTGCCAGGGTATGCCCTCCAGATGGCGTTTACGGTGGGGTTGCGCGAAGGGTTCTTCAAGATGAGCTTGACCCGGAAGACCGCCCTTTCCTTCGAGGAGCTGATGGAAAGGGCAGCAGAGGAAATAGCCATGGAGGCAGCCAACCCGGCCTTTGTAAAGAAGTTGGCAAGGTTGACAGAGGTGGAGTCAAAGGAGCAAGGTGGCTCGAGGCATCATGAAGGGAGAAGGAGAGAGGAGCATAGAGCTCAAGGGTTCCAGAGACAGGAGGGTCCAGAGCCGGGCTGGAGGCAGCAGGGAGGACCTGCCCATGGTCCAGGAAGAGCTCTCATCCAGGATGGAGGGAACCATCATGGGGGCCAAGGGAGGTTCAACTTCCAGAGGCAAGCCCCAAGACAACTCCTGCCCCCACCCCAACAAGCGGTGGCGATCAGTCGAAGGGAGAGGAGGAACCGCACGGGAAGAGGAAGAGTAAGAGTAGAGTTACCCTACTGTGAGTTCCACCAGGAGGAGGGCCATGCAACAGCTACCTGCCCCGAATTCCTGGAGGTGAGAGGAGCGAGAGGTCAAGCCCAGCAACCACCCCCGAGGCAGATCGAAGCCCTGCCCCAAGCCAGGGAGGAAGACAGATGTGAGGATCGGGTCGACGTGGGCACCCGGGGAAGGATCGGTTGATGCAAGAGGCGAAGGAGCCTCGCCTCAATAGGATCTTGTATTTTTTATTATGTTGTACTGAGTCTAGCCCCCGACCCACTGAGTCGGGAGAGGTCATGTAACCCAACTATTTTCCCCTTTTGAGGATGTTGAATTTTGGCAGAGTTCAGGTGACACGCCCCGTCCCTAAGTCCCTTAGCTCCGAGATGATTCCGCTGCCAGGCTCTCACTAGCTGGTGGGTTCAGGTTGATCTCTCGTGGGAGCTAAGTCCTTTTGCTCCGAGATGATTCCGCTGCCAGGCTCTCACTAGCTGGCAGGGCAGGTTGATCTCTCGTGGAGGCTAAGTCCTTTTGCTCCGAGATGATTCCGCTGCCAGCTGGTGGGTTCAGGTTGATCTCTCATGGGAGCTAAGTCCTTTTGCTCCGAGATGATTCCGCTGTCAGGCTCTCACTAGCTGGCAGGGCAGGTTGATCTCTCGTGGGAGCTAAGTCCTTTTGCTCTGAGATGATTCCGCTGTCAGGCTCTCACTAGCTGGCAGGGCAGGTTGATCTCTCGTGAGAGCTAAGTCCTTTTGCTCCGAGATGATTCCGCTGCCAGGCTCTCACTAGCTGGTGGGTTCAGGTTGATCTCTCGTGGGAGCTAAGTCCTTTTGCTCCGAGATGATTCCGCTGCCAGGCTCTCACTAGCTGGCAGGGCAGGTTGATCTCTCGTGGGAGCTAAGTCCTTTTGCTCCGAGATGATTCCGCTGCCAGGCTCTCGCTAGCTGGTGGGTTCAGGTTGATCTCTCGTGGGAGCTAAGTCCTTTTGCTCCGAGATGATTCCGCTGTCAGGCTCTCACTAGCTGGTGGGTTCAGGTTGATCTCTCGTGGGAGCTAAGTCCTTTTGCTCCAAGATGATTCCGCTGTCAGGCTCTCACTAGCTGGCAGGGCAGGTTGATCTCTCGTGGAGGCTAAGTCCTTTTGCTCCGAGATGATTCCGCTGCCAGGCTCTCACTAGCTGGTGGGTTCAGGTTGATCTATCGTGGGAGCTAAGTCCTTTTGCTCCGAGATGATTCCGCTATCAGGCTCTCACTAGCTGGTGGGTTCAGGTTGATCTCTCGTGGGAGCTAAGTCCTTTTGCTCCGAGATGATTCCGCTGCCAGGCTCTCACTAGCTGGCAGGGCAGGTTGATCTCTCGTGGGAGCTAAGTCTTTTTGCTCCGAGATGATTTCGCTGCCAGACTCTCACTAGCTGGTGGGTTCAGGTTGATCTCTTGTGGGAGCTAAGTCCTTTTGCTCCGAGATGATTCCGCTGTCAGGCTCTCACTAGCTGGCAGGGCAGGCTGATCTCTCGTGGGAGCTAAGTCCTTTTGCTCCGGGATGATTCCGCTGCCAGGCTCTCACTAGCTGGCAGGGCAGGTAGAGGTTGACTTTTTACCCTGAGGGGGTCTCGCCACCCAGGCTCTCATCAGCTGGCATGGCAGGTTGACCCCCTAGGAGGCTAAGTGTTTTTTACCCTGAGGGGGTCTCGCCACCCAGGCTCTCATCAGCTGGCATGGCAGGTTGGCCCCCCAGGAGGCTAAGTGTTTTTTTGCCCTGAGTAGGTCTCGTCACCCAGGCTCTCATCAGTTGGCATGGCAGGATGACCCCTTTGAAGAGGCCTTACAGTCTTTCGACACCACGAGAGCAAGCTGTACTCAGCGAATACGTTGGGTTGGATGTTTCATTCCGAGCTTGTGCCAACCTCGAAAAGAGCGGGGATTATGTACAACCCCGTATTCGCAGAGTAGGGCCCCCTTTGGTAGGCGTAGAGCCAGTTTCAAGTTTTTAAGCTTTTTAGAGATTTTGGACTCTTGGTGGCCAATTTTGGCTTGGACTTGGAAATATACTAGTAGAGGGATGAAATATTTTTCTCCTCCCCGGCCCCCTCGGGGGGTCACCACGTCGCTGAGCTCCCCAGGCCGCCGAGCTCCCCAGGACGCCGAGCTCCCCAGGCCGCCGAGCTCCCCAGGCCGCCGAGCTCACCAGGCCGCCAAGCTCCCCAGTCCGCCGAGCTCACCAGGCCGCCGAGCTCCCCAGTTCGCCGAGCTCCCCAGGCCGCCGAGCTCCCAAGTCCGCCGAGCTCCCCAGGCCGCCGAGCTCCCGAGGCCGCCGAGCTCACCAGGCCGCCGAGCTCCCCAGGCCGCCGAGCTCCCCAGTCCGCCGAGCTCCCCAGTCCGCCGAGCTCACCAGGCCGCCGAGCTCCCCAGGCCGCCGAGCTCCCCAGGCCGCCGAGCTCCCCAGGCCGCCGAGCTCCCCAGGCCGCCGAGCTCCCCAGGCCGCCGAGCTCCCCAGGCCGCCGAGCTCCCCAGGCCGCCGATCTCCCCAGGCCGCCGAGCTCCCCAGGCCGCCGAGCTCCCCAGGCTCCCGAGCTCCCCAGGCTGCCGAGCTCCCCAGGCCGCCGAGCTCCCCAGTCTGCCGAGCTCCCCAGTCCGCCGAGCTCAAGGCCAATTGGTCGTAGGGGCATTTTGGTCATTTTATCCCCAGGACTTGGAAAAACTATAAATAGACCCCTTGGGTACCTTTGGAGGGGCATTGGCTTTTGGCTTCCTCCTCCCTAGCTTTCTTCTTGGTAGAGTTGAGAGAACTCTCCAAGGTACCCAGCTCTCATTGGTAAGGGAGGGGAAGTGTTCTTGTGACCTTCCGGGTGTGTGGTGGGACCTCCGCGCTAGAGCCGAGGGTCTGTTCCTAGTTTCCCAAGTCTTCGGTCCGTGACATCCCCCCGAGTGTAGTAGGTGTGAGGTCACCCCTTCCCAAAGGGTCGAACTCCACAGAGACCAAGTTTTTGGTTTCAACAGTTTAACCATGACACCTGTCTTATGTTCGCCTTACGGTTCGGAGGGCTACGAAATTTACATTGATGCCTCTGGGAGTGGATTAGGCTGTGTTCTGTTCCAACACGAGAAGGTGATAGCCTATGGATTGCGGTAGTTGAAGGTGCATGAGAGGAATTACCCGGTCCATGACTTTGAATTGGAGGCAAGTGTATTTGCTCTCAAGCTTTGGAGGCATTATCTGTATGGGGTAAAGGTCGATATTTATTCAGATCACAAGATCCTAAAGTATCTGATAGATCATAAGGACCTGAACATGCGTCAGAAAAGGTGGATGGAGTTCCTTGGGGACTATACCTACGATATACATTATATTCCCGGAAAGGGGAATGTTATGGCAGATGCTTTGAGCCGTAGGACTCCTGTGTAGGCCAATTAGTTAAAGATGCACGACAAGTGGATTATTCTTGACTTGGAGGCCTTGGAGATCGCTTGTGATGATAAGGGATCTAGTATGAACGCATGTTTGAGTTGGACGGAGGTTCAATATGACCTTGCGGACAGGATTCGGCAGGCCTTGGAGTTAAACGTGAGATTGAAACGTCACTAGGCAGAAGCCGTTGATGGGTCAAACGACCAGTTCTCTATCGATGATGGACTTTTGTGGAAAGGTAGTCGATTGTACGTTCCTAATGTGGAGAAGTTACGATAAGAATTGATGTACAAGGCACATTTTACAAAATACTCGATTCACCCCAGTAGCACCAGGATGTTCAAGGACATGAAGGAACTGTTCTGGTTGCCAGTTCTGAAGAAAGACATAGCGTTATATGTGGCAAAGTGTTGGACTTGTGCCTTGGTAAAGGCCGAATATCAGAAGCCTGGCGGATTCCAGAAATCCTTGCCTATACCGATGTGGAAGTTTGACGATATCTCCATGGATTTCGTGTACGGGTTGCCGAGATCGCACAAGGGGAACAACGTCATTTGGGTAGTCATTGATCGCTTAATGAAGGTGTCACATTTTATACCCAATAGGAAGGATGATTCTGTGGAGAAGCTGGAGAAGTTATATGTGGACAACATAGTCTGTTTGCATGACATACCCTTGATTATCGTTAGTGAACGAGATGGTCGGTTCACGTCTAACGATTGGAGGCTCATTCATCAGTTGTTGGGTACCAAGTTGAACTTCATCACAGCTTTTCACCCACAGACAGATGGTCAGATTGAAAGGGTTAACAGGACGATGGAAGATATGCTTCGTATGTGTGCTTTGGATTTCGTGAAAAGGTGGGAGGACCATCTTTTTATGATTGAGTTCGCGTATAATAACAACTACCAAGCCAGCATTCAGATGGTACCTTTTGAGTCTCTATACGGAAGGAGGTGTCATACACCATTATCTTGGGTAGAAATGGGAGAATCGAAGCTGTACAAATGAAGGGACGTTGAATATGCTACTTCAATGATACGTTTGATTCGAGAATGGCTACTGATTGCTCAAGATAGGTAGGCCAAGTACTACAATGCCAATCATCAGAACATGGAGTTTGCAGTGGGTGATTGGGTATACCTCAAGATAAAACCATTTAAGGGTGTATCAAGAATTTGACGCTTAAAGAAGCTTTGTCTGAGGTATGTTGGACCTTTTGATATCTTGGAGCGGATTGTTAAATCTGCCTATCGGTTGGCTCTTTCGGTGGAGTTGAGCGGTTTGCACGATGTATTTCACATCTTAGTGCTGCAGAAGGCCATTCAAGAGCCTACTCAAGTGATTGTTGCGAATCAAGTGTAGGTCGATAGTGGGTTGACGATGAAGGTCAAGCCCATTTTGATCGGAGACGTAGAAGTCAAGCAGCTGCAGAACAAGTACATTAGAATGGTCAAGGTCCTTTGGGACAACTGTGGCAGAGAGGAGTTATCTTGGGAGCGCAAGAAAACTATGAGGGAGGAGTTCCCTGAGCTTTTTCTCTAAGGTAAACAGATGCATTGTTTACTTCTTGTATTTTTTTCCCATACCATCAAATTTCGGGACGAAATTTCTTTAAGTGGGGGAGATTTGTAATGCCCCAAATTTCTTGAGGCGTGAGATGCTTCTCTAGGGGTTACCGCCTGACGATTGCGAGTTATCGCACGGCAGTAGCACCAGGGTTGGCGTCCAGAGCGTCGAGCTCTCGAGAAAACGACGAGCTCTCGAGAAAGACGTTACCACACGGTGGAAAGCTGTTACCACGTGGTGGTAGTAGGGGATTTAAGCTGGCATACCTCTCGGGAAGCTATCACCCGACAATAAAGTTACCACTGGCGATAGCTGGGTCAATTTAATTAACATGGTTCTAAGGATCATACCGCACGACGGTAGAAATTAGCACGCGGTGGTAGCACCTGGTGTCGTGTCATAACCGACGCCTCTACCGCGCGACGTTAGCATCCTATCGCTCGGCAGTAGTGAAACCAAAATGGCGTTGTCCACATATCACTACCTAATTAGAGTTCTGAGCAGTGGTGTCCTCGAGAAGCCGAACGATTGGGCTACCGCGTGGCGGTAACTTACTACCTAGTGGTGGTAACTTCCTACCAAGTGGAGGTAGCTCTCGTAAACAGAATTCTTGGAGGAATCATGACCGTCCACTGTTTTTATTTGGAGATCCGATGGCTGGTGCGTGCCTCTGCGGGTATATGGCCGGGTGTTTGGGTTTCCCAACTCATTTCTTTATTGGCTTTCTCTTTCTAAGTACTAGAGAGAAGGAAGAGTGAAGAAGGAAGAAGAAGGAAGAGATCCCGCCGCCATTGGAGTTTCGAAACTCTAATTCGCAAGCCGAGTCCGGATTCAAGATCATTGCGGTCGCGTTCATCAATCTAGATCTTTGGCATAACACCAAAGAGATCGCAAAGGGTAATGATTCTCTACTTGAACATGTGAAGTCCTCTTCCTTTTTCCTAGAAAACCCTCTCCCGCGAGTGTGCGGTGAGCATGAGCTATTCTTACGGGTAGATATGGATTATTCCCATAGTTTTGCATATAGTGTTCGGAATCGAATTACAGACATATGCATGGTGTATGAAGCCCATCTGGACGGGTTGGTCTGGGTTGGTGATGTTTTCATTATGCATGTATTGCCAGAGAGGACTCCGTGCCGTTTTTTTTTCGGGTTTCTACGTAGTAGATTGCAATAGGGAGCCTTGGTGACTAACCCCAAGGAGCACCCGAAAAATTCGGTAGAAATACATTTATGCCAGGTACCGCGCGTCATTAATGATACTACCGGTGGTAGCTCTGTGAGAGAGATGTTGTGAGGCCTGTCTCGCGGAGACCTGGGGCCAGTATGTGGGGCTGAGGGCTCTGGGAGCCCAGCTTGGTTGCCTGAGAGCCAACCTTGTGGATAACCGAGTTATGAATGATTGTATGAGCGATACATCAGGAATCGAGGAGGCTGACCCGCGCCGATGACTTAAATTGACATGGTGAGTTGATCAACGTGTTGAGCTGAACCGTACCCGCTCTACGTGGATCGGTTAAAGAGACCTAATATACATGGCACTTACCGGGGGCATAAAGGGCGAGTCTTAGGCTTCGGTCGTAAAAATTAAATGCTCATGATGGTTGCCATCCTGGGGGTGGTGGTGAAGCCTCAGAATGGATCGGATTCACCAAGAATGTGCCTTGAGAGCACGGGGTGTGTGGCCATGCATGCCTACATCTGTGGTGAAGTGTGCTTAAAAAAAACTTTCAATATCGTGATTGGTTATACTAATGAAATGCAGGGAAGGAGCACCCAGCCTTGAGTAAGCGGTGGGGTCGTTATAATTTGGTCAGCTTTAGCTGACCGTTGCCTTGTTTTACAACCATTCGGTGGATTGTTCTTATGCAGAAATAGATGAGCCTAGTGGAAAGTAGCGGGAAAAATCCCTTGATGTTGTGCTGGTCGTTGAAGGCCAAAGCGAAGTGTTTTATTTTCTATATTCATGTGTGGTCAGCCTGTGTGCCGAAGTATGTAAAATACTTATTGTCTAAGTAAACGGTTGTAAGGCCATAAGGCCGAGACTTTTGTGTATGTTATTTCATTCCTACTGTTGCTATAGTGGACATTCAAGTTATGTTTATGGGTTCTTATAACTATTTTGAAAGTTTTCGCTAGAATTCTCTGAGTTAAGATTCGAACTCCTATATAAGTATTTTGGTATTAATACGTAACTACGCTGATTGTCCGTGGTATATGGCGTGGGGCCCCAAATGAACATTTTGTTATATTCCATGTGACGGATGGGGGTGTTACACTTCGGCCAGACCCTCTATTATATTTCATATGACAGATGGAGGTGTCACATAAGGTCGCTGACCGGCAGGCATGGTGGCCTCGCGACTGCCCTCCCTATGTGGTATATGGCCGCCTAGATCTGAGCAGCAAAATGGGGCGGGGCAGCTATATGGACGCCCGCCCTTGGACAGGAAGTGGCCACCCATATCTAGGAGACTAAGAGACCTCCAAGATTTTGGAGGCCATATGGCCGCCCGCACCTGGATGGGAGATGGCCTCCCAGATATGGGCAGCCAAACGGGGCGGGGCATCCATATTGCCTCTTCTCCCTGGACGGGAGATTGTCATGCCCAGATCTAGGCAGCCAAGAGGCCGCCGCCCAAATCTTGGCCATCTAGATCTAGGCAGCCAAGAGGCCGCCGCCCAAATCCAGGCTGCCGCCCAAATCCAGGCCGCCCAGATCTGGGCGGCCAAAGGGAGTGGGACGGACAAATGGAAACCTGCCCTTGTGGGAGAGGACCGACCAAATATGGGAAGCCAAGAGGCCGCCCAGACTTGGGTGACCAAAAGGGGTAGGGCATCCGTATGGCTGCCCGCACCTAGTAGGAGAGAAGTTGCCCCCTTCACGGGAAGCGGCAGGACGGACAGCGAAGATCGCGCTACGGGTGGTGTTGGCGCCGGCTACCACAGTAAATGCGACAATGGCGAGGATGATGATGGTCATCACACCTTGGGCAGTTATGCCATTAGCGGGCTCTATGGGTTTGGTCGAACCGGCAGTTATGCGCTGGGCATAATGTTCACATGGCGTGAAGCACAGGATTTGTGGGGCATATGTCATGTGTGTGCATAGCGTGTGATGTGTGTGACATGTGGAATATATGTGAAGTGCACGCAGGGCGCAATGTGCGTAGTATGTGCATGATGCAATATGCACAGTGTGCATTATACATGCGCGGTTTGTGATGTGTATGAGATGGAATGATATACCTGCGAGATTAAATGTATTGATCCACATAGCGGTGCTGAAGAATTGATGCAGTGTAGCTGAATCATGTGCTAGAGATCCTTCCAAGGATGAGTGAGGGGCTCTGGTGTTAAGGCACGACTCTTCCTTTATTGTTTCTTTGCGCACTTGCTTTGCGTAGCGGCTTCGTACTTTGTTCGCGGAGCTCTGGTAGCTTTTTGAGCTTTGCTTGATTGTTTGTAAACTGTTCTATATTTGTGTACTTGCTTATGGTTATGATCAAGTTTTAGCAGTGTTGGAACCATCGCTCTGTGTAAGTAAACCTGTTTTTCTTCTTAGATGCTGGCGGTGGGTGGGCGAGGTCCAGACAATACTCAAACCACTACCTTGGCGAAAGGCGGACGGCATTATCACAACCCGCATTTTCTCCGAATTTAAAGATTATATCATAGTAAGAGAAAACACGTGTCATGATGCCATGCAGTGCAGGGGATAACTGCAGACATTTAGGCAAACACCAACTGTAACCCTGTTTATGAAAATACCAAGTTTTGATATGAAGAAAACATGTTTTATGTTAAGTTTAGGTGGCAATATCCCTCGACTTAGTGGATCAACTAGTCCACAACTAAAAATTTAAGTATACGCTGCGAAAAATACCTTGTTCTTATTAATTGACATCCTACATGAGAAAAAACATCCATATAGGACAACTCATGGTATGCATCACTCTAGATTTTGTATAAGTATGAAAATAGCTTTTACGTTCGTCAAACATAGTGATTTAAGTTTGAAAGATGGCAAGTATGAGGTGGTAGAAGTTGAACTTTGATAATTTAAAATATCTAACATGCAACCTAGCATAAAACATTCCCAGAGAGCAAGTAAATCTAGAAGTCATATAGAAAAAAAAAGCTTAGCAGCTAGCAAGTACTCTAACATTATACAAAAATCCAATGGGCGTCAACAACCTGACATGAACCCACTAAAAGAAAGGTATGTCTGAACAAGAATAAAACCACATACACTACCTCACAATCGGCGAGGAAAGAGACAGATGCAACCACTGCAGAACACAAGCTAGCACCAAAATCTTGCCGCTCAATTGGCTATTTCTCCAAACCTGAGGCATTCAAATAAAGAACACCTCAGTAAGAATAAAAATTTACCAGTGGTGACGAAGTCAAAAAGGTTAGCAATAAACTAGAAGGAACAAAGGGTTACCAACCCTAATCCAAGAGTAGTGTGAAAAAGAATAACTTGAAAGTTCAAGGGTAAGGAATTTGCACCAAGTGCTATAAATACCTATGTTTTATATAAACATACATATGAGTAAGTGTATAATCATAAGAGATTAGCCTGATCATCATTTAGCGGCCTAAAAAAGCACCGGCAACAAATCAGGCACCTGCGGTGGTGGTCACCTCCTCCACACAACGACATCAAAAGCTTCACAAGGGCTTAAGGAAAAGGCAGTCTTATTTCTTGAAAACCCAAAACCAGGGAAAAACCGGGATATGGAATGGTGGTCTCCTTCTCACCACACCCAGTCACAAACAAGGCAATATAGTGGTGGTACATCCCGCTAACACCCATAGCCTCAAATAAAACATAGCATATACTGCAAGTAGCATACAAAATAGCCTCATGGAAAGGAAGTTTCCATGACAACAAACCACAAAAGAAAACACGGGATTACTTCATTTAATAGTGGGAGAATATCCTCAAAAAAATCCCCCCTAAGGCTGAAACTCGATGAATTCCACTCAATTTGATCACAAAATACCGAGTCCATACAGATTCGTTGAGCATACTCGACAAATACAGCAGGCACTAGAAGATTTTTACTTAGCAAAACTTGACTACTAGAGATATACAATGAATCATCGAAATATCCTAAGTCTGTGGAAAAGTGTCGAGTACACTCGACGCCGCGTTGAGTGTATTCAACACACTCGACGCCAACTAGTTAACTCAACGATATTGCCTTCACTTAACACCACAATGAGTACACTCAACGCTTTTAACTTAGTCTTAGAACTAGTCAACGCCCAGACTTCAGTAAACGCTATAACACTCAATGCCAAGGATTCACTTAACGCCGCATTGAGTACACTTAATGTTTTTGCCTTAGCGCCAAAACATCACTCGACACAATCAATGCCAAACCAGCGTTACTCGATAATTCTGACTTACACTCAAAGATCACTCAACACTTTTAGCGCAAAGTCAAATCCACTCAACACCGAATCTTATACTCGACGAACTCGACGCCTATTACTTGATGAATATAACAACACTCAATTCCAAGTATTATACTCAACGAATTGGACTTAACTCAATGCCAAAGCAATACCCGCCGAATTTCATCGGATACTCGACAAATTTAACTTAGGTTAAAACTGATATTCGACGATTTTGACTTTTGTCTTAATCGACTAATTTTACTAGACTAACCAGCCATATAAGATGAAATTAACTTAAGATAATTGTCAAACCAGAGGAACCCACTCACAGCCATACGCGGCAAATTAGACTATGGCTTACTAACATATACTCGACAGATATACACACAGACCAACGGTCAAAATACGACGAATATACACAACACCGAAATAAAAATCTACCTAATGCAGCAAGTATAACTTGACCAAACCCTACCCTATTCCTAAATCCTAAGACGGGAAAGTAAAGTAACAGAGAATATAAGGAATGAAAGCTTGGCAATGGGAATAAATAACCACTTGCCTCGGTCTTGCCAAAATCCGGCTGCACAACCGCTCCTCCTCACAGATCTGGCCGCAAGAACACCTAAGCAACAAATCCTGAAACCTTTCTGGATGTAGGGGGGGTTCAAAATGAGTTTCCTAACACCTAAAATTCCAAGAAATGGGAAAATCTCACCACACAAACGTAGATCTTGGCGAGAGCTATCCGGATCTACTCACCGACAACGATTTCCGGCACCGGAGCTCCTACAATCGACTGCCGAAGGCCTCGTAAGGACCGCCGTTTTCGTTCTTCGGCAACTCAGCCTGACGGTTTTGGGAAAGATGATGAATAGGGTTTCCGTCTTATCATAAGGCTATATATATATAGTATAATAATATAATATATTATTATTATAAATAAAACATCCAAATGACCAAAACTCACACTAACTTTGATTTCTACAAAAATCGCACCATAGCTAAATATCGACGCTACAAATCCAATGGAGAAATCAAAATCGAAATCCGACAAACCAAACTCGCGTAAACACTCCCCAAAGTCTAAACTCCAAATATCCCAAAAACGCTCCATCGTGTTCCAAAACGAACCCCAGCTCGCAAGGGAATATCAAAACATAGGAGAAATTAGCCAAGATAATACTCCCAAACAAAAACCTTGGATACCAATGTGCAATGGCCACGCTCCGACAGCGGTACCCACCAACTACGCATCAACATAACACCTTGACGTCAAAATACGTCACTAAAGGAATTTAAAATAAACCTCGGAAAATCAGGGGTATTACAGACACCCATACTAAAGGAAAGTTTCGTCCCGAAACTTTACGCACAAAAGATTCCACTATAGAGGAAAATAACCAAGGATTATAGAATGAAAATCCATACCAAAAGAACTAGGAGAACAGATTAGGGTGAGCCTCCCTCATAGCTAACTCCAACTCCCAAGTCGCGCTTTCCACGTCTTGGTTTCGCCACTAAACTTTAAACATTGGTATGGTCTTCCTTCGCAACACCCGATCCTGAGAATCCAAAATGTGAATAGGCATCTCAATATAATAAAGATTAGGCTCCAATTGGGGCACAAAATCAAGAACCTGCTGGTCGCTAAACACACACTTCAACAACTAGCTTACGTGAAACACATCGTGCATACTAGGAAAACTTGCGGGAAAATCCAGCCGATAAGTTGATATTCCAATACGTTCAATAATCTTGAAGGGTCCCACATACCTAGGATCCAACTTATGGTTCTTACTAAACCTCTTGACACCAAACATCGAGGAAACTTTAAGAAACACCATGTCCCTAACAGCAAATTCCAAATCAGTCCTTTGCCGATTGGCGTTCTTTTCATAACGCTCCTAAGCTATACAAAGCTTTTCTCTAATATGCATTACAGAAGTATTCATCTCTTATAAAGCTTCCGGACCCAGCGATGGCCCTTCACCAACCTCGTCCCAAAACAAGGGAGTTCTACAATGTCTCCCATACAAAGCTTTAAACGGGGCCATCTGCAAACTCTCCTGATAACTGTTATTGTAAGAAAATTCCATCAGTCTAAAATGCTCGTCCCACGCTCCTCTGTGGTCCAAGATGTAACATCTTATCATGTCTTCCAAAATCTGATTAACTCTTTCCATTTGACAATTTGTTTATATATGATAAGTGATGGAATACCTCAGATCGGTACCCAATCCTTCCTGTAAACTTTTCCAAAAATGAGATGTAAACCCGGAGTCTTGATCCGACACAATACTAATAGGTGCTCCATGTAACCTGATAACCTCATCCAAGTATAACTCTGCTATCTTCTTCATGGAGTAATCAATTCTGAACGGAACAAAGTGAGCACACTCTGTCAGTCTATCCACTATAACACATACAGAATCATGTCTGTTTGGTGATATCGGCAAACTAGTAATGAAGTCAATAGAAATACTTTCCCACTTCTAACTTGGAATCTCCAAAGGCATCAAATTGCCACCTGGCCTTCCATGATTGGCCTTAACTCGCTTACAAGTGAAGCACTCAGACATGAACTTGGCAATATCGTTCTTCATTCTATACCACCAAATGATCTGCTTCAGATATCTATACATCTTCGTAGAACCAGGGTTGTAGGCAACACTGGATTCATGCGCTTCATTACACATCTTTACTCGAATATCCTCAATAACAGGGATACAATATCTACCGCAGTACCTCAAAGTACCCTCATTATCGATTAAAAAGTCTAGTAACTCCCCTTTCTCAGTTCTATTATGGAGGTGCTGCAAATCAGGATCATCCTTCTGATGCAGCCTTGTGAGTGTAATCCAAGAGTTCTCTAACACTTCCAAACTACTTGGCGAGTCGCTACTCCCAATTGATATATCCTTTAACAAAAATTCCTCCACCATTGATTCCACAGAAAGTCCAAAGATCCGCGCGGTCTTCTTACTCAAGGCATCAACTACCATATTAGCTTTACCCGAATGACATAAGATCTCAACATCATAATCAGCAACATACTCTAACCACCTCCGCTGGACCAAATTCAACTCCTTTTGAGTGAAGACATACTTCAAACTATTATGATCTGTGAAAATCTTGCACAACGCGCAATACAATATGTTTCTCCATAGCTTCAAGTCATAAATCACTGCTGCGAATTCGAAATCATGCATAGGGTAGTTCCTTTCATGAATCTTTAACTGGCTCGACCTATACAAAATCACTTTGCCTTATTGCATCAACACACAACCAAGTCCAACATGTGATGCATCTACATAAATGACATAATCTAATCCTTCGGTAGGCAAAGACAAAACTGGAGCAGTACATAATCTCCTTTTCAATTCCTAAAAAGCTTCTTCGCACTTATCGCTCCACATGAATGCTGTATTCTTCTACGTAAGCTTTGTCAGCAGTGCAGACAAAGTAGATAAACCTTCCACAAACCTCTTATAATATCCTGCCAAACCTAGGAAACTTCTTATATCTTTGGGCGTGGTAGGTTAGTTCCAATCCATTATTGTAGTAATCTTCTCTGGGTCAACAGAAATTCCATCCTTATTAACCACATGACCCAGAAAGGAAACTTGAGGAAGCCAAAACTCACACTTGCTTAACTTGGCAAACAACTTATGCTCCCTAAAAGCAGACAAAACCAAACGCAAGTGTTGGGCAAGTTCTTCAGCACTGCGGGAATAAACCAAGACATCATCAATAAAGACAACCACAAAACAATCCAGAAAATCTTTGAACACTATATTCATCATGTCCATGAAAGTAGAGGGTGCATTAGTCAAACCAAAGGACATTACCAAGGAATCAAAATGTCTATGCCGATAACGGAAAGCGGTCCGTGGAATATCCATCTCACGAATTCTCAACTGGTGGTAGCCAGAACAAAGGTCAATCTTCGAAAATACCGCACTACCACACAACTGATCAAACAAGTCATCAATTCACGGCCATGGATACCTGTTCATGATAGTTACCTTGTTCAATTCCCTATAATCGATGCATAGCCTCATGGACCCATCCTTTTTACTTACAAACAACACGGGAGCACCCCACGGTGAAGAACTTGGTGTAATAAATCCATTCTGCAACAACTCATCCAGCTGGGTACGCAACTCTTCTAGCTCACGCGGGGCCATACGGTACGGTGCCTTAGCAATAGGACGAGTACCCGACTCAAGATCTATAACAAACTCCACATCTCTCTTAGGTGGAAGACTAGGGAGGCTATCGGGAAAAACATAAGGAAACTCACGCACCACAGAAATCTCCTCTACACGCGACAATTTACAAATGATCTCAAAAACTGAAACCAAGTAGGTAAAATAACCGGAATATAAAAGCTTTTGAGCACATACCGCAGAAATAATCGGGGAATCCTGGCGCGAAAAACCATAAACACTCCAGGGGCGACCGTTGTCCATTTTGAAGTCCAACCGCTTGACCTTGCATTGGATAACCACATCATATCTGAACAACCAGTCCATGCCCAAGTGAAAGTTCACCTAGTGTCAGCTACCTTCACCTATGGGGGGGGGGGGGATAGGTGTCTTTGCAGCGTAATTGCGGAATTAAGATTTACCTGTACAAGAAAACAAAACAACCAAGCACAGAAAATACACAGGCAATTTATAGTGGTTTCCCGATTTGGGTACGTCCACTTTCCCCCTTCGACCTATCTCCCAACAAGGGACGACTCGGTCACTTCACCAACAGGATTGAAATCCAATCCTTGTACTAACGGAAGGAACCCTTCCCCACGTAGGAGTCCACACTCCCACAACCCGGGTTGCACCCAAACCTTACAACTAAAGACCAATCGGTCCGTTACAAAGAAATTGAAAATGCTTGTAAGAAATACAAACGACGTTTGGAGAGTAAGGTGTCCCTCTTCGTTCGACGACGTGTTCTTGAAGTCAACGAAGAGTCCACAACCCTAGATCTCTCTTGGAAAGAATCTTCCCGAAACCGGCGGCGGCTTAAAGCGGCGGCAAGGTTCTCGGAATCGGCGGCGGCGACGGAGAGCAGCAGCAGTGCCAACTTGATTCAAACTTCGTAGCGAAGGAAGCAAGGTCTTCCAACGGTCACACTAGGATCTATCGTCTCGATCGATTCGGAAGGGGAAGGATTTTCCCGATCAACGAATCAAGAGACAAGGGATCTCTGGTTAGACGCGTGAGACGCTATGCTAGCCTAAGCTTCGGTCGCCGGAGGTCTGGAAGAACCTGAGATCAGCAGCGGCGACAAGTGCACGAGCGCCGGAGAGATCGGCGGAGCAAGATCAGAGCGTTAGGGCTTGTCGGCGGCTCGTGTTTTTTGAAATCTCCTTTCTTCTACCATTTACTGTTCATACATACGGAGTATATATACATTAGGTCAAGTATATGACCGTTGTGGGTCCCACCGATAAGAAGACTTGAGCCCGGTTCGAAACAGTTTAGATAATTTGAACCGGTCCAGAGAACAACAGGAGATCGCCTAAGTCAAATTCGGCGAGAATCAAGAGTGATTCTCGACGAATCGGCGAGAATCACTTACGATTCTTGCCGAATTCTACTTAGAGAATTCTGGCTGCACAGGTTATAGAGGCCGGGGAGAATCGGTGGGAATCACCTTGGATTCTCGCCGACTCGTCGAGAATGCAAAGTCATTCTCGACGAATCGGCGAGAATCACTTGGTGATTCTCGACGATTCTGCCTTAGACGATTTTTCTGACTGTGTCGCGATAGCCGGCCCAACCTGGCAAGAATCAACTAGTGATTCTCGTCGACTCGTCGAGAATCACAAGTGATTCTCGACGAATCGGCGAGTATCACTTAGTGATTCTCGACGAATTATACTTAGACGAATTTTTGTCTTTCCACCCGTGAGCAGGTCTTTGGCCCATCCTTACTCCTTGTCTGCTCTTGCTTTATCATAGCCTTGTACATGAAATTAAGTACACCCCAATAGAGAGAGTACACGTAGGCCAACACACTGATCTGCTCAACGAGGGATTACGTTGCACAGACCCGTGTATATTGACCCACTGCACCCTGACATTGGTGTGTACTTAGCGTGGAATAACTGCAAGCACAACTAGAAAATATTTCATCAAATACATTGTCTATTTACCTTGGCTTGCACAGGGGCTTCTTCAAATCAGGTACATTGAGGATGCAATACCCAACAATCTCCCCCTATTTGAAGAAGCCTAAACCATACAAGCTAAGGTGAATAGAGCATATAGGAATGAAAAACCGAAACTTAAAAGCGAGGTGATAAGGATATGCATTACCAATTACTTGAGAGCAGACTAGAACATTGAGCTACCTTAGCCTTAGCCGAGAGGGTAATCTCCCCCTTTTCGGCTTCTGCAAATCTGGGTCTGGTGCACCTGACACCATGCTCCCCCTCAGTTCGTGCACTTATGTTTTCACTTGAGTTTCTGGCAGATGCTCCCCCTAGATGCACGAGCCAGGAGCGTCTGGAGTCTTCATTCCTCATAGTTGAGCATCCCCAATTCAGTTTTGAAGAGACTGAACTTGGCCTCGTCTAGGGGCTTTGTGAAAATATCTGCAATCTGCTTGTCCGTGGGGACATAGCAGAGAGAGATGTCCTTGTTCTCCACGTGCTCCCAAATGAAGTGGTAGCGCACTTCAATATGTTTCGTTCTGCTATGCGATACTGGATTGTTTGCGATAGCAATTGCACTTGAGGAGTCGCAGTACATTGGTACTTCCTTGAACTGGAAATCATAGTCTGCTAACTGGTTCCGTATCCATAGGAGTTGTGCGCAACAGCTTCCTGCCGAGATGTACTCAGATTCTGCTGTGGAGGTTGCGACACAATTTTGCTTCTTGCTGTTCCAGGAGATAAGCCTTCTTCCGAGGAATTGGCACGTCCCGGAGGTGCTTTTCCTGTCATCCCTACTCCCTGCAAAATCAGCATCTGAAAAACCTATTAGCTCGACATCATTGTTTCTCGGGTACCACAAGCCAAGATTGGGAGTACCTTTAAGGTATCTAAGAATTCGCTTTGCAGCGACATAATGAGATTTCTTAGTGTTCACCTGATATCTGGCACAAACACATGTGGAGAACATGATATCCGGTCTACTGGCAGTAAGGTAGAGCAGGGATCCAATGATGCTTCTGTATTTGGTTTCATCGAAAGGTTTACCTTTCTCATCCTTATCCAGAGACATAGTGGATCCCATTGGAGTCCTCATAGAGGTTGCATTCTCCATTCCGAATTTCTTGAGGAGTACATTTGTGAACTTCGTCTGAGAAATGAAGATTCCTTCCTCAGACTATTTCACTTGAAGTCCCAAGAAATACTTCAGCTCTCCCATACTACTCATTTCAAACTTTCCTTGCATAAGTTTGGAAAACTTTTTGCAAAGATTGTTGTCCATTGAGCCAAATATAATGTCATCAACATAGATTTGCACCAGCAAAATCTTGCCTTTGACTTCCCTGAGAAATAATGTCTTATCTATTTTTCCTCTAGAGAACTTGTTCTCAAGAAGAAAACTAGACAATGTCTCATACCAAGCTCGAGGAGCTTGCTTTAGGCCATATAGCGCTTTATTAAGAAAATATACATGATTAGGATAAGTAGGATTGACAAAACCTGGAGGTTGAGCAACGTATACTTCCTCTTTCAAATCTCCATTCAAGAAAGCCGATTTCACGTCCATCTGATAGACTGTGAATCCTTTGTGAGAGGCATAGGCTAGGAATAGCCGGATTGCCTCGAGACGAGCAACTGGTGCAAACGTCTGGTCAAAGTCAATCCCCTCCTCCTGTCTGTATCCTTGAGCCACCAGTCTGGCTTTGTTCTTAATGATGACTCCATGTTCATCCAACTTGTTTCTGAAGATCCACTTGGTGCCAATCACATTTTGCGTCTTTGGTCTGGGAACCAGCGTCCAGACTTTGCATCTTTCGAATTGATGCAGCTCCTCTTGCATGGCCAAAATCCACGATGCGTCTTTGTTCGCTTCGTCGAACTTCTTTGGCTCCACCTGCGACAGAAAGCTAAGATGCAAGATCTCGTTAAGAGTACCTCGGCGAGTTCTGACACCGTCTCGGGGATCTCCAATGATTTGATTTCTGGGATGATCCCTCACGTGTCTGAACTCTAGAACTCTTGCATCAGGAACTTCAACTATTTCTTGGGCATCTCCTTCTTCTAAAGGATTTGCCTCATTTTGAGCTTCAACTTCTCCGATCGGCGTAGATGTGGAGACTTTGACATACTTTGGAGTTGCATCTTTCTCAGAATCATCCAGTTAAAGCTTTTCGAGTCTGGCACCTGCAGCTTCAGGAAGACAACTAGAAGTCTTGCAGTTAAGCAAGCTTCCTTCATCAAATATAACATTTATTGATTCCTCTACCACTAGAGTTTTCTTGTTGAAAACTCTGTAAGCCCGGCTGTGGCTACTATAGCCCATGAATATGCCTTTGAAGCATTTTTCACCAAACTTAGTACGCGGGTACTTCCCATTATTCAGTACATAACATTTGCAGCCAAAAATCCTCAGATAGGACATGGTTGGTTTCCTGCCTTTCAGTAGCTCATAAGGAGTCATACGATGGCTCTTGTTGATCAATGCCCGGTTTTGTACATGACAGGCCGTGTTGACAGCCTCGGCCCAGAAGTATTCTGGGAGAGAAGCGTCATTCAACATTGTCGTGCATGCTTCAATGAGTGTTCTATTCCTCCTCTCTGCCACTCCATTCTGTTGAGGAGTGCGAGGGGAGGAGAACTCATGAAAGATACCAAGCTCTTCACAGAACTCTGTCATAGCCCCAGACTCAAACTCTGTTCCGTGGTCACTTCTGATTTTGACCACTGAGCAGTTAAGTTCGTTTTGTATCTGCTTGACAAAACTGGTGAAGATGTCAAATGTATCAGACTTGCGTTTTAAAAAGAACACCCACATAAACCGAGAGTGATCATCTACAATCACTAGCGTATACGACTTTCCCCCTAAGCTATGAACTTGCATTGGACCAAATAAGTCCATATGCAGAAGATATAGACATCTGGAAGAATCTTTGTCTGGGATGCCCTTAAAGGTAGCCCGAGTCTGCTTGCCCATTTGACAGGCAGGACATGGACTATCTTTGATGCACTTAATAAGGGGAGCATCCCTTACTAAGTTTTTGGAAAACAGCATATTAATCGTCTTGTAATTAATGTGTGCCAATCTCTTGTGCCATTGTTCACAAAGAGATGCACTGCCTTTAGCAACGAGGCATACTGGGGTAGAAGAATCTAAACTAAGAAAGTCTAAACAGAAAATATTTCTGCTCCTAATGCCTGTTAATACGGTCTCCGAAGAGTCACATGATATTATCAGGCATTTATCCTTGCAGAACTTAACATCATACCCTTTATCACATAACTAGCTTACGCTGATTAGGTTGTGATTTAACCCTTCAACATAAGCTATGTTAGTGATAGAGAGTATACCGTTGGAAATCGTACCGTAACCTCTGGTGACTCCCCGATCAGATCCCCCAAATATGACATTGGGTCCATCCTCGACTGGAGAGTACTCCCTCAGCAGGCTTCTTGTCCCGATCATGTGACGGGAGCATCCACTGTCCAAATACCAAATAGGAGTTTTGTTGGCCTTTGGACATCCCTGCAAAACAGAATTAATTTGCCTTAGGAACCCAATCAAACTTGGGTCCTAGATTCCTTGTTAGCATACTCTCCCTCGATTGGTTAACTCTACGAGTGGTCGGCCTCGCATTGCTAACATAAGGAGTCTCGTTATACCTTGGATTAAACCAACAATTCACGGCAAAGTGACCAATTTTGCCACAGCACCAGCAGTCAAACCTGTTATACTTCCTCTTGGGCGCCTGCTTTACCCTTGAAACGTGGGGTTCAGCTGGGGCCGAAGACCTGGAGGTGGAGGCAACATGATGACCATAGTCACATGACTTCTTCACCTCTTGGCTTTTCAGTGTAACATGCTTGGCCTTAGGTGTCAGCTTCCTATTATGGCCGCTAGAGAATTGACCATAATTTCCTAAATGGATTTCCTCATAAGGTGCCTTGAAGACACTCTCACTGAAGTTACGGGGAAAGGTCCACCCATCATATCGACTCTTCGGCTTTGCAACCGAGGGCCTGAAGTGATGCCCATATGTTGACTCAAAGTCATGTTGGTTACAGGGAAAGCTAGGCTTTCTGAACTCAACAGGACTGAGTGGGGCCTTTCCTTTCTCATCAGCAGAGGCTTTCTTGGCAGCCTTATTCTTTCTCCTGTTCCTGTTTCTCCTGGACGAGGAGCTAGATGCCCCTACGTGCCCCAAGCCAGCCCCTTTGGCTTGAGCAGAGAAGGTATCAACTAATGAAAGAACAGTTTTTGGCATAGAGAAGCTCTTGACGATCTTCCTTTCTGCCGCAAGTAGTTCTTCCAACTTGTCGACTTCCTCCTGCTTAAGATCAAGGAGCTTAAGAGACTCTGAATGCTTTGAAGTCAGGTCCAAGTGCTCCTGTCGGAGGGAGATCAAACTGGTGATCTCTTCCCTCAGGGATACACTCTCACCTTTAAGGAATTTAACTTCTTTTTTCTCCGTCTTCAGTTTCTTTCGACATTTCAGGAATGTATTGAGCAAAAGCTCATACTTATCTAGGAGTTCAGCTTCAAGGGCAGAGAGGCTATCCTCAGCATCATCATCCTGAGACTCAGGATCAGAGTCAGAGTCGGAGAGAGGGGTGTGAGCTTTTACCTTCCCAGTAAATGGGGGGCATTCTCCTTCTGAGTCAGAGCGACCCATTAGCCCAAAGTAGGCTTCCTCATCATCACTGGTGTCTGACGTGTCAGATTCACTCAGCGTCTTTGGCTTCTTTGCGATGTAACTCCTCTCCTTCTTCTTGTCTTTTGAGGACCTGTGCTCCTCTCCCTTTCCCTTTTCCCTCTTGCCTTGATAGCAGTCGGCCACGACGTGTCCTGGCTTGTTGCAACCAAAGCATATAATGTCAGAAGAGCGGTGTTTGTTCGGTTTGGAAACATACCTGTCAGAAGAATAGTTCTTCTTCTGATCCCTTGAGGAGGAGCCGTTTCTCTTTCTCTGATTCCTCAGCTTGAGGAACTTCTTGAATTCCCGTGTGATAAGAGATAAATCTTCCTCAGATAACTCTGATCCGGAGGAGCTCGGCTCAGAGTCTTCCTCTTCATCCCTCTTCCACGCATGGGAGGAAGCAACACCCTTACCCTTTCTGGATTGAATGGCTTTCAGAGCCACCGTCTTTTCCTTGGCCGCGGCTTTCTCTGCTTCCTCTTCAGCCTTCCTTGTGTTCAACTGAAGCTCATAGGACATGAGCTTCCCGAACAGAATCTGAGGGTCGGTTTCTGCAAGTCTGCCAAACTCGCGGATGGCGCAGATCTTTGTGTCCCATTCCTTAGTGAGTGACCTAAGGAATTTATCATTGAGTTCACCGTCAGTGAACACTCTTCCATATCCTTTGAGTGCATTGACGATCTTGAGGAAGTTTTCGAAGGTGACTCCGATCTCCTCCTTTGGCCCTTGTCTGAAGGCCTCATATTTCTGATTGAGGAGGGATCTCCGATCGTCCCTCACTTCATCTGTGCCCTCCATTAGGACAATCAGACAGCTCCAGAGATCCTTGGCTGTCCTGCAGTTGCTGAAGTTCTGCATCATAGAGTCGTCAACTGCGCTCACCAGGATATTCTGAGCTTTCTTGTCGAGTCCGAATAGCACCATTTCGTCCTTGTCCATTTCCGAAAGTTTCTTGGGTACTTTCTTGGTAGGATCAATAGTGGAGGCCTTAGTGGGAATGTAAGGTCCCTCCTCCACTATCATGAAGAGCCGGGGGTCGACTGCTTCCATGTAGAATCTGATTCTTTCCTTCCAGATAGGAAAGTTCAGTCTGGTGCATACTGGGATTTTGCCGGAGTGCTTGAGTCCGTCCATGGAGGATATCTGTCTGCTTCTTGACACTGGTGGCAGGATTCTACTCAAGGTGTGAACCTTTTTGATGAGTAACCTCCCTCTGATACCACTTGAAAGTTCACCTAGTGTCAGCTACCTTCACCTATGGTGGGGGGGGGGGGATAGGTGTCTTTGCAGCGTAATTGCGGAATTAAGATTTACCTGCACAAGAAAACAAAACAACCAAGCACAGAAAATACACAGGCAATATATAGTGGTTCCCCGATTTGGGTACGTCCACTTTCCCCCTTCGACCTATCTCCCAACAAGGGACGACTCGGTCACTTCACCAACAAGATTGAAATCCAATCCTTGTACTAACGGAAGGAACCCTTCCCCACGTAGGAGTCCACACTCCCACAACCCGGGTTGCACCCAACCCTTACAACTAAAGACCAATCGGTCCGTTACAACGAAATTGAAAATGCTTGTAAGAAATACAAACGACGTTTGGAGAGTAAGGTGTCCCTCTTCGTTCGACGACGTGTTCTTGAAGTCAACGAAGAGTCTACAACCCTAGATCTCTCTTGGAAAGAATCTTCCCGAAACCGATAGCGGCTTAAAGCGGCGGCAAGGTTCTCGAAATCGGCGGCGGCGACGGAGAGCAGCAGCAGTGCCAACTTGATTCAAACTTCGTAGCGAAGGAAGCAAGGTCTTCCAACGGTCACACTAGGATCGATCGTCTCGATCGATTCGGAAGGGGAAGGATTTTCCCGATCAACGAATCAAGAGACAAGGGATCTCAGGTTAGATGCGTGAGACGCTATGCTAGCCTAAGCTTCGGTCGCCGGAGGTCTGGAAGAACCTGAGATCAGCAGTGGCGACAAGTGCACGAGCGCCGGAGAGATCGGCGGAGCAAGATCGGAGCGTTAGGGCTTGTCGGCGGCTCGTGTTTTTTGAAATCTCCTTTCTTCTACCATTTACTGTTCATACATACGGAGTATATATACATTAGGTCAAGTATATGACTGTTGTGGGTCCCACCGATAAGAAGACTTGAGCCCGGTTCGAAACAGTTTAGATAATTTGAACCGGTCCAGAGAACAACAGGAGATCGCCTAAGTCAAATTCGGCGAGAATCGAGAGTGATTCTCGATGAATCGGCGAGAATCACTTACGATTCTCGCCGAATTCTACTTAGAGAATTCTGGCTGCACAGGTTATCGAGGTCGGGGAGAATCGGTGGGAATCACCTTGGATTCTCGCCGACTCGTCGAGAATGCAAAGTCATTCTCGACGAATCGGCGAGAATCACTTGGTGATTCTCGACGATTCTGCCTTAAACGATTTTTCTGACTGCGTCGCGACAGCCGACCCAACCCGGCAAGAATCAACTAGTGATTCTCGTCGACTCGTCGAGAATCACAAGTGATTCTCGACGAATCGGCGAGAATCACTTAGTGATTCTCGACGAATTATACTTAGACGAATTTTCGTCTTTCCACCCGTGAGCAGGTCTTTGGCCCATCCTTACTCCTTGTCTGCTCTTGCTTTATCATAGCCTTGTACTTGAAATTAAGTACACCCCAATAGAGAGAGTACACGTAGGCCAACACACTGATCTGCTCAACGAGGGATTACGTTGCACAGACCCGTGTATATTGACCCACTGCACCCTGACATTGGTGTGTACTTAGCGTGGAATAACTGCAAGCACAACTAGAAAATATTTCATCAAATACATTGTCTATTTACCTTGGCTTGCACAGGGGCTTCTTCAAATCAGGTATATTGAGGATGCAATACCCAACACCAAGATCATATCGAAGTCTTCCAGGTCTATCACCTTCAAATCAGCCACAGGTAGGAAATTGCTTAAAAGAATCAGACAACCCAGGATTCCCTGGTCCGACACCACCGAGTCACCAAAGGGAAACTTAATGTAAATCAAATACCCAATTTGATCAAGAGTCAAATGATGGCGCTCTACAAAGGTCCTAACCACAAACGAGTGGGTAGCATCAGAATAAAAAAAATGCGCGTCCAACGGTTATTTTCCTTGAACTTCCCTATAAAATCACATTCATAACTAACCGAGTAACATCGAAACTACAACTATGAGCTAAAAAACAAATTAGGTTAGGATCTAACCTGAGATCACCTGGGTGAGTGTCTGCGTTTCCTCCAAGGTCACCACGTTTAACTTGCCCATCCCTTTGTATAAAGGCTCCGGTGGCGGCAAAGCCTGAAGTGGAACCGACTATAGTGTGGACTGAGAATGTAGGCATTTTGACTTGAAATGTCCTTTCTATCTACCCTAAAAGCAGACCCTTTACTTACTCAAACAATGGGCAGCATCGTGCCACTTTCGTTTGCAAGTAGCACAAACCAGCTCTCCTTTAGAAGCATTCTGAATTAAAAGCACCTGCTGCTGCTTTTGAGCTCCCAATCTCTTATAACATTTCTCAAACGGATGGCCTGATCGGCCATAAAAACTGCACATCTCTTTGTTTCTTTTCCTTTAGGCAGAACATGAATCCTGAGAACTCTTACTCTCATCAGACTTCCTCTTATCTTTCCTCATCTGCTGGCTTCTATTTTTTGCATTGTTGATTACTTCGACCTTTAAGGCTGCTTCTACTACCTCAGCATAACGTTCAGATCCATAAGTGTGAGAACTGATAAGAATAAACCGCAAATTGGTATAACAGAAATTTTTATTATCCAAAAAAGTAAGTAATACAAAGGTATGACCTTCCTTTTATAGAATGCGGGAGATGAGAGAGATTACAAATAGGCAATATGGGACTGAATAATTACAGCTATAAGCAATTTAACAAAAACAAGCCGAACAGGCCGTGCGGTTAGACGAATAGGCTAAACGCTCGTCAACCACCAAAAGGAGAGAACAAGCTGTCATAGGAGACCGCCAGACTGCCAGGTCTCCAAGTCGCCTGAGACAAACCGTTGGACCGCCCAGACACCAAACAATAATAGTCTGGCTACCAAACCACTGGAGAGAAACCGCCAGACCGCGCGATCCCTAATCTGCCAGAATTAGACTGCCAGACCGCCCGGTCTCCATACTGCAACACACACCCCTCAAGCCGGGGCATATATATCGATCATGCCCAGCTTATCGCAAATGTGAAGAAAGGAGGAAGAAACCGGCTTGGTGAAGATATCAGCCAACTCTTTATCGGAGGTGAAGAACGAAGTACAAATTTATTCCTTCAAAATCTCTTCCCGAATAAAGTGGCAGTCGACTTCAATGTGCTTTGTTCTCTCATGGAATACCAGATTTTTGGAGATGTATATAACGGCCTTATTATCACAAAACATAGGTAGAGGATGGTTGTAGACCTCTCCTAAGTTAAGCATGAGAGCCCATAACCACTTCAACTCGCATGTGGTCGACTCCATACTTCGATATTCTGCTTCTGCACTGGACCTGGAGATGACAGACTATTTCTTGCTCTTCCAGCTCACCTGGTTTCCCCCACAAAGGTGCAAAAGCATGATGTTGACTTGCGGTCTCCTTTGTCATCAACATAGCTCGAATCTGAGTACGCTTCAACCCTCAAATGACCATTCTTCTGAAAGAGTAGTCCTTTCCCAGGAGTTGATTTAACATACTCCAATATCCTCAGGGAAGACTTTAGATTGCACTCCCTATGAGCTTGCATGAATTGGCTAACCTTGCCTATATCATAGGAGATATCAGGTCTGGTCACCGTGAGATAGATGAGTTTACCAACCAGATGCCTATACCTCGTAACATCTGAAAGAGGAGGAGAGTCATCTATCCAGGTTTTATCTTCTCTAGTCTCATGGGGCATCGGGCAAATTTAGCCCCAATCAACCATGCCTCTTTTAACAAATCAAGAGCATACTTGCGTTGGGAGAGGACTAAGGAATTGGGCTTCTGAGAGATTTCTATCCCCAGAAAGTATTTTGGAGAGCCCATATCCTTTGTAACAAGTTGTTGACGAAGATGCTTCTTTGTCAAGGCTATCCCAGCCTGGTCATATTCAGTGAGAAGAATATCATCCACATATACCGTAAGAACCACCAGACCTAGGGAGGTTTTGTAAACGAATAAAGAGTGATCTACATAACTTCTCGTAAAACCCACGACCGCCACTATCCCACTAAACTTGTCAAACCAACCCCAAAGGCTTTGCTTTAGGCCATAGATAGCCTTCTTTAGCCGACATAACTGTGTCTCCCCCTGAGCAATATACCCTAGAGGTTGCTCCATGTAGACATCCTCCTGAAGATCCCCATTTATAAAAGCATTCTTGACATCCAGTTGGAAAATGGGCCAATCCTTATTGACAGCCACAAAGAGGAGGACCCTGATAGTGTTGAGACGAGCAACTGGAGAGAAGGTGTCAAAATAGTCAACACCATAAGTCTGGGTAAAGCCTTTGGCAATAAGGCGGGCCTTGTAATGATCCATACTGTCGTCCGGACTGAACATCACCACAAAGACCCAACGACAACCAACAACATCTGTGCTAAAGGGAGGTGGAACAAGGGTCCACGTACTCCGTTCAGTGAGAGTAGCAATATCCTCATCCATGGCAGCATTCCAATGAGGAACGGTAAGGGCCTCCTGGTAGGAACGGGGGGGGGGGGGTGGTAGTGGCAGAGATAGAAAGTGCAAAAGCCCAGCGAGAAGGGGAATGAAGATCATTGGAAACAACAGTAGCAAGCGAGTGCTGGGTACGCGTTCGCATCCCTTTTCGAAGAGCAATGGGAAGATCCAGGTCAGCGGGTTCCTCAGCATCCGGAGAATCCGTGGCAGAGAGAGCTGGCCTGGGAGTAGAGAGCGACGGTGGCGGAGAAGAGGGTGATAGTGGAGTTGAAGAGATAGGAGGAGACGATGGAGAGTTGGAGGTGGAAAAACTTCTGTAGGGGACGAAGGGTTGGAGGGAGCAGTAGGAGAATCAGAAGCCACAGGAAGAAGAGAGGGGTCGTCAAAGAAATAGGAATCATTCTCAAAAAAGGTTACATCGACGGAGACGAACTTCTTGCAAAGAATGGGGTCAATACAACAATAGTCTTTCTGAGTGTCAGAGTACCCCATATAGACACATTTGGTGGAGCGAGGGGAGAGTTTGTCATGGGTGGCGGTTGGAGCGTGCACATAAGCTATGCACCCAAAGATACATAGAGGGAGAGGAAAAGGATCCTTGCCTGAATAGAGATTGGAGAATGGGGTTTGACCATGGAGAACTGTCGAGGGATTGCGATTGATGAGATAGCAGGAAATGAGAACTGCATAGCCACAATAGGAGCGAGGGACATGCATCTGCATGTTCAGAGTGCGAGAGACATCAAGGAGGTGACGGTTTTTGCATTCCGCCACTCCATTTTGTTATGAGGTATAGACATAACTAGTGTGATGAACAAACCCATGTTGCATACAGAAAGATGAAAAAGCTTGACTAATATACTCCTTAGCATTATAAGAGCAAAAGATTTTAATTGAAACACCAAACTGATTTTGAATTAAATGATAAAAAGATGTCCATACATTGAATAATTCAGAGTGATCTCATAAGAGATACTCCGAAGTACATCTAGAAAGGTCATAAATAATGGTAACAAAATAAGAACTACCCCGACAAATGGTGAGGGTAGGAGCAGGACCCCAGACATCGGAGTGAATGAGATCAAACGGACGGGTAGAGCCACGAACTTGCTTCGGCGGGATGGAGGAATGGTGATACTTGCCAAGCTGACAGGCATCATAGTTGAGAGGAGAACTATGCAGAGGGAGGTGGGGCAGAAGCTGAAGATGAAGCCGTGGAGGAGGATGACCAAGGTAGAGATGCCACTGTAGAAGATCTGTAGAGGAAGAGGAGAAGGCGGACAGAGCGGAAATGTTGTCGATGAAGTAGAGGCCGCCGCTCTCAGTCCCAGTAGCAATCAGATGTTGGGAGCTCAGATCCTAAAAAGAACAAGAAGTCAGAGTGAATGTGACGGAGCACTGAAGTTTCTTGCATAAAGAGATAACCGATAATAAATTTCACAGAAACTTGGGAACATACAGAGTGTCCGCCAAGCTAAGAGACCGAGTGACATGAACCACTCTCATCCCATGGACTGGGGAGGGAGAGCTGTCTGCAATGAGGATTGGGGGCAATTGATCATGTGTTTCTAGGAGAGAAAGCACTAAGGATTGCCCGTCATGTGATTATTCACACTAGAGTCTATCAACCATTTACCTTGAGTAACCACATGGGCACTACCTGATGTCTTGAACACCGTGGCAGACATCTTTGAGGAGGTGGAAGAGTCACCAAAGGGGCAAAGATGTGGATGTTTCATCCAGCAGCGATCAACTGTATGCTCAGTGCGGCCATAGTGAGAGCAGAGAAAGCGTGAAAGGCCACGCCAGCCAGAATGGTGGTTGTGGCTACCAGAGCCACTTTGTTGAGTTTGGTGAGCATAGTTGTCTAATGGATAAGGAGAGGACAAAAGAGGATGCTGAAGTAGAGAGGTAAATGCGACAATGCGTGCAATAGTGGAATCAAAGGTGGGAGAGTCCGCCTCGCCCAGAATTTTCTAGCGGATCATGTCATAAAAATCAGGAAGTCGCAGAAGATAGAACACAACAAGAAGCTACTAGTAGTGCCTGTGCTGCTCGGCCAAATCCATAGAGAAGGGACGATTCTTAAGAATCTCAGCCCCGAGAGACTGAACTGTCGATAAGCAGCAGTAGGAGACATGGAAGGACGGCAAAGTCATCCGTATACAGAGTATAGATATGGGACGTTTGAGCCCCCTTTGAGTACAAAGCAGCAAGATGAAGTCAGGCCGTCTTAACCGTCTCATCATGACGGATGACGGGAAGGCATTCATCTGTAAGGCTATTAGTTAGCTAAGTGCGCAAAAGCACGTCGCTAGCATCCCAGTTGTCAAACTGAGTGGAAGTGGGAGGAGGAGGGTCATTAGTGAGATGGTGGCGTTTGCGTTATGAGTGAAGAAGAAAGGTGAAGGAGACACTCTAATCCGGGTAGTTGGAACCGATAAGTTTGGAGATGGTGCCAAGGTTCCCGGAAGGAGTAGGAGGAGGAGGCAGATTGGCCATGGGAGTAGTGGTGGTGCTAGAGGCACCGAAAAGAGCCATGGAAGAGAAGAGACAAGAAGCCGCGCGAGAAGAGAAAAGGTCGCGCGAACAGGAAGCAGCGGAGACCGCACGAATAAAAAGAAGTTTGTGAGAACAAGAAGAGACCGCAGCGGATAAAGAAATGAAACCGCAGCAGACATAAGATGAGGTTCTGCAGCAGTCACGGTTTTAACACACCAGCGGTAAGGAAGGCCATGAACAAGAAGCATAACAAAGCAGAGGGAAAGAAGTCATGCGGCTAGAGAGAAGGCCGCGCAAACAGGAGATAGAGATGATCGCGCGAACTAAAAGGAGTTCGCGAGAAAGGAAAGTAGGGCGTGCGAACAGGACAGAGACTGCACAAATATAAATGGAGCCACGCGAATCAAAGGAGATCGTAGGGAGAAAAGATGCAGAGAAACCGCGAAAATAGGTCGCAGATAGAAAGAAAGGCGGAGCGAGAAAAGAGGCCACACACACAAAGGGAAGCGACAAAGAGAAGAGAAGAGTGGAGAGGCCGCGCGAACAGACCACAAGGAGAAGGGCAAACCGTGCTGGCAGAGGAAGGCACCGAATATGGCGGAAAAGATCGAGTCCTCTGATATCATGTGCAAACAAACAAGAAGAAACCGAAAATTACAATAACAGATATTTTTATTATCCAAAAAAGTAAGTATTACAAAGGTATGGCCTCCCTTTTTATCGAATGGAGGAGATGCGAGAGATTACAAATAGACAGTGTGGGACTAAATAATTACAGGTATAAGCGGTTTAACAAATACAAGCCGAACATGTCGCGTGGTTAGAAGAATAGGCTAACTTCCCGGCAACCACCAGAAGGAGAGAATAAGCCGTCATAGGAGACCGCCAGACCACACAGTCTCTAAGTCGCCTGAGACTAACCGTCAGACCGCCCGGACACCAAATAACAACAGTCTGGCTACCAAACTACTGAAGAGAAACTGCTAGAACGTGCGGTACCTAATCTGCAAGAATTAGACTGCCAGACCGCCCGGTTTCCATACTGCAACAATAAGCACTGGCCAGCTGCTCGATGTCATTCCTAAGACCACCCAGAAAGCGCTTAACTCTACTAGATTCCGAGGATACCAGATCCGGGGCTAACCGACTCAATTTACTGAACTCTACCTCACACTCATTAACCGTGAGTTGTCTTTGCTTCAAATGTAGAAAATTTTTCATCAAGCGGTCTTGCTCGACCGATGGCAGTAAATTCCTCATCAGTAACTCCTTGAAGGCTTCCCATGAACATCCATCCTTAAGGTTCTCCTTCTCTATTAACCACTAGCCCTATGCAAGGCCTTTTAGCTGGTACGTACCAACCATTACTCTCTGGTCTACAGATATTCGTAAGTACAAAATTATGTCTCCTCAATTGCCACAATCCAATCATCCAAAGCCATGAATTTGGCTCTACTATTATAGGTAGGGGGGTCCTAGTCGTTGAAAATGAGAGAAAAAGTTCATCTCTGGTGGTAACACAACTGGGTGCACCAGAGGTGTACAACCTCGGGCTCGCTGGAGCGGAAGGCTCAGGGAAAAGAAGGGGAGATGAGTTAAAGGAAAAGGCTAATTACTATGCGAGATGGGCCCAAGCGAGAGCTTACTCGCTAGGCAAATGGATCCCATGGAAAGGGCCATAGGAGGCGCGAGAGCTGCTCACTAGGAGAGAGGGGTCCAGGAGAGAGCCCTGTCGTTGGGTAGGCAAGTGGATCCCAGGGAAAGGGCCACTCGCAGGGCGAGGGCCGACTCGCTAGGCGAGAGGGCTCCAGAGGGGAGAGCTCTCGCACGTGAGGCGACGCTCTCGCCAAGCACCGGTTTGGCGAGGGGCTTAGTGCCGGTTCAGTGTTTGGTCAAGGGCTGGTTCTATAGGAAAGTGGTTCACCTTTTTAGCCCCAGGTGATTTTACAATTTTGTCCTTGGTGGTCTGCATATAACCCTTCAGAACATTGGAGTTTGGCTGTTAGCAGACCCAACTAAGGGCATTTTGGTAATTTTAGGTCGGTTCAGTTTGGTTATTGGAACTCCAAACTCAGAGGCCTATAAATAGACCGGTAAGGTGCCTTGAAGAAGGTTGTTGACCCATTTTTTCTTCCACTAAGGCACCTAGCTCAGCATTGGCTCGGGAGGGGGAGAATTTCTAATTCTTCCGGGTAAGAGGTGGGACCACCGAGCTAAAGCCCACAGTCTATTCCTTTGAGATTCTCATCCAGGGAGTGGTTTGAGAAGAGTAGGTGTGAGCTACAGCTTTAAATCCGAGCTTTAGGAAGAGCTGGGTTTACTAGCTTCAATATTTTTGGTGCGGTGAGCGTTGATCGCAGCCTACATAGAAGAACATTGGACTACTTCATGGCAGGAGATCTTGGAGAAGGAGACGAGGGCGGGTCTAAGAACCCGAGAGGATACATTGGGAGAGAGGAGTTCATGGCATCCATCGGAGGCATCATGAATATGATGCAGGAGATCTCACAGCGAGGTGATTGCGGGACCCCCCATGCATTAAGTTTCTGGTCTCGCGCCTCATGAGGGGCTCGTATCAGCAAGGGTAGAAGAGGATGCATAAGGGAGGGGGACCAGGGAAGGAGAGGAGCGTAGATGTGAGCCAGCGAGACCTGGATGGCTGGGAGCTCTTCTCCAGTCCCGCGAGTGCCATTTCGCCAGGGGAGCTGGTCGCGAGAGTGGAGATTGCGAGACATTCGGCGAGAGGTTATCCTTTTTGCGAGTTGATTCTTTTGGCTCCTGTCCCGGAGGGGTTTTGCGAGCCAGAGATGACTTACTATGTGGGGAAAGACGACCCCCCTCCAGTACTTGCATTGGTTCGAAGATGCGGTCTCCATCAGGACGATGAGGGACGCTTTCAAGTGCCGCCTCTTCGCTATCACCTTGAAGTACAAAGCTAGGGAATGGTTTCATCAACTCTCGGCAAGGTCAATATATGGTTTCGAGGACTTAAGTAGGAGCTTCCAGTTGCTCTTCTCGACCTCTAAGAAGAGGAAGAAGAATCTGGAGTCTATGTTTTGATCAAGAAGAAGGCCGATGAGTCCTTGGCCCTATACGTGGACCGCTTCCAGGAGGAAATTCAAGACATTCAGGAGTTGCCAGGATTTTCTCTCCAGATGTCCTTCACCGTGGGGCTGAGGGAGGGCTTCTTCAAGATGAGCTTGACCAGGAAGGTGATGTTGTCGTTTGATGGTATGATGGATAAAGCGGCGACGGAGATAGCGATGGAGGCGGTGAACCCGGCATTTGACAGGAAGTTTGCAAGGTTGACGGAGGTGGAGTCAAGGGAACCAGCAGGAGCGAGGAAGCAGGAAGGAAGAAGGAGGGAGGAGCCGTGGGGTCCGGTACACCAGGAGTTGGGTTGGAGGCAGCTAGGAGGCCCTGTTCAAGGGCAGTGAAGAGGTTTTCCCCAAGGGGGAAGGAATTACCAGGGAGTCCCAGGGAGATTCAACTAGCATGAGGACATTATTCTAGACCTCTCCCACACCCGCCTAAACAAGCTATGGCCATCGGCCGAGGGCGAGGAAGAGGAAGAGAGGGGGGGGGGGGGGAAGAGCGGGAGCTGGAGCTTGTAGAAGGAGGAACCACCCGAAAGGTAGACAAGAGGGGGAGGTAGCCTTGTCGTATTGTGACTTCCACGAGGAGGAAGGTCACGCGACGGCTACCTACCCAGAGTTTCTAGAATTGAAGAGGGGTAGAAGAGCAGGAGAGCAGCAGCTACCGGTGTGGATAGTAGAGGTGACCAAGACTGGGGAGGTGGATCGATGTGTGGATCGATCAGATGTGGGAGATAGAGGAGGGATCGGGGTGATCTATGGGGGGGGGGGGGGTGGGGATTGAGGCTACCCGCAAGGCCAGCCTTCATAGCATGTATCGTTAGAGCATTGCCTCGACGTCACAAGCCCCTCCCCCGGATGAAAAAATCACTTGCTCTAGGAAGGACTTGCCGGATCACGACGACCTATTTTGCGATGCGTTGGTGATTCAGACCGCCATCGAGAACTTTACGGTGTAGAGGATCTTGATGGATAATGGGAGCTCGATGAATGTAATTTTCAAGAAGGCATTCAACGAGATGAGGGTAGAGGCCAGGAGGGTGTTGGCAGCAGACGGACCGTTGTTCGGGTTCTCAGGAGAAAGGAAGGAAGTCGAGGGGGGAGTGGGACTTCAAGTGACTCTTGGAGGGCTGTCCAAGAATTGCCGGTTTATGATAGTGTACGCTCCCAGCAGTTACAACGCCAACTTATGGCACCCTTTGATTAGCGCCTTTAGGTGCGTCTCATCGTCCTTCCATCAATGCTTGAAGCTCAACTCTGGGGGAACTCATATCAGGGTGCACGGAGATCCAAAGGTATCCAGAGAGTGCTACATGACAGTGGTAAACACCATTTATTGGCAAGGCGATGCTGAGTTGCTGGAGAAGATGATGGAGCAGTGGGAACAGGAGGTCGGAGGAAAGATAGGAGTGGAGAGTAGAATTGCGGGGGAGCTAGAAATGGCAGGAGAGCAGGAAGTCGGAGGAAAGATAAGAGTGGAGAGTGGCATTGCGGGGAGCCAGAAATTATAGGAGAGTAGGAGGTCGGAGGAAAGATAGGAGTGGAGAGTGGCATTATGGGGGATCCAGAAATGGCAGGAGAGCAGGAGGTCGGAGAGGAGGTAGAAGTGGCAAGAGGAGCCGTAGGAGTGGAGAGTGGCATTGCGGGGGAGCCAGAAATGGCAGGAGAGCAGGAGGTTTGAGAGGAGGTAGAAGTGGCTGGAGGAAGAAAAAGAAAGATAGGGGAAGTGGGGGAGTCGTCTAAGAGGGAGGCTTAGCCAAAATAGAGAGGAGGTTTATCGCAAGGAAGGGGTGCTGATGAAGAGGTGGAGAGATTCTTAAGGGACGTGGTTGCGGCCGTTGAGGAGCGTTAAGCCAGAGAGTGTGAGCTCAGGGAGCAGGAGGAGAGGCTGAGGGAGCAGGAGGGAGAGGAGGAGCCTTTGAGGCTATAAGCGACGGTTGAGGTGCTGGAGGTGGAAGTCCTCACCAAGGAGGGAAGGAAGGAAAAAATAAAAGTAAGTGGAGAGCTCAGCCCCGAAGATCAGGAGAAGATCAGGAATTGCATTTAGGATAACTTCAACATCTTCTCCTTGAGCACAACCGACATGCCGGGGGTCGACGCGGACGTGGCATGCCATCGTCTCATACTTGACCCCAAGACTCGTCCAGTTCATCAGAAGAAGAGGGCAAATGCTTCCAAGATGGCCAGGCCCATCAGAGAGGAGGTGGAAAAGCTGCTCCAGGAGGGGTTCATATCCACAAGCAAGTACCCGGGGTGGGTGAGTAATGTTGTAATGGTGAAGAAAGGGGAGGGGAAGTGGAGAATGTGTGTTGATTTTTCCCTTTTGAATAAAACATTCCCTAAGGATTGTTATCCCCTGTCTCGAATCGACGCGCTTGTTGATTCAGCTGTCGGTTTTCCAATAATGAGTTTTCTAGATGCCTTTTCAGGATACCATCAAATACGCAAGCACCCCTCAGACGTCAAGGATGTCACCTTCGTCACGGAGGATGGGTGCTTCAGTTACAATATGAGGCCCTTTGGGTTGAAGAATGCGGAAGAAACTTATCAAAGAATGATGGACTGTATATTCCGGGAGCAGAAGGGGCGGAACCTCAAGGTTTACGTAGATGATCTGATGATCAAGAGAAGGGACCTCAAGTCACATGTCCTGGATATAGATGAAACCGTTGGAACTATAAGAAAGTACAAGAAGAGGCTCAACCCTCTGAAGTGCGTATTCAGGGTCAGTAGGGGGAAATTCTTGGGACATCTCCTCACCCCCTCAGCAGTAGAACCTAACCCGGACAAAGTGAAAGCGATCTTAGAGCTGGAATCTTCGAAGAATGCCAAAGAGGTCTAGCGTCTCACCGACAAGTTGGTTGGATTGAGTAGGTCCCTCTCCAGGGCAGGAGAGAGGTGCTCTCCCTTCTTCTGAATATTGAGAGGAGGAGAGAAATTTGAGTGGACCCCTGAGTGTGAGAAGGCTTTCCTAGTTCTGAAGCAACAACTCACCCAAACGCTGCTACTCCAAGGTCCGCGAGAGGGAGAGAGTTTGTTCCTTTACTTGGGGGTAGGGACGGGAGCAGTAAGATCTGTCCTTGTGCGAGAAGAGGGTAAGAAGCAGTTCCCAATTTATTATGTGAGCAGGGTCCTGAAGAAGGAAGAACTAAAATATCATGAAAGTGAGGGGTTAGATCTGATATACCCTAGAGGGGGGGGGGGTGAATAGAGTATGTTTGTGTTTTAACAACTTTTGCTGTAAAATAAAAACTTATTTCTAAGCTGAGATATTATATCACAGCACACCAAATTTATCTAATTAGAGTCACAGAAACCTAACTAGCACAGCCACAGCAAGAACAAAAAAAAAGTCATCCAGACAACACAAGAATTTTATAGTGGTTCCCCAACCAGGGTACATCCACTCTTATACCACCCTGGTAGGAATCCACTCAGGTTTTTGATCAGGTGACTGCCACCAATGAGCTTTTGATCAGGTGCTCAAAAACCAAACCTCAAGTCTTTTGGTTAGGTGACTTGCAACCATGAATCACTTTTGAAGGGAGTAGAGAACCCTTTATACAGTGGGGGGATGAGAGATTGATTATGTCTTCTCTTTCTCAATATACAACTGAGAAGACTCTTGTGTATCTGATGTTAGCAAATGCTCCCCCTGAGATAATGAATTAGTTCAGGAGGTTGGAGCTTTGCTTCAGGATGATAGGGCTTCAGGCTTTAACTTTGACCAGAAGATCTTCAGGAACTTCTTGACTGATGCAATAGTTGTTGTCCTTTGAAGATTCCTGAGATGATGACAGAATAATACTCTTGATATTGAATAGTTGTTTTTCTTCTTCGTCTTGCTGTTCTCCTTCTGGTCTAGCACTTCTTTCTTTCTATCACTTTGTTGGCAAAAGAGAGTAAGAGTAGAAGATCCTTGATCTGGTTCCGATGGTATTATCTTCTGTGTGTATTGTTCTCACGCTTAGATTCTCTAATTGTTATCGTTTTTTTGCAGGAATAAGACAAATCCTTTTTATATTTTCCATGTGAAATTCCTTTTGAATTTTGAATTCCTAAATGCATTCAATGCTGAGGGCCTTGAGAATATTTGGATTGATTGATTTTCCCAACTGTCCCTTTGAAAAACGACAAGCAATAATCCTGATGAAGATCATAATTAATGCTCCGTCTAACGGTAATATTCAGAGAATATTTGAGCATTAATTGCTCAGGAATTATTGCAATATAATAGGGACAGAAGAATGAAGACAACCAAGTCTGACTTCGTCGACATGAGTCCACAGTTCGTCGTGCTGAGATCCAAGATCGTCGACTGGAGTTTGATTCTGGACATAGAAATATTGAGATATTTTCTAGACTTGAGTGTTGAAGTAGATGATCCAGAAATCATCGACCTAATAACTGAGTTCGTCGAGCTCAGCTCAGAGAATTTTTCTCTGATTTCGTCGAGCTGAGCACGACTTTCGTCGACCTGAGTTCGACGAACGTCGAACTCCTTTTCTGAGTCTTGATATTTCTCTATGTCTTGAATCTTTGGCAGACTGTTGATGACTGGTCCATGCATTGTTGATTCTAAGGACTTGACCTAGACTCTAGGACACAACCATGATCCTTGATATACATGTTGGGTCATATGAACCTAACTTTAGTGAACCTAGCCCAAATCCAACTAGGGATCCAACAATCTCCCCCTATTTAGGTGAGGTCACTATTTACAGACTCAATGGTAAAATACAGAAATGTACAAAGCATGAAAAACATATATCTGGCAGAAAAGAGAATAGTATATGCAACAGATATATATACATATATAGTAAGCTTTGTATCATGATGAGAAAACAGTTTTAAAGTTACCATAAAAAAAGCAGTTCAAATTTTATTTCTTTTGCATCTTTTCCTTGTGCTTCTCCTCTTTACTATTGTCCCCAGGCTGAGTGAATATAATTTCCCTGTTGGGATTAACAACTTATTTATTTGACATATATAGATCTGATGCTCCAATCACAGTCAGGGTTGAAGTTCTGGGTACAACAGCCTCTGGGTGCAATGCCATGTATTCTGCTAGATTGAATACTTTCTTGCTAACCTAAAGTTTGTCCAGTTCTTTTTCTCTATAGGATGATATAGTGGTGAATTTTGATGGGTCTTTTACCTCTTCCATAGCTTTCTTTATCTGTGAAAGTCCAATTAGCTCCTGGAGCCTTGCCATCCTGAAGTTTGGATCAACATCTTGATTGGCAGATGCCTGATCATCTTGTGGAGGTAGCAGGGTAACAGGCTTGAACTGTGTAGATTGAGCTTGGAAACTTGTCACATTCTGCTTTTCATTTCTTTGAGTATAGAGGGATTTAGGAGGAGAAGCTTCACTATATTTCCCTTTAGGATTATGAGATTCAATGTGCCTTCTGTATTGATTTTGAGGAGCTTGCTGTTTAGAAGGAGAGAATGCTGGCCTTTGATAAACAACTTCCTTTATTTCCTCAGATGAACTTGTACTTCTTTGCTGTCTGCCACCTTGGGATTGATGTCTAGATGATCTTTCCTGCCTTTGATAGGTTTTGGTGAAAGATTTAGGCTTGGAAGATACATCTGAACTTTGAGGAGCAACTCCTGAGGCACCAACAACAGGAGGAGGAGGAGGAGGACCTCTCTTAAACTTCTGTGGAGGAGGAGAGTATCTCCTGCTTTTCTTCCTAGCCTTCTGTTCATTCTTGGATTGCCACATACATGATAGAATAACCTTGAATGGAGTAATATTTTGCAAAATATAGTAGGGTGTGTCATTTGCAGGATTGTGTTTAGGGGCAGGAGGTGGAGGAGCTTTCCTCTTCTTGGAGACTTTCTTTCTTTTTGGATCCTCATCTGAATCATCATTATCATCATCATCATCTGACTATTGTGGATTGTCAAATAATGCATCTATCTCTCTTTTTATTTCATCAAGTATTGCTGATTTTTTAGTCTTGGAGGGAGCTGGAGGAGGAGCAAGAGAACTATACACATCAGTTCTTTCAGCAGCTGACTTATTTTCTTCTTCTATGTCAGCCATTACCAGTGCATCTAGATCAGGCATTGGAGAATCATCCATAACATAAATTGGTGCAAGAGGGGATGAGATGGTGGGGGAAGCAACTCTAGGAGGAGACTCAGGAGATGCAAAAGTGTCCTTGAGCCAAACTTGGGGCTTATTGGTGTGGTATAAGGAATTATGGGCTTGGATGGGTTAGTGCTGTCTACTGGAAGGATATTAAAATAGACTGTATCTATTGGTTCTGCTGTTGCTTCTTCTCCTAGTACATCTGCTGCTGCTTCTACTTGTACATCTGCTGCTACATCTGATACTGTTTCCATATCAATTTCAACTAACTCTACTGCTGCTGTTTGTACATCTGCTGCTATATCTGATATTGTTTCCATATCAGTTTCAACTAACTCTGCTGCTACTGCTGCTTCTACTGCTATATCTGCTACTGCTTCTTCTTCATTGAGTATCTCCCCCTGCCTGGTGTCAGTGGTAACTAAAGCCAGGCCCCCAACTGAAGAGGGAGAAGTAGAGAGAACAGATATCTGGGTAGCAAGGGTGGAGATTGAAGCAGCAAGAGGATAAAAGGCCTCAGCTATAATTATTTTGAGGAGGGGTGTGAGTAGGTCAATGAGTGGAGGGATAATGGGAGTCTAACAATGGGGAGGTAGATTTTGTGGCAGGGGGTGTTTTAGTGGAGGTGGTAGGAGTTGGTGGAGTTTGTATGTGAGTGTCTTGGTGAGAGACATCTGGAGGAGAGGGAGTGTTAAGAGTTGATGATAGTAGATTAAAGGATGGGAGGGATGATAGGTTGGATAGGGGGATGTTAGCTAAATGCCTTGGAAAAGGAGACGGGGGTGGTGATGGTATTAATGTGTCATGCTGGGAGGAAGGAGTATGAGAGGGAATATGGGTTAGAGATGTAGGAATTGGGGATGATGGAGGTATGGGAGTAGGTACTGTAATATGAGTGGAAGGTGGGGTTTGTTGATTTGCTGGCTGAGATAGAGTTTGGAGAGCTAGAGGTTGTGTAGTTGTGGATGGAACCTCTTCAGTAGGGTGGGAAGTGGCTGGAGCAGCCCTTGTACTCTCAAGAGCTTGGGTAGAAGAGGATGAAGCCTTAGAGGGATTTGTGATTGTCCTCTCCCACCTGCCAAACAAGGCACAAGTGAGACTTTTGCTGGCATTGATGAATCTGGTCTAGGAGACCAGTAAGTTAGCAACTTTTTCCTTCAAGAAGATCCCCAGGATCCTTCCAAAGTGAACTTCCTTTTTATTATTCTTTTTCTTGATAAGATCAAAAATGATCTGTGCCCAGTTCAACTGTTTCTTATTCACCACTGCACACATAACCATAAATTGATGCCTGGTTATATAGTCATGAGCAGTGTGCTTGCCCAACAAGACTTTCCCAACAATATCTGCGAGAAACTTGAACTCAACAGATAGGTGTTTCTTCAGCAATTTATTTGGGTTTTCTACAGAATAACCCATCATACTCAGCATCATATCATATTCTTTATTATCGATTTCTAAATCTTCTTCTCCATTATTCAATCAAAAAATTTTAGTTAAGACGGCGGGAGAGAGAGAGAGAAGGCAATACCCACTATTGATCCAATCATGGTGTTGTCCTCTATTGTAGACGCAGTGTATGCCCATTCTCTGATTTTTGTGCCAGGTAATTTGATTCTGGTGGTCAGCAGATTCTTTAGTTGCTAGTCTTCCAGCAGTTTCATAATATTTAGGAAGATTGGGTCTGAGTGCTGGAAGGAATCGAAATCAACGTCGAATCCAGTGTCAAATTTCATCACTGCAAGTGTTCCTGTTGGAATCGCCATGAGTGCACCTGCAAGAGAAAAAGCGAAGATCAAGTGTATGGGAACTGAAAGGGCGGGACGAAGGACGAAGAAAACCTAAATATAAGGTTTTTTAGAATATGAATCGACAAACTCCGTTCCACTAAAAGTAAACAATTCTTCGATCTGAGGTTGACGAGATAATTTCGAGTAAATCAATTCATCAAGTTCAGTCTGAAGGGTTGAAGACATTTCGCCGAGCTCCGTTCAAAGAAGGTTTTCTGAAGTAGATTCATCGATCTCAGGTCGACGAAAATAACTTCACTAATTGAGAGTTCGTCGATCTCAGGTCGACGAATATCTCAAGAACCCTTCCCAGTTCGTCGACCTCCGTTCGATGAAATTTGAAGAGTTCTTCGAGTGAAGACAGAAACTAAAATAAGTCTTCTCCATTGATCATCCCAAGCTGATTTACAAAGAACAAGTTATTTCTTTCATCCATAGGTTTGGTGAAAATATCAGCTCTTTGTAAATCAGTGTAGATATAGACAAGTTTAATTTTGTTTTTGTCTACACACTCTCTAATGAAATGATGCCTAATGTTTATTTGTTTAGTCCTACTATGATGGACTGGATTTTGTGCTATAGTTATATCACTTGTGTTTGTTGGGTATTGTATCCACAATTACCTGGATTTGAGGAAGCCTCCTTTCAAGCTAAGATGAATTCACAATGTATTTGATGAAATCTTTCAAGTTGTGCTTGCAGTTATTCCTCGCTAAGTACACACCAATGTCAGGGTGTAGTGGGTCAATATACACGGGTCTGCGCAACGTAATCCCTCGTTGAGCAGATCATTGTGTTGGCTTACGTGTACTCTCTCTATTGGAGTGTACTTATTTTCAAGTACAGGGCTGAGACAGATCAAGAGGAGACAAGGAGCAAGGATGGGTCAAAGCAACTCAAGGAAGAAAGACGAGAAATCGTCTAAGTTAGATTCGACGAGAATCACTAAGTGATTCTCGCCGATTCGACGAGAATCACTAAGTGATTCTCGCCGAATCGTCGAGAATCAATCGTCGATTCCCGCCGAATGCAGTCGGCCGTCTCAACGCTGCCCTGAATTCTGCTAAGGCCGAATCGGCGAGAATCACTAAGTGATTCTCGCCGAATCGTCAAGAATGATCTTGCATTCTCGCCGATTCAGCGAGAATCAATTGTGATTCCCGCCGATTCTCTCCGGCTTGCTATTTCAATGAAGTTAGAATTCTGCTAAGTAGAATTCGGCGAGAATCGTAGGTGATTCTCGCCGATTCGTCGAGAATCACCTACGATTCTCGCCGAATTTGACTTTGGGCAAATTTCTGCTATTCTCTGGACCGGTCCAAGTTAACTCGTGTTGTTTGGAGCCGGACTTAGGGTTTCTTTTTGGTGGGGCCCACAACGGTCATATTGGATCATCCTATTGTATAAATACAATCGGTATTTTGAACAGTAATAACAACGAAAAAAGCAGAAGGAAAGCCGGGCCGCCGACGTGACCTAGATCGCGAATCTCACTCCGTCGCCGTCGCCGCTCGTGTTAGTCGGTCGCCGCCGCTGATTGTGGTGTCTTCCTGATCTCCCGGCGATAGAAGCTCTGTCTTGCAACGCGTCTCACGAGTCCTTCTTGAGAACCTTTGTCTCGTGATTTGTAGATCGTGAATACCTTCCCTATCCGAATCGATTGAGACGATTGATCCAAGAAAGACCGTTGGTAGACCTTGTCGGCTTAGCTACGAAGTTTGGATCTACATAGCATCGCCGCCTCATTCTTTTTCGTCGATCTAGAGAAGATCCTTTCCAAGTGAGATCTAAGGTCGTGGACTCTTCGTCGTCTTTAAGAACACGTCATTGAACGAAGAGGGACACCTTATTCTCCATAAGTAGTTTGTATTTCTTATACACTCCATTTTCAATTTTGTGGTAAAGGAACGTTGGTTCCTAGTTGTAAGGGTTGGGTGCAACCCGTGGTGTAGGAGTGGTGACTCCTTCGTTTGGAAGGGTTCCTTCCGTTAGTGTGAGGATTGGATTTTCAATTTTGTTGGTGAAGTGACCGAGTCGTCCCTGGTTGGGAGATAGGTCGAAGGGGGAGAGTGGACGTACCCAAATCGGGGAACCATTATAATTTGTCTGTGTCCTTCTGTGCTGTGTTGTTTGGTTTATTTGTGCAGGTACAATTTTAATTCCGCAAAACACTGCAAAACACCTATTCCCCCCCATAGGTGAAGGTAGTTGGCACTAGGTGGACTTTCAGTGTTATCACATAAGAGAGTTGAATTATTTAAGTTTAAGCCATAGTCCAGGAGTTGGTATTGGATCCACAGTATCTGGGAACAGCAACTGCCAACTGCAATATATTCTGCTTCAGCAGTTGATGTTGACACAGATAACAGGTTCTTATAAAACCAGGACACTAATCTCATACCAAGAAACTGGCAGGTTCCTGAGGTACTCTTTCTGTCCACTTTGCATCCAGCAAAGTCAGCATCTGAGTATCCAGTTAACTCAAATTTTGACTCAGTAGGATACCAGAGTCATAGACTGGGACAACTCTTTATATATCTCAAAATTCTTTTTAGAAAAACTAGGTGAGATTCTTTAGGGTTCACCTGGAACCTAGCACAAAGACATGTGGCAAACATGATGTCAGGTCTGCTTGCTGTAAGTTATAGTAGGGACCCAACAATTCCCCTATATAATTTTTGATCCACAGGTTTTCCATGTGCATTAGAGTCCATCACTACATTTATAGTCATGGGTGTTTTCTTTGCTGAGGCATCAGCCATCCCAAACTTTTTTATAAGCTCTTTAGCATATTTAGCTTGGGAGATGAAGATGCCATAAGGGAGCTACTTTACTTGGAGACCAAGAAAGTTGGAGATCTCACCCATGTTATTCATCTCAAATTTTGAATGCATGAGGTCAGAGAACCTCTTGCATAATTTGGGATAAGTAGACCCAAATATAATGTCATCCACATATATTTGTACTAACAAAGTTTGGTCCTTATGATGTCCAGTGAATAAGGTTTTATCTACTATGCCTCTAATGAAATTATGCTCTATCAGAAAGCTAGCTAAGGTCTCATACCAAGCTCTTGGAGCTTGCTTTAGACCATAGAGAGCCTTATGCAATTTTAATTCATGATAGGGTGAGTTGTAGAGATAAAACCTAGAGGTTGTTCAACATAAACCTCTTCCTTTAGTACTCCATTCAAAAAAGCACTCTTTACATCCATTTGATATACTTTGAACTTCTTGTAGGCAGCATAGGCAAGAAAGATTCTGATTGCCTCTAATCTTGCAACTGGTGCAAATGTTTGGTCATAGTCTATCCCTTCTTATTGCCTATAACCTTGAGCAACAAGCCTAGCCTTGTTTCTCACAATTACACCTTGGACATCTAGTTTGTTTCTATATACCTATTTGGTTCCAATGACTGGGTAGTCTTGGGGTCTTTGAACCAAATCCCAAACTTTATATCTCTCAAATTGGTTTAATTCCTCTTGCATTGCAATGATCCAGTGGGGTTCCTGCTCAACATCATGTATGGATAGAGGCTCAACCTGAGAGAGAAAAAAAGCATGCATCAAATCTTGGTTGAGTTGATGCCTTGTCTGTACACCTACTGAGATGTCTCCAATCACTTAAGATCTGGGGTGATCCCTTAGTGTGACAAAGTCAGTGGGTGGAGTTGGTTCTGCAATAGCATTTGGAACTAATCCTCTTGTGGAATTGTGTGTGCTGTTGAGGGATTTTCAATTCTTTCAGTGCTTTCTTCTTCACTTTCTTCATTAACTTGTGTAGAAGGATATGTTGGAACCTCTTGGGTGAGTCTTAGTCCATCCAAATTCTTACACAGGTGAGGTAGCTGCAAAGGACTATTTGTAGAAATCTCTTTCTCCTTGCAAGACATGTTAGTTTCATAAAAGGTAACACGAATAGATTCTTCAATTTTTAATGATGATTTATTGAAAACCCTATAAGCCTTGTTTACTTGGGAATATCCTAGAAAAATTCCCTCTTCAGCCTTAGCTTCAAACTTTCTAATATATTCTTGTTATTATTATGTATATAACATACACATTCAAATACTTTAAAATAGGTGAGTTTAGGTTTCTTCCCTTTAAGTAATTCATTGGGAGTCCTATTCTATAGTTTATGTATCAAGCTTCAGTTCAGTATATAATTTGTTGTGCTTATAGCCTTTGCCCAAAAGGATAGGGGCATGTAAGCATCTACAAGTAATGTGCCAGCAGCTTCAATAAGGGTCCTATTTTTCCTTTCAACTACCCCATTTTGTTGGGGAGTTGTAGGAGCTGAGAAGCTGTTCCTGATACCTTCCTTCTCACAGAACTCATGCATAAGAAGAGACTCAAACTCTGTATCATGATCACTTCTGATCAATGCAATATGAGTAGAGTACTCAATCTGTATGGTCCTGAGAAAATCTGTAAGAACTTTAAAGGTATCTGACTTAAATCTCAAAAAGAACACCCAAGTGAACCTTTAGAAGTCATCTACAATAACTAAAGTGTAGGATTTCCCTCCTAGGCTCTGTACAACAATGGGTCCAAAGAGATCCATGTGTAATAAGTACAAGATCCTAGGTGAATCACTTTTATTTACTGATTTAAAGCTAGATTTAGTTTGCTTGCCTAGTTGACAGGCCCTGCAGAGGCCTTCCTTCTTGTAGGGACCAGAAGGTAAACCTCTCACAAGGTTGTCTTTTGATAGCCTAGCAATATTTTTCATGTTTATATATCTTAGCCTTTTACACTATAATTCATTCTGATTACTAATTTTGTTAAATAAGTAGATATCTAAATTGACAGCATTAAAATCAACCAAATATATATTTGCTTGTCTATTCCCAATTAAAACATTTTGTTTTTCTTTATTTGAAATAGTACAAGATATTGAGTTAATGTGTACCTAGTAACCTTCATCACATAATTGACTTATAGAAATGAGGTTATGCTTGAGTCCACTTACATAGGTCACCTTCTTGAATGTGATAGCTCCAATTCTTACTTGTCCATGGCCTTCAGATTGGCCACACTTTGAATAACCAAAGATTACCTTTGGTCCCAACTTGGTGTTATAGTTGAGTAGATTTTCCTTGTTGCCAGTCATGTTTTTGGAGCAACCACTGTCCAGGTACCATAGTTGATTCACAAGCCTAGCCTTGTTTCTCACAATTACACCTTGGACATCTAGTTTGTTTCTATATACCCATTTAGTTCCAATGACTGGGTAGTCTTGGGGTCTTTGAACCAAATCCCAAACTTTATATCTCTCAAATTGGTTTAATTCCTCTTGCATTGCAATGATCCAGTGGGGTTCCTGCTCAACATCATGTATGGATAGAGGCTCAACCTGAGAGAGAAAAAAGGCATGCATCAAATCTTGGTTGAGTTGATGCCTTGTCTGTACACCTACTGAGATGTCTCCAATCACTTAAGATCTGGGGTGATCCCTTAGTGTGACAAAGTCAGTGGGTGGAGTTGGTTCTGCAATAGCATTTGGAACTAATCCTCTTGTGGAATTGTGTGTGCTGTTGAGGGATTTTCAATTCTTTCAGTGCTTTCTTCTTCACTTTCTTCATTAACTTGTGTAGAAGGATATGTTGGAACCTCTTGGGTGAGTCTTAGTCCATCCAAATTCTTACACAGGTGAGGTAGCTGCAAAGGACTATTTGTAGAAATCTCTTTCTCCTTGCAAGACATGTTAGTTTCATAAAAGGTAACACGAATAGATTCTTCAATTTTTAATGATGATTTATTGAAAACCCTATAAGCCTTGTTTACTTGGGAATATCCTAGAAAAATTCCCTCTTCAGCCTTAGCTTCAAACTTTCTAATATATTTCTTGTTATTATTATGTATATAACATACACATCCAAATACTTTAAAATAGGTGAGTTTAGGTTTCTTCCCTTTAAGTAATTCATTGGGAGTCCTATTCTATAGTTTATGTATCAAGCTTCAGTTCAGTACATAATTTGTTGTGCTTATAGCCTTTGCCCAAAAGGATAGGGGCATGTAAGCATCTACAAGTAATGTGCCAGCAGCTTCAATAAGGGTCCTATTTTTCCTTTCAACTACCCCATTTTGTTGGGGAGTTGTAGGAGCTGAGAAGCTGTTCCTGATACCTTCCTTCTCACAGAACTCATGCATAAGAAGAGACTCAAACTCTGTATCATGATCACTTCTGATCAATGCAATATGAGTAGAGTACTCAATCTGTATGGTCCTGAGAAAATCTGTAAGAACTTTAAAGGTATCTGACTTAGATCTCAAAAAGAACACCCAAGTGAACCTTTAGAAGTCATCTACAATAACTAAAGTGTAGGATTTCCCTCCTAGGCTCTGTACAACAATGGGTCCAAAGAGATCCATGTGTAATAAGTACAAGATCCTAGGTGAATCACTTTTATTTACTGATTTAAAGCTAGATTTAGTTTGCTTGCCTAGTTGACAGGCCCTGCAGAGGCCTTCCTTCTTGTAGGGACCAGAAGGTAAACCTCTCACAAGGTTGTCTTTTGATAGCCTAGCAATATTTTTCATGTTTATATATCTTAGCCTTTTACACTATAATTCATTCTGATTACTAATTATGTTAAATAAGCAGATATCTAAATTGACAGCATTAAAATCAACCAAATATATATTTGCTTGTCTATTCCCAATTAAAACATTTTGTTTTTCTTTATTTGAAATAGTACAAGATATTGAGTTAATGTGTACCTAGTAACCTTCATCACATAATTGACTTATAGAAATGAGGTTATGCTTGAGTCCACTTACATAGGTCACCATCTTGAATGTGATAGCTCCAATTCTTACTTGTCCATGGCCTTCAGATTGGCCACACTTTGAATAACCAAAGATTACCTTTGGTCCCAACTTGGTGTTATAGTTGAGTAGATTTTCCTTGTTGCCAGTCATGTTTTTGGAGCAACCACTGTCCAGGTACCATAGTTGATTCACAACTGGACAACTCTTTATCTGCAAGAAAAACAGTTAGTTGTTCTTGATCCAGGTTACCTTGGGTCCTTTATATTGCTGATATGAAAAACAAGATATTATAGAAAATTCTGGTTGAGATTTGTACCCTAATGGATGATATCTTCTTGGTGGAATTATCCAATCAGCTAATGGTTTAAATGGTTTCCTAGATTTATTAGAGTTGCTGTTATAGTTATGATTATTAGCACGCCTTTCTGTGTTAGATGAAATGTTGAGTGTTCGTCGATCATAGTTCGACGAATTGGGATGAGATCGTCGATCTCTACTCAAAGAATGAACAAGTTCATTTTTTGTGCCCCAAGTTCGTCAATCTCTGCTCGACAAACCATATTCAATTCGTCGGTCACAGTAAGACGAATTATTATTACTGAAATTTGCGTTCAGAGATCGTCGTATTGAGGTCGACGATCTTTTCATATATCGTCGATCTGAGTTCGACGATAACAGCTGAACATTGTTACTTTTATTATTCTTTTGGTTTTTTAGTTTGTTTTTAGTTTCAATCTGTTTAAGAACTTCATTAACCTTATTAACCTGTTCAGTATTTTTCTTTCCTTTATCAAAAAAAAAATTTACATGTTTAGAAAGATGATTCTTTTGGATTAGGATTGGTCTATTGGATGAAGCTCTTAACCATAATATACAGTTATTAGTTCTAGTATTTACTGTGTTGGTTATATCTAACAATCTTAAACTTCTGCCATTCAATGATTCTTCTAATATCTTAGCTTTGCTAAGTTCAGATTTCAGAAAGATAATTTGTTTATTTGCAGAATTTAGTTCAGCCTTTAACCTATTGTTTTCAGAAATAACATTTTCTTGGTTTTCGAGTCTTTCCCTAAGTGTCTTAATTTCTTTTTCTGAATTTATTAGATCTATGCACATGGTTTTAAATTCAGATTGAAATGATTTAGAGCTATAATCAAAAGAAGACAATACCAGATCAGCTCCACATGCTGAAGCTTCTTCAGTGTCTGATTCTTCCTCCTCTGAATGACTCCTGGAAGCATCAATGGCCATGAGGCAAACTTCTTTGGCCCTTACCTCCTCTTCTTCTTCACTGGAGCTAGAAGATGAGGATTCATCTTCAGTTTCACTCCAGCTTTAAGCTATAAAGCCTTTCTCCTTCTTCTTATGTTTGCTGGAGGAAGGCCTGTTGGTTTGCTATCTTCTGGAGTCCTTCACTCTTCTCTTTTCCTTCTTCTTATTCTCTGTACATTCTGAGAGGAAGTGTCCAGGTTTCCTGCAACCAAAGCACACCACTTCTTTAGTGGGGGGTTTTATCATACCTTGGCCTGTCATCCTTCTTGGATGACTTTCTTCTGAAATCCTTCTTTGCCATTTTGTAGAATCTTTTGGCAAATAGACTCATCAACTCTTCATTAACTATTGGAGTCTCTATCTCTTCAGTAGACTTGAATACAATGCTATGCTCCTTCCTTGCTGGTGGAGGTGTTCTTTGCTCAACTGCTTCTCTGGATTTGATAAGCTGCTCATAGGACTTCAGCTTTCCAAAAAGAGACTCAGTGGAAATCTCATTTAGGCTCATGGCCTCCTTGATGGGCCAGATCCTTGAATCCCATGAGCTTGGAAAACACATAATGATTTTATCATTTATCTCTGTGAGGGTGATGTCCTTATCCAAGGTTTTTAGCTCATTAATGATTGAGATCAACATGTTGTACATGTCTGCCACTGACTCAGCTTCCACCTTCTTGAAATTCTCATATTGGGATATGAGATTTGATCTCCTGTCCTTCCTTTCATCTGCAAATCCAGCCACCATTTGATTTAGGGAATCCCAGATGGCTTTGGCTGAGGTGCATTCAGCCACTTTTTGAAAAATGTCATCTGACATTATTTGGGCCAGAATATTCATGGCCTTGGTATCAGCAATTTTTGCCTTCCTCTGGGCCTTAGTACACTCAGGTGGTGGGACTGCATGTGTACTGGAGGATGCTATAGTTGTAAGTGCTAGAGGGGGACCTGTCAAAATGGAATTATATATATCTTCATCAATGGAGTTCATATATAATTTTATTCTTGCCTTCCAGATGGCAAACTTGTTTAGGTTGCAGACTGGAGGTCTGGTGCTTGCATAATCTTTGTTCTGTGCCATTCTGTGTATACAACTATAATGGAAATAGAAAGACAGATCTAACTTAGGATCTTTTGTTCAAGGGTTATCTTGTACAACCTGAAGAACCTCCTCTGATACCAATTGAAAGTGAGGGGTTAAATCTGATATACTCTAGCGGGGTGGGGGTGGATAGAGTATGTTTGGGTTTTTACAACTTTTGCTGTAAAAGAAAAACTTATTTCTAAACTGAGATATTATATCACAACACACAAAATTTATCTAATAAGAGTCACAAGAACCTAACTAGCACAACCACATCAAGAACAAAAGAAAAAGGCTACCAGAAAACACAAGAATTTTATAGTGGTTCCCCAACCTTGGTACATCCACTCTTCTACCACCCTGGTAGGAATCCACTAAGGTTTTTGTTCAGGGGACTGCCACCAATGAGCTTTTGATCAGGTGCTCAAAAACTAAACCTCAAGTCTTTTGGTTAGGTGACTTGCAACCAGGAATCACGTTTGAAGGGAGTAGAGAACCCTTTATACAGTGGGGGGATGAGAGATTGATTATGTCTTATCTTTCTCAATATACAACTGAGAAGACTCTTGTGGATCTGATGTTAGAAAATGCTCCCCCTGAGATAATGAATTGGTTCAGGAGGTTGGAGCTTTTCTTCAGGGTGATAGGCCTTCAGGCTTTAGCTTTGACCAGAAGATCTTTAGGAACTTCTTGACTGATGCAATAGTTGTTGTCCTTTGAAGATTCCTAAGATGATGATAGAAGAAGACTCTTGATATTGAATAGTTGTTCTTCTTCTTCAGCTTGTTGTTCTTCTTCTGGTCTAGCACTTCTTTCTTTCTATCACTTTGTTGTCGAAAGAGAGCAAGAGCAGAAGATCCTTGATCTTGTTCTGATGGTATTCTCTTCTATGTGTGTTGTTCTCACACTTAGATTCTCTGATTGTTATCGTGTTTTTGCAGGAAGAAGACAAATCCTTTTTATATTTTCCAAGTGAAATTCCTTTTGAATTCCTTCCTGCATTCAATGCTGACGGCCATGAGAATATTTGCATTGATTGATTTTCCCAACTGTCCCTTTGAAAAATGGCAAGCAATAATCTCTATGAAGACCATAATTAATGCTCCGTCTAACGGTAATATTCAGAGAATATTTGAGCATTAATTGCTCAGGAATTATTGCAATATAATAGGCACAGAAGAATAAAGACAACCAAGTCTTACTTCGTCGACTTGAGTCCATAGTTGTCGAGCTGAGATCCAAGATCGTCGACTGGAGTTTGATTCTGGACTTAGAAACATTAAGATGTTTTCTGGACTTGAGTGTTGAAGTAGATGATCTGGAAATCATCGACCTGAGAACTGAGTTCGTCGAGCTCAGCTCAGAGAATTTTTCTCTGATTTCGTCGAGCTGAGCATGACTTTCGTCGACCTGAGCTCGACGAACGTCGAACTCCTTTTCTGAGTCTTGATATTTCTCTAAGTCTTGAATCTTTGGCAGACTGTTGATGGCTAGTCCATGAATTATTGATTCTAAGGACTTGGCCTAGACTCTAGGACATAACCATGACCCTTGCTATACATGTTGGGTCATATGATCCTAACTTTAGTGAACCTAGCCCAAATTTATCCAGGGATCCAACATATCATATCCTTGAGAAACTAGCCTTCTCCCTCATCATCTCAGCTAGGAAGCTCAGGTCATACTTTCAGGCTCACTCTATCCAGGTCAAGACAGATCATCCTCTCCGCCATATCCTGGAAGGGGTGGAGCACTTGGGAAGGTTGGCCAAGTGGTCGATAAAGCTCAGTGAGTTCGATCTCACTTTCATCCCTCAGGTGGCTATCAAGGCGCAATCAGTGGTGGATTTCTTGGCAGAATATGTGGTCGAGGTCGAAGAAGCTGATGCACCTCCTATAGCGACTTGGGAGATGCTTGTAGATGGAGCATCAGGAAGAAGCACTTTTGGAGGAGGGATGATCCTAGTGAGTCCTGAGGGGACCAGAATTGAGCAGGCCCTAAAGATTCACTTTGCCCTCACCAACAACCAGGTAGAATATGAAGCCATCATTGCAGGGCTCAGGCGTGCTTGGGAGCTCGGCATACAGGAAATCAAGGTCTCCACAGATTCTATGGTGGTTGAAGGACACATTAGTGGGGATTTTGAAGCGAGGGATCCCACCCTCCAATTGTACCTAATGAAGGTGATGGGTATCATCGGGCAGTTCTGCGGCTTTTCAATTCAACATGTCCCGAGAGAAGAGAGTACGCGGGCAGACCTGCTCGCCAAGCACGGCCCTCGGGCCGAAGGAACTATGACGGAGATCTTCAGGCATTCCATAGAGGAGGGAGAGTTGATGGAAGTGGACCAGCAGGGGTCTTAGATGGATCCCTTCATCGCCTTTTTGACATCGGGACGTCTACCCGAGAGAGACCTTGAGAAGAAGTGGGTCAGGTACAAATCAGCATACTACCTACTGAGAGAGGGGACCTTATATCGAAAAATTCTATCAGGCCTGCTGGCTCGATGTGTATCTGAGAAGTAGGTCTCAAGAGTGCTGGAGGAAATTCATTTGGGAGAATGCGGGAGCCATTCTAGGAGTCAGACTTTGGAAGGAAGGGTGTTGAGGTGAGGCTACTTCTGACCTACACTCAGGAGGGATGCTGAAGAATTTGCAAGGAAATGTAAGAAGTGCTAGGAGTTCTCCCCTCTTCAACTCCTCTCGGCCCAAAGGTTACACACAATCACGGCTCCATGTCCCATTGCCATATGGGGACTAGATCTGGTGGGCAAGTTCCCCCAAGCTAATGGCTAGAGGAAGTTCCTGCTAGTCATGGTGGATTATTTTTTAAAGTGGCTAGAGGTGAAGGCATTGGTGAAGGTGACGTCGTAGGTGGTTAGGAATTTTGTATGGGGAGAGATCATCTGCCGGCATGGGCTTCCTTTTGCAATCATCATGAACAATGGACCATAGTTTGCTAGTAGGGAATTTGTGGACTTCTATGTACAGCTGGGCATAGATCTTCGATTTGCCTCCGTTCATCATCCTCGAAGCAATGGGTAGGTGGAAGCTTAGAACAAGGTCATCGTGAACCTCTTGAAGAAGAAGGTAGAGAACTTAAGGGGAAGCTGGGTAGAGCAGCTCCCCTCCGTCCTCTGGGCTTTGAGAACTACACCAAACACCTTCATGGGAGAGACGCCGTTCAAACTTTACCACAGCTCGGAGGCCATTATACCTGTGGAGTTCGAGGTTGAATCTCCCAGGGCGGCAGTGGCAAAGAGAGGAGATGAAAGGTGGCGAGCAGAAAACGAGGAGGAGCAGAAGCTCTCCCTTGACTTGGTGGAGGAGCTCAGGGAGCTAGCATCAACCCGATAGGAGGAGGTCAAGCGCCGAATGACCAAGTATTTTGACAAGCACATCAGGGTTAGGCAGTTCAAGAAGGGTGACTTGGTCCTCAAGAAAGTAGATAAACCGGGTAGAGGAGCCTCAGTGGGGAAGATCAACCCCAACTAGGAGGGTCCCTTCATAATGAGGGAGGTCTTGAAGTCAGGAGGGTATCACCTCCAGGGTGTGGACGGGGTACCTCTCGATCGTGCCCGAAGTGGCAATGACCTGAAGAGATTCTATCCTTTATGTTTTTTCTTTTCCCATACTTGTTGTTTATCTTTTCCAATACTTGATGTTTTACCTTTTCCAATGCTTGTAAATTTGGTACGGCATCCTGATATAATGAAGTTCCAGGTATTTTTTTTCCATGAGATGAGATTGCATTGGTTTGGAGAGGAGACCCTGATAAGAACCACTGATCGGGCTCTCATCAATCTGGCAGGGCTGTAGGCTCACTCGGTGGTTGGAGTTGGTTTGGAGAGGAGACCCCAAGAAGACCTGCTGACCGGGCTCTCATCAAGCTGGCAGGGCTGTAGGCTCACTCGGTGGTTGGAGTTGGTTTGGAGAGGAGACCCCGAGAAGACTCGCTGACCGGGCTCTCATCAAGCTGGCAGGGCTGTAGGCTCACTCGGTGGTTGGAGTTGGTTTGGAGAGGAGACTCCGAGAAGACCCGCTAACTGGGCTCTCATCAAGTAAGAAGGGTTGTAGGCTCACTCGGTGGTTGGAGTTGGTTTAGAGAGGAGACCCCGAGAAGACCCTCTAACCAGGCTCTCATCAAGCTGGCAGGGCTGTAATCTCCCTCGGTGGTTGAAGTTGGTTTGGAGAGGAGACCCCGAGAAGACCCGCTGACCAAGCTCTCATAAAGCTGGTAGAGCTGTAGGCTCACTCGGTGGTTGGAGTTGGTTTGGTGAGGAGACCCCGAGAATACCCGTTGACCAGGCTCTCATCAAGTTGGCAGGTTTGTAGGCTCACTCGGTGGTTGCAGTTGGTTTGGAGAGGAGACCCCAAGAAGACCCGCTGACCAGGCTCTCATCAAGCTGGCATGGTTGTAGGCTCACTCGATAGTGGGAGTTGGTTTGAAGAGGAGACCCCGAGAAGACCCGCTGACCAGGCTCTCATCAAGCTGACAGGGAAGTAGGCTCACTCGGTGGTTGGAGTTGGTTTGGAGAGGAGACCCCGAGAAGATCCACTGACCAGGCTCTCATCAAGCTGGAAGGGCTATAGGCTCACTCGATGGCTGGAGTTCGTTCGGAGAGGAGACCCCGATAAGACCCGATGACCAGGCTCTCATTAAGCTGGCAGGGCTGTAGGCTCACTCTGTGGTTGGAGTTGGTTTTGAGAGGAGACCCCGAGAAGACCCGCTGACCAGGCTCTCATCAAGCTGGAAGGGGTGTAGTCTCACTCTGTGGTTGGAGTTGGTTTGGAGAGGAGACCCCGAGAAGACCCGCTGACCAGGCTCTCATCAAACTGGCAGGGCTGTAGGCTCACTTGGTGGTTGGAGTTGGTTTGGAGAGGATACCCCGAGAAGATGACCATGCTCTCATCAAGCTGGCAGGGATGTAGGCTCACTCTGTAGTTGTAGTTAGTTCGGAGAGGAGACCCCGAGAAGACCCGCTAACCAGGCTCTCATCAAGCTGGAAGGGCTATAGGCTCACTCGGTGGTTGGAGTTGGTTTGAAGAGGAGACCCCGAGAAGACCCGCTAATAAGGCTCCCATCAAGCTGGCAGGGCAGTAAGATCACTCGGTAGCAGGTTGAATGACAGGGCCCTAAGAAGACATGTTGACCAGGCTCACCAAGCTGGCAGAGTCGTGGGTAGGTTAAGTGGCAGAGTAAGCAGTGAGATCTCTTAAAGAAACATCCCTTTTGGTCAACAAACAAGGAAAGTTCATAAAATGATAAGGGGAGAGGAAAGAGTTGGAGCAGTGCAAGTGGGTGCACTCCCAGCTGGCCACCCGGGCGAAGGTCTCGCCCATGGCGAGTACAAAATAAGGGGGAAGGATGGCCCTGTCTAAGAAGGGGGTAGGGTTACCCCTCGAGACCACTCGCGCCGGAGGCATCTTAAGGCAAGACGAGAGGGAAAAATAAGTTGGTCTCGTGCATAAGAGCTGCGGGGGAAGTGGCAACTCGCACACTGAGCAAAATCCACTCTCCAGCGAGGTGGCGAGATGAGGAATGGCCCCGCATCATAAGTGTGGGCAAACCTGTATACACTTGATCAATGTAACTATTCATTACAAAAAGAAACCAAGTACAATGTTGTAGAGATGCAAAAACGGAGAGAGCCCTAGATCTCGCTAGAAGTATTTCATTCCTCCTCGCTGGAAGATGAGTCATCACCCTCCTCTCCATAGATCTCTGGCACGAGATCGTGGGCAGTTACATTTTCAGACTCTTTCTTGACGACCCCCAACTCCTTCATCATTTTTAGAATGAGCTCGGTCGTCCTAATGTTGGAGTCTCGGCAGAGCTCTTTGACCTCCTCATAGGAATAATGAGGGGGATGAGCCTGGGAAAGTGCTGAGCGAGAAGACGATGGTGCACTTTCCCTAAGGTGGATGATTTGAGACATCAATTCTTTGACCTCCTCTTCCAGGGCCGCTATGCATGAGTGAAGTCGCTCTGCCGTCTCGGCATCCTGTAGGAAGCTTGTCAGTGAGCCAGAATCAGATGTGAGAAAAGCAGACAGAAGGTAAGATAAGGCTAACCACACCACCCCGGGCCTTTGCGAGAAGGGAATCGACAACAGCCAGTCTCTTTTCGAGGTCCCCGGACTTCTCACGCTCCGCCGCTAGGTCCGTCTTAGATTCTTTCCATTTCCTATTATTGAAAATCAGGCAGCGCGAGAGCTGGTGCGAAAGCTCTAAGGTGCGCAGCTGAGCGTGCGTAGTCTTTAGAACCAAATCTCGCGAGGTTTCCCACTCGACAGAATCTGACTCTAGACCCCCATAAAGGCCGAATCCCAAGGAGAAGGCGTGGCTAGTGGGCGGGTCCTTCTCCTTCCATGAGGGAAGGCGGGTGGAGATTGACACCCGGTTCGCTTCCTTCTCCCATAATAAAACTGGGTCGTTAACGGCGTCTTGAACCAAGGAGCCCATGTTAAAATTTTGATGAGAAGAGGGGGCTGGGCGACTGGAAGAAGCGGCTTCAAGAGAGGGAGACCCAGTTGGTTGAATCGAGGTGTTGGCAGGTTGTTCGGGAAGTGCCGTCTCGCGGGTAGGCGAGACGGCCCTATGGGGAGTCGACCGAGGAGGTGATCGAGGGTACTGAGATCCTATGGATATGGGGCTCAGGGTCCCCGACATCTCCTCTTCTCCTTGGGGTCCTTCTCATTTTTCTCTTTGGGGAAGTACACAACCTTCTTCATATTTTTTTGGGGCTAGAGCGAGACGGAGAGGTGCCTTTAGCGGGCCTTTTCTTGAGGAAGGGTTACAAGGATTCTTTCGCCGCCTCGGCCGCCATGCTGGCGAAAGTGGCGCTCTTTGATGGCTTAGCATTGCTCTTTTAAGGGGGGTGGACAGGGACGTTCCTCTCTCCTAAACATACAACTGGGTGATATGAAGGCGAGATGAAATAATAAATACGAAACCAAAGGGATGCGAGCATACCTTTGCCAGGGAGCACATAAAGGAGGGAGTTGAGGCCCCGCCTCAACAATTGAACTTCGAAATTCTTGCGGATAAAGAAGACATAGAGAAGCTTATCCGTGCCTCCAACCTGTGGGGACACGTAGAACAACACGGCAGGAGATACGGGTGCAAGCGGGACGCCCCCAAGTTGCCGCAGATGAAGATAATATGACTGAGCCAGTGATGATTCTTGTTGGGCGTCTCACATACCTTGAGACCTTGCCCGGTGAAGTAGAAGACACCGTCGTGGTTGGAGTGGTAGAAGAACAGCTTGCGGAAGATTGTCAAGCCAAACTCGATGCGCTCCCGGCGCATGTAGCTGGCAGAAGCAACTAACAGTGAGATGGCATTCGGGTTTAGCTACGCTAGGAGTGCGCCGAAGTACTTCAAGACCTGTTTAACCTCCGGCTAGAGGGGCAGTCTCAACCCCACCTCAAAGTGCTACACATGGAAGGCGAGTTCCACAGGGTAGAAGGTATTGATCACCTCGCTGACCTTTTGGGGCCGCGACTCAAATCCCTCCTTCAAGAACTCGCGGGTAAAGAGGTTGTATTCCTCTTCAGAGATTCTGCCGGGGGGGGGGAAGTCATGGTTAGCGAATTATCTCCCGCACTAGCTGTGCCCCTCGCCCTCTTCAGCCTTCTTCTTTCCCATCTAAGACAAGAAGGTCAAAGTGGGTAGAGAGGAGAAGAATCAGCAAGACGGTTGAAGGAAAAAGGAGTGAGATGAAGTGAAAGCGAGAGCAATACGCGAGACGGATGAAGCAAAAGGACGAGAGCCGGGGCGCAACAGAGGTTAGAGCGTAGCTCTGATCTGGGGTTAGGGGGTTTTTTAGCATACATGATTAGCGGATAAAATAGGCGGGAAAAATATGTAGAGGAAGGGGGAGAGTCGACCGACATTTCATACTCTCTCTCCTAACCTCTATTTACGCAGCTCGGTACGGGCTTTCTCAGCAAGCAGAACAGAAAAAGCAATAAATAAAGGAAAATTAATTGAGCCTAGCTATGTGATAAATACTAAGCATTATGGAAGTAAACAGGATAAACAATAATTATTAAATTGTCCCATCCCGCACAAGGCGGGCAGCGTGTTCGCAGGGCCTAAAGTATAGGCGAGACGACAACATAAAATATATTACAGAATCATAAATAAAAAGAAAAAGGTCGAGACTATCTAAACAGGCGAGACGAGGCGGAGGGACTTCAGTGTTTGTGCCATTTCCAACGCCTACCGCGAGACCCCGCACAGGGGGGTCGGCCAAGGATCTGAAAATCCCGGGCAGCATCGACACCACGACAGGCGAGATGAAGTTGCTGGTCGACCTCGTTTAAGATTGCCTGGTGGTCGGTCTCGTTTATCTCGATGCCAACGTCGACCTCTGAGGACAGGAGAGCACATTAAATTTCTAGCCAGTCGATTAGCCTGTCGGCTGCTTGTTTATCTTGTTCCAACTCGCGGATAATACGTGCATACTTCCGGAACATCTCAACTATCCTACGCTTTATTTCTAGCGGGTCCATGGGTTCATTCAGGTAATCTTCAATCTCGTACATGGGAGGAGGGGGTGATACGACGAGTTGCCAAGAGGATTCTTCTGTGGGCAAATCGACTTGGATTCCTGCGCAAGGAGCTGAAGTGTAGAGTAAGGAGGGTTCTCGCAGTACTGTATGGGAGTAGTGAGTGGGACAGATGATCGAGAGGGAAGGTTTTTTAACAGGATAGTGAGAGGTCCCAGCGGCCTGAGAAGGGTCATCCTTCCTCGTGCTTGGAGGAGTAGATGGAGGGGTGGATGGCTAAGGCGAGTCAGAATTTTGGCAATGGGCGACGGTGTCGTCGTACGGACACTCAGGTTGATGTTGAGGTGCGAGATCCCCCTGAAAGTAAATAGTAAATGAAAAGATGCGAATGAAGTAGAAATAGGGTTAAAAGGCGAAAGTTCACCTCCTTCTCTCTGGGAGACGCGGGAGAAGGAGAGGCATGGATTTCTGGGGAAGTGCGAGAGGGCTCCTCTGCCGAGGGGGAGGGGTCAGTTGCTTTTCCTTCTTCGGGCGAAACGAAGATGACGGTAAGGAGGGGGGGGGCGAACCGGAACCGTGGTAAGAGTGACCATGTTGGCCTTGTTCTTCTTGCGTATCATCACAATGCGTTCGCGGAAGCTCTGGTTGCAAGACATGATGGCAGTAGGGCTAGAGAAGGACAAAATGTCGGAAGGGGGCACTCTTCACACAGGATGGAAATCCTATATTTATAGGCACTGGTGGAGGGCCCCCAAATAGATTTCGTCATAAATTTATTTTAATGACGCGAGCCTCAGTTGGACTTTCCTTCCGATCTTGAGGCAACCTCAAAAAGAGCGGGGATTGTGAACAACCTTGGGGTCGTAGGAGCGGAAGGCCCAAGGAAAAGAAGCGAGATGAGTTTAAGGAAAAGGCTATTTACTAGGCTAGATAGGCCCAAGCGAGAGCCTACTCGCTAGGTGAATGGATCCCAGGGAAAGGGCCACAGGAGGGGTGAGAGCTGCGCACTGGGCGAGAGGGGTCCAGGCGAGAGCCGTACCGTTGGCTAGGCGAGTGGATCCTAGGGAAAGGGCCACTCGAAGAGTGAGGGCCGACTCGCTAGGCGAGAGGGCTCTAGAGGGGAGAGCTCTTGCCCGCGAGATGGTTCTCTCGCCAAGTGCCGGTTCGGCGAGGGGCTTAGTGCCGGTTCAGTGTTTGGTCAAGGGTCGGTTCTGGTTGAAAGTGGTTCACCTTTTTAACCCCAGGTGATTTTACACTTTTCCCCTTGTTGGTCTGCATATAACCCTTCAGAATAACAAAGTTTGGTTGTTCGCAGACCTGACTATGGGCATTTTGGTAATTTCAGGTCGGTTCAGTTTGGTTATTGGTAGTCCAAACTCAGAGGCCTATAAATAGATAAGTAAGGTGCCTGGTAGAAGGTTGTTGACCCTTCTTTTTCTTCCACTAAGGCACTTAGCTCAGCATTGGCTTGGGAGGGGGAGAATTTCTAATTCTTTCGAGTAAGAGGTTAGATCTCCGAGCTGAAGCCCATGGTCTGTTCCTTTGAGATTCTCATCTAGGGAGTGGTTCAAGAAGAGTAGGTGTAAGCTGCAGCTTTAAATATGATCTTTAGGAGGAGCTGGGTTTACTGGCTTCAACAAGAGGAGCAGGAGGAACATGAATGACCTGACCCATAGCAGGGTCCTGCACTCTAGGTGGATGTCCGAAAATAATAGAAAACAACGCCTTGATCTGCGATTACATATCCAACATCTGTCTTGACAGAGCCTCATTGCACTGTCCCAGTCCTTCGATCACGACCTCACTCTGCGCCCCAGACAAATCGCCCTCAGATTGGGGAGTTGACCTTATCGCAGGATGCATCGGTGGTATTCTAATAATACAATAAACAACTAATCAAAAACTAGCTTATCGCTAGAACTACACAACTTAGTTCAAACAATACATGCACTAATACTTTTTCAAGCTGCTAACTTGTTCTGGGATTTTATTAATGATATCATGCTTAAACATAGGATGATATACCATCATCCCACTGACTTATTTGCATAGACCATGAATGCATGAGTTCTTATTCCTTTTGTTTTAAATCCATGTGTGTACGTATGTAATTATGAAGATATTTAGCTTGGCACGTGTGCTACTGCTATATTGTGTCATGTATGTAGTTCTATGCAATCTAATAAAGGCCTTAATGCATGTTATGAGCGGCGTATACATGAAATATTATGCATCCCATACTACATAATATCACATGTAACAAAAAAATATAATGTGCATTCATGTGATAATTGTTATGCATCTCATACTACATAACAGTCACATGTTGCCTCCTATGAGGATCCATATATAAATACATATTATGCATCCCATACAATATAATATGCCTCGTATACTTTTTATCATGCTTATGAGTATAGTGATCATGCTTTAACCAAGACATATTGATGATCCATTAGTGTTTGTATGCAATGGAACAAGTCAACTAAACCTAACCAGAGATAGTCATTCGACCAATTGTCAAACAACCTATCCCTCTGATACCAATTTTCACAACCCGCATTTTCTCCAAATTTACAGTGTATATCAGAGTAAGAGAAAACACGTGCCGTGATGCCATGTCGTGTAGGGGATAACTGCAAACGTTCAGGCAAACACCAACTCTAACCTTGTTTATGAAAATACCAGGTTTTGATTTGAGGAAAACATGTTTTATGGTAAGTTTAGGTGACCGTATCCCTCGGCTTAGTGGATAAACTTGTCCATAACTAAAAATTTAAGTATATGCGGAGGAAAATACGTTGTTCATATTAATTGATATCCTACATAAGCAAAAACATCCATATAGGACAACTCATGGTATGCATGACTCTAGATTTAATATAAGTATGAAAATAGCTTTTATTTTCATCAAACATAGTGATTTCAGTTTGAAAGATGGCATGTTTGAGGTGATAGAAGTAGTACTTTTAAAATTTAAAATATCTAACATGCAACCTAACATAAAACCTTCCCAGAGAGTAAGTAAATCCAGTAAGTCATATAGTAAAAACCATAGCAGCTAGCAAGTACTATAACATTATACAAAAATCCAGTGGGCTTCAACAACCTAACACGAACCCACTAAAATAAATGTATGTATGAACATGATTAAAACCACACACACTACCTCACAATCTGTGAGGAAAGAGACAACTGTAGCCACTATAGAACACAAGCTAGCACAAAAACCTAGCCGCTCAACCGACTACTTCTCCAAACCTGAGGAATTCAAAGAAAGAAAACCTTAGCAAGAATAAAAAATACAAGTGGTGATGAAGTAAAAAAGGTTAGCAATAAACTAGAAGGAAAAAAGGGTTACCTACCCTAATCAAAGAGTAGTGAGAAAAAGACAAACATACAAGTTCAAGGGTAAGGAATTTGCACCAAGTGCTATACAGAACTATGCTTTATATAAACATACATATAAGTAAGTGTATAATAATAAGAGATTAGCCTGCTCATCATTTAGCGGGCCTAACAAGGCACCGACAATAAATATGCCACCTGCGGTGGTGGTCACCTCCTCCACACACCGACATCAAAAGCTTCATAAGGGCCCAAGGAAAAGGCGGTCTTATTTCTTGACACACCTGTTGGTACCCTAGTTTGGATTTGAGTTCAGTCTTCTCTTTTAGTCTCTTGACCCAAGATTTATCTATGATCCAAGTTTAGTTGTTTAGTTAGTTTGCTCTAGTTATAGAGTTGTCACTTATCCAGATGAAAATTTGGTTAAGTTGTTTTTTGTTCGACTATGGTCGAACGCCGCTCGACTATCGTCTATCGACTGTTCGACGATCGTTTATCAGTTGGTCGACGTTTGTCTATCAGTAGATCGTCTATCTCTGAGTTAGTTCAACTCTTGTTAGCTCGATGTTCTGTGGAATCTGCCTCGCCGATCGTCGAACCCCGCTCGACTTCTTTTGACCAGACAGATTTCTTGATAGTTTAACTATCTGCTTGGATAGTTCAACTATCTGATAGTTCGACTATCTGTTTGATAGGTTGACTATCTGTGTTTCTTGATAGTTCGACTATCTGTCTTGATAGGTCGACTATCTGTTGTGTTTGATAGTTCGACTATCTGCTTGGATAGTTCAACTATCTGATAGTTCGACTATCTGTTTGATAGGTCGACTATCTGTTTTCTTTGATAGTTCGACTATCTGTTTGATAGGTCGACTATCTGTTTTCTGTGATAGTTCGACTATCTGTTTGATAGGTCGACTATCTGTTTTGTTTGATAGTTCGACTATCTGTTTGATAGGTCGACTATCTGTGTTGCTTGATAGTTCGACTATCTGTCTTGATAGGTCAACTATCTGATAACTCGACTATCTGTTCTGATAGGTCGACTATCTGCTGTTGTAGTTCGACTATCTACTTTGATAGTTCGACTATCTATATCGTTCGACTATCTGTTTGATAGGTCGACGATCTCTGTGCTTCGGTCGACGATCTCCGAGGGCCGTTCGACGTTCTGCTGTATATCTTTAGTAATTTTGTCCTCTTCTATTCTATGATTTATTTCATATTTATTTGGCATATTTTATAAAAGATTATTTCAGTAAATTTATGCTATCATTTCTAAATAATACATGCTTGCTTCTTTATGCATAAGTTAAGCTTTTCTCTGATAAAGTTGTTTGTCTTATTAGTTGACATATCCTGTTGCTTTATCTGCCATGCTGTCCTTTATAGCCGTTAGACTCAAAAAGTCTTCTCTGGCCGTAAAGAGTTTCTTCTGATGTGACTTTCTCTAGTATTCGTTTATCAGATTTATTTGCAGCTTCTTAGAAAGCTTTATCCTTGTATAGGATATCTGTCTGCAAGATTTGTTTTTGCTTTATGCTATTTGCAGCCTAGTTTGCAGATTTCAGAATAAGACAAGATTCAAACTCAAATTAGAGCCGTTGAAAAGGCCCATATATAAAGAGATTCTTTTGAAAGAATACCAAAAGAGAACACATACAGAGACACCAAATATATAGATAAAAAAACAAGAAGAGTTACAGCTCTCAGTGATTGATACTTTCAACTGAGAAGATCATCTCTCTTCAACCTTCTTCTTCAATCCTGAGTTCATCCTGCTGCAAGGATCATTCACTCAGTGCCTCAAGAAGAAGAAGAAGAAGAAAGAAAAGCCTGTGAAGAAGAACAATCATTCAACAATCAAGAGTCTTCTTCAAGCTTCTCCTTCAGAACTTCAAGACAGTTCTTTGTCTCAAGTTCAGAAGAGTTCCTGCACCCTGAAGCAAGACTCCTTCCTGGATATTCTCTAAGCCAGGGGGAGCCATGATTCTTTAGAGCTTTCTAGCTCCGTGCAATCCACTAGCTTCTCTAATCTATTTTAACAATAGAGAAGAAACTTTAACTCTCTCAACCTCCTGTACAAAGGGTTATTACTCCCTTCAAAAGTGAACCTTGGTGGCAAGGCACCTGATCAAAAACCTGTGTTGGATTTTGAGCTCCTGATCAAAAGCTCAAAGGGTCTATTTGATCTACCTGAAGCAGATCAGTAGGTGGCAGGGCACCTGAACAAAAACCTATAGTGGATTCCTACCAAGGTGGTAGAAGAGTGGACGTACCTATTTAGAGGGAACCACTATAAACTTCTTGTGTCGTCTGTGTTGCTGATTTAATTTATTGCACTGTGGCTGTGAGTAGAAATAACTAGGATTGCTAGTTGCTGTGATAGGACCCAAGCTTAACTGTAATTACAGTTAGCTCTCTCTTATGCACTACATTTTGTGTTAGGCTCTAGCGTTTCAAATATCTATAAACTTATTCCGCAAATTAACTCTAAGGGAGTTGAGTAGGGTGTTATAATTTTTGAATACTCTATTCACCCCCCCTCTAGAGTTGTATCTATTCTCACTTTCAATTGGTATCAGAGGGAGGTTGACTGACTGTACAGGCTAACACCTGAGTCACAAGATCCTGATAGATACCAAGCTTATAGATATTCACTTCATGGCTCAGTCCAAGGATTACTCTAGCACCAGACCTCTAGCATGCAACTTAGCTAAGTTTAGCATCTGGAAGGCAAGAATAAGATTATATATGAACACTATTGATGAAGAAATCTTCTCCTCTATTTTGACAGGACATCCAGCACCTCCTACTGCAACCATTGCTACAACATCTACAAATCTAAGTGCAGTGCCTCCTCCAGATTACAATGAAGCCTACAAGAAGGCAAAGATAGCTGATGCCAAAGCTATGAACATTCTGGCTCAGACTATGTCTGATGAAATCTTCCAGAAAGTGGCTGACTGTACCTCTGCAAAAGCCATGTGGGACTCACTGAACCAGATTGTAGCTGGTTCAGCTGATGAAAGGAAGGACAGAAGGTCCAACCTTATATCCAGTATGAAAACTTCAAGAAAACTGAAGCTGAATCAGTTGAAGCCATGTACACCAGACTCAGCTCAATCATCAATGAGCTGAGAACTCTTGATAAGGAAATTACATTGACAGAGGTCAATGATAAGATACTGATGTGCTTCCCCAGCACATGGGATCTTAGGATCTGGCCTATCAAGGAGGCCAGAAGTACAACTGAAATCTCAACAGAAGCTCTCCTTGGCAAGCTCAAGTCTTTTGAGCAAGTGCTGAAGACCAGGGAAGCTGAGGCTGAAGCAAAGACTCCAACTCCAGCAAGAAAAGAGCAAACTCTTGCTCTCAAAGCTGTTGATGCTTCTGAAGGAAGCCAATCTAAAGAGGAGCCGATGGCACTCTTTGCCAAAAGGTTTCTCAAGATGGGAAGAAAAGACTTCAGAAAGAAATCTTCAAGATATGAAGATAAACCAAGGTATGATAGATCTCCTGCTAAAGAAATCATTTGTTATGGTTGCAGGAAACCTTGACACATTCTACCAGAGTGTCCAGAGGAAAAGAGAAAAGAAAAGAGAAAGGAAAAAGAACATCACAGGAAACACTCCAAGTCCTCCTCCTACAAAAACAAGAAAAAGGAGAAGGGATTTGTTGCTGAGACCTGGAGTGATTCAGATGAGGAATCTTCCTCCTCAAGCTCCAGTGAAGATGAGGAAGAAAAGAAGGCAATAGAAATATGCCTTATGACAATTGATGCCTGCAACAATCACTCAGCTGCAGAGAGTTCTGATGATGATGAAGAAATGCCTACAGAAGATCAGGTATTGTCTTCATATGACTTTTCTTCTTATGAATTTAAAACTGAGTTTAAATCCCTTTGCTTAGATTAAATTAGTTCAGAAAAGGAGATTAAAGAACTTAGAAATAAGTTAGCAGAATAAGAATCTATTTCCATTGAAAATGCTAGGTTAGAAGCAGAACTCACTAAGTATAGTGAAGAAATAAAGTTTCTTAAAAATGAACTAGCAAAGTCCAAGAGATTAGAAGAATCTTTGAATGGTAGAAGCCTTAAGCTGCTAGAAATCACTAGCATGAAAAACACTAGGTCAGGCAATAATAAGCTAGGCTTAGGAGCCTCATCATGTGAACCCCCAATTATTCTTAAAAATCATCTTTCAACTCCAGTGAACTTTATTTCAGCAGATGGAATAAAGACTACTGAGCAAGTAAAACAAGTTAATCAAGCCTTAAACAAAGCTAAGAGAGAAAAGAGAAAGCAAAAGTTTAAAGAACTACAAAAAGCATCGAACGCTACTCGACGATCAAAGGCTCGATGGTCGAACGATGCTCGACGATTTGAGCGTCAAGCGTCGAACGCCGATCGACGTTTTCAATTTGATTTTCAAAATTATAATAAGAACCTTAGAAACCCTAATATAAATAAAAACCCTAGGTTTGTTGACCCATTAACTGCATGGAGTATCCCACCTAGGAGATCTTACCCCTTAGGTTATAAACCTCAACCTGCTTATTCCTTCATTTCAAGTTTTCATTATGTAAAGAATAATGGACCCAAGGTTACCTGGGTCCATAATGTCTAATTGTCTATTCTGCAGGTGAAGACCTATCCATATACTAAAGACAAATGGTATTTGTATAGTGGCTGTTCCAAACACATGACAGAAAATAAAGAAAATCTGTCAAGATTCAAGGCCAAGCTTGGACCAAAGGTGATCTTTTGTGATTCTAGCTGTGGTCAAATAGAAGGATATTGTAGGATTACCATTGTAGCAGTAACTTTCAAGAGGGTTGCATATGTAACTAGACTGAAGCATAATCTTATCTCAGTAAGTCAGTTATGTGATGTAGGGTATCAGGTATCTTTCACTAACACTCTTTGTAATATTACTTTAAATAGTAATGTTGTGTTAGTAGGTATTAGGCAAGGTAATATTTATTTAGTAGATTTTAATTCAACCCATTCTGAAATCTGCTTATTTAATGAAGTAACAAATAACAACACCTTAAGGCATAAAAGGCTTAGCCATGTTAACCTCAAGAACATATCTAGGTTATCTAAATACAACCTTGTTAGAGGTTTACCTTCTTGTCCCTACAAGAAGGAGAGCCTATGCAAGGCTTGTCAACTAGGCAAGCAAACCAAAAACTCCTTTAAATCTATAAATAAAAGTGATTCACCTAAAATCCTGTACTTATTACATTTGGACCTTTTTGGCCCAATAAATGTACAGAGTCTAGGAGGGAAGTATTACACTTTAGTAATTGTAGACGACTTCTCTAGGTTCACTTGGGTGTTCTTCTTGAGAACTAAGGCTGATAACTTCAAGGTTCTTACAGACTTTCTACTTTGTGTGCAGACTGAGTATTCTACTCATGTGGCCTTGATCAGAAGTGATCATGGTACTGAGTTTGAGTCTCTTCTCATGCAAGAATTCTGTGAGAAAGAAGGTATCAAACATAGCTTCTCTGCTCCTAGAACTCCCCAACAAAATGGGGTAGTGGAAAGGAAAAATAGAACCCTGATTGAAGCTGCAGGAACACTGTTGGCAGATGCTAATATGCCTCTCTCCTATTGGCAGAAGCTGTTAGCACAGCTAATTATGTTCTGAACAGAAGTCTTATACACAAGCTTAAGTGTAAAACTCCTTATGAGTTGCTTAAAGGAAAGAAACCTAAAATAAATTATTTTAGAGTATTTGGTTGTGTAGTATACATTCATAACAATAACAAAGAATACCTTAGAAAGTTTGAAGTAAAAGCTTCAATGGGAATCTTTCTTGGATATTCCCAAGTAAGCAAAGCTTATAGGGTTTTTAATAAATCAACTTCTAAAATTGAGGAATCTGTGCATGTGTCCTTTGATGAATCTCAGATGTTTTAAAAGGATAAGGAAACTTCTCCTTCCTCAAGTTCATTGCAGGTACCAGAAGTCAATAAAGATGTCACTCAAGAGATTCTCCATCTATCAACTCCTCACATCACTGATTCAGATAGTGATGAAGACTTTGTAGAAGCTGTTGCTGTACCACCAACAGTTGATCCAATTCCTCCTGAGGAATTAATCCCAACTGTTGCTGATGATCACATCCCACCTACTGATATTGTCACACTTAGAGATCATCCTACATCTCAAGTGATTGGAGACATATCAGCTGGTGTACAAACAAGACATCAATTAAGACAGGATGTGATGCATGCTTGTTTCCTATCATAGATTGAGCCCCTCACCATTAAAGATGCTGAGCTAGATACCCACTGGATCATTACTATGCAGAAGGAACTCAATCAGTTTGAAAGATGTAAAGTATGGACTTTGGTTCCAAGACCTAAAGTCCAACTGATCATAGACACCAAGTGGGTGTTTAGAAACAAGTTGGATGCAAATGGAATTATTATAAGGAACAAAGCTAGGCTTGTAGCTCAGGGCTACAGACAGGAGGAAGGTATAGATTATGACCAAACCTTTGCTCCTGTTGCAAGGCTAGAGGCAATAAGGATCTTTCTAGCCTATGCAGCCTATATGAAGTTTAAGGTCTTTCAGATGGATGTCAAAAGTACTTTTCTAAATGGTGAGCTAAAGGAAGAGGTATTTGTTGAACAAACTCCTGGGTTTGTCTCTTCAACTCAGCCCTCACATGTTTTCAAGTTGCAAAAAGCTCTTTATGGACTTAAACAGGCACCCAGAGCCTGGTATGAGACTCTAGCTAGTTTCTTGTTAGAGCACAACTTTGTTAGGGGAGTAGTTGATAGAACCCTTTTCGTCAAGCACCACAAGGACATAATCCTGTTAGTTCAAGTATATGTGGATGATATTATTTTTGGTTCCACTGATCCCAAACTGTGCAAAAAGTTCTCTGACTTGATGCATTCTAAGTTTGAGATGAGTAGTATGGGTGAGCTGTCTTACTTTCTTAGTCTCCAAGTAAAGCAAGATGCTGATGATATCTTCATCTCCCAATCCAAATATGCCAAGGAATTGGTAAAGAAGTTTGGGATGGCTGATGATACTTCAGCAATGCATACACCTATGGCTACTAATGTAGTTATAGATTCTGATGATCAGGGTAAGCCAGTTGATCAGAAGAATTATTGGGCCATTGTTGGTTCCCTATTGTATTTAACTGCAAGTAGGCTATATATAATGTTTGCTACATGCCTATGTGCTAGATTCCAGGTCAACCCAAAGGAATCTCATTTGATTCTTCTCAAGAAAATTTTGAGATACCTGAAGGGATGTCCAAATCTAGGACTATGGTACCCAGCAGAATCAGAATTTGAGTTAATTGGATACTCTGACTCTGACTATGCTGGTTGTAGAGTTGACAGGAAAAGTACCTCAGGAACTTGTCAGTTCCTGGGAGAGAGATTGGTCTCTTGGTTCTGTAAGAAGCAGGCTTCTGTCTCAACTTCAACTGCAGAGGCTGAATATATAGCAGCTGCTAGTTGTTATTCACAGATCCTGTGGATTCAAAACCAGCTTTTGGATTATGGGTACACACACAAGAACACAAAAATCATGTGTGACAGTACCAGTGCTATCTCCATTGCACAAAATCCTGTGCACCACTCTAGAACCAAGCACATTGAGATTAGACACCATTTCCTAAGAGATTGTGTGAAAAAGAACAAGATCAGCCTTGAGTTCATATCCACTGACCTTCAGAGAGGTGATATTTTCACCAAGCCTTTAGATGAACAGAAGCATCTGTTCTTTTTAGTTCAACTAGGCATGATTAATGGAAAAGACTAAGTGTGACGTCTTGTAACGACCCCATCCGTTAATGACGTATAGTAGAAGGTCCGGCCAGGGCCCCACACTATATGCCACAAACAAACGGTGAGGTCACAGGATAATACCAAACCAAATACGAATCCTAACTCAGAGCATTCTAGCGGAAGCTTTAAGTTACAACTTTGAACTCTAAACAGGAATGTCCAATATATAAACCACCTTTATATATCACCACGGAATGTACAACAAAGGTTTGGCCTTAAGGCCTTACAGTTCCTCTTTACATACACCATGTTTTACAAACCTCGGCGCGCAGGCCGGCCATACATGAGTAAAAGAGAAATAAAACAAAGCCATTCGCTTAGCCTTCAAGGGCTAGCCGCAGCAGCAGCAGCAACAGCAGTAGGGCTTCAGCCCATCATTTACCACTTGGCTCTCCAGCACCTGCACGGGAACAATCCACCCAACCGGTGGCAAACAATGCAACGGTCAGCATTCAGCTGACCCAATTATAACAATCCTACCCCTTTCTCGGGGCATGAGCATTCTTTCCCTGCAAGCATGGCATCATCAAATAGCAACTATGTGCGCGCAGGCACATTCAAGCCATCACAACTATCGGCCACACGGCCCGACAGTCCGTGCACTCAGGGCACATTCTTGGTGTACCGGAATACCAGGGTCAACACCACCGTCTACACGGTATTTGAGCATTCTAGTCTTTCCGGCGCGCGGGCCTAAGACTCTCATTAGGCGCTCCAACAAAACCTATAACTAGGCTTCCAAGTCGGACGGATCTAACGCAGGTACGGATCAGCCACCCCCCGTTGCTCAAGTCGCCGTGCCACCTCGAATACGGAAGTATCCATGGCTATTTATAGGCGCGGGTCGGTTTCACCTTTCCTGTTCGGCAATCTGCCTTTTCATCGAGTTGCAGCCCAACGGCTCAACCACTCACAAAGTGGCAACACACGGCCACAAGAGTTGCATCCAACCCTCTTCATTTCCTGGACATCGTCCAGTACTTCCTGCCGCACCAAGCAACAGGTAGGAACAAAGCATCACAAGCCATAATCACAGAGCCTTCTCCGATATGCAAACAAGCATCACCAATCCAGAACATATCCAGATGGGCTTCACACAGCATGCCTAGAGCCGTACTCCAATTCCGGCCTCTAACAAGGGGGACTTCACATATCTACCCCAAGGGACACCACAACCCACCGCACACTCGCGGGGAAGGGTTTTCCCTATGCAATGCAGAAAAGAAGGACTTCACATGTCCAAGGAGGGAGATCGTTACCCTTATCGATCTCTTCGGTGCCATCGAAAACTAGCCGGTGAGAAAGAACCGCAGCAGCCTTGCCTTCACAACGCCGGCTTCGGATCACGAATCGGACCACGGGAGCTCCGCCAGTGGCTTGCTCTCCTCCTCCTTCTTTCTCTCTTCCTCATTCTTTCTCTCTTCCTTAAGGACAAATGAAGAATGAATCTTCATCCTTCCTTCACGTAATAAACCAGCCAGGAAACCACCTTGGCCCTTGGATCAAAAGAGAGAAAACTGAACGGCCAAGATTTTCCCAAAAAACCAATTTTTGGCCGACACGGCCTGTGACATGCCTGTGTCACAGGCCGTGTACCCTTAAGCGGCACACACAGTTTGAACCGACTGAACAACACGGGCATCGACACGCCCGTGTCGAACCTGACACGCCCGTGTCATTCTTGAGACACGCCCGTGTCTCCTGCTACCCGGCACTCACAGATTTCCAAAACCAGTACACGGGTCAGAACACGGCAACTAACACGCCCGTGTCCAGCCTGACACGCCCGTGTTCAAGGCCGTGTTCAAGGCCGTGTCCGGCTCTGACTTGAATAGGCCAATTTCGAAAAATAATCGAACACGCCCTGGGACACGCCCGTGTCCCAGGCCGTGTACACCCGACACGCCCTGGGACACGCCCGTGTCCCAGGCCGTGTAACCTGACCTGCACCTCAAAATCATCTTGAGTCTTTTTGGGGCCTTTTTGGGGTGTTACAACCCTCCCCCCTTAACAAAATTTCGTCCCGAAATTTGCACGGTAAGGAAACAAAAACCAGGAATGCTATAACTCTGTTATAACAAAAAGTACACGGTCTACAGTTTATACAAATAACTCGGGAAACTCAGCTCGCATGGTCTGCTCTCGCTCCCATGTTAGCTCTTCACGGCCACAATTGTCCCATCGGACCTTGACCATCCCGATCACTTTGTTCCGCAACTGTTTCTCGGCTCGATCCTCGATCCGAATGGGTCTAACCCTCGTCGTTAGCCCATACTCGACCGGTACCCGATCATGCTCCACTACTTGAGCTGGATCCTTTACCGCCTTACGAAGGACTGAGATGTGAAAAACATCATGTAATCCACCCAAGTCCGCTGAAAGTGCTAGTCGATAAGCAGCTTCCCCAACTCGCTCCACCACCTCAAACGGACCAAGATACCTCGGACTTAGCTTTTTCAAACGCCGAATCCTGGACACACCTTTGAAGGGTTTGATCTTCAAATATACCCAATCACCCACCGCGAACTCCACGTTCCGATGTTTGGCATTGTAGTAATTTGCTTGACGATCTTGGGCTATCAATAGCCTCTCCCGAATAGAGCGTATGAGCGAAGTAGCTTCTTCGACTTCCTTTTTCCCATTCAGCTTAGATTCGCCTGCTTCTGCCCAAGCTAACGGTGTACGGCATTTCCGACCATACAACGCTTCAAATGGTGCCATACCAATACTCGCTTGGTAGCTATTATTATAGGCAAATTCGACAAGAAATATATAATCTTCCCATCGCTTACCAAAGTCTAGGGCGCACATGCGGAGCATGTCTTCCATCGTCCTGTTGGTTCGTTCAGTCTGGCCATCCATTTGGGGATGAAAGGCCGTACTAAACGCTAACTTTGTACCCAACATTTGATGAACGAGCCGCCAATCATTCGATGTGAACCGCCCATCACGATCACTAACGATGCTCCGAGGAACACCGTACAGTCGAACAACCTGCTCCACATACAGCTTGGCCAAGGTTTCCACTGAATCGTCTCTTCGGTTTGGAAGGAAGTGCGCCACTTTCGTCAACCGGTCCACAATCACCCAGATTGAATCATGACCGCGTTGAGATCTCGGCAACCCGTGCACGAAATCCATCGAAATATCGTCGAACTTCCACTCCGGAATAGGTAACGATTTCAGGAAACCGCCAGGCTTCTGGCATTCTGCTTTCACCAATGCACAGGTAGTGCATTCAGCCACATAACGTGCGACATCTTTCTTTAGTCCGGGCCACCAGAACAGCTTTTTCAGATCTCTGTACATCTTTGTGCTCCCTGGGTGAACTGAGTACTTTGCAAAGTGAGCTTCGTACATCAACTCTTCCCTCAATTTACCCACACTTAGGACGCACACTCGACCATTTCTTCGTAACAAACCGTTATCCCAAGAGAATTGGTCCTCCGGCCCATCTTTAGCATAGCGCTGGAGACTTTCATCAAGCTCCGTTGCTCGCCGAACTCTGTCCGTAAGGTCATACTGCACCTCCGTCCAGTTCAAGCATGCATCGGTTGACGAACCCTTGTCAACGCAAGATATCTCCAATGCTTCCAATTCCTGGATCAAACGCTGATCATGCCTCTGCAACCAGCTTGCCCGTACCGGAGTCTTTCGACTCAAAGCATCAGCGGCCACATTTCCCTTCCCGGGAGTATAGTGAATCTCGAAGGTGTAGTCCCCAAGGAACTCCATCCATCTTCGTTGTCGCATATTCAGATCCTTCTGATCCAACAAATACTTTAGGCTCTTGTGATCCGTATAGATATCCACTTTCACACCATATAGATAGTGCCGCCACAACTTGAGCGCAAAGATTACCGCCGCCAACTCCAAATCATGGACGGGGTAATTCCGCTCATGCACTTTCAACTGACGCGAGCCATAAGCAATCACTTTACCAAATTGCAGAAGAACGCAGCCTAAGCCGCTCCCAGATGCATCACTATAGATCTCATACCCATCGGTACCACATGGCGATGTCAACACAGGCGCCGTGGTCAAACGACTCTTCAAGTCTTCAAAAGCTCGCCCGCACTCCGGCGTCCAAATGAACTTTTGATCTTTTCTCGTCAGCGTGGTCAGAGGTAAAGCAATCCGTGAGAAGTTTTCCACAAACCGTCTATAGTAGCCCGCAAGTCCAAGGAAGCTCCTGACCTCGGCCACTGAAGACAGCACTGGCCAATCGCGAATGGCACTTATCTTCAACGGATCCACCGCGATACCCTCTCCGCTTACCACATGGCCTAAAAAGGCTACTGAAGAGAGCCAGAACTCACACTTTGAGAACTTGGCAAAAAGCTTATTCCTCCGCAGGGTATGTAAGACCAACCGCAAATGGTTTGCGTGATCCTCTTCCGACTGAGAGTATACTAAGATTTCATCGATAAACACAATAACAAACAAATCCAAGTACTCTCGGAACGTTCGATGCATTAGGTCCATAAATACCGAAGGCGCATTACATAGGCCAAACGGCATTACCGTGAACTCATAATGACCGTAGCGTGTTCCAAACGCCGTCTTGGGAATGTCACCTTCCCGAATCCTTAGCTGATAATATCCCGATTTCAAATCCAATTTGGAATAGACCGTTGATCCTGCCAGCTGATCAAAGAGGTCATCAATCCGCGGAATCGGATATTTGTTTTTCTCCGTCAGCTTATTCAACTCGCGGTAGTCAATACACAACCGTAAGCTACCGTCTTTCTTCTTCACAAAGAGAACAGGCGCGCTCCAAGGTGACATACTTGGGCGTATATATCCCTGCTCCAACAACTCTTGCAATTGGACTTTCAACTCAGCCATCTCTTTTGGCGCGACGCGATATGGAGAGCGGGCCACAGGTTTCGCACCTGGCACCAACTCAATAGAGAAGTCAATCTCCCGCTGGGGTGGTAACCCAGGAAGATCTTTAGGAAACACATCGGCAAACTCTGACACAACTAGCACTTCACCGACACTGGCCTTTGGCTCAACAGCCTGAATTAGCGTGAAGAATAACTCCGCGCCCTTCCGAACAGCATTGACGACTTGGAGTGCAGACAACAACGTTCCGCCAACTCCTCGCATAACAGCGAACTTCGTCACAAGCCCGGTATTCTGGCCCAGTGTAATCTCTTTGGAGTTGCAATCAATAAAGGCACGCTGCTCCGAGAGCCAGTCCATACCAAAGATCACATCAAACTCCGATAACGGTAGCACAGCTGCACTCAAACCGAAATCCCAACTTCCTATTTGCACATCCACATCGCAAGCCCTATCCGCAAGCATCATACAGCCATTCGACAATAGCACCCTTGTACTATCCACCGTCACATGACTTGGTACCCCAATTTGAGATACGAAATCCTCAGACAGAAAAGAATGCGAAGCACCCGTATCAAACAGGGCTCTCGCTAAATTATTCCGAATCAGGACAAAGCCTGCAGCACACACACATCATGCATAAGCTAAACATAACCAAAACCAAAAGCACCAGCAAGTAAACTAAATCAACTCGTACCTTTGACGACGTCACTTTGCTTAATCGCTTCCTGTTGGCCAAGTTGATAGATTCGGGGCTGCGCCTGAGATGCAGAGGAATCAACCACCGCTTTGCCCTTCTCAGCATACGACGCACCCGTCTTCTTGTCCCCTTTGGGCTGCACAACCCGACAGTCACGAGCAATATGCCCCACTCGGCCACAATTATAGCATGTACGAGCATCCGGCCTTGATGTCGCTCCCGACACAACGGTCGTAGTCACTTGCCCAGATGGCTTGGACCTCTTGCCCCCTTTCTTCTGGTAAAACGACTTGCTTGGGCGAGGTGCTTGAAACTCTGGCTTCGACCCAACCAAGCCCTTATTCCCTTGCACTCGCTTCATGTCCTTCTCCAACGCGCACGCAGTATCAACCAACGCCTGAAACCCTTGGCTCACAGAACTCGAAAGCAGGAATCGCAACTCATCCCGCAATCCTTCATAGAACCGATTCGTTTTCCTTTGGTCATCCGCGAAGATTGTTCCCGCATATCGTCCCAACCTGGTAAACTCATGCAAGTAGATATCCACACTATCTTCCCCTTGCTTTAACCGTTGGAACTCATTTTCCATAGCAATGCGTTGCGACGCTGGGACATGTTTCGCCAGAAATAATCGAGAGAACTCCTCAATCGACACTTGTGTTAATTGCCTGCCCGCCAAATGGTGTAGCTCAACCTCGTCCCACCACAACCGCGCCTCCCCTTCAAGCATGAAGGTGGCTAAGGTGACCTTTAGAGTTTCCTCCGCCCTGATCGCTGTCATTATCCTCTTGACACGCGATAACCAATCTTCCGCCTGCGTTGGGGATCCCATTCCCGCAAACGTAGGAGGACTAAAGCTCATGAATTGCTTCAACTGTCGGTCAGCTGCTCGTGGATCTACAGCCTCAACCGGCTCGGGTCTTACATCAACACGAACTGGCACTACTGCCGGCTGCGCTTGCCCGGTCGGCTGAATCATGGCAAATAGCGCCTCAGCCACTAAGCGAACAGTTTCCGCAGATGGAGGGGGTGTTGGCACCTCAGCTGGTGCCGCACTCTCATCAGAGCGCTGGGGCTCAGACTGCCCAGCACCACTACGTGTCACCTATAGGTGGAAAAGACACACATTAGCGAACGTATGCAAGCAAAACAACACAAAAAGGAACGCGCAGATTCCTCAAACAAGATTTTGTACATTCCTTAATGGACATTCCAGAGTTCATTAGCGTTACAGCAGGTCGCACAAACACGTGCTCGCCACCCCACAAAAGAATTCGACCACGAATTCGAAAGAGGAAGACCGACAAAAGCTGATACCAAAATGTAACGACCCCATCCGTTAATGACGTATAGTAGAAGGTCCGGCCGGGGCCCCACACTATATGCCACAAACAGACGGTGAGGTCATAGGATAATACCAAACCAAATACGAATCCTAACTCAGAGCATTCTAGCGGAAGCTTTAAGTTACAACTTTGAACTCTAAACAGGAATGTCCAATATATAAACCAACTTTATATATCACCACGGAATGTACAACAAAGGTTTGGCCTTAAGGCCTTACAGTTCCTCTTTACATACACCATGTTTTACAAACCTCGGCGCGCAGGCCGGCCATACATGAGTAAAAGAGAAATAAAACAAAGCCATTCGCTTAGCCTTCAAGGGCTAGCCGCAGCAGCAGCAGCAACAGCAGTAGGGCTTCAGCCCATCATTTACCACTTGGCTCTCCAGCACCTGCACGGGAACAATCCACCCAACCGGTGGCAAACAATGCAACGGTCAGCATTCAGCTGACCCAATTATAACAATCCTACCCCTTTCTCGGGGCATGAGCATTCTTTCCCTGCAAGCATGGCATCATCAAATAGCAACTATGTGCGCGCAGGCACATTCAAGCCATCACAACTATCGGCCACACGGCCCGACAGTCCGTGCACTCAGGGCACATTCTTGGTGTACCGGAATACCAGGGTCAACACCACCGTCTACACGGTATTCGAGCATTCTAGTCTTTCCGGCGCGCGGGCCTAAGACTCTCATTAGGCGCTCCAACAAAACCTATAACCAGGCTTCCAAGTCGGACGGACCTAACGCAGGTACGGATCAGCCACCCCCCGTTGCTCAAGTCGCCGTGCCACCTCGAATACAGAAGTATCCATGGCTATTTATAGGCGCGGGTCGGTTTCAACTTTTCTGTTCGGCAATCTGCCTTTTCATCGAGTTGCAGCCCAACGGCTCAACCACTCACAAAGTGGCAACACACGGCCACAAGAGTTGCATCAAACCCTCTTCATTTCCTGGACATCGTCCAGTACTTCCTGCCGCACCAAGCAACAGGTAGGAACAAAGCATCACAAGCCATAATCACGGAGCCTTCTCCGATATGCAAACAAGCATCACCAATCCAGAACATATCCAGATGGGCTTCACACAGCATGCCTAGAGCCGTACTCCAATTCCGGCCTCTAACAAGGGGGACTTCACATATCTACCCCAAGGGACACCACAACCCACCGCACACTCGCGGGGAAGGGTTTTCCCTATGCAATGCAGAAAAGAAGGACTTCACATGTCCAAAGAGGGAGATCGTTACCCTTGTCGATCTCTTCGGTGCCATCGAAAACTAGCCGGTGAGAAAGAACCGCAGCAGCCTTGCCTTCACAACGCCGGCTTCGGATCACGAATCGGACCACGGGAGCTCCGCCGGTGGCTTGCTCTCCTCCTCCTTCTTTCTCTCTTCCTCTCTCTTTCTCTCTTCCTTAAGGACAAATGAAGAATGAATCTTCATCCTTCCTTCACGTAATAAACCAGCCAGGAAACCACCGTGGCCCTTGGATCAAAAGAGAGAAAACTGAACGGCCAAGATTTTCCCAAAAAACCAATTTTTGGCCGACACGGCCTGTGACACGCCCGTGTCACAGGCCGTGTACCCTTAAGTGGCACACACAGTTTGAACCGACTGAACAATACGGGCATCGACACGCCCGTGTCGAACCTGACACGCCCGTGTCATTCTTGAGACACGCCCGTGTCTCCTGCTACCCGGCACTCACAGATTTCCAAAACCAGTACACGGGTCGGAACACAGCAACTAACACGCCCGTGTCCAGCCTGACACGCCCGTGTTCAAGGCCGTGTTCAAGGCCGTGTCCGGCTCTGACTTGAATAGGCCAATTTCGAAAAATAATCGAACACGCCCTGGGACACGCCCGTGTCCCAGGCCGTGTACACCCGACACGCCCTGGGACACGCCCGTGTCCCAGGCCGTGTAACCTGACCTGCACCTCAAAATCATCTTGAGTCTTTTTGGGGCCTTTTTGGGGTGTTACACGTCTGCCTTTGTTGAAACCTGTTTGAAGATTGTCGAACGACGTTCGAAGATAGTCGATCGGATCAAGCCTATCGTCGACCTATGGTTGATGATGGCTTATCTGCTTGAAGATCGTCGACCGACATTCGCAGATCGTCAAACAGGTCGAGCCTATCATCGATCTATGGTTGACGACAACTTGTTGTTTATGAAGACAGAAATAATCGAACGATTGATCGACTACTCTGCTTCAGGATCGATCGTCGAACGACCATTCGACCAACGTCTCCAATATCTTTTAAAATAGATCGACGATTGCTGTTTTAATATAAAACCGATGGTCGACCTAGGTTAAGAGATCGTTATTTTATCGTCGACGGAGAGCGTCTTTTCGCATTCTGTCTTTCTGCTTGCTTCCTGTCTCGCAATTTCTGTCGTTTCGCCTTCGCCGTCACTCTCACCTTCTCCAACCCCTTCGATGGCGATTGCTCCAGCCCTCCTGTCCGTGGTGAAGTTCGATGCTAGTTTCAGCGTAGACTTTGACTCTTTCAGCTGTTGCGAGTCTGCGATAGTGGAAATCCTCAACCTCTGCAATGATCAAGGATTGGAAAAGTTCATGTCCACAAGAATAATGATAAACGTTCAAGAGATTAAAGAATGGGCTTTCACTTCGTACTCCAAATACGAATCTATGACTGGAATGATAGGTGGAGAAGAGGTAATTTTGACTCCCGCCGTTTTGACTGATATTTTTGGATTATTGAATGGGGAAGAGGATTCGTACCTACTAAACTATAGGCGCCTAACGGATAGGGCATCAAGGGTGAAAGACTTCGAAGAGAGCCTCTTTAAAGACTGGCTTTCCGCATCCTCACGGGGCCGCTCCGGACAAAGAACCGGCAAATATAGTATGGGATTTGAGCTCGTGGGGATACTGCCTATCCAAGACCAGTTCATTGGCCTCGTACCGTTCTGCGGGTAACGCTTCGCGCCTAGTATTCTCTTGACTCGACAAGCGAAACACCCGGGATCGGGCCCTAGAGCCCAAACAAAGTAATAGAAAATGCGAGAACCCCAAAAAACTCTGGAACAATCGGTAAAGCTCAACTCTTGCTTAATAAGCTCTACAACAAAACTCAGGACATTAGGAGGGGGAGATGCATCATCAGCCATTTATTGCTTTGGGAAGGAGCTCAGTGGTAGAGATCACTGAGCTCAGTGGGAAAGTCAGGTTGTTAGCCGAGAAATTGCTTCTCTTATATAGTGGTAGAGATCACCTCTAGTTAGAATCAATCAGCGCTATCAGCGGTGTTTCTTAAAATGCGAAAGTTGGTTCCTTCGCCGCGGTCTTCGAAAACTTGAGTTAGAGTGTGATTAGTGATAAGAAGATTCCCTTCGATCCGCTCGTTGTAGACAAACTTTTGACTTCAAATACATCGAACCTTTTCTTCTGTAACGGATCCTATAGGCTATAGGCTATAGGCTTTCCAAGGTCTTCCTAAAAAGATCTCTGAAAAGTCACAAATTTCCTACTACCACGACGCTCTTATATGCTCCGAATCCGGGGTGAGAAGGTTGGTGGTTCCCAGTTTGAAGTCCGTCGCAATTCCTGCTGGATGCACGCCAATGGCAGAAGTCTACAGGATCAACTAGGACAGAAAGAAAGCATTGGATCGAACTCTTCTTTGGTGTCAAGGTCATAGCTCACTTCGGTTTGAACCTGCGGGCCGGGCATGCTTCCCAGATTCGTAAAGAAAGAGAATAATCAATCCGGAGCATTCCCACTAAAGCAAGGGGCATCGCGATTGTAAACTCCTTCTTTAGTATTTAGGCTAGCTACTTTGCTGATTAACAAGATTCTCGCATTGGAGCTGTGACAGTAAAAGTGCATTTTGCCATTTTCACTCATGAAGGTCAATCGAAAATGCTCTTTTTGTTTCCATCGAATCAAATTAGCCAAAGGTGTCCGTTCATGAGCCCATGCTAAAGTTTCAATCAATTCCTGCCAATAGCCACGCCAGGAAATTCAGAACATAAATCCAGTAGCCCAAACCAATGGCAATGGGGATCCGGATGAGTGAGTGAGTGAGACCATGATGCCAATGTCGGGAGATTTGGAGTCAAACTCGAGGGTAGTGGGAAAGAAAGTGAGAGTGTTTGCCATACCCCAGAATTTGGGAGAATGTTGATTGAATTAGGACATGCCGACGGCATTCCTTCTAAGCTGCTTAAGGTGAACTTTCCGTTGAAGATAAAGTTCCTGGCTGAACTAGTCGGAAAAGTGCTTCTGGGAAAGCACTCTGCCCATGATAATATAACCAGGCAATAGTTTTCCCTGATGTGTGCCATTGTGAATAAGAAACAGATTAACTGGGCAGGAGTTTTGTTTGATTTGATAAGGAAAAAGAATAGCAAGAAGGAAGTCACCCTGGGTAGGGTGCTTGGGATATTTCTAAAAGAGAAATATCCCCATTTGTTGGTTTCAGTTTCTACATCCATCAATGCCAGCAAAAAGATAAACCCAACCCTATTTGTCAAATGGAAAAGGAGCTTTCTGAAGCCCACTCCAATAGGGGTAGCTCCAGTTGCATCTGAGAGCACAAGGACTGCCTCAGTCACTCCCCTCCTTCAAGAAGCAGGCTCAGCCATTCTCTCAGTTCCATCCACTTCTTCTGCATTACCATCCACTTCTACTGAAGTGCCACCATCTACTTCAGTTCCATCTTCTGCATCTCATCTTCTTGATTCTTCCACAATTCTCCATGCATCATCACCAGCATCTCCACTCCCTCCTCATCTTGCTAGGATCTCTCATCCTACTTTTGATTTATTGGTTTCTGAGCTATCCACTCCTCATCAGTCACCAATTCCTCATTCAGATCATATTGATCTTCTTGCATCCAGCCATCTATCTCCAGTTCACTCTCCATCTCATCAGGAGTACACCATCCCTGCTATTTATCCATCTACTGTGATTCCCCCACCATCATTTGAAATCACCCCAGCCTTCATCTCAAGCATATTGGAGTTAATTACTCCTTCAATCAAAATCATGATTGAAGAAGCAATTTCTCCTCTCGTTTCTTCCATCTCTACATTATCATCTTCCATTCTTTCCATCTCAAAATCTACTGAGCCATCTTCTGTTAGGGGCCTGACTTCAGTTTCTACTGAAATCAGGCAGGGGGAGATGTTCGAGGAAGATGCCTCTGGACTGCCTCTTGTTTCTCGCCCAGCAGAGCCCCAAGTTCAGATTCAAGATGTAGCAAAAGCTCCAGTTGTCATTGCAACATCCTCTACAGTTCTAGCTCCAGCTCTCAAGCCTTCTGATGTTATAATGGAAGCAGAATTTGCATTTAAAGCTTGTCTCGAAGAAGCTTCTACTCCCCTTGTTGCTTGTTTCCTAGAAGGAGTCATTACCTCCTTTCTAGATGACATGTGGGAAATAGAATGCTCTGAAGAGTCTCCTGAAGGTAATTCTTTCACTCATTTTCTAGACTTGATAACTGACATGTTAGTATGGGAATACCTAGAAGGAATGATATAATTTCATTTAGCACATATGTGTTCCTGATACTATAGATTTAGTGGAAGAAGTTTTAGCTGTCCAAGAACTTGTTCAACAACCTGCTCTAGAAGTTCTAGCTGATCCAGAACCTGCTGTTCAAGATCCTGAGTCTGCTCAACCAACTCAGATAGTTGTGCAAGAAGAACTGGTCTCCATGACAGTTATAGTTGAACAAAAGAATGTTTCAGATATTCAGGAAGAAAAATCTACAGTCTGGGATGACACCCCAGGACTGGATCTAGACACTCTTCTTGCACTAGATGCCTTGGAAGAAGAGAAAGAAAAAGCTGCTTTAAAAGAAAAAGAAAAAGTTATGCAAGAAGCTTTTGATCCCTATGATCATCCTCCATCATCAAACTCTGAGGATGAGGATGATTCTGATGACTCTGAAGAATCTAAGAGAAAGAAATCTGCCAAAGAGAAAAGAAAAGTTGTTGCTCCTCCTCCTCCTAACCCTGACAATGATATTTCTTATTATATCTTGAAAGGAATAGATCCAAAGTCCAAAGAGTTTCAGCATTGGATTGGATTCTCAAAGAATCATCAAAAGTTAAGAAAGAAATCTAAAAGGTATGACAGTCCAGCTCCAAAATGGACCCCTAGAGGTCCTCCTCCTCCACCTCCCAGTGCAGGAGCTTCTGGCAATTTGTCTGCAAATCCTTCTGCCCCGTCTGCTAGGTTTACTCCATCCCAATCTCATCAAAAGAAAAGCAATCAAGGATATCAAAGCAGATCCCAATCTGGATACCAAAGGCATGATGCTGATGCAAGAGAACAAGTGAAGGAGGTAGTTTATCAGAAACTAACCTTTTCTCCTCCTCCTTCCAAAGAAACCAAGAGCATATCTTCTTCAAAGCCAGATCATGCAAAGAAAACTATTTCAAAAGGTTAAAGAGTTATTTTCTCTGAAAAATCGAGTAAGAAATTTGCTGAGTTTGCTCCTCCTTCTTCTCTAGTTATTCAGGAAAATAAAGAGCCAGCTGAAAGCCTGTTAGATCTTTCTATTAAATTTAAAGCTGTGAAACCTGTAGATCCAACCTATGAAAATGTGTATGAAAGACAAGAGCTTGATCCTGATTTCAGGATGGCTAGATTTATTGAACTGGTTGGATCAGCCCAGATTAGAAAAGCCAAAGCTGAAGGAAAAGATACTACAGGATTAACGACAATGTCTAAATTCAGAAAGAAGGAGCTTGATAAATTCCAGGTGAGACCTGAGGTCTTTGACCCTTCAAAATATATGGAAAAGCATCCTGAAGCAGTTGTTCCAAGGACATCAGAATCTAGAATTATTGGAGAGCAAGATCTAAAGCTATCGAAGAAAGAAGCTTTAGACCCTTTCAGGAAAATTTCTTTTCTTCCTAGTTCCTCTGTATCTAAACCAGATTCTGAAGCTTCTTAAATTTCATTGATTGACAGTTATTTATTTGTCTGTTTGATTGATGCTCTTTGCTGCTTAGATATTTCCCTTCCTGTATTTTATTTATTTCCAGTAGTTTGTTTTGTGTGTTTTGTTGTTGAGAGACTTAACTCAAATAGGGGGAGATTGTTGGTACCCTAGTTTGGATTTGAGTTCAGTCTTCTCTTTTAGTCTCTTGACCCAAGATTTATCTATGGTCAAAGGTTAGTTGTTTAGTTAGTTTGCTCTAGTTATAGAGTTGTCACTTATCCAGATGAAAATTTGGTTAAGTTGTTTTTTGTTCGACTATGGTCGAACGCCGCTCGACTATCGTCTATCGACTGTTCGACGATCATCTATCAGTTAGTCGATGTTTGTCTGTCAGCAGATCGTCTATCTCTGAGTTAGTTCAACTCTTGTTAGCTCGACGTTCTGTGGAATCTGCCTCGCCGATCGTCGAACTCCGCTTGACTTCTTTTGACCAGACAGATTTCTTGATAGTTCAACTATCTGCATGGAGATTTCAACTATCTGATAGTTCGACTATCTGTTTGATAGGTCGACTATCTGTGTTGCTTGATAGTTCGACTATCTGTCTTGATAGGTCGACTATCTGTTGTGTTTGATAGTTCTACTATATGCTTGGATAGTTCAACTATCTGATAGTTCGACTATCTGTTTGATAGGTCGACTATCTGTTTTCTTTGATAGTTCGACTATCTGTTTGATAGGTCGACAATCTGTTTTCTGTGATAGTTCGACTTTCTGTTTGATAGGCCGACTATCTGTTTTGTTTGATAGTTCGACTATCTGTTTGATAGGTCGACTATCTGTTTTGCTTGATAGTTCGACTATCTGTCTTGATAGGTCGCCTATCTGATAGCTCGACTATCTGTTCTGATAGGTCGACTATCTGCTGTGGTAGTTCGACTATTTGCTTTGATAGTTCGACTATCTATATCGTTCGACTATCTGTTTGATAGGTCGACGATCTCTGTGCTTCGGTCGACGATCTCCGAGGGTCGTTCGACGTTCTGCTGTATGTATTTAGTAATTTTGTCCTCTTCTATTCTATGATTTATTTCATATTTATTTGGCATATTTTATAAAAGATTATTTCAGTAAATTTATGCTATCATTTCTAAACAATACTTGCTTGCTTCTTTATGCATAATTTAAGCTTTTCTCTGATAAAGTTGTTTGTCTTATTAGTTGACATATCCTGTTGCTTTATCTGTCATGTTGTCCTTTATAGCCGTTAGACTCAAAAAGTCTTCTCTGGCCGTAAAGAGTTTCTTCTGATGTGACTTTCTCAAGTATTCGTTTATCAGATTTATTTGCAGCTTCTTAGAAAGCTTTATCCTCGTATAGGATATCTGTCTGCAGGATTTGTTTTTTGCTTTAGGCTATTTGCAGCCCAGTTTGCAGATTTCAGAAGAAGACAAGATTCAAACTCAAATTAGAGCCGTTGAAAAGGCCCATATATAAAGAGCTTCTTTTGAAAGAAGACCAAAAGAGAACACATACAGAGACACCAGATATACAGATAAAAAAAACAAGAAGAGTTATAGCTCTCAGTGATTGATACTTTCAACTGAGAAGATCATCTCTCTTCAACCTTCTTCTTCAATCCTGAGTTCATCCTGCTGCAAGGATCATTCACTCAGTGCCTCAAGAAGAAGAAGAAGAAGAAGAAGAAAGAAAAGCCTGTGAAGAAGAACAATCATTCAACAATCAAGAGTCTTCTTCAAGCTTCTCCTTCAGAACATCAAGACAGTTCTTTGTCTCAAGTTCAGAAGAGTTCCTGCACCCTGAAGCAAGACTCCTTCCTGGATATTCTCTAAGCCAGGGGGAGCCTTGATTCTTTAGATCTTTCTAGCTCTGTGCAATCCACTAGCTTCTCTAATCTGTTTTAACAATAGAGAAGAAACTTTAACTCTCTCAACCTCCTGTACAAAGGGTTATTACTCCCTTCAAAAGTGAACCTTGGTGGCAGGGCACCTGATCAAAAACCTGTGTTGGATTTTGAGCTCCTGATCAAAAGCTCAAAGGGTCTACTTGATCTACCTGAAGCAGATCAGTTGGTGGCAGGGCACCTGAACAAAAACCTGTAGTGGATTCCTACCAAGGTGGTAGAAGAGTGGACGTACCTATTTAGAGGGAACCACTATAAACTTCTTGTGTCGTCTGTGTTGCTGATTTAATTTATTGCACTGTGGCTGTGAGTAGAAATAACTAGGATTGCTAGTTGCTGTGATAGGACCCAAGCTTAACTGAATTACAGTTAGCTCTCTCTTATGCACTACACTTTGTGTTAGGCTCTAGGATTTCAAATATCTATAAACTTACTCCGCAAATTAACTCTAAGGGAGTTGAGTAGGGTGTTATAATTTTTGAATACTCTATTCACCCCCATTCTAGAGTTGTATCTATCCTCACTTTCAACACCCAAAACCGGGGAAAAACCAACACCTGGAATGATGGTCTCCTTCTCCACACACCCGGTGTAACATAACTCAGACTTCTAGACTCCTAGGATGGTTTTGTTATGACTGGATCATGACAAAACTCTGGTAAGCACTAAAGGGTCTAATGACACCCAATATAACACCCAAAAAAATACAAGCTAAGAGTTGACCTGAGCTAGACGGAAATCGTCCAGCAGAGCCCGACAAAATAGTTGAGCAGAGCCTGATGAAACGTTGAGCATTGCCCGATGAAATCATCGAGCAGAGCCCGACGAAATCATCGAGCAGAGCCCGATGAAATCGTCAAGCAGACCTGAGCGGAGTTTGAGGAATGGAATAGCCATGGAGGCTCCATAACTCCCAATTTTATGGGGCTTTTATTTCTCTAAGGGAGAGGAGGAGTTTTTGGAGGTGGCCGACCATTAATTTTGTTCAGCCCCTTAATTTGGTTGAAACCGAAGGGGGTGGAGTTAATGACCATTAATGGAGTTTAATGACATTTGGGAGTTACAAGCCTCCTCTCCCAAATTCCCCCTTTAAGGACCTTCACCAGGGCAAGGGAAATCATTTCCCCCGATTACTTTTCATTTTCGTTGGGGTTGGTGTAGAAGTTGCAGAGGATCCAGAAGCTCGATGGCCGGAATGGTGACGAGGCCAAGTGCTCGTCTTCAGGCCGAAAATCAGGTCCTCCTCTACTCGTTCAATTGATAGATATTGGGAATATTTAGGGATAAGAATCAGGCTCAATTGAGCCCGATCGGGTGGTGCTTTCACCCAATTTTTTCGTGAAAAATGAGCTTGCGGGTTCGCCAGAAATAGCCCCTCTGGCGGCAGGGTCGCCGCCCGGCGATAGCCCCCACCTCAATCAAGGTGGTGGCGGCGCTAGCCCACCAGGGAGGTGGCCGGGTGGCCAGGAAATATGGCTGGAACTTGATCCAAGTCGGGCTGATCGAGGCCCTTGGATGGAGAAAGAAGAAACACAGCCGCCATTGGATTTGATTCAAGATCTTTGCGGATCTATTTATATTAAATGTTTTATATGTGCATTTCTGTCACTTAATATCAGTTACCTTATGAATTAAATTAAAAAAATTTAGAAGCCCTTTATGAAAAGTGGTCAACATGAATCTTGTAGATCTATGAGTCTAGTGTATTTTAAAATTAGTTTGATCCAATTTGGAGTTCAGGTCAGACCACAACACTCATTTTGGTGAGGTCTATACCTAGGCTAGATTAGAGATTATTTTGAGTACTCCCATCAATACAGCCATTCAAATGACTTGAATTTTTGGATGGGGGTCACTCTTACTTATACCTATAACATATCCAAAAATTTGAATTTTTGGAAAATAGTTTCCTAAAGTTTTTGTAGAAACTTAATAATCCGTGTATGAATTATTTAAGAGTTCAAATTACCTCAAAACCCTCTAAAATTTTGGTGTCTGACTCCTAGGATCGTGGAAAGACTATGATAAAAATCTCAGCCCAATTGGGTTAGATTTGAATAGGTTTTAGTGAGACCAAAGTGTGACCCTTTAAGGGTTAATTAGGCCAGAGTGAGCTTGGGGCATGGAGTGGCAAATTCTCACCAAAAGGTGTTGGGACTTTGGCCAGAGATCTATGGTTAGTTTAAACACCCCCACATGGAGTTAGGGGTGGTTTAGGGTGGATTTTCCCTAGAAACCTAGTTCAAACCCTAATGTTGAACATTGGGGGATTGTGAAGGACATGGGGTGATATGTCCTTGCATGGGCTTGGTGTTTAGTCTATATGATCTTGGATCTTCATGGGATTTTGGTATAAGTAACTTTATAGTGCTATTGACCCTTGAGATTTATTATAGGATGTTTATAAAACAGTAGCTTATACTTGTAGGTATAATCTCCACTGTGCCCTTTTTTATGATTTTGAAGTAACCATGGTTAGATTAATTTAGAATGATATGAAACTTTGTCAAGGTTAATTAAACATAATTTAGAGGCACTAGTAAATTATTTGGATAATTTGGGCATTTTATCTTAGTACTTCATGTGTTAAGTGAATTAGTGCAACATACTTTGATAAATAGATAATAAATATCATATCTAGATGGAAAATTGTGTTACTTGGCCAGAGCACAGTTTAGGGCATAATAAAGTCTATAAAATTAACACATGTCATTTGGATGCGTTTATAAGAATGTTTCTTCACAAAGTGTAGTTTAATGGAATTATTTGAAGTATTTTTATACATGGCTCACTAATCTTGGAATTTTATGAAACTTAGTCAGTAATGTGTTACGATCACAATAAAGCTCTGGAAATATTTATAAAATTTTTGGACTATGAAATATGGTACTCCCTTCATTATCTAAAATTATTTGAATTATCTCGAATTAATTATTTATAGGTTATTACATTTATGAAAATTTGTGAAATTTGGAATTCATTGATATTTGCTATCATACACTGTTCATAATTTTTGGGTGGCCATAACTTAAGGAAATCTAGTACTTCATGTTCAAAATTACCCAAGGCCTTACTTTTGGGGAAATCTAATAAATTTTAAATTAATTAGGAAAATTACAAGTTTCTGGTTTTAGGCTAAATGTGTCATGACAGACCCACAATATTTATCTTAGGGCATTTGGATGAAAATTTGGAGTACCTCCTATCATATACATCATATAGCTTACGTTGGTCTGCATCTAGTAAAACTGCAGAAATTGTGATAACATGGGGGATGGTCATAGAAAGTGGGGAGAGTAAGGTATGCTGATTTGGTAAGATGAAAAAGTGAGTTTTATTAAGAGTCATGATGAGGGGAATGTTGGGTTGTCTAGTGTTAGGTTGTGCTCGGGATCGAAGAATGGTCATCTTTCCTGTGGAGAGAAAGAGAGTCAAAATACACTAGGGTTAGATCCAACATAATATTAAAAAGTATCGAGAATTGGGTAATAACCAATAATTGTAAGTGTCATGCGAAAGGGAACGATGAGATTCAGCTACCATCATAGTTCCTAGTGCCCTGTGAGAGCCCTTCACCGGGAATACCTTGGGTAGTCCTGGGCTAACCTAAACCATAAGAATAATAAATGTTTAAGAGTAACTAGTATAACTAGGATTTCACTTACACTCACACCCCCCGGTGTTGTGGGTGTTAGGTTGCATCTTGTGAGCTATAGGCTCGGTGGTTTTAGTGATGGGCAGGTTAGCCCGGCGAGCCGATGGCTTGGTAGATATTTGTGACGGATGGGTTAGTCTGGGGAGCTTTGGCTCGGTAGATAATTGTGATGGACGGGAAAGTCCGGGAAGCTTTGTCTCGGTGGGAAAATGTAGTAATATTGCATGTGCATAAGATAAAAGGTTGTGGGTCTTCAGTATTGGAGAGTCGTCACACCGACACCAATATGTTGACTCGGCGAGCGTGGTTTAGCACTTGGCCAAAAAAAGTCCGGTGCGCAGCCGACAAGAGTACGCAGGAGCTCTGCTTAGTGCACAAGCATTGAGGCGTACGATAGGACTGACTGGTAGTGTAGATACCTGTTTAGAGGTGGGTGAGGCCCAACCAACCGCTTTTGTTTGCCACTACGGAGGTATCCTGAGAGGTTAGGCTCCAGAAAGGGGGAACTAAAGGTCTGTATGCATAGAGTCGAGTGTGTGTTGCACTTGCATGATTCACATCATAGAATACTTGCATGTCATAGCATCATCATTGCATATTACCCCTGACACCTATTGTATAAAATTGTATGGGGCACTTTATATAATAGGCCTTGCAAAATGACCCCTTGGTCTATAGGTTTGTATTGGCATTCCTATAGGTAATGGTTACTTACTTAGTTTACCTTCTCATACTATTCTTGCTGACTTATTCTTGTGTATACTTATACTGCTTACCTACTACTGGTTACATTTACTTGCTCTGTTTATGAACTTATGATAGACTAGTTCCACCGCCACCTGCTTACCTTTATTACTCTCCACCTTCATTACCTTTACTTTCCTTCTCCCTGTTCGGTGCCTAGTAGCCATGGGGGAGGGCTGGGGGATGATAGGACTTAGTATTTTAGACAAAATGTCATTGACCAAATCATTTTAGGGGAGCGTGGAGCCAAACAAGGAGATACTGCCCCAGAGGTCAATGCGCTTGGAGACGGGACAGTCTAGCACGGGTGTTCCGCCAGTAGGGACAGTGAGTTCCAATCATTAGAAGATATTATAGATTTTCTTCCGCGACTGAGTGATTTGTAGTGAGGATTTTTATGTATCGGGAAGGAGCCCTCTTTATTACTTTGCTTTATCATTTCTGTGGACTCTCCCTTCATGGAGAATTATTTATATATATGTGATTCTGGTGTACTAGTATTGAGTTTCATTTTAATCATGCACTCTTATATTTATTCTAATCTTCTGCGATCGGTATGGCTAGCAGGATCGACATTTTATAGTGACGACCTCCCAGGTGTGTTGGTGTCACCGCAATGTGACGGTTTTGGGCAGAAGACCCCGGTGGTTTAAAAAAAAAATGGGGTCTTTCAAACTAGAATCAGAGGAAACCTCGATCAAAAGAATTGAAGTCCACTAACCCTGGGTCACCCCCGCTCGAGTTTAGTTTGGGGACAAACTAAGCAGCGAAAGCTGTGCTGTCCCATATGGGGGATCACATGTAATTGTCCACTTTTAACTAGGTTTGGGTCAAATTTCTTACAATTGTCCTTTGTTATGCAGCCCTCGACACATCCTACACCGCAGAATAGAGCTCAGCAAACTCTGAATGTTGCACTACCTCCCCTGGCTCCCACTCTGTTTTTACAGTCGTAGATGGAGCAGACTCTGACGGCCATTCTGGAGGTCTTCAGGGGCCAGCAGGCTCCGGCTCCGTAGCCGAACATGGGGGCCAATTGGTTGAGCATCTTCCGGGGACTCTCTCCCTTATCTTACATTGGGATGGAGTCGTCCATATGGACAGAAGAGTGGCTCAATATTATGTTCGAGATGCTGATTGGGATACGGTGCCCGTGGGAGGAGAGGGTACCTCTGGTGGTCTCCAGCTTAGAGTCTCATGCCAAGATATGGTGGAAGACACTTCTGGATATGACATTTGCAGATCGAAGGTTGCTGACGTCACTTGGGAGGAGTTCACGACCGCACTGTTTGAGTACTTCGTCCCACAGTCAGCAAGAGATGAGCTGGAAGATAGGTTCATACAACTGAGGCAAGGCAACAGGATGGTGGTGGAGTACCACCTTGAATTCAATCACTTAGCCTGGTTTGCGGACTCCTATCAGCTGGAAAAAGCGGGGTATACCAAGAGGTTCTATAAGGGCCTTTGAGAGGACCTGAGAGAGGCTCTTGTGTTTGTATCTGACGGACCCATACCTCAGATTCTGGAGATAGAAAAGAGGATGGAGGCTGTTTGGCACACGACTCGAGGCTGAAAGAGGCCAACTGAGGATCAGGGTCGGGGAGGCAGGAATGATCAACGGAGGAGCTACTTTGCTGATGAGAGAAGGGCAGTGGACCAACCCCGCCAAGAGATGAGATAGGAGCCGAGGGTGTCAGTGGTGTTGGCTCCTCAACCTCTTCAGATGCCAGAGATGCAGAGGCCCAAGGGTGTGGCACTTCCCCCGCCCGAGTGCTATAACTGTCATCAGGTAAGGCACAATCGAAGAAACTACCCCATGAGAGGGGAACCTCTACCGGCACCACAGGCTGCCCCACCCGCTCAGCAGTTTGTAGGCCGAGGCCGTGGAAGAGGACGTGTTTTCCAGGGCTGAGATCGGAGGCAAGAGAGGGAGCATGTGTATGCTCTGGACTTGGCTCCACCTCGGGACCCGGGCAGGGTGATTGCAGGTATGCTAGTAATTTTAATGTTGTAATTTGCTTTTGAAATTTTAGAACAACAAACAATAGATGCATACTAGGAAAGGAAACCATAGGCCCAGTTACCTAACAATACTCAAATAAATAGGAATAGTCATGGTGTACGACAAACCTGCTCACACCTTGGTGGATACGGGGGCGTCGCACAATTTCGTCTCCGAGGAGTTCGTAAAGGGACATGAGGGAGTCAGACATTATTCGGGAGTCGCTAGGAGGGTGCGTCTCCCCAATGGGACGGGGGTCTTATCTACTACTAAGTGCCTCCTGAAGGTGACTATTAATGGTCTAACACTTGAGGCCCCGACTATGGTCTTGAGGATGTCGGACTTCGACCTTATTCTGTGCATGGAATGGCTTACTTGGAACCACTCCTAGATAAATTTCCCGGAAAAGAAGGTTGTACTGAGTTATGACGGCACCTTCGCGACCTTCAAAGGTATTACTCCCGTCTCCCGTAGGATGTTATCTTCTACTAAGGCCATCAAGGCCCACATGCAGGGAGATGAGGTCTATATGGTGTTCTTCGAGATGGTCGAGGTCAAGATGGTGGTTGCTGATATATCTGTTGTGCGTGACTTTGCCGATGTGTTCCAAGAGAAGCTACCAGGATTGTCGTCGCATCGAGAGAAGGATTTCCAGATTCAGTTGGTGCTTGGAGCTAAGCTAGTGTCTAGGGCACCCTATCTGATGGCCCGAAAGGAGCAGGTGGAGTTTAGGAGTTAGCTGAAGAAGCTGGTGGAGGATGGATTTGTTAGGCCAAGTTCCTCGCCTTGGGGAGCTCCGGTCTTTGTGAAAAAGATTAATGGGACGCTCAGTTTGTGCATCGACTATCAAGCACTAAACCGGTTGACAGTCCGGAACACATACCCACTGCCAAGGATCGACGAGTTATTTAATCAGCTAAATGGAGCACATTGGTTCTCGAAGCTGGATCTGAGGTGGGGATATTATCAGTTACGAATTCAGGAAGAAGATTACCCGAAGACGACGTTTAGCAGCAGATATGGCTTGTATGAGTTTATCGTGATGCCCTTTGGGCTCACAAATGCGCCATCTCCCTTCATGAGCTTAATGAATCGGGTGTTCGAGCCATACCTCGACAGGTCTGTCATTATGTTCATAGATGACATCCTCATTTATTCGAGGATGAAAGAAGAGCATGCATGTTAACCCAGATCCCGCGACTAGTTTACATGAATTTCTCAGACGGGGCGGCCTGTTCTCCTAACCGCCACTCTCAGTATGCCGGTCTATTTTCACTGAGGTCGTGCGGCCTTCGTCCAGGTCGCCACTATAGGGAGCCCAGGGCAGCCCGTCCAGAGGCCGAGCCCCACAACTCGTCAGAAGAAGACCGCCAGGCCGCGCGGCCTTCTCCTTGCTTCTCTCTTTTCCCTGCTTCCCGTCACCCCTGCCCGGTTCTCCTGTATCTCGGGCAGCCGGTGATTTTAGCCCTGCCCGTTTGGGCAGGCCCCCAATCCTATAAATTGGAGGCGGTAGCACACCCAAAGCACGCTGACTCGGGTCTAGGAGCTCACTTGTTAAGAGCTGCAGTATCGAGTCTAGTGCCTGGCGGCCTGCTGACTGGCCGACTTCCTTTTCTTCTCTTTTTATCCTTTTAAAGTGTAACCACTTCTTTTTTAATAAGAGGAAAGCCCGTCACAAGAGTGGTATTCAGGTCACGGCAGGAGAAGTGTGGTGTCGCCGTATCTTGCGACTTGCTCTTGTTTTTGCTCTAACCGCTAGTAACAGGCTACTCGGCAGTCTCTCCTCCTTTTCTCCTCTTCCCCCCCAGTGCTCAAATAGTTGACTATTGGTGCTCGAGTCCTTGTAGCATTTCGTGCATCAACAGTTAACACGCGGCCTTCAGAACCCGAGTAGTCGATGAAATCAGTGGACTAAGAACGTAAGACCGCTCTAACCGCAAGATCTCGGCGGCTAGTCATATAAGCCGCGCAGCCTCGGTTATTGTTTTCAGTCCGGCACCAGCCCGCTAGCTTTCTTTCCGGTTTCCTCACCGGCCTCTACTATCAACAAGCCGTCTGTTCAAGCCGCAATTGTTCGGCAGTTTTCAAAGTCCCAATTGGTTGTTTTCTCTTCTATTTGAGATGAATTTTGCAAAGGAACAAGGCGACTCTAATTTTTTATCAGCCGTTACGGATCCCTCAAAAGCGCAAGGTGTTTCTTATCAAAGTAACAGAATGTTTGACACAAGTAGTGACTTATCTGCTGAGCAAATCGAGTGCACGTCGCGATACGCAGCACGAGAAATGCTCAACCCTCCTTTTGAAATTCCTAGACCCAACGTGACATATCGTCATAATTGTGATCATGGGGAGCAAGAGCCTCCTTCTAGAGAGGATGATGTTCCTTCTCCGTTCATCAACCAAATTCGTTGGGAGGTTGTTGCTGATGATTTCAGAGTGCCTTGTCTACCTGAATATTCCGGACTTGATGATCCCGTTTCTCATCTGCAAGCTTTTGAATCTGCTATTTCATTAAGGAAAGTATCAAATGGTATCAAATGCAAACTCTTTATTATATCTTTTGGTGATCATGCAAGGGAATGGTTCTACAGTTTACCGCCTCGATCTGTCACTAGCTTTTAAGATTTGCGAAAGCAATTCCTCTCGAAGTTTGGTACTTACAAGAAGAGGAAAAGGGACGTAGGAGCTCTCTTTCGAATTAAGCAGATGGATGATGAGTCTAATCTAGCCTTTATCGATCGTTTTTAGATGGAAATTCTGGATGTTATCAACGTTCATCAAGATTATTATCTACATGGTTTTGTAAACGGATATCGGGAAGGCCCTCTAAAGTTGAAGCTCACTATGGAAGATCCCGAGACTAATGGAGATCTTATCAATATCGTTAATAAATTTTTAATGGGTGAATAAGAAAACAAAAACTACATCTCGTCTTTGAATCAGGAGGTTAAACCATCCCAGGAAATTTCTGGTAATCAACAGCTCAGTTCCTCGCAGGCTATTTCACAATTCAGATGTCACGAGTCTCTTCCTCACCCTCAGAATATACCTGCAAATCCTATAGTATCCGTCGATCCTAAAATTCTAAAACGTGAAAAATGTTTGGATAAGCGTATCAAGTTTAAAATATCTATGGAAGATCTCTTGGATGTTCTTCAAAGAATGCCAGAGTTCAAAAAGCCTCGACGCATGAAATCTAAAATCAAATATAGGCTTGAAGAGCTTTTCTATAAGTATCACATGGATATAGGACATCTACTAGAAGATTGCTTGGCTTTTCGAAAACTTACAGATGAACTGGCAAAGGCTGGAAAATTGCAAGATTATGTCGTGCAGTGATCCTTTTGCGTATTCTTCTTTAACAGAGTCAGTAGTACAGACAAAGATTTGGTTTTCTTGATAATGAAGGTGCTTAAGATTGGAATAACAGAGCATTTATATGACATCTGTATCGAGTTCCAAACATATATCCTTTGATTACATTCTCTAGTGCATACATGCATGCATACGCCATTTAAATCTTATATCCTTAGCTTTGCTCACATCCGTTCACATGGATGCAAAGTGCTTTTTAACAAAAGCAATATTGTTTATATCATGCTAAGTTCATAAGCCCTTCACATCCCGCTTGACATCAGTCGCAGATGTAAAGTGGTGAGTTCGCTTGACATCAGTCGCAGATATTGCATACTTATCCTGCTTGACTATAGTCGCAGATATTACGTATTTATCCCGCTTGACATCAGTCGCAGATATTACGTAATTATCCTGCTCGGCTATAGTTGTAGATATTGTGTACTTATCCTACTCGACATCGGTCACGAACATTGAACTTAAGCCTTGCTTATGTGTTCTTTGTGTGGAAAGCAATGCCTCGAGCACATGCCCACATTGTCACATAAGTTTGTAGCTCTTCCTGTTTTTGCAGGTTAGCGCTAGTGATGGAGAAAATCCCGGAGGTGTTTTATGAAAGAGAGAAGATGAAGATGAAGATGATGTTCTCTGAATCTATATTCGATAAAGGCAAGTGTACCTTATCGCTTATAGCATATGATATAATATCAAGGTCGTATTAGAACCAAGGCGCATCGATTACTTCTACTTCAAAGAGATTTTTGTTATTTTATCAATTAGATACTTTGATTTGGTTTGCAAAAAAGAGAACGGTTATACAATAAAAGAGGATGATTAAGCAATAATTTAAAAGGTTAGTACTTGATCTTGAATCACCTTGGAATGAAAATGACCAAAAATAAATAAATCCCTAATTCTCTTTAACGAAGGTGCTTGGACCGTGGAGGTTCCCAGAATATGAACGCACCTCTTTCAAGGCTACGCCCAACTGAGTTTAGGTTGATCAACCGAACTTTCGTTCTATAATTGAAACCCCTAAAACTCGCTTTATATGGTGAACCCCTCTATTGGATTTGACTCCAATCCGGGAAATTTACGTCGTCCTCTTTCAAGGATTGCATTCAACTCCCTTTACCCATGAGCGATCAATCCATACGTATGATCCTTTCGGCTACTAGAGTATGGAAACAGAAGAGAAAATCATATATCGATGATATGACATCTCTATAAATTAATCAAGGGTAAATCCTAAACATTTGTTCAATGAGAAAGAGATGATATTGATTAAGAAAAAGAGATTATTTCATTCCTCGGATCATTTCGATCAAGTACTAAACAAAGTTTAGTTACTCAAAATATAGGAAATGAAAATCATGTTAAGAATATGCAAAAAAGAAAGAGAAAGAGGGAAAGGGAATAACAAACTAATTTATTTCTTATTGAAAAGAAGTTACAAAAGACTTCGAAAAAGACATTATAAGGAGAGTTTGCAAGAAGATTACAAGTACGATAAAAGAAATTGCAAGAACATTAAATCATGAAAATATTAAACTAAAATACTCTACAAACAAACTCTAAAGGCTCTCTACAATTCTCAAAATGAAGTAGGAAGGATGATGCTTTCCCCTCTTTCTTCATGCCTATTTATAGGGCCAAAACCAAAGGGGTAGAGTTGGAATTTGTCCTGAGGATGAAGTTTCCATGAAGCATCCCTTGGTCAAAAAGCACATGTTGGTTTAAAATTCAAAGGTGGCTAGCCTCTTTCACACTTGTCATGAAAAGCATGATAAAAGTTGGCTAGTTTTCTCTCTTTCCATGAAGCTTCCTTTAAGGACACATGTTGAATATAAAGTCAAAGGTGGCTAGCCTATTTCACACTTTTCATGAAAAGCATGATAAAAGTTGTCTATCTTTCTCTCTTTCCAAGAAGTTTCCTTTAAGAACACATGCTGAATATATAGTCAAAGGTGGCTAGCCTCTTTCATACTTATGAGAAAAAATCACATTGGACCATTGTGGCTTCATTCCATCCTTGAATATAGTTCATCAACACCATGACATGAGTGCACTCGACATTTATTTTGGCACACCATAACTGAAGACATGTTCTTTTAGAATTGATAATGCAATTTGTCCCGGGATCCTCGGTTCTTGCTCAAACACGAGTTTCATACATGCAGGAAACCTACTGGACAGCAACTTCGACGGAGGATTCCTGAGGCTACAATAATCCGATAAAGGCGTGTAACCATCTGTTGGAAAGGTCTTTCCGAGGGCTACAACTTTCGTGTTCAACCCAAGATCTGAATCTGGCTACAACATGCCTAAAAGTGGCCCCGAAGTTTGCTCCGCGCAGAAAAATAGTAAAATGTGTTTGGTTAGGATAGACTTATAAAAAAATTATGATTTAGCGGATAAAATTAATAATATAAATATATTTATATTAGATTATTTAGATTTTTATATTAGTAACTTAGGTCAAATTATGCATCATCAAATTCCCCCAGACTTATTATTTTGCTTGTCCTCAAGCAAAGACATACGAGCTAGAAAAAATAAAAAAAACAAAACAAACAAATTAGCTATGCCAAACACAAGTACGATGCGAAATTAAGGTAGAGGAATTATGAAAAGAAAACAAAATATTTTTACTTAGTCTTGGCATAGAATTTTATAATTTTCACTAGCATAAAAAAATAAATCATCCCATGTTTTTAAGCAAAACTAAAAATTGAGTAATGTGATAAATGAAAAGGATATTGAGTTGCTACTAAAATCTAAGAGACATTTTATATTCATACAAATCTAAATCAAAGATCAATACTGCTACCTTTGAATTTACTCAATTTACTTTCTCGCTGCCGTACTAAAAATAAACCTCAGAAGCATGAATCAAAAGGACTTTCATTAGGTGTAAATTTTTGGCTTAGGTTTTAAGGATGTGGAGTTCAAAAGATAAATATGATGGGTAAAGCACACTTAAAACAAAAAGAAGAGCTTTGCAAATAACTTGTTGCTAGAAAATAAAATTTTGACACCCCAAGTCATTTTGCAATATAAAGTTGGGGTTAAAAGGTAATTCATAATATTTTTTTTTACATATATATATATAAATATATATCATATCTTCTTCCTTCTTTTTGAAACAATTGAGTTTTTCCCTTTTTTTTTCTTTTTCCTATTTTGTAGCAATTGAGATATAATACAAATCTCCACCATTTTAACAAAATATAGTACACACAAGTGACATAAAGCTCAAAAAGTTTTAAGTGTGTGACATGGGTAAGCTATATGGCTTTGGTGAAAAATAAGTGGGACTTATAAAAAGAAAATGGAAAAGGCACAACGTGGCTAGCAATGGTTAGGAATTTAAGGTTCGGGATGCAAAAGCTCAAACTAATCAAAAAGTTGCCTAGATCATCCTCATGCTCTTAAGTCTACTCAAAGCAAGGTATTAAAAATTCAAGAGACGCAAATTCCAGATAGAAAATAGAGATAATTGACTTTTCATGAAAAATGAAGATAATAAGCATCTTAGATTAGTTCGCATCTACTATACTTAACACTAATCAATCATTTCAAATATTTTTAAAAGAGAAAATAAGGGATGGTAGATTTTATAAAAGTGAAAAACATAAAAAATGGCTATGAAAAAGTGCAAATATTTAAGAATGTTTTTCAAAAATAACATGTTACCTTAATTAGGAACACTACATGAGTCAACATATTACTCATGAAACATAGACAAAATGAAATTTAATTTAATTTATTTCAACTAAACAAGTACATAAATGATTAAAAACAAGAAAATGCAAAGTCATGGGGTACTAAAAGATTTAGCAAAGATTAACTCAAATTATTAATTATTTTATATAAGTTTTATCCTCTCCTTTTTTTGGTATATATATTAAAGACAAAAGAAAGAATATATTTTTTTTTGAATTTTTGGAATTTATATATTTTTAAAATTTTATTATTTAAGGACTTATACACCCATACTTAAAGTTAAACATTGTCCCCAATGTTTAAAACTAAGTATGAAGTAATAAAAATGCTATAAAAGAAGAAGTGAGGAAAGAGGACATCTCTGATGGTGAAATCGAGGAGGCTAGAAGGAAACCTGCAAATACATGTTAAAACAAAGAAAATAATAATAAGAAGATAAAGTTTGGGGTGCCTCCCAAAAGCGCTTTGTTTACCATCGCGTAGCTTGACTAATTGGAATGGAAGATTATATGGTGAGGGTCTCAATATTAGTGGCCGAAGTATCATTAGAGAAATAAAATTTTAATCGGTGGCCGTTCACTTTAAAGGAGCCGAGTTCCGGGTGGGAAATAAGAACAGTCCCATATGGCCAAACCTCTTTGACGACAAAGGGGCCGGACCATCGAGATATTAACTTTCCTGGAAAAAGACGAAGGCGTGAGTTGTAAAGAAGGACTAGATCCCCCGGTGAAAAACTTTTAGGAATTTTAATATTTTTATCATGGTAGAACTTTGAGCGCTCCTTATAAAACTTATTATTTTCATAGGCATTAGCACGCCATTCATCTAGTTCGTTCAGTTGGAATTTTCTTTGCTCGGAGGACAAAGTATAATCAAGATTGAGGAATTTTAGCGCCCAATAAGCACGGTGCTCTAACTCAACTGGAAGGTGGCAAGCTTTGCCGTAGACTAATCGGTATGGTGTACAACCAATGGCGGTCTTGTATGCCGTCCGATAAGCCCATAGAGCATCATCGAGCTTCAAAGACCAGTCCTTCCTATTAAAAGAGACAGTCTTCTCCAAAATCAGCTTGAGCTCGCGGTTCACTACCTCCACTTGGCCACTAGTTTGTGGGTGATAGGCGGTGAAGAGTTTGTGTGTAACGCCATATTTTGCTAAAATTTTAGCAAAATGGCTATTGCAGAAGTGTGTGCCCCTATCACTAACTATAGCACGAGGCGTGCCAAAACGAGAGAATAATTTCTTCAAAAATTTAATGACCACTCTTGCATCGTTGGATGGGAAATCTTGTGCTTTTGCCCACCTCGACACGTAGTCGACTGCGACGAGAATATATTTATTATTAAATGAGGGAGGGAGAGGACCTACGAAATCGATACCCCATAGATCGAAAATTTCACACTCCATAAAGGAGTTTTGGGGCATTTCATCTCGGCGAGATATGTTACCTGACCTTTGGCACCTGTCGCATCCACTTACAAAAGAGTGAGCATCCTTAAAGATCGAGGGCCAGTAGAAACCGACCTCCAACACTTTCCTTGCGGTCCGGCTTTCTTGATAATGTCTGCCGATTGGTCCTTCACGTCAGTGCTGCAATATTTGCAAGCCTTCCTCGCTCGATACACATCTTCTTACCACTTGATATGCACAGATACGAAATAAGAAGGGGTCCTCCCAAAAGAAGTTCTTCGCGTCGAAAAAGAATTTCTTCTTTTGTTGACTTGAAAAACCTTTTGGCAGGACCCGAGCCACTAGATAGTTGGCCAAATCCGCAAACCAAGGGGTAGAAGAATTCGTTAATTTTTCGATGGCGAGGAGGCGCTCTTCAGGGAATTTATCATCAATATTAGCTTCCGCCAGCGTATCCGCAGCAGGGTTTTCTAAGCGGGAGAGATGATCGGCTGCCAAGTTCTCCGCTCCTTTCTTATCCCGGATCTCCAAGTCAAATTCTTGCAGTAGGAGGATCCATCTTAATAATCGGGGCTTGGCGTCTGCCTTGTTTAGTAGGTACCTAAGGGCAGAATGATCAGTAAACACAATGACTTTAGAGAGTGTAATATAAGACCTAAACTTATCAAACGCAAAAAAAATTGCCAGAAGTTCTTTCTCTGTAGTTGTGTAATTGGCCTGTGCGGATGTGAGTGTCTTGCTTGCATAATAAATTGGGTGAAAATACTTGTTCAACCGTTGGCCTAACACTGTGCCTACAGTAATGTCACTTGCATCGCACATTATCTCGAAAGGAAAGGACCAATCTGGTGCTACTAGAATTAGCGAGTTGATAAGCTTATCTTTGATAATATTAAAAGCTGCTAAACATTCATTATCAAAAATGAAAGAAGACTCTTTTTCTAGCAAGTGTGTTAACGGCATTGTAATTTTGGAAAAATTTTGTATAAACCGCCGATAAAAACCTGTGTGACCAAGGAAACTTCTAATAGATTTTACATTTGTGGGAGGGGGAAGTTTCTCAATCACCTCGATCTTGGCCTTATCAACCTCGATTCCTTTACCCGATATTTTATGACCGAGTACCAACCCCTCTCGGACCATGAAATGACATTTTTCCCAATTTAGGGCTAGATTCGTATCTTCACAACGTTGAAGAACACGTTCAAGATTAGCTAAGCATGATTTAAAACAATTTCCAAATACGGAAAAGTCATCCATGAAGACTTCCATCACATCCTCAACCAAATCATCAAAGATGGCCAACATACATCTTTGGAATATAGCTGGTGCATTGTAAAGGCCAAATGGCATCCTTCTATAAGCAACGGTGTCGAAGGGACAAGTAAAGGTTGTTTTCTCCTGGTCCTCGGGTGAGATTGGTATTTGGAAATATCCCGATAAACCATCAAGAAAGCAATAGTAGGAGTGACCGGAAAGGCGTTCTAAAATTTGATCAATGAATGGCAAGGGAAAGTGGTCTTTTCGGGTGGCATCATTTAATTTTCTATAGTCGATGCACATTCGCCAACCCGTAACAGTACGAGTTGGAATTAGTTCATTGTTCTCATTAACCACTACTGTCATGCAGCCTTTCTTTGGTACTACTTGCACGGGGCTTACCCACGGGCTATCCGAAATCGGGTAGATAATTCCTGCATCTAATAGTTTAATTACTTTAGCCTTAACGACGTCTTTCATGTTGGGATTAAGTCGTCGTTGAGGCTGTACACTATTGCGAGAATTATCTTCAAGTAATATTTTGTGTGTGCAGAAGGAGGGGCTTATCCCTTTAATATCAGATAATTGCCAAGCTATAGCTCGGCGATGCCTATTTAAGATTTGAATTAATTTGAAAATTTCTGAATCACACAAAGCAAAAGAAATGATGACCGGCAATTTAGAGTCTTTTTCTAAAAAGACATATTTTAGGTGCTCTGGAAGTTGCTTAAGCTCAAGAGTAGGTGGTACTTCGTAAGAGGTCGTGATTTTAATACTCTCTAAGCCAATTGGCTCAAGAGGCGAAGAACGAGATAATTCCTTAAAACAAAATAATTCATCATGTTCTGCATCATCACAAGATGTGGGACACAAATTAGGAAATGATGAAAAATCGTCTTCAAATGATGCATCTAGATGGTAACAAGAATAATCATTTGAAAGAGAATTGCGCATTGAGGGGTTGATACTAAAAGTAACTTCATCATCTCCAACACGAAGGAGGAGTTTTCCGTTACTAACATCTATTATTGCGTGGGAGGTGGCAAGAAAGGGGCGGCCGAGTATGAGTGGTACTTCAGCATCCTCTTCGATGTCAAGAATGACAAAGTCCACCGGAAAGATGAACTTGTCAACCTTGACTAACACATCTTCCACTACCCCTACTGGATACTTAACAGAATGATCCGCTAGTTGTATACTTATTTTTGTTGGGATTGGATCTCCTAACACCAATTTCTTAAACAAAGAGTAAGGCATTAGATTTATGCTAGCACCTAGGTCGGCGAGGGCACGCTTTACTAATAAATTGCCAAAGAGGCACGGGATAGAAAACCGTCCCGGATCATTCAATTTTTGAGGCAATTTATTTAATAAAGCTGCTGAGCATTCTGCATTGAGGGAAACACGTGAGATATCTTCAAGTTTCTTTTTATTGGAGAGTAACTCCTTGAGATATTTCGCGTATTTAGGCATTTGAGAGATTGCCTCGCAGAAGGGAACATTTATATGAATTTGTTTTAAAATTTCTAAAAAATTTTTGTATTGCTCCTCTACTCGCTCATTTTTAATTTTAGATGGATAAGGGGGTGCAGAAGTAGAAACAAGAGGAGATTTTGAAGCATTCGGAGAATTAGAAAATAAAACGGGAGGGGGTAAAAAAGAAACAGTTACCTCGGGTTCAATCCTACTTGGAGAGGTTACCTCCTTTCCACTGCGAAGGTTGATGGCATTTGCATTCTCCCTTGGATTCATCTCAGTGTTGCCCGGCAAAGCTCCATGCGGGCGCTCGGCAATCATTTTGGCAAGCTGGCCAATTTGATTCTCTAAGTTCTTTACAGATCCGGTGATATTCCAGATGTTGGATTCGTTCGAGGCAACATATTTAGAAAATACCTCTTCAATCGAAGAGGGCTTTGGTGGAGGTGGAAGAAAACCAGGTGGGTTCATATTAGGAGGGCGCTGGGCATTACTTTGGTTGCTCCTTGAGAAATTCGGGTGGTTCCTATAACCTGGATTATAAGCATTGTTATACGGAGCGTTGTTCGGGTTAAAGGAAGGACGAGTAAGATTCCCCATGAAATCAACCTGTTCTTCAATAAAAGTATTATTAGTATTATTTGCCCAACGAGGAGTGGCAGAGGAAGCAGACATCTCTGCCACTTGCTTGCTTAAACGTTCAAGTTGTAAAGCTAAATTAGCTATCATATCAACTTCATAAAGTCCTACCGGCTTGCTAGGGCGCGCTCGGGGCACATTCCACTGATAGGCATTCATGGCCATTTCCTCAAAAAGCTCTTGAGCGACCTCTGGGGTTTTATTATTGAGAGTACCCCCAGCGGCTGCATCAATCATCTGCCTTGTTTGGAAATTTATGCCATTATAAAAAATTTGTACTTGTTGCCAAGTAGGAAGTGCATGGTGAGGACATCTACGCAAAAGCTCTTTGAAGCGCTCCCATGTATTGTAGAGAGTCTCTGAGTCGATTTGCATAAATGAAGAGATATCAGTACGTAATTTGGCGGTCTTTGCAGGAGGAAAATATTTAGTCATGAATTTTTCCGCAATTTCAGCCCATGTAGTGATAGATCCTCTAGGAAGAGAGCCTAACCATTGCTTGGCCTTTGACCGCAAAGAAAAGGGAAATAGTCGTAATCGAATGGCGTCATCAGTAATGCCATTGATTTTGAAGGTATCACAGATTTTAAGAAAATTTGAAAGATGTTGATTTGGATCTTCATCTGGTAAACCATCAAAAGTAACCGATTATTGCACCATTTGGATGATGCTAGACTTGATCTCAAAATTATTATTAGCTATAGTAGGGCGAATAACACTAGATTGTGTCCCTTCCAAGTTCGGCCGTGCATAATAGGACATGGTCCGTTGCTGGGCTTCATTAGGATTGGGGTCACCCATAGTTGCTATATTAGTATCTCCGATAGATTCTTCAAAAATAATTGGTAAATCCCGTCCACGAGATTGAAGGCGTCGCCTAAAGGTGCGCTCAATTTCTGGATCAAAATGGGATTCAGGATTATTCGAAGAACTTGCTCGGGTCATATACTAGAAGGGAAAAAAAGACAAATGATTAAAGATGAGTTTAAAAATTAATTATGGAATTTTTTTTCTTTTTGTTCTTTTTAGGCGGTTTAGGTATATTATTAAGATATATATATTTTAGAAAAAAAGGAAAAATGATAAAATTAACAGTTATCTTTTTTTTTGAAATATCGACGCAAGTCCCCGGCAACGGCGCCAAAAACTTGATGGAGAAAATCCCGGAGGTGTTTTATGAAAGAGAGAAGATGAAGATGAAGATGATGTTCTCCGAATCTATATTCGATAAATGCAAGTGTACCTTATCGCTTATAGCATAGGATATAATATCAAGGTCGTATTAGAACCAAAGCGCATCGATTACATCTACTTCAAAGAGATTTTTGTTATTTTATCAATTAGATACTTTGATTTGGTTTGCAAATAAGAGAACGGTTATACAATAAAAGAGGATGATTAAGAAATAATTTAAAAGGTTAGTACTTGATCTTGAATCACCTTGGAATGAAAATGACCAAAAATAAATAAATCCCTAATTCTCTTTAACGAAGGTGCTTGGACCGTGGAGGTTCCCAGAATATGAACGCACCTCTTTCAAGGCTACGCCCAACTGAGTTTAGGTTGATCAATCGAACTTTCGTTCTATAATTGAAACCCCTAAAACTCGCTTTATGTGGTGAACCCCTCTATTGGATTTGAATCCAATCCGGGAAATTTACGTCGTCCTCTTTCAAGGATCTCATTCAACTCCCTTTACCCATGAGCGATCAATCCATACGCATGATCCTTTCGGCTACTAGAGTATGGAAATAGAAGAGAAAATCATATATTGATGATATGACATCTCTATAAATTAATCAAGTGTAAATCCTAAACATTTGTTTAATGAGAAAGAGATGATATTGTTTAAGAAAAAGAGATCATTTCATTCCTCGGATCATTTCGATCAAGTACTAAACAAAGTTTAGTTACTCATAATATAGGAAATGAAAATCATGTTAAGAATATGCAAAAAAGAAAGAGAAAGAGGGAAAGGGAATAACAAACTAATTTATTTCTTATTGAAAAGAAGTTACAAAAGACTTCGAAAAAGACATTATAAGGAGTGTTTGCAAGAAGATTACAAGTACGATAAAAGAAATTGCAAGAACATTAAAGCATGAAAATATTAAACTAAAATACTCTACAAACATACTCTAAAGGCTCTCTACAATGCTCAAAATGAAGTAGGAAGGATGATGCTTTCCCCTCTTTCTTCATGCCTATTTATAGGGCCAAAAACAAAGGGGTAGAGTTGGAATTTGGCATGAGGATGAAGTTTCCATGAAGCATCCCTTGGTCAAAAAGCACATGTTGGTTTAAAATTCAAAGGTGGCTAGCCTCTTTCACACTTGTCATGAAAAGCATGATAAAAGTTGGCTAGTTTTCTCTCTTTCCATGAAGCTTCTTTTAAGGACACATGTTGAATATAAAGTCAAAGGTGGCTAGCCTATTTCACACATTTCATGAAAAGCATGATAAAAGTTGTCTATCTTTCTCTCTTTCCAAGAAGTTTCCTTTAAGAACACATGCTGAATATATAGTCAAAGGTGGCTAGCCTCTTTCATACTTATGAGAAAAAATCACATCGGACCATTGTGGATTCATTCCATTCTTGAATATAGTTCATCAACACCATGACATGAGTGCACTCGACATTTATTTTGGCACACCATAACTGAAGGCATGTTCTTTTAGAATTGATAATGCAATTTGTCCCGGGATCCTCGGTTCTTGCTCAAACACGAGTTTCATACATGCAGGAAACCTGCTGGACAGCAACTTCGACGGAGGATTCCCGAGGCTACAATAATCCGATAAAGGCGTGTACCATCCGTTGGAAAGGTCTTTCCGAGGGCTACAACTTTCGTATTCAACCCAAGATCTGAATCTGGCTGCAACATGCCTAAAAGTGGCCCCAAAGTTCGCTGCGCGCAGAAAAATAGTAAAATGTGCTTGGTTAGGATAGACTTATAAAAAAATTATGATTTAGCGGATAAAATTAATAATATAAATATATTTATATTAGATTATTTAGATTTTTATATTAATAACTTAGCTCAAATTATGCATCATCAGCTAGCTTCTTAGCCATCTTACGGTGTTAAAGCCTTCACAAGTTGGTTTATATTATCATCCCGCAGACCGCGCGGTTTGGTTTTCTGGTTTAATTTATTCGGCTAAGATATTCTGTTATCAAGTTCTCGGTCTAAGTCCACCGGTTTATGGCTTGCAGAAATATCTTCAGTCACCGACTTGAATATATTATACAACAAGCCGTAAGTTGCTTATCTCCCGCCCTTAAGTTATCTCATATGGAAAATGGGGTTTGGATCGGTATTCACCCAAGTCATGAATATCTGTTATCTTTGAAGACCGAAGCGCTAAAGTAAGTGCCCGCATGGCTTACCGATAGTCGGTCTATATGTTCGGGCATATCGCTGTAAAATTACGGTCTATGCGGCGGTTTTCAAATACATATTATTCAAAAGAATATCTACCTTATTAGTGGCTAAGTCTGCCAAACCGTTCGGATTGCGGTTTATTATTAAAGAAATTCTAATCTTCCTTATTGATAAATCAGATTGGTTTGCGTGATGATTCTATTATTTATTAACTCGGAGACGGATCACTCGGACTATCGGGCTAAGAAAGAAAAAGACATAAGTCGCGCGGATAGACACATGCAAAAAAAGATTAAGCCGTGCGAATGGGTAAGTAAAATCGCAATGCAAAAAGGTACACACAAAAGTTAAAAGTATTTTCATTTCACTTTCGAAAAGAATACAACTATTAGACCGGGCGGTTTACAAAATGATACCGTCGTTCTTCAAAATGGAAAACAAAAAATTATTACAAGTAAAACTATTCTAACCGTCCGGCTTAAGTCTCTTAGCCGGAGGAGTGCTAGAGCCGACCTCGTCGTCGATGTAAACCTCAGATGGCGAGTAGTCGCCGCTATCTGAGGTAGAGGAGTCGCCCAAACTGCCAGTTTCCCCGGTCTCGGACACTACAGGATCAGCCCGCTTGGTCTCGGAAGCTTGACCGCTAGACTTTGTAGAAGCACTCTACGACCGGCTTCCCTGACTGTCCGCCTCCTCGTCTGCCTCCCCGACCTCGCCATCTCCATTGGCTTTTTCCTTGCCCTTCAGCGCTCTGTAAACCGCCACAACCTTCTTCTTCAGGGGAGGAAATATGTCGGCAAATGGAAGTCGACGAATCCCGGGGCGAGACCGTCAAGGTCACGGAGGCGCTTTAGCACTCCGTCAATCCCTTGGACGAGCTGCGGTAAAACAGCTTTCTGGAAGGCCGGGTTGGCCGGATCATGCATTTTCTGCAAAGAACAAAAACAAATGGTTCAGTCCGCGCGGCTTTAAATTGAAGCCGCAAGCTTTAGGTAATATCTTACCGCATTGAGCTCCTTTAACCGTTCGTTTTCTTATTCTTTCTCGGCAATCCGCCGCTACGCTTCGGCGAGTTGTCGCTGCATGTCAGCTTGATTCGCGACTAACCGCTTATGGGCCATACCCATGAAATGGTTAGCCACGAAACTTTGGGCACTGACTTGCGCGGCAAACCGCAGGAAGTCTTTTTCTGGTATTTTCTTTAGCACCTTGAGGTTGCGCTTCTCATACATGGCCGCGCAAGCCGCATAGGCGTGACAGCTTATCTTCTTCCTCCCCTAGTGAGGGAGGGCGGTTGAAACCTGCACCGAGTCGCCGTCTGGATTCCACCATATTGTCAGATATCCATGGGTATCCTTCAGGACGCTGCCCATTCCTCGCAGCGTGAAGTCACTGGAGGAAGCCGACTCCTCTTCTTTCTCCTCCTCCTCTATCCGCGTCGGCTGGATTCTCTGGGCCCTCTTCTCCCTCTGAGTAAGGGTCAAACCATTGGGAATCAGCGATTTGTTTAGCGGGACTGCCACTACAGCTGCACAATCAAAACATGAAGTCAGTTCATATGCTGCGCGGCTATCAGAATAGTTCGCTCGAGTTGGAACTTACTGTCTTCCGCTTGGATGTCTTCCAAGGATGGCAGCTGTGGGATGTAGTGATTTATATTAAGTCGCTCGCCCTTCAAGAAGTCATATATCTCTTTCTCCATGCCCTCCAGCCCGTAACTGCCGAAGATGTCCTTGTCGCGAACATGCGGGATGGCCAGCAGGAGCCTAAGATTCCCCTCGAAGATGGCGTATCTTTCCGACCAGTTCGGAATCTTGTTCACCAAGTTTACGACTTTCAGCTCCCTACAGCCGAAGTATAAGTGGACGCGGAAGATCTTCGTCCCGGAGTCTTGGATAGACTGTACGGAGAAGCATTCCCGGAACAGCCTTGTTGAGAACCGGACTCTCTCTGACCTAAGGTAAGAGATGAAGTTGTAGATGGTTGCGATGGAGTTCGGCGGTAGCTGTCCGGGAACTACACCATAGTGATCGAAGACCACTACGGCTTCCATTAAGGCGGGAAACCGAAAGCCACAGTCGAAATGGTCGATGGTGATGGCGATCTGGTTTGCGGCAGAGGTGTTAATCCGCTCGTGCGGAAGGGGAAGCCGATCAACGGGCTACCCTGCATGTACTTTTCCACGAAGTTATCCAGCTCGGCTTGGCTAAGCCGACATTCTTTGTGGTCAGCAGCATGGAAGGCGGATGCAACATCAATCCTAACCGCTGTAGCCCTTTCAGACCGCATCGATTTAGTCTTAGCCCACATCTTGCTTTTTCGTGCAGAGATCTTCGGAATCAGCTAAATTTATAGGATTCCCGTGATGCTACAGTAACCAATGTCAAATCGCGGTTTATGTTAAGCCGCGCGGGTTCAACCTGCAGGACTTAGAGAACAGTTATATATTCAAACCGCGGTCCAGTTCGGTGGTTCGTGCGGTCAAGTTCCTACACTTAGAAAATTTCAGAAGCAGAACAATACACCGACTAAGATTATTAAGCCGCATAAAGCCGCAAGCAATTCGCAGTTACATTCAAGAAACATTTCACAAATGTACAGCAAATGTTCACAACAATCAAATCGACCGACATACATAGTTTACAAATATTACAGAGCCGAATTAAAGTTTTTAGACTCATTTGTCACCGCTCTCTTGTGCTTCTCTCCCAACTCGCGCTACTTGGTCGCCAGCCTCTAACAGCTGAACGTAGACCTGACTGACAAGGTTGTGGATAGAGTGCAGAGTTCAGTGAACACGGGAGGTATCGCGCTCCATACGGGCGAATTGCACCACTAGTAGAGCGTGACCCTCTAAGTCGCCAGCAGCAGCGACCTGCTAGGCCGTCCCATCCCTAGGAGGACTTGATGTCTCCCCGGAAGACGGGTGACTTAGCGGCCGCTATCTTTCAGAAGCCATTTCAGCAGGCCGCTGATCCTTGCTGGCATCCGCTGGCAGCTCCTTGTCCGCAACCCTATCAAGTCGAGTGCCATCCGCTCTTTCTATCTCAACTCGCCCGTCCATCAAAACCAAGGCCTGCATATCCAACTTCTCTTCTCTCTCTCGCTCCAGGGCAGCCAGAACTTCCTGCATCTTCTTCTCTGCGGCCTCCGCTGCAGTCCGCCGCTGAGCTCTCTCCTGCTCCAGGGCATCCAAGACCTCCTGAATTCTCTTCTCAATGGTCTTCGTTGAAGACCGTCGTGCCTCTCGCTCCCGTTCCATGGTGTTCACTAACGCTTGAGTTTTCTTCTCGGCGGCCTCCGTCGCAGACCGCTGGTTTTCTCTCTCCTGTTCCAGTGAAGCCAGCATCTCTTGAGTCCTCTTATCGGTGGCCTCTAGCGTAGACCAACATTATTTTTCTTTAAGCTGAAGGGCTTCACCCTGTTCCCGTACCCTTGACTGCAGGTCGGCGACTTCCTTATGGAATTCGGCTGACCTATCATCTCGGGTACTCAGCATAGGGGGGGGGGGGGGGTTTAGCGGAGGAAAGAAGGTTGTCAGGTCGCCCGGCTCCATCGCCTTCTACGACTCACCTGTAACAAATAGGCGATCGGTCAGACTCAATCGAATAAGGGCGACTTCTCTTAAGAATCTCGGAAGGAAGAGAATGCCAGTCTTGGTTCTTTCTCCTTCTGTGGCCGGGGTATCAAATCTCAACACTGGCCGCCTAAGTCGCTCAGAATCTATCCGCTTTAGCTCTTCTCTCCATAGCCACGTGGTTCCTCTAGCTTTGAATTTCAGTTGAGCCGTGGTCAGGAAGAAACTCGCCGGCGGATTGAAAATTATATCCGCTCCCTTCTTCCGTGACCGCGACTTGTAGAATTTTATAACACGCCTAACCTCTCCATGTTTACCTTGCAGGAGAGAAAATGGGGAAGCCTCCTGCTTTCCAGCGATTAGCCTCTTCATTTCTTCCATCTTTTCTCCAAGCTTCTGCTTTTCGATTCCTTCAGAAACCACCGCTCCCGGCTCGCCAGGTTTTTCCCTAATAACTTGAACATCTGGGAGATCGGCCTCTTGTAAGACCGTCGATGCCTTCAGCAATACGTCTTGCCGCTCTAGCCTCTCCATCTCCTTAAGGATGTTGCTCACTGTCTCGCTGGCCACAGGCGTGTCTTCTGGCTCATTTGGTTTAGAGGATGGAGTTTGCGGACTGTCGTATACCTCTTTCTCTCGCGTCCTATACTGCAAGCTCGCCGCTCCGGTCTTTACGGATACATTGCGGTTTCCAGCCCGCATCTTCAGCGCCTTCCTCTTCATTCTCTCTTCGAGGGTCCAATTCTTTTCCCTTTGCTATTTCAGGTGACCGACTATTACTTCTGTCCATTTACTCTTCTCTACAGAAGGCATCACGACCTCTCGCAGCTTATCGGCCTCCCTATCGTCAACCTTGATGTCTTCGTCGAGGATAGTCAACTCGCGCGGCTTGGATGAGTCAACACTCTTCTCCTCCATTGCAGGAAATTTCAAGAGAGGTTCGCCTGATGGAGAGAAGGTGATGTCAAAAGACTTCGTTATCCCGGTTTGAGGATTTGCAGGTTTAAACACCGCTTCAGCTTTAGTCACTGCCAGCGACATTTCTGCGGAGGACTCTGCCGGTTTTTTCCCAGACCCAGAAGCCGGCAGGGTGATCGGCTTCTCAGTTTTCTCCTCAGGCTTTCGGTCAGAACTTGCCGGTTTCCGGCTCTTCTTTTTCTTCTCCGCCGACCTCTTTTCCCAGTCTAACATCGAAGACAGGACATCAATATTTGAGAAAGTCGCGCCGGCTTGAAGAACGCTAACCGCAAGTGGCGAATACTGACCCGTGGCTTCGCAGAATTTTTCAGAAATGACAGAGTTGGGGGCTTTTTATAGACGCCCCAGCATTAATGGAGTTCGCGGTCTCCGGCTTAGTCTAACATTTCCGAAATTTCCTAAAATTTGGAAATTTGCGGGGATTATGTTAACCCAAAACCCGCTACTAATTTGCATGGAATTCTCAGACCGGATGACCTGTTCTCCTAACCACCACTCTCGGTATACCGATCTATTTTCTCTGAAGCAGTGCGGCCTTCGTCCAGGTCACCGCCATAGGGAGCCCAGGGCAGCACGTCCAGAGGCCGAGCCCCACAACTCGTCAGGAGAAGACCGCCAGGTCGCGCGGCCTTCTCCTTACTTCTCTCTTTTCCCTGCTTCCCGTCACCCCAACCCAGTTCTCCTGTACCCCGGGCAGCTGGTGATTTTAGCCCTAACCATTTGGGCAGGCCCCCAAGCCTATAAATAGGGGGCGGCAGCACACCCAAAGCACGCTGACTCGGGTCTAAGAGCTCTCTTATTGAGAGCTGTGGTCTCGAGTCTTGTGCCTGGCGGCCTGCTGACCGACCGGCTTCCTTTTCTTCTCTTTTTCTCCTTTCAAAGTGTAACCACTTCTTTTTTAATAAGAGGAAAGCCCGTCGCAAGAGTGGTATTCAGGACGCGGCGGGCGAAGTGTGGTATCGCCTCATCTTGCGGCTTGCTCTTGTTTCTGCTCTAACCGCTAGTAACCGGCTACTCAGCAGTCTCTCCTCCTTTTCTCCTCTTCCCCCCAGTGCTCGAACAGTTGACTGCTTGTGCTCAAGTCCTGGTCGCATTTCGTGCATCAAACAATGCACAACATCAGGCCTTGAATTTGGAGAAGCTCAGGGAGCACCAGTTATATGCCAAGTTCATCAAATGCCAGTTTTGGCTGACAGAGGTAGCCTTTTTAGGTCATATTATCAGTGGAGCAGGATTGGCGGTGGATCCCACGAAGATTCAGGCAGTGCGAGACTGGCCTCATTTGAAGACGGCCATGGATGTCCGAAATTTTCTGGGTTTGGCCGGGTATTACCGGAAATTTGTTCAGGGATTCTCTCAGATATCCCTTCCACTCACTTCTTTGATGAAGAAGGACTCTCCGTTTGTTTGGACGTCGCAGTGTGAGACGGCCTTCTGATGCGTTTGAATGGCAAGTGTACCGGTCGCACAAGTAAAATAAAATGGGTGAATTTCCCCAAGTATCGATCTCTTCAAGGAACACAGTGAGGGGGGAGTTAATATCGATGAGGACTTGAGATTGAAGTCCTTAGGTGGGAGTTAATGATGGGGGGTTTTGATGGTTGTGATAAAATAAAGCAAAACACTAACAACTACTCCTATGCAATGCCGCTATGCAATGCCGCTATGCAATGCCGTTATGCAATGCTTCGCCAGGCGGGATAGAAGACTAGTCGGACCGCTATGAACTGAATCGCTAGGTGGATGGGCGAGTAGGCTTACGGATAAAGTGATGGGAATGGCAGAATGAGGGTCATGAGCACCTCTTCGCTACGCACGCCACTAGCAATTGCTAGTGCGATACAATGGATGTGGCGGATGATGGAAAATGAAGGCGCACCTCAAGCAAATAACATAAATATGAAATCACATAGACATGATTGGATACATATGTTTATCAAAATAAGTACAACTTCATCATATACAAAGAGTTCAACTAAACTCTCAACAACAAGAGAAGAAAAGTGTGCGAAATCGACCATATCCGAAGTCTTGCCTAGGATTAACGGTAGGATTCGTCGGGTTGTCAATCTGCATCCTAGCTCGGTCCTCAACTATGTCTGGGGTAGAGGAGGCGGTCACTCACTCCCAATGAACCCATCTTCTTCGTCTCACGAGCCGGTGTAGGATGGCACAACTTCTCCTAGCATGATGGAGAAAGCTAGGTCAAGACCCTTCCTCAAGCTCGATGATGAAGGAGAAGGCCGAGAGGAAGCTTCGGCTTGGATTTGCGGTGAAAACTTTCCCAGAGCACCTCCCTATGGTGGAATGATGGAGTTTTTCCCTAGAAATGCAGAAGAAGTGGCGGGGAAACGAGCTGTCTCCAATGGAAGAAAATCTGCGCTTTAAATAGAAACAGGTCAGAAAAATAGGCACGCACGGTCCCACGCACGACCGTGCGCTAACCATGCGTTATTAACTTTCAGATCTGGATCATGGATGAAGATGCATTGACCCGTGCATTTTTCTCACGCATGGGCTCTTCTGTCCGTGCGTGAAGGAAATTTCACCGGTAAACACAGAGCACAGGAAAACAAGCGAAAAAGGGGAACCGTGCGTTTTACTTGTGCACGGACGCGTTTGCCCGTGCGTGAAGGAAATACACGATTTACCCCAGAATGCAGGAATCAAGAGAAAATAATACAGACCGTGCGATTCCATCTCGCATGGTTTGGCCGAAACCGTGCGGGAAAAAAACGCACGGGTAGAAACAAAAGTCCCCAGAATAGCTGTGTGAAATGCACGATTGCACAAAAACCATACGCGAAGAAATGCGCATGACCGTGCGTTTTATACAGAAACTGGAAAATGAATCTGGGACATCCTGACTACCGATAAAATAATGAAACCAACTGGAGCACCAGCTCCTAGCAACCAAATGCAAACAACAACAACAACAAAAAGAGCTACGTGGAGCACGAGGTGCTTACCCCAAAAAAAGCAAGCGCAATTGCATACCCATGGGCTTATAAGTGCACTTCCTATGGAAATAATGGTTAGAAGAAATATGAATGATATATAACTAAAAGTGAAGTGCAAACGTGTGAAAACTAGCTCAGATGATTCCGAAAAACCCTATATAAATCAGACTCATCACACCCCCAGGCTTACCTGTTTGCGCGTCCCGAGCAAACACAATCTATGCAAATAGGGAAAATACTCTAGCTAACATAGAGATTCAAATACAAAGTACCATGCGAAGTCACATGCTCGCGCGCATAAAAATATAATAGAGGAAATTTTTAACTATACAAAATAGTTTATACTTTTCACAATACGTATCAAAATTTTATTATTACTCAAAAATTGAATCACAGTGAATCTACCGGTCACGCATAACAAGAATGTAGGCATGCCACTAAGGTGAGCTTTGCCAAAGATCGGGGCTCAAGATCACCGGAAAAGGAATCCACCAATTTAGGGGACCATACGCTTGCCCGTTCACACTCTCACCACGACACAAGTTCGACTCAAGCATGAATCCATATGACTTTAGGATAATCGTGGGGCTTGGGTTACGGTGAGGTAAACAAAGATAAATAAGAAGGCTACACACCTAACCCAAATGAGCTATCATAAAAAGAATCCCTCTACTAAGCAAAATACACACTGGTAGACCACACCCCCACACTTAACCTTTAAAATATGGGTGTATGCACCACCAACTCCAAATATATTCACATCTCCAAAAGGATTTTCAATCAAACTTTTTCTTTTCACTTTTGTTTTTCACAACACTTTTTTTTTCATCTTTATTTGAACAATATCAGCAAATATAAACTTTGAGCACATCTACATATTCACATGAATACCACCACATCAACACTCCAACATGAAAATGTAAAATACTAAAGCTCGACTTGGGTGTGCTACTAGGATCAGCAATGAGGCTTTGGTGAAATAATGGTGGAGCTGAAGCAAAAGAAGGGCTTGACACAATGGGGCTTAGCGAGGATACGGCGTTAGGAACGGTACAAAGCTCAACCGGGCCAAAATAATGGCCTACATTACGCTTACGCTAGACTAACCATGTGCTAATGCTTCAAGAGTTGCTTGGAGCAAGTTCTTAGTCACCGAAAAAATGATCCTTCCTCCCGACTTGAGCAAAACGAGTCCAGTGACGGCTACACATATCCCTACACTACCATTCGATTCACACCGGATTCACAAATTTTGAGTAGAATAAAAGTATTTACACAAATAACAAAATATAAAACTATAAGCATACAGAAAAATTAAATCTACTCAAATTTCTACACGAGACGAGAGCACTCGACTAGGAGCACTGCAGGAGTCAATATTTTACTCCATCTCACAATCCTATGCAAGCACAATAACTTTCCCAAATCATACAAAAGAAACGAGTTTAACTCACAACACGCCAATAGCTAAGCACGCGCTCATGCGGGCGCAGTGGTGTGCGATGCAATGAACTAATCAAAATAAAACTATAAAAGCTTCTAGTATGCACATGAAATGTGCGCGTGAAAAAGGAAACAAATAATGGCTCTCCCCCAAACTTAAACTAGACTACACAACATATGATAATGAAATTAAAATCTGATAGAGCTAAGGGAAGAGGTTACCCAATGCTCAGCCAGTGAGCATACCAGAAGACGCTTGAAAAAATGAGGCAGACTCGTCATACGAAGAATCACAACCCTGCCAATACAAAGTTGTTATGAATACCTGCAGGAGTGAGCTCCGCAAAAACAAAAGAAAAATATAGGATACAAAGAAATACTAAACTTAGATAGACATGAAAAATAAAAATGCAGTAAATGAAAGATAACTATTGGGGTTATTGTCATCCCAGCACGACTTATTACAGTTTATACATTTCTAGCTAATAGGTCTATGAAAAGAAAATTGCACAGGTAACTAGCCTAATATCCTTTGCGGTAGCGAGTACCGATACGACGATGGAGTAGTTACCCTTCTACCTAAATAATAATACCTGCCCAACACAGTTAGAGGAAATAGGACATAAGAGGAGGAGGAGCGCTGGTCCTCACTCATCTTTTCACAAAACATATCCTCTCCTAGCAAGGCATCATCAACCACAGATGTGCATGAAGCGATGGAAACGACATGAACACAAGGCTCATCATCATCCCAGCATACCCGTGGAGTCTCAACCTACACAGGCTCAGATAGAGAAGGGGGATCAAGTAATAAAAGGGAAGAAGAACTAAAATAATCTGAATATGGGAGAGTGATTCCGGTTTCACCCTCAGAGAGATCCAAGCATAGATCATCGTCGGTATCAAACGAGTCGTATCGTGGGGAATCTGAGAACTCGAGGTCCGCAGTGGTAAGGGGAACAGCCTCGTCCAATAAAGAAGTGCAAACCTCCGTATCGGAAAGGGAATATTCCTCATCCCACCTTAGTACAACCTTAGGCACCAAATTATCCAAAAATACGGCATCATCAGCCGACTCACAAGAAAAAGGTGTAGTAAACTCAGGCAAAAATTGCGGAGGGGTGAAGCTGCTCTAAAAATCAAGCACTGAATAAGAAGGCCCCATCGCAAAATCATTCACAGACGCCACCCTGTCGACGACCGGAACAATCTCATCATCCCACTCAGGAGCATCCATGAGTTCCAGATCCACTTCTTACAGGCTACCACAAGAGTGATCGTCAACACTCAAGGGAAGCTCGTAAAAAGGGACCGAGGGACCCATGAAGGATCTGTATGAAGCAAGAGATTCTTCGGTAATCTAAATGGGCAAAGAACGAGCAAGATGCGCTATGTTAGTGTATGGGCCAGACAACACCCTAGTAGGCCTGTCCACAACAGTCTTCCGCGAACAGGAGGTTATTGCGCGCATGCCCTTAGAGGGAGAAGGCTTGCACAGACGAGGGCAATCCTTCACCATGTGGCCTACACCTTGACATAGCATACATCTAATACAATACTCGACATTCATAACATCCATGAAATCGATGCCTTAGTACAAATCATCAAGTAGACTGTACTCGGCTACAGAATACAACGCGAATAAAAAATAATTACCCAAAAGGGCTACACAACAATAATAAAAAAATAGAATGGATCTGCTATCTAAATCAAAAATTAGAAAAGGGCAAAATGAAGTAATCAAAAATAAAAATTCTAACAACTAAAGCAAAGAATAAAGATGAAATGAACAAACAGAAAAGGGCTTCTATCTACTATCTCCCTCTCGAAAAACTCACACGACTGTGTTCCCCGGCAACGGTGCCAAAAACTTGATGCGTTGGACGGCAAGTGTACCGGTCGCACAAGTAATATAAAATGGGTGAATTTCCCCAAGTATCGATCTCTTCAAGGAACACAGTAAGGGGGGAGTTAATATCAAGGAGGACTTGAGATTGAAGTGCTTAGGTCGGAGTTAATGATGGGGGTTTTGAAGGTTGCGATAAAATAAAGTAAAACACTAACAACTACTCCTATGCAATGCCGCTATGCAATGCTTCGCCAGGTGAGATGGAAGACTAGTCGGGCCGCCATGCACCAAATCGCTAGACGGATGGGCGACTAGGCTTACAGATGAAGTGATGGGAATGGAAGAATGAGGGTTGTGAGCACCTCTTTGCTACGTATGCCACATGCAATTGCTAGTGCGACACAATCAGATGTGGCGGATGATGGAAAATGAAGGCGCACCTCAAGAAAATTACATAAATATGAAATCGTATAGACATGATTGAATACATATGTTTATCAAAATAAGTACAACTTCATCATATACAAAGAGTTAAACTAAACTATCAACAATAAGAGAAGAAAAGTGTGCAAAATAGACCGGATCCGAAGTCTTGCCGAGGATTCACGGAAGGATTCGCCGGGTTATCAATACGCATCCTAGCTCGGTCCTCAATTGCGTCCGGGGTAGAGGAGGCTGTCACTCACTCCCAATGAACCCGTCTTTCTCGTGTCACGAGCCAGTGGAAGATGGCACAACTTCTCCTAGCTTGATTGAGAAAGCTAGGTCAAGACCCTTCTTGAAGCTCGAGGATGAAGGAGGAGGCCAAGAGGAAGCTTCGAGTTGGATTTGGCGGTGAAAGCTTGCCCTGAGCACCTACCTACGATGGAACAACGGAGTTTCGCCCTAGAAATGCAGAAGAAGTGGTGGGGAAACAGGCTGTCTCTAGTGGAAGAAAATCTATGCTTTAAATAGAAAAAGGTCAGAAAAATAGGCACGCACGGTCGCGTGCACGACCGTGCGCTAACAATGCGCTATTAACTTTGAGATCTGGATCGCGGATGAAGATGCGTTCACCCGTGAGTTTTACTCGCGCATAGGTGCTTCCGCCCGTGCGTGAAGAAAATTGCACTGGTAAACACAGAGTGCATGAAAATAAGAGAAACAGGTGAACCATGCGTTTTACTTGCGCACAGGCGCGTTTGCCCGTGCGTGAAGGAAACACACGATTTACCCCAGAATGCAGGAATCAAGAGAAAATAATACAGACCATGAAATTCCTTGTCACACGGTTTGACCGAAACCGTGCGGGAACAAAACACACGGGTAGAAACAGAAGTCCCCAGAATAGCTGTGTGAAACACACGATTGCACAGAAACTGTGCGCAAAGAAATGCGCACGCCAGTGCGTTTTACACAGAAACTGGAAAATGAATCTAACAAATCCCGACTACCTGCACAACAATGAAATGAACTGGAGCACCATCTCCCAACAATAAAATGCAAACAACAACAAAATGCTAAAAACAACAAAAAAAGAGCTACGGGGAGCACACGGTGCTTACCCCCAACAAAAGCATGTGCAATTGCACACCCATGGGCCTATAAGTGTACATCCTATGGAAATAAAGGTTAGAAGAAATATGAATGATATATAACTAAAAGTGAAGTGCAAACGCGTGAAAACTAGCCCAGATGAATCCGAAAAACCCTATATAAATCAGACTCATCACCTTCCAAGAGTTGAAGGGTTGGCTTCCGTCGACCCCTATCCTCGCTCTTTCATCTGGGAAGGAGGGTTTCTAGGTGTACTGTACTGATGCAGCATGGACATGTGATAGCATACGCCTCCCGCTAGCTGAAGAAGCACGAGTAGAACTAGCCTGTGCATGACTTGGTGATTGGTGCAGTGGTGTTCGCTCTGAAGATTTGGCGACATTACCTTTTTGGTTACACTGCGAAATATTTTTGGATCACAAGAATCTGAAATATGTCGATACGTAGATGGAGTTGAACATTCGCCAGAGAAGATGGGTGGAGTTTCTATCTGATTATGAGTACACGATATACTATCACCCGGGGAAAGCGAATATGGTGGCAGACGCACTTAGCAGGAGGGATACCACTTCAGGAGTAGAGTCCTAGTTGATAGCCATAGAGCTGGCATGGATGATGGAGGATATGCAGATTACCTTGGTGTCCTCGGACGACTTAGAGCTTTATGAGGAGTATCTGGCCACATTGAGCACTACCGATGATATTCGAGATCGCATCATGGTTGGGCAGAGAAGGGATGACAAGTTGGAGCCAGTATTCAGGTCCTTTGATGCAGGCATGGTCAGGGAGCATATAGAGAGAGATGGGTGGATATGCTTTAGAGGACAGGTGTACATACCGGCTAGGGGCAATATTCGGGAGGACATCATGACCGAGGCTCACTACAGCAGGTACTCGGTGCACCCAGGCATCACTAAGATGACGGCCGACCTGAAGAGGATGATGTACTAGCCGAGAATGAAGAAGTATATCACCTACTTCATGACCCATTGTTAGGCTTATCAGATAGTGAAGGCAGAGTGAAAGAATCTGGTCGGATTGTTGCAGCCACTTCCGGTGCCGAAGTGGAAGTTTGATGATATCGCCATGGATTTTATATATGGTCTTCCTTGGTCACATGCGGGGAACGATTCGATATAGGTGATCATCGATCGATTGACGAAGGTGGCCAGATTTCTACCGATCAGGAAGGACGCTCCGGTGGGTTACTTGGTGTGGATGTTTATGGAGCAGTTCGTCTGATACAATGGAGTGTCGAGGACGATAGTGTCCGATTGTGATGGACGATTTACGTCTAAGGAGTGGAGGTCGGTCCATACTTATTTGGGGACCTGGTTGACATTTAGTACCGCCTTCCACCCTCAGACGGATGGGCAGAAAGAGTGCACCAATCAGACACTGGAGGATTTGTTGCATCTTTGTATACTAGAGCGCGGGGAGCTATCAGAGAAGAGGCTACCATTGATCGAATTCTTGTACAACAACAACCACTAGTCTAGCATCGTCATGGCCCCTTTTGAGGCTTTATATAGGCGGAGGTGCATGACTCCTTTTTCTTGGATCCAAGATGAGGATCCGAAGGAACTTGGCTCGGTATTCATCGAGGATACGGATGCTCAGGTGCGGTTGATTTGAGATTGGATGTTGGAGGCCCATAGTAGATTGGCCAAGTATTACGATGCTCAACATCATCAGGTAGAGTTTCAGGTAGGAGACCGAGTGTTTCTGGAGATACGACCGATGCATGGAGTCTCGTGGGTATGTGGTCATATGAAGCTCAGTCCGAGATACATGGGGCCTTATAGGATCCTAGAGCGGATCGGTCCCTTAGCATACAGTCTGGAGCTGCCGCCAGAGCTAGCGGGTTTTCATGATGTTTTCCATGTCTCCTCCCTCAGGAGAGCTCTACTTCGGCCAGAGCAGCAGATTACGACTATAGATGGGCATATAGCTTCTGATCGATCGGTGCACCTGGAGCCGATCTGGATAGACAATATTGGGATGCGGGTCTTACGGCGCAAGAAGGTTTCGCTGGATAGGGTCTTTTGAAGGAATCATGGACAAGAGGGGCGCACGTGGGAGCCACAGGACTTGATGCAGCAAAGGTACCCAGAACTTTTCACGTCAGGTATTCCCGTTAACATCTCGGGATGTTACATTTTATTTCTCATACTCGAAACCCCGTAGGCCTAACTTGAATTTCAAAGATGAAATTTTTAATTTTATGTATTGGGATTTGTAACTTCCCTCAGACTTCTAGACCCCTAAGATGGTTTTGTCATGATTGGGTCATTACAAACCCTCGGAATCACTAAAGGGTCTAATGACACCCAATTTAACACCCAAAAAAAAATTATAGGCTAAGAGTTGACCTGAGCTGGACGAAAATCATCGAGCAGAGCCCGACAAAATGTCGAGCAGAGCCCGACAAAATCGTTGCGTAGAGCCTGACGAAATCGTCAAGCAGAGCCAGATGAAATCGTCGAGTAGAGCCCGACGAAATTGTCGAGCAGAGCCCGATGAAATCGTCGAGCAGAGCCCGACAAAAGCCTCGAGTAGAGCCCGACGAAAGCCCCGAGCAAAGCTGAGCGGAGTTTGATGAATGGAATAGCCATGAAGGCTCCATAACTCCCATTTTTGTGGGGCTTATATTCCTCTAAGGGAGAGGAGGAGTTTCTGGAGGTGGCCGACCATTAATTTAGATCAGCCCCTTAATTTGGTTGAAACCGAAGGGGGTGGAGTTAATGGCTATTAATGGAGTTTAATGACATTTGGGAGTTACAAGCCTCCTCTCAAAAATTCCCTCTTTAAGTACCTTCACCAGGACATGGGAAATCGTTTCCCACGATTACTTTTCATTTCCATTGGGGTTTGTGTAGAAGTTGTAGAGGAGCCAGAAGCTTGATGGCCGGAATCTTGAGGAGGCAAAGCACACGTCTTCAGGACGCAAATCAGGTCCTCCTCTACTCCTTCTATGGATAGATCTTAGGAATCTTTAGGGATAAGAATCGGGCTCAATTGAGCCCTATCGGGTGGAGCTTCCCACTAATTTTTTCGTGAAAAATGAGCTTGTGGGTTCGCCGGAAACAGCCCCTCCGGCGCCCGTACCGCCACCCGACGATAGCCACCACCTCAACAGAGGTGGTGGTGGCGGTGGCCTGGCAGGGAGGTGGCCGGGTGGCCAGGAAATATGGCTAGAACTTGCTCCAGGTCAGGCTGATTGGGTCCCTTGGCTGGAGGAAGAAGAAACACTGCAGCCGTTGGATTTGCTTCAAGATCTATGCAGATCTATTTATATTAAATGGTTTATTTGTGCATTTCTATCACTTAATATCAGTTATCTTATGAATTAAATTAAAAATACTCATAGGCCTTTATGAAAAAGTAGTCAAAATGAAACTTGTAGATCTTTGAGTCTAGTTTATTTTAAAATTGATTTGAACCAATTTGGAGTTCAGGTCAGACCACAACACTCATTTTATTTAGGTCTATATCTAGGCTAGATCAGAGATTGTTTTGAGTCCCCCTATCAATCCAGCCATCCAAATGACTTGAAATTTTGGATGAGGGTCACTCTTACCTATACCTATAATATATCCAAAATTTTGAATTTTTGGAAAACATTTTCATAAGGTTTTTGTAGAAATATAATAATAAATGTATGAATTATTTAAGGGGTCAAATGACCTCTAAACCCACCAAAAATTTGTTGTCTGACTCTTAGGATCATGGAAAGACTATTATAAAAATCTCAGCCCAATTTGGTTAGATTTAAATAGGTTTTTGTGAAACCAAAGTGTGGCCCTTTAAGGGTTAATTAGGGCCAGAGTGAGCTTGGGGCATGGAGGGTCCAATTCTCACCCAAACGGGTTGGGACTTTGGCTAGAGCCCCATGGTTAGTTTAAACACCCTCATATGGATTTTTGGTGTTTGAGGGTGGATTTGCCCTAGAACCCTAGTTCAATCCCTAAGGTTGAACATTAGGGGTTTTTGAAGGACACAGGGTGATATGTCCTTACAAGGGCTTGGTGTTTAGTCCATGTGATCTTAGGGTGGTGAAATGCCCTATGAAGGAATTTGGTGACACTTAGACTAAGGCACACAACTTAAACCAATTATGGATAGTTTAGGCCTATACCTTTTATGAAAATATAGGAGGGTCATATGATCTTGGATCTTCATGAGATTTTGGTTGAAGTAACTTTATAGTGCTATTGACCTCTGATATTTATTATAGGATGTTTAAAAAACAGTAGCTCATACTTGTGGGTATAATCTACACCTTGCCCTTTTTGATGATTTTGAAGTAACCATGGTTATATTAACTTAGAATGATATGAAACTCTAGCAAGGTTAATTAAATATCATTTCGAGGCATTAGTAAATTATTTGGATCATTTAGGCATTTCCTCTTACTACATTATGTTTAAAGTGAATTAGTGCACCATACATTGATAAATAGATAATAAATATTATTTCTTACTAGAAAATTGTGTTACTTGGTCAGAGCACCTTTTAGGGCATAATGAAGTCTAGAAAATTATCACATTTCATTTGGATGAGTTTATAAGAATGTTTCTTCACAAAGTGCACTTTAATGGAATTATTTGAAGTATTTTATACATGGCTCACTAATCTTGGAATTTCATGAAACTTAGTCAGTAATGTCTTATGATCACAATGAAGCTCTGGTAATTTTATACAATTTTTGGACTATGACATATGGTACTCCCTTCATTATCTAAAATTATTTGAATTATCTTGAATTAATTATTTCAAGGTTATTACATTTATGAAAATCTGTGAAATTTGGAATTCACAGATAGTTTGCTATCATAAACTGTTCATAATTTTTGGGTGGCCATAACTTAAGAAAATCTAGTACTTCATGTTCAAAATTACCCATGGCCAAACTTTTGGGAAAATCTAATAAATGTTAAATTAATTAGGAAAATTACAAGTTTTCGGATTTAGGCTAAATGTGTCATGAAAGACCCATAATAATTATCTTAGGGCATTTGGATGAAAATTTGGTGTACCTCCTATCTTGTACATAATATAGCTTAGGTTGGTCTACATTTAGTAAAACTGTAAAAATTGTGATAACATGGGGGATGGTAATAGGAAGTGGGGAGTAATGTATGCTGATTTAGTAAGATGAAAAAGTGAGCTTCATTAAGAGTCATGATGAGGGGAATGTTGGGTTGTCTAGTGTTAGGTGGTGCTCGGGATTGACGAAAGGTTGTCTTTCCTGTGGAGAGAAAGAGAGTCAAAATACACTAGGGTTAGATCCAGCATAATATTAAAAGGGATAGGGAATTGGGTAATAATCAATAATAGTAAGTTCCTTGCGAAAGGGAACGATGAGCTTCAGTTACCATCATTGTTCCTAGTGCCTTGTGAGAGCCCTTCACCAGGAATCCCTTGGGAAGTCCTGGGCTAACCTAAACCGTACGAATAAACAATGTTTAAGAGTAACTAGTATAACTAGGATTTCACTTACACTCACACTCCCCGGTGTTGTGAGAGTTAGGTTGGGTCTCGCGAGCGGTAAGCTCGGTGGTTTTAGTGATTGGCAGGTTAGCCCGGCGAGTCGATGGCTCGATAGATATTTGTGACGGACGGGTTAGTCCGGGGAGCTTTGGCTTGGTAGATAATTGTGACGGACGGGATAGTCCTGGAAGCTTTGGCTCGGTGGGAAAATGTAGTAATATTGCATGTTCATAAGATAAAAGGTGGTGGGTCTTCGGTATTTGAGAGTCGTCACACTGACACCAATATATTGACTCGACGAGTGTGGTTTAACACTTGGCCAAAAAAAGTCTGGTGCACAGCCGACAAGAGTACACAGGAGCTCCGCTTTGTGCACCATCGTTGAGGTGTACGATAGGTCTGATTGGTAGTGTTGATACCGATTTAGAGGTGGGAGAGGCCCAACCCACCGCTTATGTTTGCCACTACGGAGGTATCCTGAGAGGTTAGGCTTTCGAAAGGGGGAACTAAAGGTCTGTGTGCACAGAGTCGAGTGTGTGTGTTACACTTGCATGATTCACTTCATAGCATACTTGCATGTCATAACATCATCATTGCATATTAACCCTGACACCTATTATATAAAATGGTATGAGACACTTTATACAATAGGCCTTGCAAAACGATCCCTTGGTCTATAGGTTTGTATGGGCATTCCTATTGTTCATGATTACTTACTTAGTTTACCTTCTAATACTAGACTTGCTCACTTGTTCTTGTGTATACTTATACTTCTTACCTACTACTGCTTACATATACTTGCTCTGTTTATGAACTCATGATACACTAGCTCTGCCGCCACCTGCTTACCTTTGTTACTCTCCACCTTCATTACCTTCCCTTTCCTTCTCCCCGCTCGGTGCCTAGGACCCATGGGGAAGGGGTGGGGGATGATAGGACTTGTCTTTTAGACTAACTTTTGTTGACCAAATCATTTTAGGGGAGCATGGAGCCGAACCAGGAGATGCATCCCCATAGGTCGGTGCACTTGGAGACGGGATAGTCTAGTACGGGAGTTAAGCCAGCAGGGACAGTGAGTCCCGATCATTAGTAGATATTATAGATTTTCTTTCGCGATTGAGTGATTTGTAGTGAGGATTTTGATATATCGGACAAGAGCCCTCTTTAGTACTTTTCTTTATCATTTCTATGGACTCTCCCTTCGTGGAGAATTATTTATATATATGTGATTCTGGTGGACTAGTATTGAGTTTAAATTTACTCATGTACTCTTATATTTATTCTACTCTTCTGCGATCGGTATGGCTGGCAGGATCGACGTTTTGTAGTGACGACCTCCCCGGGTGTGTTCGTGTAACCTCAAAGCGGCGGTTCTAGGCATAATACCCTTGTGGTTTAAAAGAAAAAAATGGGGTCTTACACCCAGTCACAAACAAGGCACTATGGTGGTGGTACATCCCACTAACACCCACTGCCTCAAATAAGACATAACATATACTGCAAATAACATACAAAATAGCCTAATGGAAAGGAAGTTTCCATGTCAACACACCCCAAAAGAAAACACGGGATTACTTCATTAATTAGAGGGAGAATATCCTCAAAAAATCCCCACTAAGGCTGAAACTCGACGAATTCCACTCAATTCGATCACAAAATACCCCGTCCATACTGATTCGTTGAGTATTATCGATGAATACAGTAGACACTAGACGATTTTTACTTAGCAAAACCTGACTACTAGGGATATACGACAAATCAATGAAATATCCTTAGTCTGCGGAAAAGCATCGAGTACACTCGATGCCGCATTGAGTGCATTCAACTCTCTCGACGCAAACCAGTTAACTCAACGATATTGCCTTCACTCAACGCCGCATTTTGTACACTCAATGATTTTGACTTTGTCTCAGAACTACTCAATGCCCAGACTTCATTCACAACTAAAACACTCAACACCAAGGCTTCACTCAACGCCGTGTTGAGTACACTCAACGCTTTTACCTTAACGCCAAAACATCACTCGACACACTTAACACCAAACTAGAATTACCTGACGATTCTGACTTATACTCAAAGATCACTAAACGCATTCAGCGCCAAGTCTAATCCACTCAACCCCGAATCTAATACTCGATGAACTCGATGCCTATTACTCGATGAATACAAAAACACTTAACGCCAAGTCTGATACTCGATGAATTGGACTTAATCAACGCCAAGCATTACCCGCTAAATTTCAACGAATACTCGATGAATTTAACTTAGGTTAAAACTGATATAAGATGATTTTTACTTTTGTAATAATCGACTAAATTTACTAGACTGATCAGCAATATAAGACGAAATTAACTTAAGCTAACTGTCAAACCCGAGGAACCCACTCACTATAACACCCCTATCCGTCACATACCATATAATAGTAGGTCTGACTGAGGCAGGACGCCATATACTACGGAAAGACCGGTTGGTTATGCATTGAAACCAATCAACCAATCACAATGTCCTACACAGCACCTAACAGAAGCAATTATTAAGTTGCACAATTAAGAACCCAGCTAACATGAATGTCCACTACGCAAATAAAATAGGAATGTTTCATACACGAATATTGGCCATATAGCCTTACAAGAGTTTGCTTAATAAAAAGTTTCTTCAAAACCTCGGCACGCAGGCCGGTCACACATGAGTACAAAAGGAAAAACACTCAACACTTGGCCTTCGAGGGCCAGCACAGCAACTTGGGCTTTAGCCCGCTATTTACCTCTCGGCTCTGCAGCACCTACAAGCAACAATCCACCGCACGGTGGTATACAAAGGTAACGGTCAGCTATGCTGACAAAATTATAACGATTCCGCCGCCAAACAGGGGCGGCAAAGCTTCTTCCCTACACTTGTTAGCAAAACAAGCAACATAGCAAAATAAGCATCACATCACAATTGCACACTCACACGGCCGTACACCCCGTGCTCTCAGGGCACTTACTCGGCGGGCCAGTCCGAACCCCGTCCAGTCCTTGACTCCGCCACCACCCCCAGGGTGGCAACCTCGTGAGCATTTAGTCCTTTCAGCCGTAGTCTAGACTCGATCTCCAAACCTTGGTAAGTCCCACGTAAAAATTTAGGTCGCTTTAACTGAGCAGGTGGAGCGGGTAGGGGTACACCAGCCCGTTGCTCACCCCGTCGTTGCCATTTGGCCTTTGACGCGGGCTATGCTTCCCAAGTCCCAAATTTCGTTCAAACACGGTACATAGCCCCGCTATGTACCCGGTTGGCTCCCAGGACACCGATATGACAGAAATGTGTTTCTGTCCAGATTTCCGGGTGCACCTCGGGGTTAATCCCCAAGATTCCTTGATGCATTCTACCACATAGCAACCCGAAAACAATCGAAACGCTCGGAGTCTTCTCCGGCTAAAAATGCACAGCAAATCATCACCGATCCGGACCAACACGTCCGGGTAGGCTTCACACATCATGCCTATGTCCGCACTACGATTCTAGACTCTAACAAGGGGGACTTTACATGTCTACCCTAAGGAATACCGCAATCTCGCCACTCACTCGCGGGAGAAGGGTTTTCCCATGCAAAAGAAGAAGAGCTTCACATGCTCAAGAAGAGAATCGTTACCCTTGCGCTTTTCCTCGGCTCCATGACGATCTAGTCGGATGGAAAGCACCGTATCGGCCTCGCCTTCGCCGATCCGGACTCGGATCGTGATTTGGAGCTCCGAAGCTCCGCCGGTGACCGGATCTTTAGTCTTCTTCCTCCTCCTAGCTCTCCCTTCTCTCTAGATCTTAGAGAGATAAAGGCCAAGTGAAATGATGGCTTCTAAACCCTATTCCCTGGATATAACATACCAGCAACAGCCCTGAACCGTCGGATCCCAAATCAAGAAATCGAACGGCTGCGATTCAGCCCAAATTTACAAAATCTGGGCCGAACACGGCCTGCGACACGCTCGTGTCCAGGGCCGTGTCGCCCATTCGCCGTCTCGACCGACGCGATAACCAACACACAGCATTCGACACGGCCTCCGACATGCCCGTATCGCATGCGACACGGCCGTGTCACGACCCGTGTCATGCCCCGTGTACAACTGCTAACACTTGTTTCCCGAGGAGGACACGACCTGCGACACGGCACCCAACATGCCCGTGTCACATGTGACATGCCCGTATCTATGCCCGTGTCATGGCCCATGTGCAAGACTCAGAAAACTCCCTAGCGTGACACGGCCTTGGACACGCGCGTGTCCCAGGCAGCGTGCCTCAACTCGACGATCGCCGATCGTCAAAACGTTTACCACATCACCCTTGGCCGAACACGCCCGTGACACGCCCGTGTCATGCCCGTGACACGCCCGTGTCACGCCTGTGACACCTGCTCCAAAACCTAGACTTGAATTAAAACGTCACCCGTCCCTCTTTTGAGTTTCGGGGTGTTACAACTCTCCCCTTAAAAGAATTTCGTCCACAAAATTACTAAAGGAGATAAAACAGAAACTCTCAGCGCTACCCAGGCGAAACAACTCCGGGTACACATCCAACATAGATTGCTCTCATTCCTAAGAGAGCTCCTTGCTATCGCAATTGCCCCACCGGACCACGATTATCTTGATCTCCTTGAGTAAAGTTTCTCGACTTCACGGTCTCAAAAACGAATAGGTTTGACCCTAGACGTCAACCTTTCGTCCACCAAAACTTGATCACTCACGATCAAGTTCGAGGGCTCTTGCGCCGCCTCACCAAACCGCTCTAGAAATCTCAAGTGGTCCAAGGTATACCGGGCTCAGCTTCCCCAAGTGTCGCTCCCGTAAAACACTCTTGAACGACTATAACTTCCTATACGCCATCCGATAACTCCTCATTCCGATACGTGGCGTTAAAGTACTTAGTCTTCCTCCCCTGAGCGATTAGAAACAGTTCTCATATGGTTCACACCAAAGGGGTAGTGTTTACCATCTCTTGCTTTAAATACAACTTCGTGTCATCCGTTTCTAGCCTCGACAATGACATGCGATAACTTCAACCTTATAGGGCCTCGAAGGGCTCCATTTATATGCTCGCTCAGTAGTAAAAGTTGTACGCAAACTTTTCCAAAATAGATGGCCTTCCCACTGCTTCCCGGAGTCCAGAATGCACATGCGAAGCACGTCCTCCAACATCCTGTTGACCCACTCGGTCTGCTCATCCGTCCGCGGATACAAGACTTGGCTAAACTACAACTTAGTCTCCAGCACTTTCTGTAACCACCTCCAATCATTGGACGTAGAACGCCCACCTCGATTGCTCTTAGTGTTGCGGGTCACACTGTGCAGTCTAACTATGTTATCAAAAAACATTTGGCAGCAACTCTGCCGAATTATCCTTCCTATACAGAATGAAGTGCGACACTAAATTCAACACAATTACGATCACCCACACGGCGTCGCTACCCCACTGTGACTTTGGCAAACCATGCACACAGCCCAGTCATACTTATATTCCGAACTAGGCAAGGATTCAAGAATCCCTCGGCACTTGGCACTCTGCCTTCACTAAGGTGCAAGGCTTGCACTTAGCCACAAACAACACTACGACTCTCTTGAGCCCCGACCACCAAAGCAATTTCTTCAGATAACGGCACAACATCGTGCTTCCTAAGTTAATTGAGTACTTGGTATAACATACCATAACTCCACCCATCAAATGCCCACTCTTGGGCCGCACAAACGGTTGTCTTTTCTTGGTAGCCCACCTACAACCGTCGATTTGGGATTTTGACCCACCGAGCCACACCCATGATTTTCTTCATGCAGCTACACAAACCATAGTCTGCCAACTACGATCAGCCAGGTCATACTGGACTTCCGACCAGTTCAAAAATGCTTCGACGCTAGTCTGCTTGTTAACGCAAGAGATAGCTAACATCTCCAACTCCTAGGTCAAACTCTCAACATGAATCTACACTAGTTGGCTTGGGCGGGAGCCCTGTGTCTCAACGCACCCACAACTACACTGCCTTACAATGGGCACAAAACAACTTTTGAACGTATAGTCCCCCAGGAACTCCATCAATTTTTGCTGCCTCAATTTCCGACCCTTTTGATCCAACCGATACATCAGACTCCTATGATCAGTACAAACATCGACTTTTGCACCATACACATAAAGCCTCCCAAGTTTTTGTGCAAAACACACGACCACAAACTCCAGATAACGGACTGTACAATTCCCCTCGTGCTCTTTCAACTAATGCGAGCCATAAGCCACAGCATTACCACGCTGCAGCAGCACGCAGTCCAATCCACTGCCTAAGGCAGTGCCGTAGATGTCACAGCTTTTGGTTCCACTCGGCGAACTTAACACTGGCACCGTGGTTGACCAACTCTTTAACCCTTCACAGCTTGGGCACACTTGCACATCTAAGCAATCCTTTTAAGCTTTTCCTTGACAATGTTGCGAGGGGTAAATCTATCCGCGAGAAGTCCTGTACGAAGCGCCTGTGGTATCCGACCAAACCAGAAACTCTGGACTTCCGCTACCGAGACAACACAGGCCACCCTCGTATTGCGACTACCAACGCTGGACCCACACACTCTCACTCTACCAGCTATAGGTCCGAGGAGCGCTACGAGGATAACCCAAGACTCGTGTTCGGAGAACTTGGTGTATATATGGTTCCTCCTTAGCGTCCACAGAACCAAAAGTAGATATTCAGAAGTGATATTCTTTGCACTTGAAGTACACCAATGCGTCGTCGATGAAGACGATCACAAAAATGGACTAGGTACTCCATGAACGATCTGTTCATCCGGTCTATGAACACTGATGCCACACTTGACTGCCAAGACGGCACGATCCTAGGCTCGGATTGCTCATCACTCGTGCTTAACATCGCCTTTGCGATAACACATACCCTTATTCTCATATGAGGGTAACTGGACTTATGATCCACTACTGAGTCTGCCGAAGACCCGACTAGTGATCAGAAGATCATCAATCTTTTGGATCGATTACTTGTCCTATTTCTGCAAACTTAAACGGCTCTCTGCAACATATACAAAATTGCAAGCTCACGTCCTTCTTCTCGGTAAAAAGGACCGGTGCGCTCCAAGGCAACGAGCTTGGACGCACATACCCTTGCTCCAACAACTTTTCTAATTGAACCTTTAACTCCGCCATCACCTTAGACATCAACCTATAAGAAGATCTTGACACATGTTTGGCAACTGGCACCAATCAAACGTGAAATTGATCTCTCGCTATGGTGGGGCTCCAGGGAGATTGTTCGGGAACACATCGGGATACTCACAAACCACTGGGATATTACCCAGAGTGGACTTAGGAATTACAGCCTCCACTAATGTGAAGAACAGCTCTGTGCCAGCACGAATTTTCTTGACCACCGGGAGGGCAGACGTAAGTGTCCTGCTCGATCCCTTCTATTCCACAAACGTTGTCTCCTGCCCAACACCCAGCTAGGTCTCTTTACGGTTGCAAGCGATAAAAGCCTTCTGCCCCAAAAGCAAGTCCATACCAAAGGTGACGTCAAACTCTACTAACGGCAACAGCGACGCTAGTAAGTCGAATCCTTGACTTTCAATAAGACTCTTACCGTACAGACTGTATCTCCGCACGCACTGGACGACTACTGGGCAATAACCCATCCGGATTGCTCACTTTATCATCGAAGGGAAGACTCTGATGCGCGATACAGATTCTTCGGATAACAGGAATGCGAAGTTCCCGTATCAAAACTATGCTCTCTCCGGATTACCAAGATTCCAAAATAAAGCCTAGAACTTCCAGTTCTAAGTTAACACGCATAAGGCAAGAAGCAAGATTGCTAATAATTAAACCATACCTGACAACTCGACGGTCGGCCACATGGCCTCCTGCTGGCCAAGGATGTCCATTCCCAATTGGGCCATAGTAAACAGCGATGCGGTGGATGCCACCGTCTTGCCTTTCTCAACAGATATCTCCCCCGGCTTCTTTTTGGACATTGGGCATCCACTCCAACAATCCCGGGCATAATGCCCCGGCTTTCCACAAGCAAAGCATGCATACGGGGTTTGAACTGTAGTCGCTCCGGATGTGCTAGAGGAATGGACTAGACCCGACCTCCTAGCCTTCTTGTACCACCTACGGTACCCAGATTTTGATGTTGGCATTTTGAACATCGCTTCCTTTACACCAGAGGCTTCAACTGCTCCTGCCACAACTTTCGTTTTCTTCTGAACACCCACCCAACACTCTCTGGCAAAGTGTCCTTTCTTGCCACAAGAATAACATTTGTAAGTGGTTTGGCTAGTAGATGATTTAGCCTCTTTACTCAGCGTCTTTTGATAGATAGTCCTTATAGGATCTGTAGGGTTTGGTACCCTATCCAATAGTACTTGGTGAGTTTCCCCAACTCCACCTCCATAGCTCTGGCCGACTCCACCAGAACTCGCTGCGCAGACCGTTATAAAATCTATCAACTATAAATTGCTCGCTTTCCCATTCAAAGCCTGGGTAGCGCCTTATCATAAGGAACGTCTGCAAAAATGCGTCAACTGAATGCACTCCATGCACCACAGTCATGCTCATCTGCTTCTCTAATTGACCTCCAAAATCCCTTTGCTAAAACATACCGCCCAATGTTGGGGCCATCTCAGGGACAAAGGGTTGCACATTACTCCCATGTTGTGCGTTGGTCACAGCGAACACCGCTTCAACCACCCTTCTTATGGTTTCCAAAGACGTAGGGGTCTCAGGAACGTTACTTGGTGCAGCACTTTGCTCAGCAAACGTGTGTTCCGACTGCCACGCTCCGCTTCCGGACATCTATAGCCGTTCAAAACACCATAAGTGACTGAACAAAATTGCAAAAAGATATTATAGGAACACGCATGTTCCTCAAACATGTGTATTTTCATTCATAAGTGGACATTCATGGGTTCTTTTCATGTTATAACGATGACGCACACACATGTGCTCACCACCCCTTAAAGTGTATTCGCCCACGAATTCATTTAAGCTTGACCGAAACCAGTATTCTGATACCAATTTGTAACACCTCTATCCGTAACATAGCATATAACAGTAGGTATGGCCGGGTCCCGACGCCATATACTACGGACAGACCGGTTGGTTACGCATTGAAACCAATCAACCAATCACAACGTCCTACACAGCACCTAGCGGAAGCAATTATTAAGTTGCACAATTAAGAACCCAGCTAACATGAATGTCCACTACGCAAATAAAATAGGAATGTTTCATACACGAATATTGGCCTTATAGCCTTACAAGAGTTTTCTTAAGAAAAAGTGTCTTCCAAACCACGGCACGCAGGCCGGTCACACATGAGCACAAAAGGAAAAACACTCAACACTTTGCCTTAGAGGGCCGGCACAGCAACTTGGGCTTTAGCCCGCTATTTACCTCTCGGCTCCGCAGCACCTGCAAGCAACAATCCACCGCACGGTGGTAAACAAAGGCAACGGTCAGCTATGCTGACTAAATTATAATGATTCTGCCCCCAAACCGGGGTTGCAAAGCTTCTTCCCTGCACTTGTTAGCAAAACAAGCAACATAGAAAAATAAGCATCACATCACAGGTGCACGCTCACACGGCCATACACCCCGTGCTCTCAGGGCACTTACTCGACGGGCTAGTCCGAACCCCGTCCGGTCCTTGACTCCGCCAGCACCCCAAAGGTTGCAACCTCGTGAGCATTTAGTCCTTTCAGCCGTTTCCTAGACTCGATCTCCAAACCTCGGTAAGTCCCACGTAAAACTTTAGGTCGCTTTAACCGAGCAGGTGGAGCGGGTAGGGGTACACCAGCCCGTTGCTCACCCCGTCGTTGCCATTTGGCCTTTGACACGGGCTAAGCTTCCCCAGTCCCAAATTTCGTCCAAACATGGTACATAGCCCCGCTATGTACCCGGTTGGCTCCCAGGCCACCGATATAACAGAAATGCATTTCCGTCCAGATTTCCGGGTGCGCCTCGGGGTTAATCCCCAAGATTTCCTGATGCATTCTACCGCATAGCAACTCGAAAACAATCGAAACGCTCGGAGTCTTCTCCGGCAAAAAATGCACAGCAAATCATCACTGATACGGACCAACACGTACGGGTAGGCTTCACACATCATGCCTATGTCCGTACTACGATTCCAGACTCTAACAAGGGGGACTTTACATATCTACCCCAAGGAATACCGCAATCTCGCCGCTCACTCGCGGGAGAAGGGTTTTCCCATGCAAAAGAAGAAGAGCTTCACATGCTCAAGAAGAGAATCATTACCCTAGCGCTTTTCCTCGGTGCCATGATGATCTAGTCGGATGGAAAGCACCGTATTGGCCTCGCCTTCGCGGATCCGGACTCGGATCGTGATTTGGAGCTCCGAAGCTCCGCCGGTTACCAGATCTTTGGTATTCTTGCTCCTCTTAGCTCTCCCTTCTCTCTAGATCTTAGAGAGATAAAGCCAAAGTGAAATGAGGGCTTCTAAACCCTATTCCTCGGATATAACATACCAACAATAGCCCTGAACTGTTGGATCCCAAATCAAGAAATCGAACGGCTGCGATTCAGCCCAATTTTACAAAATCTGGGCCGAACACGGCCTGCGACACGCCCGTGTCCAGGGCCGTGTCGTCCATTCACCGTGTCGACCGACGCGATAACCAGCACACGACATTCGACACGGCCTCCGACACGCCCGTGTCGCATGCGACGCGGCCGTATCATGACCCATGTCACGCCCCGTGTGCAACTGCTAACACTTGTTTCCCGAGGAGGACACGGCCTGCGACACAGCACCCGACACGCCCGTGTCACATGTGACACGCCCGTGTCACATGTGACACGCCCGTGTCTGTGCCAGTGTCATGGCACATGTGCAAGACTCAGAAAACTCCCTAGCGTGACACGCCCTGGGACACGCCCATGTCCCAGGCCGTGTGCCTCAACTCGAAGATCGCCGATCGTCAAAACGTCGACCACATGACCTGTGGCCGAACACGCCCGTGTCACGCCCGTGTCACGCCCGTGACACGCCCATGTCTCGCCCGTGACACCTGCTCCAAAACCCAGACTTGACTTAAAACATCACCCGTCCCTCTTTTGAGTTTCGGGGTGTTACACTCACTACCATACACGACGAATTAGACTAGGGCTGACTAACCTATACCCGACGGATATACACACAGAGTAACAATCAAAATACGGCGAATATACACAACGCCGGAACAAAAATATACCCTATGCAGCAGGTAGAATTTGACCGAACCCTACCCTATTACTAAATCCTAAATTGGGAAATGAAAATAATAGAGAATATAAGTAATGAAAGCTTGGTAAGGGGAAAAAATCACCACTTGCCTCGGTCTTATCTATATCCGGCCGCACAAACGCTCCTCGTTATGAATTTGGTCGCAAGAACACCTAAGTAACAAACTCCTGAAACTATTCAGGACGAAGGGGGGGGGGGTCAAAAAGAGTTTCGTTACACCTAAAATTTCAATAAACGTGAAAAACTCACCGCACTAACGTAGATCTTGGTGAGTGTTATCCTGATCTACTATCCGACAATGATTTCGCGCACCGGAGCTCCTATAATTGATGACTGAAGGCTTCGAAAGGACCACTCCTTTCATTCTTCCGCAACTCAGTGTGATGGTTTTGGGAAAGATGATGAATATGGTTTCCGTCTTATCGTAAGGCTATATATATAGTATAATAATATAATATATTATTATTATAAATAAAACGTCCAAATGACCAAAACTCGCACTAACTCAGATTTCTATGAAAAAGCGCACTGTAGCTAAATATCGATGCTACGAATCTAACGAAGAAATCAAAATCAAAATACGACAAACTAAACTTGTGTAAACACTCCCCAAAGTCTAAACACCAAATATCCAAAAAACGCTCCACCGTGTTCCAAAACGAACCCCGGCTCACAAGGGAATATTAAAACATAGGAGAAATTAGCCAAGCTAATACTTCCAAACCAAAATCTTGGATACCAACAAGCAAAAGTCACGCTCCGACAGCAGTACCCACCAACTACGCATCAACGTAATTCCCTGACGTCAAAATACATCACTAAAGGGATTTAAAATAAACCTTGAAAAATCAGGGGCGTTATAGGCATTCTGTGGGAGTGAGTGTGTCGTTGCTTATCTTGGTTTTGACGACCTTTCTAAGGACGAGTGCGCCAAGCATGACATTGGCCAGGAGGAGCCGGCCCCTTAATTCATTGTACCTACTACTGTCTTGTATACTTATTGTCTTGGTGGCATCCTTATGCTTTTTTTGCATGCTAGTGTGTTATCTCCTGCTACATTTTGCAGTTCGTTGTTAGCTTTATGCTTTTTCTCTTAATGTTTGTTGCTTTGTATTATGGGATTCTCCGGCACATTCCTTCGGATTTTAAGGTCAAGGCTTGACCCTTTGATGTTTTGCACTTTTCTTGTGAGATTTGTAATGTCGGCCAAATTATCTTTGAGGAAATCCTTTGAGGTTGACTGTTGAAAGACAAGACCCAGATAGTCCCGTATCCCACTACCAGGGCTAAGGGCAAACACTTCAAGCCAGACAGTGTGAGGTCGGTTCCACTATTCTAGGGGATGTCATTGAATGGTTGGCGCTGAAGGGCAGACCTTCGATACTAGGCGACCATGAGGGAGGCAGGCCCTGGCGGTGCCGCAAACTACTATAGTCGAAGGTCATACCTTCAATCACTAGCAGTAGGATTTCTAGGCAAGTGGTCCCGGAGAGGCGTTGAAGAGCGGATCTTCGAACTGGTGGAGACCGAGGGGGAGGCAGGCCCTTGAAACACTACGACCTACTACGTAGAGAAGGGTAGACCTTCGATCGTCGGCAGTGGGAGGCTATTGGGACATGGTCTCGGAGATGCGATAAAGAGCGGATCTTCAAATCTGTGGTGAGCAATGGGGGCAGGCCTTGGCAATGCGGTGGCCTACTTTGGAGAGAAGGGCAGACCATCGATCGTTGGTAGTTGGAGGCCACTAGGACATGGTACCGAAGATGTAATGAAGAGCAGATAATCGAACCGGTTGCGAGCAAGGTGGTAGGCCCTGGCAACACCATGACCTACTATGGAGAGAAAGGCAGACCTTCAATCACTGATAGTAGGAGGTTACTAGGACATGGTCCCGAAGAGGCAGTGAAGAGAGGTTCTTCAAACTGATGGCAAACACAAGGGTGGAAACCCCTGGCGATGTCACGTCCTACTGCGTAGAGAAGGGTAGACCTTCCATCATTGGCAGTTGGAGGTCATAGGTTTAGGTCTTACGAGCTCATCAATTGGAAGACATCGACTGCTAAGGGGGTTATCCTCCAGCGAAGCAAGCGTAGGTCTTGCAACCTTACCTATTGGTAGGAACCAACCGCTAAGGGGGTTAGCCCCTAGTGATGGCAGACGTAGGTCTTGCGACCCTACCTATTGGCAGGCGCCGACCGTCAAGGTGGTTGGCCCCCAGCGACGCCAGGAATTGGTCTTGCTATTGGGTCCATTGCTCACAATGTCCTAATTTGAAGAAAACCCACAATTCAATGGTATACATATAATCGAATGTATTTGATGCATGCTCTAAGTTCAATGTATGCTGGTTGTTTTCTGTTGCACTGATTTTACAGGTAGTCTGAGTCATAATGACAGATGGACTCAAGGCAGGATACTGGCAAAGCAGAAATCTGGCTAAGAATAGAAGCGTTGAGTGAAGGAAATTCACTCAATGCCAAAAGGCTAAAGGCATTGACAGAAGCTCAAGCAGTCAAAGCATCAATATTGCAGACAAGAAAACTGGCTAATTCTAGAAGCATTGAGTGAAGACAGTTCACTCAACACCAAGAGGCTAAAAGTGCTGATAGAACTACATACAGTTAAAGCCACCATATTATTGTCAAGAAATATGGCTAAGTCTAAAAGCGTTGAGTAAAGACAGCTCAACGCTTACTAAACAAAAAACCTGTCTACAGACAGAAGCATTGAGTGAAGACAGGCCACTCAATGCCTCATCAAGAAGCCAAGCAAAGGCAAGAAGCATTGAGAGAAGAAGCTGCACTCAACGCCTTCATACAGAGAAAATTCAAATAAGTCTAGAATCGTTGAGTGATGAAGGATCACTCAACGCCAATATATAGACTATAAATGTCTATATGTGTTGAGTGATAAAAGTTCACTCAATGCCTAAAGATGTAGAAATCAGCTAAGTACTTTTGCGTTGAGTGACAAGGCTTCACTCAATGCCTGTGAAGATTGTCTAAAATTTGCTAAGTCCACAAGAGCTGGGCCATGCTGACGTCAACAGAAATTCAAATATCGTGGGTTTTTCTTGCTAGAAAAAAAAGACACTGCTTGCCTTTCGTACTACAGTTACTGTAAAAGTTGGCAGCAGTTGCCCATTTCTTGGTCCACACTGCGCATTGAGCTATTGGACGACAGGATGCAAAAGTAGAGTCTCGAGAAAGAAAAAATAGTTTTTTGGAGATAGAGTTTTTCTGGTCATCTTCTTCCTCTCGATGAAGTAGAAGATTGTCAAGTAAAAGCTTCTACTGAAAGTATGTGAACCACAAGCAAGAGTAAGCTGTTGAAGAAATTAATCAATAAAGGTTCAACAAGTCTTCAATAGAAGATTAGTAATTCTTTTCTGAAGTAGGAGAAGCAGAGCAAGCTCACAGCTGCTGCTTATCTTCAAGGCCTAAACTCTAAACTCTTCTACAGTCTAGGCTTGAAGAAGCAGTGCTCTGCAGTTACTTCTCAACACAAGCAGAATAATCGTGAAGATCTATTCTTGCTGTTGTCAAGAAAATAGCGCTGAGTTTACACAGTTCAGAAGGCAGGCTTAGAGGACACTTTCTCTGGAGTCAATCTGTTGGAACATGGTTTCACACTCCTTAGGTTTGAGAATATCAACTCCCTGCTTGTATTTGATGAGATTGGTTGTGTGATAGAGTGTGCAGGCTGACAGGTGAAAGGAAAGGAGAAGAGCTTCAAAAGGTTACTACCGCCCGGCGATAACCTTATCGCAGCGCGGTAACCATCTCGATCGACGCATATCGGTTTGATGGTCGACGACCCAATTATCAGCTAAGGAAGGATCGTCGACAATCAAAAGCTACCGCCCGGCGACAGGACGCTACCGCCGGCGGTATCCGGTCGACGTGCATCAAGGGGACGATCGTCGACGATGGTACCTACCGCTCAGGCTATAGTCTTATCGCAGGCGGTAGAATTATTTGGCGAAATGGCGCTATCGCTCTGACTGGGCGCGGTAACCATTACCGCCCGGCGATAGCTCTCTTGAAACGGCAGTTTCCTTAATGAGCAGTTATAGTTGCCGTTTCGGGAGACGTGTGGAGACAGCTGGCAGGCGTTACGCGCGAACTTACCGCCCGACGATAGAGTTATCGCAGGCGGTAGTCTATTTTCTCCAAGACGTATAAAAAGCAGCGCCGTTTCCTCAAGACCTAGGCCTCCAGAGATTATTGACGAAGTGCTCCAGGAATACCAAGTTCGGCCGTCTTCCTACGTCCGTTCTACTCGTCTTCGTCAAAGAAAAAGCAAGGCTTCTTCATCCCGTTCGAGATCGAAGAACTCCGGCGATCAAGGCTTCGCATCGTCTACGTCTAGCGACCGGGTGCTTTCCATCGAAGATCACAAGCACCGGCCGTAGATCTATCCGGAGAACTTCTCAAGAGGGAGAACCTAAACTTTAACGAATATATTTTGTAATCTCTTTTTGTATCTTTTTCTTCTTCTATTGTTGTAAGTGGTAAGGGAAATCGACCGGGGAAGGTCGTCGGAATCCGGGTTGGATTCCGTGGAAAATCGTCCCGGATTTGGGGCATCTAGATCGGGGATCTAGCAGTGCTCTAAGACCCTTCCGGTTGTGGAGGTGAAGAGCGGCTCTAAGACCCTTCCGGGTGTGAAGGTGAAGAGCGGCTCTAAGACCTTTCGGAGAGAAAGTGAAGAGCCAACCGGTCCGGGTTTTGGGTCGGTATAGAAAACCCAAGAGTTTTATTCATCGCCTCTGATCTCCGGCGTCATGGAGATCCAAGTTGTATGTATTGTGTGTAAACATGTTTTAAATCAATCCTAATTACAAGTGTAACATTGTGTGTGACTTAATGATTCATATGAGATATTTTCTTCATATCATTGCCTCTTATGTTTACTTGTGAATGATAAGTCTAGTTTCACGTGTGTGCGCACAAGCTAATTTGTACAAGAAAAGAGTGAATAACGTACCGCAGAACATTGGTTACCCAACGCTCTGCAGTAGTTTCCTAAGCTCTGGTTCTGTGGACAAATTAAAACTTAAATTTCAAGAAACGCGTCGAACCTTATTCACCCCCCCCCCCTCTAAGGTTGGCTACAAGATCCAACAAGTGGTATCAGAGCGAGGTTATTCCAAAACGGTTTCACCACCGGGAATAATGGCCAACCTCCATCATGGACTGATGAGTGGGGATGAAAAATTGTACACCGAAAATGTGTTTGCACCACCTCTCTTTATAGGAGTGAACTATAACGAATGGAGAACTCTAATGAGAAAATTCCTTATGCTAACGGATGTAGAAGTTTGGAACATTACTTGTACCAAGCCCCCTTATAGCCTAAATAAGCACGAGTGTTATTTAAATGCCAAGGCTATGAACAGTTTGTTTGTGGGGCTTAGTCAAGAAATTTTTAAACGCATTCACATGTGTTCCACTGCATATGAGATATGGGAATATCTTGAGTCTACTTATAGTTCTCATCCTGCAGATAATGACTTCGAGCAGTTTCTTATAGATCCAAGTGACGAGTCAAATGGAGATGCACTCTTGGAGGAAGTCAAGACAGACACGTCAAGCAAGAGGGGAGATGAACATCTGTCACTGGACGAGAAGAGCCAAGGGGAAGATGGTAAAGGAACCTTGTGTTCAAATCTTGCCTCGTCCAAGAGCGCTATAAGAAACTCAAACTCTCTCCGTGTATACAAGTCTGTTTATACACTGAATATGCTGAATATGAATAGGCGTAGACTTAAGAAACTGAAAAATATTAATTCAAAACTACGCTTGGAAAATAACCTTTTAAAAGCAAATGTTAGTGTAGAATCTTCCACTGTCGTGTCTAGTTCTCCTGTATGCTCTTTAGAGGACAACTCTACACTTTGTATAAATTGTGAGAAGTTAAAAGAGAAACGTGAGGAGGAAGAGAAAGAGTGCATTTCTCTAAGAGAACAAAATGAGAAACTGTTTCTAGAAAACTTAGCGTCAAAGGGGGAGTGTGCTAAGTGCGTGGACTATAGAGTTGAAATCACTGAGATGAGTGAGGTCTTCGAAGAATACAGAAAGAAGTATGAAGCCCACATTAACTCAATAGTCGCAATACTCAAGAATAGCACAAACTGCCTACACCAAAGCGAGAACAAATCTCAAACAGAGAAATGAAGATTTGGAAACGAAAATCAACGTGCTTAAGGAAATTTTAAAGAAAAATTCTCAACACATAAACGTGCAATATCAAGAAAATTCCAAACGCACGTTGAACACAAGCTCACTCACGTCAGTTAGGAAAATCAAAGGGAGTAGTAAACTTCAAGCCAACGCGAGTGAAAACCTCAAATATGAAAATCATATCCACTGGCGAAAACCAACTACTCCATTTACAAAACCAATTGAACGCAGATATCCTTCAAAAAGTCTTTATGCTATGAGTCAGTATGGTAACAAGAAGTATTTCATGTCAGAAAGTAATCTCAACATGATTAATTCACAAAGACAATTGTGCCCAACCACAATCTCTCACGTAAGGACTCCTAGACATCCAAAAGAGAATCTGCAACATAAGAAAAACATCAAACCAAGGTATGAATGGAGACCATTCACGCGACGTAGCACGCCCAGTCCGATAGACCGGGCGAACCCTCCTTCACCGGGTTCAACTGTATCACAACATCATTGGGTTCCCAAAAGGAAAGTCATTCTCGGCTCCTTCTGGATACCCAAACCTCTCAACTCCTAAGTATGTCCCGTTAGTGAAGTAGAATGACACACTTGATCACGTCATGACTATCTCCTACTTCACATCGTACGTCTGTTTTAGTTGTGCGGGACTCAAAGAGCTTAGGAGCAAATTAATACTGATCAAAATCCACTTTTCACGCATAATCAAGTGATAACAAAATAGAGATTAAATTGCCCACATAAAATGAAACCAAAAACATTCAAGAAAAATGTTCGGGCCGGTACCTGTATTATTACATCAATTTTTAATTGTTCATAAATCTAAAAACTCGAAAAGGTACAAAGAAAAATGGGATCACGCCTGTTCATCAGAGGATGTTGAAGAAATGCTGAGCTTCCTCATGATCTTCTTAAGCATCTTCTTCATGCCTTTGATCTCCTTTCCCTGCTCCTCCATGAGGCTATGAATTCCACGACTTGCCTCGCGAAGAGATCCCGACCGGGGTACCGATGGCTCCGGAGGTGGCACCTGTGGTCGCACCCGTGAAGCAGCCGTATCTCTCCTACATGATAGACCTGAGGAACGATGTCAATGGGATAGGAGGTCCAGTCGATGGTCGGGTACTTGATCTTCAGGATGGTCTGGATGACTCCTCCCAAAGGGAGTGTATTTACCCGCTGACGATCGGGGGACTTGAGGCGAAAAGTATACCTCATGATAGACAGGATGAGATCTGAAACGCTGAATGGCTTCTGCGCTATAATGTGATAGGTCACCATGGATAGCTCAGCCGTGACCTTTCGAGTATCTCCTGCCTTGAACATCAGCGAATGGCGGAGGATATCCTGAATTATCCGAGCAACTGGTGTGAGTGTGTCCACCGAAGTGAAAAAGTCAGGACGCCCCTCCGCTCCATGGAGAACCTCGTTCATCACTCTCCAATCCCGTGCTGTCCTGAAGGATTCTACAACATCTAAGTATGGAAGGTTGGATGGCCACACGTACTTCGTCTCCAGGTCGGCATGGGTGATAGTAACTATCTCATCCCGATGCAAGACTGAACTCCTCCTCCCAGACGCATCAGAGATGGATCCCTCAAGTTGTTGTAGAACTCTCGAACGAGAGCGGAGGAAAAGGAACACCCATCTGATATCACCGCCAACACGCCCGATTCTTCGAGATACTCATAGATATGAGTATACCGATCATCAATTTCTATGAGCATAGGAATGCTCACAGTGGCGTTGTCTATAGCGGGGTGCGTAGTCTCTCCACGGTTTCGTTTTGAAACACTTCGACGTCCAGAGTGTGCGCTCGAGGAGGCCATTTCCTGCATGAAACAACATTCAAAAACTCAAATCAGGAACTGGGATCCAAAACTGAAAATTCACAAAAATTTAGTGAAATCTGGGAGCTATCGCAGGCGATAATTAGCTATCGCCGGCGGTAGCTCGACGGACTGCACTTCACCTCTTTCCGCCGTTTTTGAGCTAAAAATCGATTTTTTTTTTAAAAACCACTCCAATCTCCATGTTTTTCATAGATCTATATATGAACTTCGTAGATCTTGAAAGAGGAGATGAGATCCGACAATAAAAATCTAAAAATGAAACATGTGAAAGTATCTCTTTTTACTCCTCCGCATTTCGGATCCTTTACAAACAATGGCAATATTTTTCACCTCTTAAAGCGTAGATCCGAAATAGACTAAAATAATGGCAATATTTTTCAAAAAGGGGGATATGTGAGAGGAGATCCGTGAAGAAGTGGATATAAAAATGCCATGAGAGAACACATCTACTCCACAAAGACATTTCATATGGATCCTAAACAAGAAATCAAGCAAAAATGAGAAAGGATAGAGCATTACCTGGAATCAAAGGAGATCTGTAGAGCTGGAGAAGCTTCTTTCCAAAAGGGATGCAAGGTGAGAATGCGTGTGGGCGGATCTGAAATAACCTACAGCATATCTATTCCGGAGTTACCGCGGAGCGGTAGTACTACCGCAGGCGATAGTACTCTGACTCGCATATAAGTACACACGAAAATCATGGGTGTCCATATAGTAGACAAATGGTGGTCGTTTTAGGGCCAAAGTGCGTTTTTTTATCTCATGGGGGCTCATATGACCGAGTCGTGGTATATTTTCAAGTATATACAATGTTTGCTAATCTTCTTGTCAATTTGTACGGCACATTGGTATCCGGTCATGATGAGCGAAGTTAAATTTTTGTCTAGCTATTGAGTGCGAAAATTAATGTGGGTGTACGTTGTCTACGCCTCTAAGTATGTGTGAGGATTTATTTACGATAATGACTACACCACTCACACACCACTTGATCATGCACTCAACCTGAGATAATAAGCTGACATGCTATAAATCGTGACACTAAATTTAACATATCTGATATATCTTGAACAATCAATGTCATGAAATCAAATTGCGCGTGTCTATGCTAATTAAATTTTTGGGCCAAAACTAGAAACGCATATGTCCAATGTAAACAAGTTAAAGTGGATCTACCTATGTGGGTAGATTTCGATTGACTTGGGGTCTTGTTCTGCTTTGATTATGTATAAAATTGATGGCCTAACTCAAAATAAAATGATGGCCATCAAATCCCGCTTACAGACCCCCAAGCACTACTCATCCCTCCTGATAAGTCTTCATAAGCGTTGTGAGGGTGAGCACCTGGGATTACAAAGTCGTTTCGATCTTGTGCATGGACTACACTTTATGATTTGTGCCCTTGATTTAATTTCTTTATGCCGCACTATGTCATGTGACGTGATTTTTCACTATATCTCTTTGGTGTTAGCATCGGTAGTTTGCTTGATATAAAACATGTCTGCATGATATCTCTATTGAATGTTTTGTCTCTTGATGCTACACGTGCACATGTCATTATCTTATTTAAATCTTCCGCGCATAAGAATTGGACCTCAACTACATTCGATGCTTTTCGCACAATACGTACTGGCATATTTTTTCTCTCATGACGATATTTGTGTTTGCCTATTTTTCTCTCTATTTATCTAAACCTTGCAATCATTCATGTCATACTTGATGTGTGCTATGTCTCGTGCATATAGTCCAATTTCTTCACTCTGATTAGCGTTTGCTCCTGATTTTGACCCTGTTTTACAATTCTCTGATTTCAAGTGCTTTGTGGGTCTATATTACGTTATCTCTCGCCTACAATTTTCATCCTCCTTGGTCGGTTGGCCTCGCCCATTCTTTTGATATTATCAAAGGGGGAGAAGGTATTGGAGGTAGTGTTCATGATAGGGGGAGCGTATTGAGGTGTGTGTGTGCTCATAGGTAGGGGGAGCGTCCCACCGATAGGGGGAGTATGTAGTAGGATAGAACAGGATTGAACGGGATCGATATAGGTGTGTATTGCTTATTTGTTCAATATCATTTTACTCTGATACTCTACTTTATACTGTTCTATGTTCATTTTACTCTGATACTCTACTTTATACTGTTCTACGTTGCTACATACATCTATTCTGGCACTCTATCTACTTGATTTTGGTTTATCATGAACGGATTGATATTATCAAAAGGGGGAGTTTGTTGGAACATGGTTTCACACTCCTTAGGTTTGAGAATATCAACTCCCTGCTTGTATTTGATGATATTGGTTGTGTGATAGAGTGTGCAGGCTGACAGGTGAAAGGAAAGGAGAAGAGCTTCAAAAGGTTACTACCGCCCGGCGATAACCTTATCGCAGCGCGGTAACCATCTCGATCGACGCATATCGGTTCGATGGTCGACGGCCCAATTATCAGCTAAGGAAGGATCGTCGACAATCAAAAGCTACCGCCCGGCGACAGGACGCTACCGCCGGCGGTATCCGGTCGACGTGCATCAAGGGGACGATCGTCGACGATGGTACCTACCGCTCAGGCGATAGTCTTATCGCAGGCGGTAGAATTATTTGGCAAAATGGCGCTATCGCTCTGACTGGGCGCGGTAACCATTACCGCCCGGCGATAGCTCTCTTGAAACGGCAGTTTCCTTAATGAGCAGTTATAGTTGCCGTTTCGGGAGACGTGTGGAGACAGCTGGCAGGCGTTACGCGCGAACTTACCGCCCGGCGATAGAGTTATCGCAGGCGGTAGTCTATTTTCTCCAAGACGTATAAAAAGCAGCGCCGTTTCCTCAAGACCTAGGCCTCCAGAGATTATTGACGAAGTGCTCCAGGAATACCAAGTTCGGCCGTCTTCCTACGTCCGTTCTACTCGTCTTCGTCAAAGAAAAAGCAAGGCTTCTTCCTCCCGTTCGAGATCGAAGAACTCCGGCGATCAAGGCTTCGCATCGTCTACGTCTAGCGACCGGGTGCTTTCCATCGAAGATCACAAGCACCGGCCGTAGATCTATCCGGAGAACTTCTCAAGAGGGAGAACCTAAACTTTAACGAATATATTTTGTAATCTCTTTTTGTATCTTTTTCTTCTTCTATTGTTGTAAGTGGTAAGGGAAATCGACCGGGGAAGGTCGTCGGAATCCGGGTTGGATTCCGTGGAAAATCGTCCCGGGATTTGGGGCGTCTAGATCGGGGATCTAGCAGTGCTCTAAGACCCTTCCGGTTGTGGAGGTGAAGAGCGGCTCTAAGACCCTTTCGGGTGTGAAGGTGAAGAGCGGCTCTAAGACCTTTCGGAGAGAAAGTGAAGAGCCAACCGGTCCGGGTTTTCGGTCGGTATAGAAAACCCAAGAGTTTTATTCACCGCCTCTGATCTCCGGCGTCATGGAGATCCAAGTTGTATGTATTGTGTGTAAACATGTTTTAAATCAATCCTAATTACAAGTGTAACATTGTGTGTGACTTAATGATTCATATGAGATATTTTCTTCATATCATTGCCTCTTATGTTTACTTGTGAATGATAAGTCTAGTTTCACGTGTGTGCGCACAAGCTAATTTGTACAAGAAAAGAGTGAATAACGTACCGCAGAACATTGGTTACCCAACGCTCTGCAGTAGTTTCCTAAGCTCTGGTTCTGTGGACAAATTAAAACTTAAATTTCAAGAAACGCGTCGAACCTTATTCACCCCCCCTCCCCCCCCCCCCCCCTCTAAGGTTGGCTACAAGATCCAACACAATCAACAATAACAACTTAACCTTTTCTGTAGGATCATTCTTGATAAACCAATACCCCAATCACAACGTCCTACACAGAGCACCTAGCGAAAGCAAATTATTAAGTTTCACAGATAAAAGAACCCAGCCAAGCATGAATGTCCACTACGAATAACCCATAGGAATGTATAATACACAAATATTGGCCTTATGGCCTTACAAAAGTTTGCTCAATAAAAGTGTCTTCCAAACCTCGGCACGCAGGCCGGTCACACATGAGTACATAAGAAAAACACTCAAAATTAGGCAACATCCTACATTTGCCCAGTTTTCCGGGTGCACATTGGAGTTAGTCCCCAAGGCTCCTTGTTGCAATCTACCACGTAGAAAACCCGAAAAGCAACCATTCACACGGAGTTTTCTCCGGTTATTATGCAATGCAACATCACCGATTCAGACCAACTTGTCCGGATAGGCTTCACACATCATGCCTATGCCCGTTCTCGCATACAGACTCTACACAAGGGGGAATTTACATATCTATCCCAAGGAACGCCTCAACTCATCGCACACTCGCGTGAGAGGGCTTCCTATGCAAAGGAAAAGAGGACTTTACATGTCCTAGGATGAGAATCGTTACCCTAGCATTTTTTCCTTGGCGCCATGGAATCTATACAGATGGAAAGCACCGCAATATACTTGCCTCCGTGGATCCGAAGTCGGCTCGCGATTTGGAGCTCTGAAGCTCCGCCGGTGCCTGGATCTAGCTCTCCTTCTTCCTCCATGCTCTACCTTCTCTCTAGCTTTCGAGAAAGAGAATGCTCAAGTAGAATGAGGGTTTTCAAGCCCCATTCCCGAGTATATCTCCTCACGAACAGCCCCCAGCCGTTGGATCACAAACTAAGGAAACAGACGTCCACGATTCAACCCAAAATAAGAAATCCTGTGCCGAACACAAGCTGCAACATGGTCGTGTTCAGGGCCGGGTCACCCATTCGCCGTCGAAACTGACGCGTCCCATAAACAACACGAGCACCCGACACGCCCGTGTCATGCTTGACAGGCTATGTAACTCCCTTAGCACAAAATACCGCACGACCCGAGGAGGACACAGGCAATCGACACGCCCGTGTCGAATTGCACACGCCAGTGTCGGACCCAAACACGCCTGGGCTCAGGCCGTGCGCCCCTCACTCAACGATCGTTGAGTGTAAGGCTCTGAGTGACTAACACTCTCTGGGACACGCCCGTGTCCAAGGATGTGTTCACCCCCCCGACGATCGTTGACTCCAAAATCATCGACCACACGACCAACGCCGAACCCGAGCACGACACGCCCTGGGACACGCCCGTGTCCCAGGTCATGTCACCTCTAGAAAAACCCATATTCGGCTAAAAACGCCACTCGTCACCCTTTTGAGTTTCATGGCATTACAACTCTCTCACTCTTAAAAGAATTTTGTCCACGAAATTACCAAAGGAAATATAAATGAAAACCAAAAGCGTTACCTGAGAGAAATAACTCTGGGTACTCCTCCAACATGGTCTGCTCTCATTCCCAAGAGAGCTCCTCCCGACCGCAATTTTCCCACAGAACCTTGACCATCCGGATCTCCTTGTTACAGAGTCGCTTGACCTCAAAGTCTTTAATATGAACGGGCTTGACCCTAGTCATCAACCCTTCGTCCACCGGCACTTGATCAACTGCGATCACCTGCGAAGAATCTTGCACTGCCTTCCGCAATACAGAAATGTGGAATATATCATGTAGTCAACTTAACTCCACCGATAGCCTCAAATGATAAGCCGCTTTGCCGACCCACTCAATAATCTCAAAGGGTCCAAAGTATCTTGGGATCGGCTTCTTCAAGTGTCTCACCCACGAAACACCCTTGAACGGCTTTACTTTCAAGTACACCCAATTGCCGACTGCGAACTCCACATTCCGATGCTTGGCATTGTTGTATTTAGCTTTCCTGTCCTGAGCGATCAGTAAACACTCTCGAATGATCCGCACCAAAGAAGTAGCACTCTCCACCTCCTATTTCTTGTATAACCTTGCCTCACCCATTTCTAGCAACGATAACGGCGTGCGACACTTCTTACCATACAATGCCTCTAAGGGCACCATTTGAATACTCGCATGGTAGCTGTTGTTGTACGCAAACTCCACCAAATAAAGGTGGTCTTCCCAATGCTTCCCAAAGTCTAGAACACACATGCGGAGCATGTATTCCATAGTTCTGTAGACCCTCTCAGTCTGCCAATCCGTCTGCGGATGGAAGGCTGTGTTGAACTTCAATTTTGTCCCCAGCATCTGTTGCACCAACCTCCAATCATTGGACGTAAAACGTCAATCACGATCACTCACGATGCTGCGGGGCACACCGTACAGTCTGACTATATTATCCAAATATAGTTTCGCCAGTCTCTCCACTGAATCATCCTTCCTATGCGGAATAAAGTGCGACACCTTTGTTAACCGGTTTACGATCACCCAGATGGGGTCGTTCCCCTTCTGGGACCTTGGCAAGCCATGCACAAAGTCCATCAATATGTCGTCAAACTTCCATTCCGGAATAGGCAAGGATTTCAAGAATCCTCCAGGCTTTTGGCACTCCTCCTTTACCAAGGCGCACGTTTGACACTTAGCCACAAACAGTGCCACGTCGTTCTTGAGCCCTGGCCACCAAAACAGCTTCTTTAGGTCCCGGTACATCTTCGTGCTCCCTGGGTGGATTGAGTACTTGGTATTATGAGCCTCGTACATCAACTCCGCCCGTAGATTTCCCCCTCTTGGGACGCACAAACGATGGTCCTTCCTTAACAGCCCATCCTCAACTGAAAACTGGGAATTTGACCCATCCAACGCTGCATCCATAAGCTCCTTCATGCTACCATCCAACTCCAATGCCTGTCGAATGCGATCAGCTAGGTCATACTGAACCTTCGTCCAGTTCAACAATGCTTTAACGCTAGTCTGCTTGTCCACACAACAGATCTCAACTGCCTCCAACTGCTGAAATAGCCTCTCATCATGCACTGACAACCAGTTGGCTTGGGTGGGAGCCCTGCGACTCAACGCATCTGCAACTGCATTTCCCTTATCGGGTACATAATGAATCTTGAACGTATAGTCCCCCAGGAAATCCATCCATCTCCGCTGCCTCATGTTCAGATCCTTCTGATCCAACAGGTACTTAAGGATCTTATGGTCGGTATAAATATCGACCTTTACGCCGTACAAATAATGTCTCCACAGCTAAGCACAAAAATCATGGCCGTCAACTCCAAGTCGTGGACCGGATAATTCCTTTCATGCACCTTCAGCTGACGTGATCCATACGCAATAAAATTTCCATGTTGCAGCAGCACGCAACCCAAACCACTACCTGAGGCATCACTATAAATCTCGAAGCCCTCGGTCCCACTCAGCGAACTTAGCACTTGCGCCGTGGTCAACCGTCCCTTCAGCTCCTCAAACGCGTGCACGCACTCCTGCGTCCACAAGAACTTCTGATCCTTCCTTGTCAACTTCGTGAGAGGTAACACTATCCGCGAGAAGTTCTCTATAAAGCGCCTGTAATAGCCGTCAAGCCCAAGGAAACTACGGACTTCTACTACCGAAGACAACGCATGCCACTCCTGTATCACAAAAATCTTCATCGGATCCACTGCTATACCTTTTCCATTGATAATATGACCAAGGAATACTACTGAGGGTAGCCAGAACTCGCATTTGGAGAATTTTGCATAGAGTTCATTCCTCCTCAGCATCTCCAACACTAGATGCAGATGCTTGAAGTGATCTTCCTCGCATTGTGAGTACACCAATATGTCGTCAATGAAGACAATCACAAAACGGTCTAGGTACTCTCTGAACGTCCTGTTCATCAAATCCATAAACACCGATGGCGTATTCGTCAGTCCAAACGGCATGACCGTGAACTCGAAATGCCCATACCTTGTGCTGATTGCCATCTTCAGGATATCACACTCCCTTATCCTCAGCTGATAATACCCAAACTTCAGATCCAACTTAGAATATACCGACGATCCGACTAACTGATCGAAAAGATCATCAATCCTTGGGATCGGGTATTTATTTTTCTCCGTTAGCTTGTTCAACTCCCTGTAGTCGATACACAGCCGCAAACTCCCGTCCTTCTTCTTAACAAAGAGGACCGGTGCGCTCCAAGGCGACGAGCTTGGACGCACATACCCTTGCTCCATCAACTCTTCTAGTTGAACCTTCAACTATGTCATCTCCTTAGGCGTCAACCTATAAGCAGAACATGACACAGGTTTGGCACCTAGCACTAGCTCGATGGTGAAATCAATCTCTCGCTGCGGTGGGGCTCCGGGAAGATCCCCCGGGAACACGTCGGGGTACTCATATACCACTGGGATACTATCCAAAGTTGCCTTAGGCTTTACAACCTCCACTAACGTGAAAAACAGCTTTGATCCAGCACGAATCGCCTTCACCACCTGAAGAGCAGACATCAGTGTCTTGCTCGACCCCTTCAATCCCGTAAATATCGTCTCCTGCCCAACACCCAGCTTGACCTCCTTACAGTTGCAATTGATACAAGCCTTCTACTCTAAAAGCCAATCCATACCGAAGATAACGTCAAACTCTACTAGCGGCAACAACGACGCTAGCAAGTCAAACTCTTGGCTTCCAATATGAACCTTTACGGCACATACTCTGTCCGCACGCATCGAACACCCATTCGGTAGCAACACATCCAATTTTTCCTTCGCCATCGAAGAAGGGACTCCGATGCACGTTATGAAACATTCGGACAAAAAGGAGTGTGAAGCTCCCGTGTCGAAAAGTGCTCGTGTCGGACTACTGCCAATCAGAACAAAGCCTATACAAACAGTATTAAGCAAACAAGCACTAGGTAACAGTATTTAAAGCTAACCTGCTATATATTAAACCGTACCTGTCACCACATCGGCATGTTTGATGGCCTCCTGCTGGCCCAAGTTATAGACTCTCGGTTGAGTCAGAGCATAGTGGGACGCGGTTGACTCCACCTCCTTGCCCTTCTCTTCATAAGTGGCTCCTTGCTTTCTCTCGAACTTCGAACGTCCACTCAAACAGTCACGGGCAAAGTACCCCATCTTTCCAAAAGATAAACAAGTGCCCGGGTTTCGGTTGGTAGTTGCCCCCGAGGCACCTGAAGAAGGGGCCTGACCCGACGTCTTAGCCTTCTTGTAGAACCTGCGATATCCAGACTTCGAAGTAGTCGGCACTTTAAACTCCGATTTCTTGCCACCGGATTCCTTCTTCGCTTGAACATTCTTCATGTCCTTTTCCAAGGACCGCGCCGAGTTGACCAAGGTCATGAAACCCTGCGCCATAGGCCCCGAAAGTAACATCCTCAAATCATCTCTTAACCCTTCATAGAAATGGTTCAACTTGCGCTCCTCATCGGCAAATGTAGCGCCTACGTATCGTCCCAAATGAGTGTTCTCGTGGAGATACTCGTCCACGATGCTGTCTCCTTGCACCAACTTTTGACACTCATTTTCAAACGCGATCCTCTGAGCTGAGGGGAGGTATCAAGCCATAAACAACCTCGAAAATTCCTCCATAGAGAAATCAGCCAACCGCCTTCCCCTCAGGTGGTGTAGCTCCAGCCCTTCCCACCATAACCTCGCGTCCCCGTCCAGTAAGAACGTCGCAATCGTGGTCTTCTGCCACTCTTCAGTCTCCGTTGCTGTCAGCACTGTATTGACTCTCGATAGCCAATCCTCTACCTGAGTCGGGGTTCCCGTTCCCGAAAAAACTTGCGGATGGAAACCCATCACATGCTTAAGTTGTTTCTCAGTTGCTCTCCGAGGCAACTCCGGCTCCACCATCACCCGTTCCACCCTCCTAGGCTCTGTCGCTTGGAGCGGTACTTGCTCCACAGCTGGAGAAGGCTGATGAACCTGCCTTGCAGGCTGCATATTGATCACTGTAAATACAGCTTCCGCCACCAATTAAATGGTCTCGGCTGAAGGAGGTGTTGCAAGCGCATCATTTGATGCGCTGCTTGCCTCAAAACCTGGTCGTTCCGACGGTTCAGCACCACTCCTTGTCACCTATAATCGTGCAAAACACCGATAAATGACCAAACAATATTGCAAAAATCAATTATAGGAACACGCAGGTTCCTCAAACATGTGTATTTTCATTCCTAAGTTGACATTCATGGGTTCTTTTCATGTTATAACGATGACGCACACACATGTGCTCACCACCCCTTAAAGTGAATTCGCCCGCGAATTCATTTAAGCTTGACCGAAACTGGTAGTATGATACCAAATTGTAACACCCCTATCTGTTGTATAACATATAGAAGTAGGTCCGATCGGGGCCCGACGCCATATACCACAGACAGACCAGTGGGTTACTCATTGAAACAAATCAACCAATCACAACGTCCTACACAGAGCACCAAGCGGAAGCAAATTATTAAGTTGCACAGATAAAAGAACCCAGCCAAGCATGAATGTCCACTACAAATAACCCATAGAAATGTATAATACACAAATATTGGCCTTATGGCCTTACAAAAGTTTGCTTAATAAAAGTGTCTTCCAAACCTCAGAACGCAGGCCGGTCACACATGAGTACATAAGAAAAACACTGAAAATTAGGCCTTCGAGGTCCGACACAGCAACTTGGGCTTTAGCCCGCTATTTACCGCTCGGCTCCGCAGCACCTGCAAGCAACAATCCACCGCACGGTGGTAAACAAAAGCAACGGTCAGCTATGCTGACCAAATTATAACGACCCAGCCCCCAACTCGGGGCGGCAATGCTCTTCCCTGCATGTTTTTAGCATAATCAAGCGGTATAGAGTAAACACACACTTCATCATAGGTGCAGGCATGCACGGCCACACACCCCGTGCACTCAGGGCACATTCACGGCGAACCGGCCAACGTCACGTCAATTTAAGCAATAGACATTCCCGTCTCACCACCATCCCTGGGACGGCCAACCTTATGAGCATTTTGTCTTCCTGGCATTGGTCACGTCAATTTAAGCCATAGACCGCCGAAGAACCTCATTTATGCCAATGGTTCCACCGAATGACATAGAACGGGTACGGTTCCGCCTGACCTGTGCTCATACCGCAACATTAATTTAAGACATATGTGCAGGTCAAGACTCCCCGAGTCCCATTTTCATCACACAATTCACATAACCCGATTATGTTCAAGTTGGCTCCCCGGCAACCATGTTGGCAACATCCCACATTTGCCCAGTTTTCCGGGTGCACCTTGGAGTTAGTCCCCAAGGCTCCCTATTGCAATCTACCTCGTAGAAAACCCGAAAAGAAACCACTCACACGGAGTCTTCTCCGGTTATTATGCAATGCAACATCACCGATCCAGACCAACTTGTTCGGATAGGCTTCAAACATCATTCCTATGTCTGTTCTCACATACGGACTCTACACAAGGGGGAATTTTCATATCTACCCCAAGGAACGCCTCAACTCATCGCACACTCGCGTGAGAGGGCTACCTATGCAAAGGAAAAGAGGACTTCACATGTCCTAGGATGAGAATCGTTACCCTAGCATTTTTCCTTGGCGTCATGGAAATCTATGCGTATAGAAAGCATCACAATCTCCTTGCCTCCATGGATCCGAAGTTGGCTCGCAATTTGGAGCTCCGAAGCTCCGCCGGTGCCCGAATCTAGCTCTCCTTCTTCCTCCTTGCTCTCCCTTCTCTCTAGCTTTTGAGAAAGAGAATGATAAAGTAGAATGAGGGTTTTCAAGCCCCATTCCCGATTATATCTCCTCAAGAACAGCCCCCAGCCATTGGATCCCAAACTAAGGAAACGGATGGCCACGATTGATCCCAAAATTAGAAATCCTAGGGCGAACACGTGTTGCAACACGGCCGTGTTCAGGACCGTGTCACCCATTTGCCGTCAAAACCGACGCGTCGCGTAAAGAAAACGGGCACCCGACACGCCCATGTCAGGCTTGACACGCCCGTATCATCAAGTACACACCCGTGTTGCTGGGCGTGTTACCTCAACGACACAGGTCCAAAACAACCCGAGCACAACACGGCCATGTGATACACCCGTGTCACAAGTCGTGTGCTAGACACGCCCGTGTCCCAGGCCGTGTAACTGCCTTAGCACAAAACGCCGCATGACCCGGGGAGGACACAGGCATTCGACACGCCCATGTCGAATTGCATACTCCCGTGTCAGACCCGAACACGCGTGGGCTCAGGTCGTGTGCCCCTCCCCTAACGATCATTGAGTGTAAGGCTCTGAGTGACTGACACGCCCTGAGACACGCCCGTGTCCCAGGCCGTGTTCAACCCCCCCCCCCCCCGACGATCGTTGACTCAAAAATCGTCAACCACGCGACCAATGCCTAACCCGAGCATGAAACGCCCTGGGACACGCCCGTATCCCAGGCTGTGTCACCTCTAGCAAAACCCATATTCGGCTCAAAATGCCACCCATCACCCTTTCGAGTTTCGGGGCGTTACACAGTGGATGTACCCATATATTGGGGAACTACTATAAATACTTGTGTGTTGTGTCTCATTCTTGAAAGCTAACTAAACTAACTTAACACACAACACAGCTAAATAAAAAGGTAGTCTTAAGGACTAAGATACCTATTCACCTCCCTCTAGGTGTATAACTACTCTTGAAATAAAGACTTTCAAGTAGTATCAGAGGGAGGTTGTTCAAAAAGTACTTAACAGTCTGAACAGATCTCCAAGAGTAGCTGAAGATTTGCTCCATTAGTTTTGGTGAGAACTAGAAGGAGTTGAGCTCCATTAAGCTCCCTATCTGCAGAAAAGAGAATTTTGGGATTTTGCAAGAGATGGTCAGGCTATTCATGGAAGCCTCAGACCTGAGTATTTTCATCACAGTCCAAGAGGGAGCCTTCATTCCCATGAATATATCTATCCTAGATACAAATGACCAAACTCCCAAAAAGTACTCTGAGATGACCAAGGATGAGGTCATTTTGGCAACTATGGACAAGAGGGCACATAATATCATTGTCAGTGCCATAGATGACTCCACCTTCTAGAGCCTTGTCCATTGCAAGACAGCTAAGGAAATGTGGTACTCCCTCATTCACTACATGGAAGGAACATAAGAAGTGAGGGATGATAGGAAATCCCTCCTAAATCTGTAATATGAGGCCTTCAAACAAGACAAGAAGGACTCCATAGCAGAATACTATGAAAAGTTCTTCATGAGAGTGAACAGTCTGATCACCTCTGACAGACAGTTCACTAATTATGAGCTGAATGACAAGTTTTTGAGATCCCTAAATAAGGAATGGGGTATCAAGATATGTGCTATCAAAGAAGTTGGTAACCTAGCCAACACTCTGCCTCAGAACTTGTTTAGGAAGCTACTATCCCATAAGATGCAGATGAACACCAGGAAGACTGAAGAGGATGCAGACAGATCTTTTAGCGAAGAGGAGATAATTGCCTTTAGAGTTGAAGCCATAAGAAAAAGCAAAGAAAGGGCTCCTTCTCCTCAAAGGAGAGTTGTTGAGTTAGAATGCTCAGAATCCAGCGCTTATGGGAATGAACTGTCAGATGGAGAACTAACAATATTATCCAAGTAGTTGAAGAAGTTGCTGAGCAGGAGAAGACAGTGGAAGAACAGGGACTCTTTAAGCTCTTCATCAAGAAAGCCCCACTCTAGCGAAGACAAGTCCAGAATTGACCCCTCTGGTTAAAGGTATGAATCCAAACAAAACAAATATGTTTAGACTAATATTGTTTGTTACTATTGCAACAGGAGTGGACATTTAATTGCCGACTGTCAAGTTAAGAGGAAGGAGTAGATGAAGTCTGAAGGCAAAAATCATCACATGGACAAGAAGGCTGAAAAGAGCTTCATGGCCAAGAAGACTGTCAGCCTATCAGACAGTGATTCTGAATCCTTAGAATTAGAAGAGGAGGAGGCCAACATTAGCCTCATGTTCATTGAAGAAGATGCTAAACTTCCTGCTTCCCCATCTAGCATCAGGGCCCAACTATCCTCAGTTGATAGTGACTGTGAAGAGGATGATGACTACAGTCTCATGGCCATATCAGAAGATAATCAGGACATTTCTATTCCTGATGAGGTACACTCAATCCCAAGCTCTCCTTCTATTTATGAGTCTGGCTCAAACTCTGATGCATCCACTTCCTCTAGTGGGGAAGAGAGATCAGATTCTAAATATGATGTCAACCAATTGTTTGATAAGTATGGTGCAATTTTGGATGCTCTGAAGAAGAGAAAAAGCCTTGCCAAGAGACAAGCTGGGAAGATTGTCTCCTTATAACAAGCTACTTCCCTGCAGTCTAAGTCAGCCTCCTTGGTAGCTCAGATGATGAGGGAAATTAATCAGCTAAAGACAATCTCAATTATCCAAATTAGGACCATAAGCCACAAGAACAAGATAATCTCGAATCTCGAAGAGAAGCTTCTTAAGGAGAAAAAGATTATGGATGAATTCAGTAATCCCAAGACAGTGCTGCCACCGATTGACTCCTTTACCTATCAAAAGGATAAGAGGGGTTTGAAGTTCAAGTGGAATAATAGATATACCCATTCCTAAGGGAAAGGCAAAGCTCTTGTAGTGGCTAAGACCACCTTTCACAAGGTAATACTCCCTTCCAACAAGTATGACCAGGACAACATGTATGGTCACTAGAAGAATGAGAACTCTTCTTATAAGAATACAAATGTATCATACAATGGAAGAAGAAGGGATATGGGTGTGAGTGCACTGAAGGCTCCCCATGAGGAAATTCAGATGGCCCATCATGGACCATTTGTATTTGGTGCTCCAGCCTCCACACTCAAGGATAAGGGAGTAGCCTATTCTCAGGCTCTTCAAGCAAAAACCCAGAGCAAGGGTAAGTAAGTCAATAAGCCTGACTTGATTATCTTTGAGGACATTAACAACATGTCAACTACAAAGAAGACTGCTATTGGTGGAACTCAGAGTAATCCAAGTACAACCACAGTCAGACTCTCCTTCAGTCAGATTCTTGCTGAAAGAAATATTAAGAAGGCTCCAGCTCTCCCCTCTAAATAGACAACTATTAATAGCTTGCACACTTCAAAGGTTGTTCGGAAGAGGAGATACAACATTCATAAATATTGGTGTTGTGGTAAAATGGGTCACTTTGCCATAGAGTTTTGGCACAACCCTAGTATGCCAAGGTCAAGAGTGAGTCTTCCTGTTAGGAGTGCTGCATGTATACATGTTCAGATTCAAGCTAACAAAAACCAAGGAATCAATCCCTTTTAGGGTCCTAAGGTAAACTAAACTATGTTTGCAGGATAGTCCAAGTACCCATGCACCAATATGGTACTTGGACATTGGATGTTCCAAATATATGACTGGAACAAGGAGCAACCTAAATGATTATACTTCTATGAAGAATGGACCTAAGGTGATCTTTGGAGGTTTAAATAGAGGAGTCACCAAAGGTTATGGTATGATCACCAATGACATAGTCTCCATCATAAAAGTAGCTTTTGTGGAAGGATTGCAATACAATTTGATCAGCATAAGCCAACAATGTGACATTGGCTATATCATTGTCTTCCACAAGGATGAGTGTATGATCAAAAGGTCAAATGACCAAGGTCATTTTGACAGACACTAGGAGTGTAAATATATATATTTTAAACTTCTTGTGTTTAAGTACTGATGAGTTGTAAATATTCTTCTTTTTTAGTACTTTAGATAAGTGATTTTAGGGTATTTTTATAGACTTTTTGTTAGTTTTATTAAATAATATGCTCCTTTTTTATTTTATGTTTTACTTTTTAACTTTCTTTTATTATTATTTTCAGTAAACATTTGCATTCTGCAGAAATGCCTTATCAGAAAAATCGTCGAACTCAGCTCGAGTTTCGTCGAGCTGAGCTCGACGATTTGACTCCTCACCTGGTGGAAAAATTCAGCATATGGAAAATTCCTTAACTGGAGCTCGACGTTCATCGAGCTTCGCTCGACGAACTATTACTAGCATCTCAGCGGTCGATGAACCATTGCCAGCATCTCAGCGGTCGACGAAATTTTGCCAGAGCTGAGCTAGATGATTTGCTGTAGAGCAGCGCTCGACGATAATTTTCCCACAGCTGAGCTCGATGATTTGCTATAGAACTCCGCTCGAAGAAATTCATCCAGCGGTCGATGAAATTTTGCCAATCCTGCGCTCGACGCTTCGCCAGATCGACATTCGTCGATCTTGAAAGAGATAAGTTGTCTACCTAAATCACCTAGAGGGGGTGAATAGGTGAATTGTGCGTCTATTTACGGAATAAAAAATTTAACAAACTTGCACAAAAACAATCAAGCAATCACATACAACAAGAAGATATATAGTGGTTCCCCAACCTTGGGTATGTCCACTTTCCCTCACCGATCTAGTAAATCACTAGACTCGGCTACTCCACTATCTCGGATTGAAAACCAATCCTACGTCTCGGAACCAAGTTCCTACAATATTGATCCAAATGGATCTTCACTCAGAAGATGAATACTTCCTACAACTTGGATAACAAAGCTCCTACACTTGGAGAATAATCTCCTACAAGATTAAAAAGAGATTTTATAATACAAACAAAAATTTCTCTCAGATCTGTAAAATTGTTCCTAGGTCTTCTTTCTTGAACTTTGCGACTTTTTCAGAAATTATAGAAGAAGACTCTCGGTAGATCTGATCTGAGAAACTTGGACCTACTCAATCAAGGAGAAGATGAAGATTCCTTGAACAGTAAGTCGTTCTGGATCGAAAAGCAACCTTGTCGATCTTCAAGTTGAGCGGCGGCGGCGACATCTGTAATTTCTTCCTTGAGAGACAGCCGATTCAGAATTTTAGAAAGGTACAGTTCACCGCTTAGGGTTAGTCTTTAATGACAAGACCTTATATAAGATTTCCCTTAACGGTTAGAATTGACATTAATGATGACACGTGGACCAATCACGTCATGTCATTTGAAAATCCCGATAATTCTGAACTTAAGCAATTTTTTGAAAAACTGGACTGTAGTTCTTGAGAAGTATATATAAGTTCTCAAGAACAAGCTGATTACTCGAGGGCTATATGTTCTGGACTTATGTAAGTACTCGATAAATAAGCGCTAAGTCTACTCAAGAACTAAACTAAGCTTCTCGAGAACTTAAATAACATTACTCGAGAACTAAAAGAATATTACTCGAGAGCTTAAACTTGTACTCGTGTACTAAGATGACTTCTCAAGAAGTAGAAGCTAAGTACTCGAGAACTATAACCCAGCTTCTCGAGAGATGGACTTAGAAAATTTCAAGGCTAGCTCTGGCTACTCGAGTAGTATAGGCTGAGTCTACTCGAGAACTAGTCTAGGCTTCTCGAGAACTTTAATGATGTTACTCGAGAACTAAGACTTGCACTCGAGTACTAAGCGAAATACTCGAGTTCTGCTAACTCCACTACTCGAGAACTATACTAGGCTTCTCGATAAGTGGACTTAGAAAAATTCTGAATGTTTTGAAATCTTTCTTATTCATGAATCCAATCTTCATCCAATGTTCCAAGTGCTTGAATATGAAGTATATCCCAATAGAGAGGCTACACATGAGTCAAAACCTTGGATCATACAGTGAGGGATTACACTGTATGATCTTGTGTTCATTACCCACTGTAGACTGACATTGGTCTATACTTAGCAATGATAGGTTGCAAACACACAACTAAATAGAGAGATCAAATACAACTTAATTCATCTTAGTTCAAGGGTGACTTCATGCAAATCTGAGTTATTGTGGATGCAATACCCAATAATCTCCCCCTATTTATAAAAGTCAGAACCCTCTACACTAAGGTGAATTATATCAACAAAGAAAGGACTATATATAAAGACAGGATCAAATGCAAGTAATGAAAAGCTAAACACAGAATCAGCAAAACTAGAATATATATATATATTCTGTTTTAGATTTCAAATCAATATCCATTTCATCCTTAATCTCAAAAAGATTTATAAATAGAAAATATATTCTTGCTCTGATGTTGCCTGTCATACTTCTCTTGTTGTCTTCTTTGGTAGCTGAAAGGCTTTGGATAGTACCTTGGAGGTTTAGGAGGTGCCATTGGATTGTTCTTCCTATATTCTTTGTCATAGATTCTCCTTTTAGTCATGGACTTTTTATAGAGTTCCCACAAAGAAGAGCTGTAGTGGAGATTCCTGCTTTCATTGTAGTCCATTACTAGCTTGAGAGTATCAAGAATCAAAGACTTGGAAGTAGGACTCCAGACTTCAGCAAATTCCTGTACTTTCCTTTTCTCTGAGTCTGGCTGGGGAATACTTTTGCTTGCAGAGGGGCCTTCCCCATAATTACTCTTCTTAGGAATGTGGATTTCAGGTAGACCTTGAGGAATCACATCATCCTAAACTTGATCATAGGAAGCAGGAGGAGGAAATTGATCTTCTGGCCTTGGAGAGAAGCATGGCATCTGAGGTTGCATCAGAGCAGACATCTGACTTGACTGACCTTCAGCAAGGGGGTTCAGGTGATGAGGTATGACATTAGGATCAACCTGTAATTTAGGGAATATCTGGTTATGCATCCAGACTGTAGTGTCATAGTTATGGAATTTCACAGACTGAATCTGTTCTAAAACATTCTTATTAATTTCAATTATCTTGTCAGACTAGACTGTGTTGGCAGTAACAGTAAACTTGTCCACATACTTGTCGACATGTTCTTTCACTAAACTCTCCCCCTTTCTGAATTCTATAGATAGTTTGTCTATAGCATCTTCCTTGAAGGTACCAACCTCTTCACAGATTTTCATAAGGTTTTCCTGGGCTTTCTTTTCCAAGTAAATTTGGTTGCTAGCAATAGTTACTTATTAATCCATAAACTTACCAACACTAGAGATAGTGTGTTCTATAGCTTTTCCACCAATTTGAAACAGCTCTTTTAGAGAGACAGTGTTGTGCTGAATTTCTGCAAAGCCTCTGCTCATCTCCTTCTCTAGAGCAGATACTTTGTCTTGGACTATTCTCAGAGATTCATCAAAATATTTTATTTGCTCCCTCAGCATTACTTCAATCTTACTTAGAATATCTGAACTTATAGGGGCCGCAGCAGCAGCAGGAACATCAAGAGTAGCAATTTGAGGTGGAGGAGGGACTTCCCATGAAGGGATTTATTCAACAACTACAGAGCTTTTAGCTCTGGTAGTATGAATGACTATATTTTCTTCTTCCTCACCAAGGAGGGTGGGAATAGAGAAATCAAGTCTCCTTAGGAGAGCTTCAATTGCCTCTGGTTCTGGCTCATCCTCTTCTGAGAGAAGGATGGTATCTGTTTGAGATGAGTCTTTGCTTGTAGAAGGAGAAGGAGTTGCTTTGGGAGAAGGTACTGGAGATTGAGAAGGTGCTGGAGATGGATCCTTTGAAGGTTCTTCTGCATTTTCTGAATGGAGGGAAGGAAGAGGCTCATCAGAAGTGAGTTCTTTTATCATGTTTTATATATCTTCTGTAGTAGAGTTGAGGGTTTTCTGAACTTGCTCATCTGAGAATGTCTCATCTGATATGTCTGCCAGTTAAGGCCTGACTAGAGATCTGATTGTACTTCTGACTGGACTTCTGATTGGACTTCTAACTGGTGATCTAGCTGGACTTCTGATTGGACTTCTGATTGGAGATCTCACTGAAGGAGGAGGAGATGGAGTTCTGTCATCTGGAACAGAGGAAGCAGGCTCACCCTCAGTTGCTGCACTAGATGGTTCAGCAACTTCATGAGAGGAGAAAGATGGGGTCCTGTCTTCTACAGTAGGGTGTGCATGCTCTTTTGCAATCTGTTTGGTGTTCTTTAGTTTTAACTCACACCTAGGTATAGAAGTTATGGAGATCTTCTTCAGGTGATGAATAAGTGTTCCTTTGGAGGTGTCAAAGACTGTTGGATTAATTTCATGCAGCATCAAAGAAATTATCCTGGCAAACTTTGGATTCTTTATGTTGTCCCTTATCATATCAAAAATCATCATCCTATACGGAAATTTATTCCTGCAGACGATAAAAGTCATTACATCGAATAGGTCATTGGTTATGAAACCAACAGAGCCGGTCCTGTACCTTAGGATCTTCCCAATAATATCTAACAGAAGCTTGCTTACATCATTTAGAGTTGTCCTTTTGAGAGAGGTGATTTCTACTGGTACTCCACAAAAATGACAAGTTCTGTCATTATCTTCCTGTGTAAGTTCATCTTCATCATCTACAATCGGCATCCTTAGAAGCTTGGACACAATGGTCGGGTTCAATTTTATCTTAAACCCTTTTACTTTTTATTTCAGAACTGTGTTGTTTCTCCTAATCTTGACATTTTGATAGAACTCTTCAACTTCTGGGAAAAGAATTATGCAAGGTTCTTGGAGAACGGAGTTCAAACCTGCGGTTTCGAGAAGAAGTAGAAGATTCTTGAAATCATCTGAGAGTTCGGCTATCCCGACAACCACAAGTTCACTTCCCACTCCTATTATGGATTGTTGCGCCATGGTTTCTGAAGACGGCGACGAACGGAGCACGAGAGAACGGCGGTGTCGAAGCTCTGAGTCAGTGGAAGGTGAAGTGTTTTCGAGAGAAATGGATTTGAAAAGTCGATTGATTTATGAAATCTAAAGTTTTATGTATATATGTAAACCTAGTAGAGATGATTAAGTGTCTAATTATCCTCAAATAAGCCTTTGATTAAGGTGAAATCAGGTGGTTTGGGAATATGAAGAAATGAACAGAGTTAGTGTTCTCGAGAAGTGAATTCTTAGTACTCGAGTACTTACAGTACTTCTCGAGAGACAGACGTGAAGTTCTCGTGAAGTAGACTTTAGTATTCGAGAACCAAATATTTACTTTTCGAGAAGTAACTTGGTCTCGTCCAGCGGCTTCGTGAAAATATCTACAACTTGCCGATCTGTTGGCACATACTACAGATCTACATCCCCTTGCTCCACATGCTCCCGGATGAAGTTATATCTGAGCTCGATGTGCTTTGTCCGGCTGTGCGAGACTGGGTTGTTGGCAATTGCTATTGCGCTGGAGGAGTCGCAAAATAATTGAATGTCTTTAAACTTCATGTTGTTGTCTTTTAGCTGGTTCTTTAGCCAAAGTAACTGTGCACAACAACTGCCGGCAAAAATATATTCTGACTCGGCCGTTGAGATTGTGACACAGTTTTGCTTTTTACTGCTCCATAAGATAAGTCTTCTTCCAAGGAACTGACACGTCCCGGAAGTGCTTTTTATATCATCTTTGCTACCTGCAAAGTCTGCATCTGAAAAGCCAATTAGTTCACTGTCATTACTTCTTGGGTACCATAAGCCAAGATTCGGTGTACCTTTAAGGTATCTCAAGATCCTCTTTGCAGCAGCATAGTGAGATTCCTTACAGTTCACTTGGAATCTAGCATAGACACATGTAGAGAACATTATATCTGGTCTACTAGCAGTAAGGTAGAGAAAGGATCCAACTATGCTTCTGTCCAGAGACATAGTTGAGGATTAGCATCATGAGTGGTCTTAGGCTACTCCCTTTCTCATCCTTGTCTAGAGGCATAGTTGAGGCCATTGGAGTCCTCATAAAGGTTGCACTCTCCATTCCGAATTTCTTAATCAACTCCTTGGTGAACTTAGCCTGTGAGATGAAAATTTCATATTCAGATTGTTTCACCTAAAGTCCTAAGAAATACTTCCGCTCTCCCATACTACACATTTCAAACTTCCCTTGCATAAGTTTAGAAAACTTTTTGCAGAGGCTGTCGTCTGTAGAACCAAAAATGATGTCGTCTACATAGATTTGCACTAGCAAAATCTTGTCTTTAATTTCCCTAAAAAATAATGTCTTATCTATCTTTCCCCTTGTGAACTTGTTCACGAGGAGAAAGTTAGACATCGTTTCGTACCAAGCTTGAGGATCTTGTTTCAAACCGTACAGCGCTTTCGATAATAAATAAACATAATCAAGAAAGTTAGGATCAACAAAACCTGGGGGTTGTTCCACATACACTTCTTCCTTTATGCCACCATTTAGGAAGGCGGACTTCACGTCAATTTGATAGACAGTGAAGCCTTTCAGTGCAACATAAGCCAGCAACAGTCTGATGGCCTCCAGCCTTGCCGCTGGAGCGTATGTTTGGTCGAAGTCGATTCCTTCTTCTTAACGATATCCTTTGGCGACGAGTCTGGGCTTGTTCTTTATGATTGTCCCATCCTCGTCCAACTTATTCATGTAGACCCACTTCGCCCGATGACATTCTTACCTTTGGGTATTTGAACTAGCTTTTAAACTTTGCAGCGCTTGAATTGGTTCAGTTCTTCTTCCATGGCCAAGATCCATGATGCATCTGAGTTTGCTTCCTCAAACTTCTTTGGTTCAACCTGTGAGAGAAAACTTAAATATAGATTCTCGTTAGTTATACCTCGACGAGTTCTGACACCATCCTAGGGATCTCCTATGATTTGGTCCAATGGATGATCCTTCAGATGTCTGAGCTCTAGATTCCTAGCATCTGGAACTTCTTCAGCCACTGGAGTGACTTCATCAACTTGGATGGTTTCTTCATCTTGATCATCTATATCTCCAATGAGGGTTGGAGTAGTGATCTTGATGAACTTTTCTCTTTCACCTTCAGTCGATTCATCCAAGCTGATTTCTTTTAGCTTTGTACCTGCATTTACAACACGCACACTAGACGATTTACTTTACAGCAAGCTCGTCTCATCAAATACAACATGTATGGATTCCTCTACAACCAGAGTTTTTCTATTGAAAATCTTGTATGCCTTACTATGGCTACTATAACCTACAAAAATACCTTCAAAACTTTTCTCACTAAACTTGGTAGTATGATACTTACCATTGTTAAGCACGAAGCATTTACAGCCAAAAATTCTAAAATATGAAACAATTGGTTTCCTCCCTTTTAGAAGTTAGTAAGGTGTCTTATCATGATTCTTATTGATGAGTGCTCGATTTTGCATGTGGCATGCAGTATTGACGGCTTCATCCCAGAAGTACTCCGGTAGTGAAGTATCACTCAACATAGTCCTGCAAGCTTCTATGAGTGTTCTGTTCCTTCTCTCAGCTACTCCATTTTATTGTGGAGTGCGAGGAGAGGAAAACTCATGAAAGATACCTAGGATTTCACAGAATTCTGTCATTGGACCAGACTTGAACTCTGTTCCATTATCTCTTTTGATTTTGACTACAGAACAGTTGTACTCATTCTGGACTTGCCTGACAAAATTTGTAAATATATCGAAGGTATCTGACTTGTGTTTTAGAAAGAACACCCACACAAAGCGCGAGTACTCATCAACAATAACCAATGTATATTCCTTACCTCCCAAGCTTCTAATTTGCAGTGGACCGAACAAGTCCATATGAAGTAGATGGAGACATCTACTTGAATCTTTGTTAATAATGCTTTTAAAGGTAGCCCTAATTTGCTTGCCTTTTACGCATGCATAACAAGGTCTATCTTTGACGTACTTGACATTCAGGGCATCACGAACTAAGTTCAGGGAGAATAATTCATTAATAGTTTTAAAATTAATATGTGTTAACCTCTTGTGCCATTGGTCACCAAGAGACGCACTATCTTTTGTTAAAAAGCACGCTGGTGTAGAAGAGTCTATACAAATGAAATTTAAACAAAATATATTCCTGCTTCGAGTGCCAGATAGAATCGTTTCCATATTATCAACAGACTTTATCAAGCACTTGTCAGCATGGAATTCAACTATGTATCCATTGTCGCATAGTTGGCTTATGCTTATAAGATTGTGTTCCAATCCCTCGACATAAGATACATCCGAAAAGGATACACCACCGTTAGTGATCATACCGTTGCCTTTAGTGATTCCTCGGTTTGAACCTCTAAAGATGACCTTTGGTCCGTTTAAGACTGGAGAATAGTTCTGAAGTAGGCTTCTAGTCTCGGTCATGTGCCGAGAGCATCCACTGTCTAAATACCAGATAGGCATTTTAGTGGCCTTTGCATATCCCTACAATGATAATCAGTTTACCTTAGGAACCCAAACATGTTTGGGTCCTTGGTATCATGTTATAACACACCCCCTACGAGGATTAGCATCATGAGTGGTCATTCTCATGTTGCCAACTTGAGGAGTTGCAACATTTCTTGGATTAAACCAACAATCGATGGCAAAATGACCCATTCTGCCACAGCACCAACAGTTGAACCTATTTTATCTTTGCCTTAGATACTCATGCTTGACCTTCTGGGATACTGGTCCAGCAGGGGTAGCATTCTTGGAGGAAAAAGCTTCATGATGATGTCAATCATATGATTTCTTCTCCTTCACAGGCTTTTCCACAATGGATTTTACTTTTGGTACTTTCTTGAAGTTATGACCATGATCATAAGGACTATAGTCCTGAGGAATGACTTCTTCATAAGGTGCCTTAAAGACACTCTCACAAAAGTTTCTAGGGTGAGTCCATCCTTGGTAACGAGAATTTGGCTCTACATAAGTAGGCCAAGTCAAGTGGCCGTAGGATGAGTCAAGATCAAACTCATTAGTTGGAAATATGACTTTCTTAAAGATAGTCTGATCTTGAGGGGCCTTCCCCTTTGCTTTGGCCAAGGCCTTCTTGACGGCCTTATTCCTTCTCTGAACCTTATTCCTCCTAGAAGATTTACTAGGAGCTTCTACATGGCCTAGCCCAACACCCTTGTCCTGAGCAGAGAACTCAGCAACAAGAGGAAGAACTACCTTGGGCTTAGAGAAACCTTCAACAAGTTTCTTTTCGGCTTCTAGTAATTCTTCCAACCCCTTGATGATTTCATCCTTCAGATCAAGGTGCTTGATAGCCTTGTTGAACTCATCAACAACAGTATCTAAGTCTTCTCTGAGTTAGTCCATCTTAAAGACTTCCTCTCTCAGAGAGCTTTCTATGGCCTTTAGAGACTTAATCTCTTTTGCCTGAGTTTTTACAACCTTTCGACATTTGTCGTATGCCTTAATCAACTCCATATACTGGGCCATGAGTTCAGACTAATCGTCAGAGGAGCTGTCCTCATGAAAATGCTCAGAAACTTCAGATTCTTAAAGAGGGGTGTGAGATTTTACCTTCCCAGTGAACTGGAGTTCTTGTTCATCATCTGATTGAGCCATAAGCCCAAAGTAGGCTTCCTCTTCTTCACTCAACTCAGATGAGTCAGAGTGACTAAGAGTCTTGCCCTTCTTTTCTATCAGGCTTTTCTCTGTCCTCTTCTTGCTGTACGAGGACTTCTTTTATTCTATCCTGCCACCCTCCTTCTTCTTGTGGGGGCAGTCAGCTATGACGTGACCTGGCTTGTTATAATAGTAGCAAACTATGTCAGTTTAAATATGATTGTTCTGTTTAGAACCATACCTGTCATGACTGCTTGAGCCTTTTCTGTGTCGATCACTATCATGTCGTGATATTCTATAGGAGGCATCCTTGCCTTTCCATTGCTTCTTCTTGTTCAAGAATTTCTTGAACTATCATGAGAGTAAGGAGAACTCTCCTTCAGATAGTTCTGATCTCGAGGTACTTGTCTCCGAGTTTTCTTCTTCACTAACTTCTTGTGCTGGGGCTGGAGAGGTAGCCTTTGACTTCCTGGAGGTGGCTGCCTTTAAAGCAACAGACTTCTCTTTGGATGCAGACCTGCTCTTCTCTTCTTTATCTTTCATTGTGTTTAGTTGAAGCTCATATGACATCAGCTTCCCGAAGAGATTCTGAGGATCTGTCTCAGCTAGCTTTCCAAATTCCCTAATGACACAGACCTTGTTATACCATTCCTTGGTTAGGGATCTCAGGAACTTGTCATTTAGCTCTCCATTAGTGAAGAGCCAGCCATATACTCTTAGGCCGTTGATTATCTTGAAAAAGTTCTCAAATGTGTCAGCAATGGTATCTTTGTGCCCTTGTCGGAAGGCTTCATATTTCTGATTCAAAAGGGATCTTCTATCATCCCTTACTTCTTCTGTACCTTCCATCAAGGTGACGAGGGACTTCCACATCTCCTTAGCAGACTGGCAGTGGATCAGGTTTTGCAACATTGAGTCATCGACTGCACTTGCAATTATATTTTTAGCTTTCTTGTCCAAGGGGACAAGTGCAATCTCGTCTTTATATAGATCCATCAATTTCGTGGGAACTTGCTTTGTTGGATCTATAGTTGAGATAGTCATAGGAATGTGAGGACCTTCTTCAACAATCATGAAGATCCTGGGATCCACAGCTTCAATGAAAAACTTGATTCTTTCTTTCCACATGAGAAAATTGTTCTTTGTGCACAGGGGAAGCTTGGCAAAATCTTAAGCCTTGTCCATTGCTTGAAAAATTCTCTAGAGACAACTTAGAGAGGAAATTGATCGAGGTGATAACCATTTAATGACCAACTTCCATCTGATACTAATTGAAAGTGATAAGTTGTCTACCTAAATCACCTAGAGGGGGGGTGAATAAGTGAATTGTGTGTCTATTTGCGGAATAAAAAATTTAACGAACTTGAACAAAAACAATCAAGCAATCACAGACGACAAGAAGATTTATAGTTGTTCCCCAACCTTGGGTACGTCCACTTTCCCTCACCGATCTAATAAACCACTAGACTCGGCTACTCCACTATCTCGGATTGAAAACCAATCCTACGTCTCGGAATCAAGTTCCTACAATCTTGATCCAAATGGATCTTCACTCGGAAGATGAATACTTCCTACAACTCGGAGAACAAAGCTCCTACACTCGGAGAATAATCTCCTACAAGATTAAAAAGAGATTTGATAATACAAACAGAAATTTCTCTCGATCAAGTAGAAGATGAAGATTCCTTGAACAACAAGTTGTTCTGGATCGAAAAGCAACCTTGTCGATCTTCAAGTTGAGCGGCGGCGGCGGCTTCTGTAATTTCTTTCTTGAGAGAGACGGCCGATTTAGAATTTTAGAAAGGTACGATTCCCCGCTTAGGGTTAGTCTTTAATGACAAGAACTTATATAAGATTTCCCCTAACGGTTAGAATTGACATTAATGATGACACGTGGACCAATCACGTCATGTCATTTGAAAATCCCGACAATTCTTAACTTAAGCAATTTTCTGAAAAACTGGACTACAGTTCTCGAGAAGTATATATAAGTTCTCGAGAACAATTTGATTACTCGAGGGCTAAACGTTCTGGACTTATGTAAGTACTCAAGAAATAAGCGCTAAGTCTACTCAATAACAAAAATAAGCTTCTCGAGAACTAAAATAACATTAATCGACAACTAAAAGAATATTACTCAAGAGCTAAAACTTGTACTCGAGTACTAAGCTTACTTCTTGAGAAGTAGAAGCAAAGTACTCGAAAACTATAACCTAGCTTCTCGAGAGATGGACTTAGAAAATTTCAAGGCTAGCTCTGGCTACTCGAGAAGTATAGGCTGAGTCTACTCGAGAACTTGTCTAGGCTTCTCGAGAACTTTAATGATGTTACTCGAGAACTTAGACTTGTACTCGAGTACTAAGCTAAATACTCGAGTGCTGCTAACTCCACTACTCAAGAACTATACTAGGCTTCTCGAGAAGTGGACTTAGAAAAAATCTGAATGTTAGGAAATCTTTCTTCTTCATGAATCCAATCTTCATCCAATGTTCCAAGTGCTTGAATATGAAGCGTATCCCAATAGAGAGGCTACACATGAGTCAAAACCTTGGATCATACAGTGAGGGATTACACTGTATGGTCCTGTGTTCATGACCCACTGTAGACTGACATTAGACTACACTTAGCAATGATAGTCTGCAAACACAAAACTAAATAGAGAGATCAAATACCACTTAATTCATCTTAGTTCAATGGTGACTTCATGCAAATCTGAGTTATTGTGGATGCAATACCCAATCGATCTCAGCTCGACGTTCGTCGAGCATAACCCGATCAACTTTTTAATCAAACGCCAGATCGATGTTCGTCGATCTCAGCCTGTCAAAACATTTCTAGCGCTTCTCCGCTCAACTTTCGTCAAGCTCCGCTCGACGAATTTCTGTTAGACTTCTCCGCTCGATAAAAATCTGCCAGCTGCGTTCGATGAGTCCAGTGAAGAATTAAATTGAGTTGTCCCATTCCCGATACTTTCAGAGCCTGGCCAGTCATCAAATTTTTGGCTTTCCCTGCACACCAGCGTGCCACCTCTTGTAAAAATTTTTCTATAAATATAACTTCTCTTTAAGGTCAAAGGGTTCCAACTTTTGGGCCAATTTTATTGTTTGTGGGCTGCTTGGGTGCACTTCTTGCTATGTAAGGAGAATTTTCTCCCCCTCTCTTTTATGTTTGTTTTAGCTTTGTAATCAACTTTTTTCCTTAATAAAATATGTTAGATTTTCTCTCCTTATGTTGTCTTGGAATGGATGTGAGTGCCCCACTTTTGTTCTCTTTTTATCCTTTGTTTTTCTTTATCTTTCTCTTAAAAATGTGTGTTTGTGTGTGAGTTTTTCATGTTTTTATATTTTCGTAGTTTTGTTTTGCTTAGCTTTTGTTCTAGGTTTTCTTTTATAGTTATTAGTTGTTATGTTAACTTTTATTTTCTTGTCCCTTAGGATTGTTTAAGTTTAGTTTTTTTTAGTACATTAATTTCATTTTTATGGTTTTATACAAGTGTTTTTAAAGCGGCTTTCTATCCTTTTTTTTACTTAGTCTTTTTATTTTTGTAAAACTTTTGTTCTTTTCAACTTTTTTTCCCACTTTTTAAACTTTTTTATAAAATTATAGCAATGAAAAAGTTGTTATTTTAATTTTTAAGATAAGTTTGTTTTTCCTCCTCTTTTTGTTGTGAGTGTGTGAGTGTATGAGATAATTTTTCTTGCTTTCTTTTATTACTTTCTTTCTATCTTTCTCAATTATATAGAGTGTGTGTGTATGAGATAAGTTTTATTGCTTTCTTTCAAGTATGTAGAGAGTGTGTGTGTGTGCATTAACTTCCCGCCTACTCATTCGAGTAGGACTCGCTTTCATTTCCCGCCTACTGTAACATCCCATTTCCGGCTAGACCCCTGGAGGTGGTTTTGTCATAACAGAACCTTAGGAAACACAGGAATTGAAGATTATCGACAAAAATTTCGAGTCATGGGGTGGTCAAGCCCGTGGCCGACCCGTCACGCCCGTGACCTAGGGCGTGACCCCTTCGACGATCGTCAACCTCAGGAAGACGATCGTCGAGCTTAGAAATGTATACATGGGCCTGACACGCCCGTGACCGGTCCGTCACGCCCGTAACCTTGGAATGGCGTTGAGTGAGCTAAGCTCACTCAACGCCGTGGGCTGGATGGAATTGAGTGAGCTTAGCTTACTCAAAGCCATAAGCTGGATGGCATTGAGTGAGATTAGCTCACTCAAAGCCATAAGCAGGATGGCGTTGAGTGAGCTTAGCTCACTCAAAGCCATAGGTTGAAGGGCGTTTAGTGCACTGACTGCACTCAACGCCATCTGGTGTCGGCAGAAATGGCATTGAGTGAGCTGAGCTCACTCAACGCCGTAGACTAGATGGCGTTGAGTGAACTTAGCTCACTCAACGCCGTAAACGGTCAGGTGGGATGGCGTTGAGTGCGTTGAGTACACTCAACGCCATAAGCTGAACGACGTTGAGTGCACTGACTGCACTCAACTCTATTTGGTGTTGTTTGGATGGCGTTGAGTGAGCAGAGCTCACTCAATGCCATAACCTGGACGGTGTTGAGTGAGCCAAGCTCACTCAATGCCATCATCTAAAAAGGCATATTCCGGGTGGCATTGAGTGAGCAGATGTAAGACCCCCTTTTTTTTTTTCTTTTTCAACTACCGGGGTCTTAGGCCCAGAACCGCCGCTTTGCGGTGACTCCTTCACGTCCCGAAGGGTCATCACCACAAGGCGCCGATTCTGCCGGCCAAATTCGATCACAGAAGTAGCACAATTATTGAAGTAAAAGCAATGCAGTCCACAATAATAACAATCACATATATATATAATAAAACTCCACGAAGGGAGTGTCCACAGAAACATCAAAGTAATATAATTACGGGCTTATGCCCGGTACAAAATGTCCTCACTACAAGTCTCTCATGCGGAAGCGAAATCAGAAACTACTCAAGGATTGAGACTCACGGTCCCGGCGGTGTGAACTCCGGAGCTAGACTGCCCCATCTCTAGGCGCACCGATCTCTGGGGCTGCTCCTCCATGCTGGGCTCCACGATCCCCTAAAATGATATGGTTCGAAAACCGTTAGTCTAAAAGACTAAGTCCTATCATCCCCCACCCCTTCCCCCACGCTCTAAGGCACCGGGCGGAGAGGAAGAAAGGGAAGGACATGAAGGTGGAGATTAGTCAAAAGCAGATGACGGTGGACCTAACTAGCAAGTTATGACTGGGGAGCATTATAAGTGTTGTAATAGGTATAACAGAAAGGAAGTAAGTAAGAAATTAAACCTTCACTTATGTGAGTACACATAAGCCAAGGGATCTTTTGCAAGGCTCCCATCGTATAAAGTGTCCCATACCACTTATACGTTGGGGTGTCGGTTATCAAACAGCAGCATATATATATATTGAAATTAACCTTGATTTATAAACTTGCCCACACAAGCTTATAGACCAAGGGGTCGTTTTGCAAATCCTAAAGTATAAGCGTCCCATTCCACTTATACTTTAGGTGTCATGGTTGTTATGAACGATATGATATGCAACTATATGGTGGGTATGTTATGTCATGCAGTGCAACTCACACACCCGACTCTGTGCACACAGACCTTTAGTTCCCCCTTTCGGAGCCGTTACCTCCCAGGATACCTCCGTAGTGGCAAACGGAAGCGGTGGGTTGGGCCTCGCCCACCTCCAAAACCAGTAAAGCACACTGGTCTGACCTATCGTACGCCTCAACGCTTGGTGCACAAAGCGGACGCCTGCGTACTCTTGCCGGCTGGCGCACCGGACTTCTGTTGGCAGAGTGCTAATCACCCCGCCGAGTCAACGATATCGGTGTCGGTGCAATCGAACTCCCCGATATCGAAAGACCCACCACCTTAACTTTTCCTATTTTATGCACATGCAAGTTAAACCGTAAGCACACAAAACCGAGCCGAAGCTCCCCGGACCAAAACGTCCGTCTCCAAATCAACCGAGCCGAAGCTCCCCGGACCATCCCGTCCGTTTCCAAATCAACCGAGTCGAAGCTCTCATCAACCTTCCTGTGCCAACAGTGTTGTGAAAAGTGCAGCCCTAGTTACTAAGTTACTCTTGTCGGTTTGTTATTACAGTTTACGTTAGCCCAGGACTGCCCCCGGTATACCCCGTGAAGGGCTCTCAAGGGGCACTAGGAACCAAGACGGTGCATTACGGCCCGAAGTTCCCTTTCGCAAGGCACTTATTATTGTTGGTTAATACCCCGTACCCAAACCCTTAATGTTACTCTGGTTCTAACCCTAATGTATTTTAACTCCTTCACCCGCTCCCAGGAAAGACGATGTTCCGTCGAACCCGAGCTCCACCCATCCTTAGTTAACCTAACCACTATCCCATACCCAATTTCATTGATAACCTCCGAATCATCTTGCCACGGCATTTACACATGATTTGTCGCCCTATGACCATGGTATTTCAATTTCTATGATTTCACTATATGCAGACCAACTTGAGCTAACAACAAGTATGATAGGAAGTGCATCAATTTCTCATCCAAACACCCTAAGATAATTACTAAGGGCCTATCATGACTTTTATAATTTAAATCCAGCACTTCCAAATTTTTCCTAAATAATTTAATATTTATTTAATTATCCAGAAATCAAAGCCATGTGTGATTTTGAGCATGAGGTACTACTTTCATTCATCATAAAGTTATAAGAAAATTACCAGGGCTCTACAATGTCCATAAATGTTTACTGACCAAAAATTATAATTTTACAAGGCCTAAAAATATTATTTAAAAATCATTTATAAATTCTACAAATTGCAAGCCTTGTGAATCAACCCCTATGATTATAGATCCAAAAATTCTACAATAATTACCAGAGATGTAAGAGGTCATAAAAACTCATTTGCCTAAGTTACACCAGATTTCAGTGAGGGAACAACCCATAATAATTATTTGACTATCTTTAGAAAATCAATGGCTTGTGAATGAAGTACTTAAAATAATCAGTTAATAATTCCAGAAAAATTCAAGCATATGTATAAGAATCTAAAAAGCTCTCTGCCAAAATTTCATTTCCATTAATTAACCAGAGAAATCAAATTAATTAAAATACCCAAAAGCCTATTTTTGTGAGTTATGAAGGAACTATTATGTACTGAATCCCAAGGCTCTCAATATTACTTCCCAAAGACTTCCCTAAACCCAAGAAGTACACTACCCAAGTTTCATGGCTTTTAGATGAGTTAAATTACTGTTTTGACCCTAAAGGCCCTTCTACCCTAAAACTAGGGTTTAGGATTTGAGGTACCTAGCTACCTTAAAATTCTCTAAGATTATAACCAGAGGGTTAAATATTCATTAACCACCTCTCCACCAAATATCAAGGCCATACAAGAGCATTTGCCCCTATGTCCTTCACAAACCCCCAAAAGTCCTCACTTTGGGTTTGTACCTGGGCCCTAGGGTAAATCCACCCCAACACATCTCCTTTGCTCCCCAAGGGTTCTTAGGATCATCCTAACCCATTGGTCACAACTTCAACCTCTGTTGAGGTGAGTTGACCACCAAATTGCCACAAGTCCCCTTTTTTCCCATATTACCCTTCCCTAGGTCCAAATTAGGGCTTAGTGGTTTCCTAGTCAAAACTCAACCAAATGAGTTGAAATTTGAACCAGACCTAGATGTATATACCAGGGACTCCTCACCAAAAATTGGGAGGGTATGGAGGTCATTTGCCCCTTCAATGTTCTAACCCTAGCTTTCCTAGGTTTAGGGCAAAACCCTAAGCTACCCTATTCCAAATGGCCTCCAATCTTTATAGGAGCTAGGTTTAGGTTATATTAAGCCCCTGTCCAAAATTCAGAGGATTTGGGCCAAGGGTTAAGTGTGGGGATCCATCTTAAAATCTGCCCTACATATAGGACCTACCCTAGGAAAATGGCCCTACAGGTCTGTAGGCTTGTCCTATATTTTTCCATTACATATCAAACTGTAGGTATTTGAAATACCTACAACTTATCTGCTGGTCACATCCCCTGAAAGTCCCTAGGGGTGCCCTAAAATTCTCCTACAGTGATCTGCCCTAACTTGTAGGGTATAGCCCTCACTAAAATGACTCTACAGGGCAGACCACTCATCCACATTTTACCCATCACATATCAAACTGTAGGTATTCAAAATACCTACAACTTCTCTGAAGGTCACACCCCCTGAAAATCCCTAGGGGTGCCCTAAATTTCTCCTACAGTGATCTGCCCTAACTTGTAGGGCATAGCCCTCACTAAAAAGACTCTATAGGACAGACCACTCATCCAAATTTTTCCCACCACATATCAAATTGTAGGTATTCAAAATACCTACAACTTTTATGTTGGCCATATTTGTTGATTATGCATCTAAAGGACCTAAAATAATTTTACAAGGTTCTGCCCTAAAGATTAGGACACACCCTTATTCAAAAGGCTCTACAGGGCTGTATTTTTCTTCAAATTTTCCCCACTGCATATCAAATTGTAGGTCTTTTAAAGACCTACAACTTTTATGTTTTAAACTTTTTCATTAGGAGCACTTAAGGGGCCTAAAATCGGGTTACAGTAAAACTGTTTAAGAAAAGACAGAAAATTGCATAAAATAAACTATTAATTTAAATCCTAGGGTGCACGAATCTTGATGAGCGATCCAACGGTGGCTGTGCTTCTTCTCCGATTAACCCTAAAAACAGCCCGTGCAGGCCCCTTTTTCGGGGTTGTTCCCGGCGGCCTGAGGCGGCGCCACCACCGGGAAACTCACCCTAAATGTTCCCGGTGGTGGGGGCTATCACTGGCCGGAGCTAGGGCGGCCGGAGGTGGCGGCGCCGCCCTACCCGAGAGCTCCAAAATCCATGAAAAATGGCAATTTTCAGATTTTTTAAAAACTCAAAACCAATTTGTTTGAGCATGAAACTTCATCCTAATGATTCCTAGAATCTAAACATAGAGGAGGAGGTGAGGGAGGACCTTCCCGGCGGCCATGCAACGTGTAGATCGACGAGGGGCCATGGCGACGGCGGCGGCGGCGTTTTCCTTCTTCTCAAGCTCCGGCCACCACTTGCTCTTCTGTTAGGGATTCGAAAGCCTCTCCTTGGCTCACTGATGGGGGTTTAAAAAGGTAGAGAGGGGAGGGGGAGGGTCATGGCTGTTATGAAGAAAGCCATTAATGGCCATAATTGGGGGGTTTCGGCCAAGGTGGAGGGGGGGGCTGCATGTGTCTCTTGGTGGCCGGGAATGGGCTGCTCGACTCCTCTTCCATAGGGGAGTTATGAGCCACCATAAAAAGGCTGGCCCTCAGCCTTCAATGGTCGAATTCACCCCTCTCCTTCTCCATTAAAACCACCCTTAATTTTTCTCTCTCCTCTTTTAAATTTCTTCTCTCTCTCTTCCTCTCTCTCCTAGTCACCCCAAACTGAAAACTCCTCATCTCACCCCTCTAATGGCAGCCCACTAAGGCCATTTAATTTTTACATGAACTCACAAGAGTGAGGGAGGCTCATCTTCTCCATGAACCTATTATTTTCTCTCTCCTATTTTTCTTCTCTTTCTCTTTCTCTCTCTCTCTTCCTCCAAATGAAGCCCCCATGTAATGTCTTCCTTTTTATTCTATTGGCAGCCCACTACAAATTATGATACTTCAAATGAAATATAAGAGAGGGACCCACCATGAATGATCCTTTACTCTTTCTCTCTCCTCTATTATTTCTCAAATTTAGGCTTCTCTTTCTCTCTCCTAGTCACCTAGGTTGACTTGGTCAATTCCCTATGATATAGGCAGCCAAATATCATACAAAAATAATCATGCAAGAGTTAGCCTAAGGGGGAGGGTGGTTTGAGGTTGGGTTAGCCCATATAGGCTAGTTGACTTGACTTGGGTTAAATGTTGACTTGGTTATTTTGACTCTTTGGGTCCACATCAATGGGTCTTTAGTGACCCATTGGACTCCCCTAAGGCCTAGGTAGGGTTAGTTGGAGTTGAGTTGGCCCCCTGGAGGTCACATGGCCCTTAGGAAGGGCACTTTGACCATTTTAGGGTTAGGGTTGGCTTGGGTTAATTTGGCCACTAGTATTGACCCCATTGAGTCTATGGTGACTCATTGGCCCCACATTGGGTCTAGAAATGCCCTAGAGTCAGTTTGAACTCACTAGGTCACCCAAACTCAGTGTTTTGGAAACTTGCTATTTGCAGCCCAAAATGAGTCTCTACTAGACTCCTAAGCCCATTTGGTCTATTTGGTTCCCTATGGTCTTGCCATGGCCCAGGCAAGCCCAAAGTTATTCTTAGGGGGGGCCTAATTGGAAATGGGATGTTACAAATCCCAATAAACAAAACAAAAATTTCGTCCCCGAAATTAAGGTTAAGTCTACGGGGGATCACTACCGGCATAAGTTAAGCTTGTAACATCCCATATGGTTTGCAGTGCCTACGATATCAACATTTACGGGCTAGTCCCCAATAAACAAAAAGTTTAGCCTATACCTTCTTAGATTATTCTACGAATAATTGTAAATAGGAAGGAAAACTTTAAATTACTTGAGGAGTTGGGAGGGTTACCTGACTGAAAAGCTCCGGGTACTTTTGCTGCATCAAGTCCTGTGGTTCCCAGGTGTGCTCCTCCTGACCGTGATTTCTCCACAGAACCTTGACTAGCGGAATCTTCTCGCACCACAAAACTGCACTACTAAATCAGGGTTTCCCCAACTATCTCGCTCAATCTATCCTCGAACTTCCACTCTAACTCTGGAAGTGACTATAATAGTTTTTCAAAACCCTTATACTTGCATATACTATTCGGCAAACCTCACCGTGCGTAGCCAAATCCATGACGTCTTTCTCATTCCGGGGAAAGACAAGTTCTAATACACACAAGCTTCTTCTAGTAAATTGAGTTTTTGTTTGTAATGGTAGACAACGACTCTATAAACCTCCTCCACGCGATCATGTTCCTATTCCTTCATATACGCCTGAGTAATCAATCAATTTGACCCTATGATTTATCCAACTCTGGTCGTTAACGGGAAAGATTACTTCGTCAAACGACCCGTCGTCCGCAAGATTTAAGGGGGTGTACTCGTGCATTTTTGGAGGTTGTCATTTATACTTTTTAATTTGTTGTGCCATTCTAACGTAGTTACACTTGATTTTCTAAACATTTATTTATCATAGCCACGACCCTTGCTAACCATGTTTGTGTCATCAAATGTATCTAATCTTGTCTTGATGCTATCTGAATCGAGTCTGCAAGGTCATACCTAAGATATATGTTTTCGATATATCGTCTGCTAATTTCTTTCAAACTCTTAGTGTTATCATACTCATGATGTTAGATCATAGTGTCTCAGTCTTATCTTCCCAAATCTACTTAGTCTTACTACCTGTCATCAAATTCACATGGTATCTTTTAGTAGTTATGTCTCGTAGTTACTCCTCATTATTACCATGACATCATTCGAGTGGCGTCGAATAAGACCAACCTCAACATTACTGTGTTTGGGGCAACACACTTTCTAAATTAGGTCTAAGAGACCTAAGCCATTAACTCACTTGCCCAATAAACAAAAGATAAGCCCCCAATAAACAAACGATAAGCCCATATCTTCCTTGGGCTAATTTTCTTTTATCTTACCATGTTATATCCGTCCTAGCTGAGTGTACAATCCCTATGGCATCAATCTATGACTTGGGGTTCCAAACTGACACTTGTAGATATACTCCAATACTTTAAACCCTCCGAGTCAAATTTACGACACGCTTATCAGGGTTGTTCCCACTCCCAATTGGGTCTCTTTCGAACTTGAATTCCTACTCGACCTTCAGTGATTATCTTGTAGTTGTCCCTGAGTAATCTTGTTACTGGTACGGGGGTTAATACTACGTGTCTTCTACCATTCTGATAATGGATTATTGGTCTCAACTCCCTTAAGTCAGTCCCAATAGATTGAGTAATCCTTGTTAGGGACCATAGGGACACCAGAGTTTATGTCTTAGGTATCCATTCACCTATTAAACTCCTCCTTCAATCTCTTTAGGTATTTCCTTACCTAACCAAGTTCATACTTAAGGTCTGTTTCGGACTAGGGCACAGTATAAGTTGTCGGGTTAGTCACGTATCCTAGCGGTTGAGTCTAACCCATGACTAGAGAATTACAAGAAGAGGTCTTTGCAACCGGAGGTGCTCCCTGCTGGGGACAGGGTTTGCCGCAGGCTACAAAGAAGAATTCCAATTGTTAGCTAATGTACAAATGGAATGGATGGAAAGTGGACAATTTACATGTGATTCCCCATATGGGCACACCACTGCTTCCGCTGCTTAGTTTGTCCCCAAACTAAACTCGAGCGGGGGTGACCCAGGGTTAGTGGACTGCTACTTTTCCGATCGAGGTTTGCCTCTGATACCACTTGTAAGACCCCCTTTTTTTTTTTCTTTTTCAACTACCGGGGTCTTAGGCCCAGAACCGCCGCTTTGCGGTGACTCCTTCACGTCCCGAAGGGTCATCACCACAAGGCGCCGATTCTGCCGGCCAAATTCGATCACAGAAGTAGCACAATTATTGAAGTAAAAGCAATGCAGTCCACAATAATAACAATCACATATATATATAATAAAACTCCACGAAGGGAGTGTCCACAGAAACATCAAAGTAATATAATTACGGGCTTATGCCCGGTACAAAATGTCCTCACTACAAGTCTCTCATGCGGAAGCGAAATCAGAAACTACTCAAGGATTGAGACTCACGGTCCCGGCGGTGTGAACTCCGGAGCTAGACTGCCCCATCTCTAGGCGCACCGATCTCTGGGGCTGCTCCTCCATGCTGGGCTCCACGATCCCCTAAAATGATATGGTTCGAAAACCGTTAGTCTAAAAGACTAAGTCCTATCATCCCCCACCCCTTCCCCCACGCTCTAAGGCACCGGGCGGAGAGGAAGAAAGGGAAGGACATGAAGGTGGAGATTAGTCAAAAGCAGATGACGGTGGACCTAACTAGCAAGTTATGACTGGGGAGCATTATAAGTGTTGTAATAGGTATAACAGAAAGGAAGTAAGTAAGAAATTAAACCTTCACTTATGTGAGTACACATAAGCCAAGGGATCTTTTGCAAAGCTCCCATCGTATAAAGTGTCCCATACCACTTATACGTTGGGGTGTCGGTTATCAAACAGCAGCATATATATATATTGAAATTAACCTTGATTTATAAACTTGCCCACACAAGCTTATAGACCAAGGGGTCGTTTTGCAAATCCTAAAGTATAAGCGTCCCATTCCACTTATACTTTAGGTGTCATGGTTGTTATGAACGATATGATATGCAACTATATGGTGGGTATGTTATGTCATGCAGTGCAACTCACACACCCGACTCTGTGCACACAGACCTTTAGTTCCCCCTTTCGGAGCCGTTACCTCCCAGGATACCTCCGTAGTGGCAAACGGAAGCGGTGGGTTGGGCCTCGCCCACCTCCAAAACCAGTAAAGCACACTGGTCTGACCTATCGTACGCCTCAACGCTTGGTGCACAAAGCGGACGCCTGCGTACTCTTGCCGGCTGGCGCACCGGACTTCTGTTGGCAGAGTGCTAATCACCCCGCCGAGTCAACGATATCGGTGTCGGTGCAATCGAACTCCCCGATATCGAAAGACCCACCACCTTAACTTTTCCTATTTTATGCACATGCAAGTTAAACCGTAAGCACACAAAACCGAGCCGAAGCTCCCCGGACCAAAACGTCCGTCTCCAAATCAACCGAGCCGAAGCTCCCCGGACCATCCCGTCCGTTTCCAAATCAACCGAGTCGAAGCTCTCATCAACCTTCCTGTGCCAACAGTGTTGTGAAAAGTGCAGCCCTAGTTACTAAGTTACTCTTGTCGGTTTGTTATTACAGTTTACGTTAGCCCAGGACTGCCCCCGGTATACCCCGTGAAGGGCTCTCAAGGGGCACTAGGAACCAAGACGGTGCATTACGGCCCGAAGTTCCCTTTCGCAAGGCACTTATTATTGTTGGTTAATACCCCGTACCCAAACCCTTAATGTTACTCTGGTTCTAACCCTAATGTATTTTAACTCCTTCACCCGCTCCCAGGAAAGACGATGTTCCGTCGAACCCGAGCTCCACCCATCCTTAGTTAACCTAACCACTATCCCATACCCAATTTCATTGATAACCTCCGAATCATCTTGCCACGGCATTTACACATGATTTGTCGCCCTATGACCATGGTATTTCAATTTCTATGATTTCACTATATGCAGACCAACTTGAGCTAACAACAAGTATGATAGGAAGTGCATCAATTTCTCATCCAAACACCCTAAGATAATTACTAAGGGCCTATCATGACTTTTATAATTTAAATCCAGCACTTCCAAATTTTTCCTAAATAATTTAATATTTATTTAATTATCCAGAAATCAAAGCCATGTGTGATTTTGAGCATGAGGTACTACTTTCATTCATCATAAAGTTATAAGAAAATTACCAGGGCTCTACAATGTCCATAAATGTTTACTGACCAAAAATTATAATTTTACAAGGCCTAAAAATATTATTTAAAAATCATTTATAAATTCTACAAATTGCAAGCCTTGTGAATCAACCCCTATGATTATAGATCCAAAAATTCTACAATAATTACCAGAGATGTAAGAGGTCATAAAAACTCATTTGCCTAAGTTACACCAGATTTCAGTGAGGGAACAACCCATAATAATTATTTGACTATCTTTAGAAAATCAATGGCTTGTGAATGAAGTACTTAAAATAATCAGTTAATAATTCCAGAAAAATTCAAGCATATGTATAAGAATCTAAAAAGCTCTCTGCCAAAATTTCATTTCCATTAATCAACCAGAGAAATCAAATTAATTAAAATACCCAAAAGCCTATTTTTGTGAGTTATGAAGGAACTATTATGTACTGAATCCCAAGGCTCTCAATATTACTTCCCAAAGACTTCCCTAAACCCAAGAAGTACACTACCCAAGTTTCATGGCTTTTAGATGAGTTAAATTACTGTTTTGACCCTAAAGGCCCTTCTACCCTAAAACTAGGGTTTAGGATTTGAGGTACCTAGCTACCTTAAAATTCTCTAAGATTATAACCAGAGGGTTAAATATTCATTAACCACCTCTCCACCAAATATCAAGGCCATACAAGAGCATTTGCCCCTATGTCCTTCACAAACCCCCAAAAGTCCTCACTTTGGGTTTGTACCTGGGCCCTAGGGTAAATCCACCCCAACACATCTCCTTTGCTCCCCAAGGGTTCTTAGGATCATCCTAACCCATTGGTCACAACTTCAACCTCTGTTGAGGTGAGTTGACCACCAAATTGCCACAAGTCCCCTTTTTTCCCATATTACCCTTCCCTAGGTCCAAATTAGGGCTTAGTGGTTTCCTAGTCAAAACTCAACCAAATGAGTTGAAATTTGAACCAGACCTAGATGTATATACCAGGGACTCCTCACCAAAAATTGGGAGGGTATGGAGGTCATTTGCCCCTTCAATGTTCTAACCCTAGCTTTCCTAGGTTTAGGGCAAAACCCTAAGCTACCCTATTCCAAATGGCCTCCAATCTTTATAGGAGCTAGGTTTAGGTTATATTAAGCCCCTGTCCAAAATTCAGAGGATTTGGGCCAAGGGTTAAGTGTGGGGATCCATCTTAAAATCTGCCCTACATATAGGACCTACCCTAGGAAAATGGCCCTACAGGTCTGTAGGCTTGTCCTATATTTTTCCATTACATATCAAACTGTAGGTATTTGAAATACCTACAACTTATCTGCTGGTCACATCCCCTGAAAGTCCCTAGGGGTGCCCTAAAATTCTCCTACAGTGATCTGCCCTAACTTGTAGGGTATAGCCCTCACTAAAATGACTCTACAGGGCAGACCACTCATCCACATTTTACCCATCACATATCAAACTGTAGGTATTCAAAATACCTACAACTTCTCTGAAGGTCACACCCCCTGAAAATCCCTAGGGGTGCCCTAAATTTCTCCTACAGTGATCTGCCCTAACTTGTAGGGCATAGCCCTCACTAAAAAGACTCTATAGGACAGACCACTCATCCAAATTTTTCCCACCACATATCAAATTGTAGGTATTCAAAATACCTACAACTTTTATGTTGGCCATATTTGTTGATTATGCATCTAAAGGACCTAAAATAATTTTACAAGGTTCTGCCCTAAAGATTAGGACACACCCTTATTCAAAAGGCTCTACAGGGCTGTATTTTTCTTCAAATTTTCCCCACTGCATATCAAATTGTAGGTCTTTTAAAGACCTACAACTTTTATGTTTTAAACTTTTTCATTAGGAGCACTTAAGGGGCCTAAAATCGGGTTACAGTAAAACTGTTTAAGAAAAGACAGAAAATTGCATAAAATAAACTATTAATTTAAATCCTAGGGTGCACGAATCTTGATGAGCGATCCAACGGTGGCTGTGCTTCTTCTCCGATTAACCCTAAAAACAGCCCGTGCAGGCCCCTTTTTCGGGGTTGTTCCCGGCGGCCTGAGGCGGCGCCACCACCGGGAAACTCACCCTAAATGTTCCCGGTGGTGGGGGCTATCACTGGCCGGAGCTAGGGCGGCCGGAGGTGGCGGCGCCGCCCTACCCGAGAGCTCCAAAATCCATGAAAAATGGCAATTTTCAGATTTTTTAAAAACTCAAAACCAATTTGTTTGAGCATGAAACTTCATCCTAATGATTCCTAGAATCTAAACATAGAGGAGGAGGTGAGGGAGGACCTTCCCGGCGGCCATGCAACGTGTAGATCGACGAGGGGCCATGGCGACGGCGGCGGCGGCGTTTTCCTTCTTCTCAAGCTCCGGCCACCACTTGCTCTTCTGTTAGGGATTCGAAAGCCTCTCCTTGGCTCACTGATGGGGGTTTAAAAAGGTAGAGAGGGGAGGGGGAGGGTCATGGCTGTTATGAAGAAAGCCATTAATGGCCATAATTGGGGGGTTTCGGCCAAGGTGGAGGGGGGGGCTGCATGTGTCTCTTGGTGGCCGGGAATGGGCTGCTCGACTCCTCTTCCATAGGGGAGTTATGAGCCACCATAAAAAGGCTGGCCCTCAGCCTTCAATGGTCGAATTCACCCCTCTCCTTCTCCATTAAAACCACCCTTAATTTTTCTCTCTCCTCTTTTAAATTTCTTCTCTCTCTCTTCCTCTCTCTCCTAGTCACCCCAAACTGAAAACTCCTCATCTCACCCCTCTAATGGCAGCCCACTAAGGCCATTTAATTTTTACATGAACTCACAAGAGTGAGGGAGGCTCATCTTCTCCATGAACCTATTATTTTCTCTCTCCTATTTTTCTTCTCTTTCTCTTTCTCTCTCTCTCTTCCTCCAAATGAAGCCCCCATGTAATGTCTTCCTTTTTATTCTATTGGCAGCCCACTACAAATTATGATACTTCAAATGAAATATAAGAGAGGGACCCACCATGAATGATCCTTTACTCTTTCTCTCTCCTCTATTATTTCTCAAATTTAGGCTTCTCTTTCTCTCTCCTAGTCACCTAGGTTGACTTGGTCAATTCCCTATGATATAGGCAGCCAAATATCATACAAAAATAATCATGCAAGAGTTAGCCTAAGGGGGAGGGTGGTTTGAGGTTGGGTTAGCCCATATAGGCTAGTTGACTTGACTTGGGTTAAATGTTGACTTGGTTATTTTGACTCTTTGGGTCCACATCAATGGGTCTTTAGTGACCCATTGGACTCCCCTAAGGCCTAGGTAGGGTTAGTTGGAGTTGAGTTGGCCCCCTGGAGGTCACATGGCCCTTAGGAAGGGCACTTTGACCATTTTAGGGTTAGGGTTGGCTTGGGTTAATTTGGCCACTAGTATTGACCCCATTGAGTCTATGGTGACTCATTGGCCCCACATTGGGTCTAGAAATGCCCTAGAGTCAGTTTGAACTCACTAGGTCACCCAAACTCAGTGTTTTGGAAACTTGCTATTTGCAGCCCAAAATGAGTCTCTACTAGACTCCTAAGCCCATTTGGTCTATTTGGTTCCCTATGGTCTTGCCATGGCCCAGGCAAGCCCAAAGTTATTCTTAGGGGGGGCCTAATTGGAAATGGGATGTTACAGCAGAGCTCACTCAATGCCATAATCCAGATGGCGTTGAGTGAGCTGAGCTCACTCAATGCCATAATCCGGATGGCGATTGTTGGAAACCTAGGTTTTGATTTGAGTTCAGTCCTCTCTTTCTGTCTCTTGACCCAAGATTTATCTATGGTCAAAGGTTAGTTGATAGGTTAGATTCTCTAGTTGTGTAGAATTGCTTTTCCAGATAAATATTTGGTTAAGTAGTTTTTCGTTCGACTATGGTCGAACGTCGCTCGACTATCGTCTATCGGCTGATCGACGATCGTCTATCAGTTGGTCGACGTTCTGTCTGCGTTGATAGCTTGACTATCTGTTGATAGGTCGACTATCTGTTTGCTTTGATAGTTCGACTATTTGCTTAGATAGTTCAACTATCTGATAGTTCGACTATCTGTTAATAGGTCGAGTATCTGTTTTGTTTGATAGCTCGACTATCTGTTGATAGGTCGACAATCTGTTTTCTGTGATAGGTCGACTATCTGCTTGATAGGTCGACTATCTGTTGTGTTTGGTAGTTCGACTATCTGTCCGGATAGATCGACTATTTGATAGCTCGACTATCTGCTCTGATAGGTCGACTATCTGCTGAGGTAGTTCGACTATCTTCTTTGATAGTTCGACTATCTGGATCGTTCGACTATCTGTCCGATAGGTCGACGATCTCCATGCGTCGGTCGATGATCTCCGAGGGTCGTTCGACGTTTTGCTGTATGTTTTAAATAGTTTTGTCGTCTTCTATGATGTGATTAATTTCTTAATTATTTTGGCACATTTTATAAAAGATTATTTGAATAAATTATGATAACACTTCCATGCAATATCTATTCTATTCTTTATGCATGAGCTAATCTTTTCTGACAAAGTTGTTTGTCTTATAGCTGAGATATGATTTCTGCCAGGCTGTCCTTTATAGCCGTTAGACTCAAAAAGTCTTTCTTGACTGTAAAGAGTCTCTTCTGATGTGACTTTCTCTTATATTATTTCATCAGAGTAATTTGCAGCTTCTTCGAAAGCTTTATCCTTTTATAGGATATCTGCCTGCAGTATTTTGTTTTGCTTTATGCTTTTTGCAGCCCAGCTTGCAGAGTTCAGAAAAAGACAAGATTCAAACTCAAGTAAGAGCCGTTGCTGCTGCTGCTATATAAAGACTTCTTTGAAGAAGAAATCGACTAGTTGAGTTCTCATACATTGAAAAGCTAACTGCAGCATTCAAACTAAAAGCTTACAGTCTCCAAGTGCTCTCAGCTCATTCACATCTAACTGAGAAGAAGTTTTAGTTCTTCACTCTTCTTCAACCTGAGTTCTCCTGCTTACAGGAAGATCTTCGCTCAGAGCCTTTTGAAGAAGAAGAAGAAGAAGATAGCTGCCTGAAGAAGAAATTCTATTTAATATTATTTATCTTCTTGTAGTTTTTTCCTTCAGTAATTTCTGAAGTGTTTCTGCACTGAATCAAGACTTCACCTGGACGTTCTTTTAGCCAGGGGGAGCCTTGATTCCTTTAGAGCTTTCAAGCTCAGTGCAAGTTATTGTGCTTCTCTAATCTATTGTAAAATAGAGAAGACACCTTAACCTCCTTCCCCCTCCTGTACAGGGTTATTACTCCCTTCAAAAGTATCCCTTGGTGGCAGGGCACCTGATCAAAAACCTGTGTTGGTTTTTAGACACCTGATCAAAAGTCTAAAGGGTTTCTTGATTTACCTGAAGCAGATCTTGTTGGTGGCAGGGCACCTGATCAAAAACCTGAGTGGATTCCTACCTTGTTGGTAGAAGAGTGGACGTACCCAAGTTGTTTGGGGAACCACTATAAATTCCTTGTGTCGTCTGGATTGCTTTATTGAATTACTTGCATTGTGGCTGTGATTAGATCTTAACTAGGTTTGCTAGTTGCTGTTTAGGTTTCCAAGCCTTAACTGTAATTACAGTTGGCTGCCTTTTTGTGCACAACACTTATGTTAGGCTCTAAGGTTTAATCTCAAATATCTATAACCTTCATTCCGCATTTAACTCGAAGGGAGTTGAGTAGAAAGTCAACTTTGCTAGTGCAATTTTTGATTACTCTATTAACCCCCCCTCTAGAGTAGTATCTATCCCTTCTCTTTCAATTGGTATCAGAGGGAGGTTGACTGACTGAATAGGCTAACACCTAAGTCACAAGATCCTGATAGATACCAAAGTTTATAGATATTCACTTTCACTATCATGGCCCAGTCCAAGGATTACTCTAGCACCAGACCTCCAGCATGCAACTTGACTAAGTTTGGCATCTGGAAGGCAAGGATTAAACTATATATGAACTCTATTGATGAAAGTATTTTTGCTTCTACTTTGACAGGACCACCAAGAGCACCTGCTGCAGCTACTGCCTCATCATCATCTGATATGAGTGCAGTGCCTCCTCCAGACTACAATGATGAATACAAAAAGGCAAAGATAGCAGATGCCAAGGCAATGAACATTCTGGCTCAGACAATGTCTGATGAAGTATTCCAGAAGGTTGCTGACTGCTGCTCAGCAAAAGCTATGTGGGATACACTGAACCAGATTGTAGGTGGTTCAGCTGATGAAAGGAAGGACAGAAGGTCCAACCTTATCTCACAGTATGAGAATTTCAAGAAAACTGATGCTGAATCAGTTGAAGCTATGTACACAAGGCTCAGCTCAATCATCAATGAGCTGAGGACCCTTGACAAGGATATTTCATTGATAGAGGTCAATGATAAGATTCTTATGTGCTTCCCTAGCACATGGGATCTGAGGATCTGGCCTATCAAGGAGGCCAGAAGCACAAATGAAATCTCAACAGAAGCCCTTCTCGGTAAGCTCAAGTCTTTTGAGCAAGTGCTGAAGTCCAGGGAAGCTGAAGCTGAAGCAAAGACCCCAACTCCTACAAGAAAATAGCAAACCCTTGCTCTTAAAGCTGCTGAAGCTTCTGAAGGAAGCTAGTCCAATGAGGAACTGATGGCATTATTTGCCAAAAGGTTTCTCAAGATGGGAAGGAAGGAATTCAGAAAGAAATCTTCAAAGTATGAAGATAAACCAAGGTATGATCGTACTACCTCTAAAGAAATAATCTGCTATGGTTGCAGGAAGCCTGGACATATTCTTCCAGATTGTCCAGAGGAAAAGAACAAAGATAAAAGAAAAGACAAGGATCAGCACAGGAAGCACTCCAAGCCATCCTCCTACAAGAACAAAAAGGAGAGAGGCTTTGTTGCTGAAATCTGGAGTGATTCTGATGAGGAATCTTCCTCCTCAAGCTCCAATGAGGATGAGGAAGAAAAGAAGGCAAAGGAAGTTTGCCTAATGGCAATTGATGCCTGCAACAATCACTCAGCTGCAGAGAATTCAGTTTCTGATGAAGAAATGCCAACTAAAGATGAGGTATTGTCTTCTTATGACTTTACATCTGCTGAATTTAAATCTGAGTTTAAATCTTTATGTTTAGATTTAATTAGCTCTGAAAAAGAAATCAAAGAGCTTAGAATTAAACTAGCTGAATCTGAATTGATTGCTAATGAAAACATTAGGTTAACAGCAGAACTCACTAATGCTAGTGAAGAAATAAAATTCCTTAAGAATGAATTAGCTAAGTCCAAAAGGTTAGAAGAGTCTCTGAATGGTAGAAGCCTTAAGTTGCTTGAAATAACCAGCATGTCTAACCCTAGGTCAGGCAATAACAAATTAGGCTTAGGAGCATCTTCTAGTGAGCCCCCAATCATTCTTAAAAACCAACTTTCAACTCCAGTGAATTTTATTTCATCTAGTGGAATAAAAAACACTAAGCAAGTCAATCAAGTAAATAGAGCTTTAAATAAAGCTAAAAAGGAGAAAAGGAAATAAAAATTTAAGGAATTACAAAGGGCGTCGAACGCTGCTCGACGATCGCAGGCCCAATGGTCGAACGAAGATCGACGATCTGGGTACCAATCGTCGAACGCCGATCGACGCTTTCAACAAGAATTTCAAAATTCCAACCAGAACTTTAGAAACCCGAATATGAATAGAAATCCTAGGTTTATTGACCCATCATCTGCATGGAGAATCCCACCTAGGAGATCTTACCCATTAGGTTATCACCCTCAGCCTGCTTATTCATTTATTTCCAGTTTTTCTTATGTGAAAAACAAGGGACCCAAGGTTACCTGGGTCCACAATGTTTAAATTGATTTATTTTCAGGTGAAGGCCTATCCTATCACTCAAAATAAGTGGTATTTGGATAGTGGTTGCTCCAAGCACATGACAAGAAATAAAGAATATTTGTCAAGGTTCAAGGCAAAGCTTGGCCCAAAGGTAATCTTTGGAGATTCAAGCTGTGGTCAAACTGAAGGCTATGGCAGGATGACAATTGGAGCTGTTACATTCAAGAGGGTTGCTTATGTGACTGGACTGAAGCATAATCTAATTTCAGTAAGTCAGTTATGTGATGCTGGATACCAGGTATCATTCTCTAACTCCCTGTGTAATATTTCTTTAAATAATTGTGTTGTATTGATAGACATTAGACAAGGTAATATTTATTTAGTAGATTTTAATTCAACTCACTGTGAAATCTGCTTGTTTAATGAAGTAACCAATAACAATACTCTATGGCATAAAAGGCTTAGCCATGTTAACCTCAAGAATATATCTAGGTTATCTAAACACAACCTTGTTAGAGGTTTACCTTCTTGCCCCTACAAGAAGGAGAGCCTATGCAAGGCTTGTCAACTAAGCAAGCAAACCAAGAACTCTTTTAAATCAGTAAATAAAAGTGATTCTCCTAGAATCCTGTATTTATTACATTTGGACCTATTTGGCCCAATAAATGTACAGAGTTTAGGAGGGAAGTATTACACCCTAGTCATTGTAGATGACTTCTCTAGGTTCACTTGGGTGTTCTTTTTGAGAACTAAGGCTGATAACTTCAAAGCCCTTACAGACTTTCTATTATGTGTGCAGACTAAGTACTCTACTCATGTGGCCTTGATTAGAAGTGATCATGGTACTGAGTTTGACTCTCTTCTCATGCAAGAATTCTGTGAGAGAGAAGGTATCAAACATAGCTTCTCAGCTCCTAGAACTCCCCAACAAAATGGGGTAGTTGAAAGGAAGAACAGAACACTAACTGAAGCTGCTGGCACATTGTTGGCAGATGCTAATATGCCTCTTTCCTATTGGGCAGAAGCTGTTAGTACAACCAACTATGTCTTGAATAGAAGTCTGATACACAAGCTTAAGTGTAAAACTCCTTATGAGTTACTTAAAGGAAAGAAACCTAAAATAAATTATTTTAGAGATTTTGGCTGTGTTGTTTATATTCATAATAATAATAAAGAATATCTTAGAAAATTTGAAGCAAAGGCTTCAATGGGAATTTTTCTTGGATATTCCCAAGTAAGCAAAGCTTATAGGGTTTTTAATAAATCATCTTCTAAAATTGAAGAGTCTGTTCATGTGTCCTTTGATGAATCCCAAATGTTTTACAAGGAGAAGGAAACTTCCCCTTCCTCAAGTTCATTACAGGTACAAGTATCTACAAAAGATGTCACTCAAGAAATTCTCCATCTTTCAACTCTTCATATCACTGAATCAGACAGTGATGAAGACATTGCAGAAGTTGTTGTTGTTCCACAAATAGTAGATCAAATTCCTCCTGAGGAATTAATCCCAACTATTGCTGAAGATCACTTCCCACCTGCTGATGTTGTCAACTTAGAGATCATCCTACATCTCAAGTGATAGGAGACATATTAGCTGGTGTTCAAATAAGACATCAGTTAAGACAGGATGTGATGCATGCTTGTTTCCTTTCACAGATTGAGCCCCTCACCATTAAAGATGCTAAGCTAGATCCCCACTGGATCATTGCTATGCAAGAGGAACTCAATCAGTTTGAAAGATGTAAAGTATGGACTTTGGTTCCAAGACCTAAAGGCCAACTGATCATAGGCACCAAGTGGGTGTATAGAAACAAGTTGGATGCAAATGGAATCATTGTAAGGAACAAAGCTAGGCTTGTAGCTCAGGGCTATAGACAGGAGGAAGGTATAGATTATGACCAAACCTTTGCTCCTGTTGCAAGGCTAGAGGCAATAAGGATCTTCTTAGCCTATGCAACCTATATGAAGTTTAAGGTTTTTTAGATGGATGTAAAAAGTGCTTTTCTTAATGGTGAGCTAAAGGAAGAGGTATTTGTTGAACAGCCACCCGGTTTTGTTTCTTCAACTCAGCCCTCACATGTATTCAAGTTGCAGAAAGCTCTTTATGGACTAAAACAAGCACCAAGAGCCTGGTATGAGACTCTAGCTAGTTTCCTGTTAGAGCACAACTTTGTTAGGGGAGTAGTTGATAGAACCCTCTTCGTCAAGCACCACAAGGACACAATCCTGTTAGTTCAAGTGTATGTGGATGACATTATTTTTAGCTCCACTGATCCCAAACTATGCAAATGTTCTCCAACTTAATGCATTCTAAGTTTGAGATGAGTAGTATGGGTGAGCTGTCTTACTTTCTTGGTCTCCAAGTAAAGCAAGATGCTAATGGCATCTTCATCTCCCAATCAAAATATGCCAAGGAATTGATAAAGAAGTTTGGGATGGCAGATGCTTCAGCAATGCATACACCTATGGCTACTAATGTAGTTATTGATTCTGATGATCAGGGAAAGCCTGTTGATCAAAAGAATTATAGGGCCATTGTTGGTTCCCTATTGTATTTAACTGCAAGTAGGCCAGACATAATGTTTGCTACATGCCTTTGTGCTAGATTCCAGGTCAACCCCAAGGAATCTCATCTGATTCTTCTCAAGAGAATCTTGAGATACCTGAAGGGATGTCCAAATCTAGGACTTTGGTACCCAGCTGAGTCAGAATTTTAATTAATTGGATATTCTGATTCTGATTATGCTGGTTGTCGAGTTGACAGGAAAAGTACCTCAGGAACTTGTCAGTTCCTGGGAGAGAGATTGGTCTCTTGGTTCTGTAAGAAGCAGGCCTCTGTCTCAACTTCAACTGCAGAAGCTGAATATATAGCATTTGCTAGTTGTTGTTCACAGATCCTGTGGATACAAAATCAAATTTTGGATTATGGGTACTCACACAAGAACACTAAAATCATGTGTGACAGTACAAGTGCTATCTCCATTGCACAAAATCCAGTGCACCACTCTAGAATGAAGCACATTGAGATTAGACACCATTTCCTGAGAGATTGTGTGGAAAAGAACAAGATCAGCCTTGAGTTCATATCCACAGACCTTCAGAGAGGTGATATATTCACCAAGCCCTTAGATGAACAGAAGCATCTGTTCTTTTTGGTTCAACTAGGCATGATTAATGGAAGAGACTAAGTGTGACGTCTACCTTATTGAAACTTGTTCGAAGATAGTCGAACGATGTTCGACGATAGTCGATCGGATCAAGTCTATCGTCGACCTATGGTTGAAGATAGCTTATCTATTTGAAGATCGTTGACCGGCGTTCGAAGATAGTCGAACATGTCGAGCCTATCGTCGATCTATGATTGACGCCAGCTTGCTGTTTGTGAAGAAAGAAATAGTCGAACGATTGATTGACTACTTTGCTTTAGGACCGATCATCGAACGACCGTTCGACCATCGTCTCCAGTATCTTTTAAATAGATCGACGATCGCTGTTTTAATATAAATCCGATGGTCGACCTAAGTTAAGAGATAGTTGCTCTTATCGTCGACGGAGAGCGTCTTTTCGCATTTCGTCTTCCCGCTTGCTCTTTGTCTTGCGCTCCGTCCTCGCCGTCTCTCTCTCGTCTTCTCTAGCTTTTTCGATGGCGATTGCTCCAGCACTTCTTGCAGTAGTGAAGTTTGATGCCGGTTTCAGCGTAGATTTCGACGCCTTCAGCTGCTGCGACCCAGGAATAGTGGAAATCCTAAATCTGTGCAGAGATCAAGGGTTAGAGAAACTCATGTCCTACAGAATAAAGATAAACACTCAAGAGATTAAAGAGTGGGCCTTCACTTCATATTCAACTGATGACTCGATGACTGGAACAATTAGCGGAGAAGAGGTAATATTGACTCCCGCTATTCTGACTGAAATTTTTGGATTGATTAATGGTGAAGAAGAGTATGAGCAAGATAATACTGAGTTCGGAAGGATGTTAATAGAGCTGGGACATGCCGAAGGCATTCCCTCTAAGCTGCTCAAAGTGAATTTTCCGTTTAAGATCAAGTTTCTTGCGGAAATAGTTGGAAAAGTGCTACTGGGAAAGCACTCCGCCCATGATAATATTACATGGCAGTAATTTGCACTAATGTGTGCAATAGTGAATAAGAAGTAGATCAATTGGGCAGGCATTATGTTTGATTTAATCAGGAAAAAGAATGGAAAGAAAGAAGTTACCCTAGGAAGGGTAGTTGGGATTTTTTCTGAAGGAGAAATTTCCCCACCTGCTAGTGTCAGCCGCCACCTCCATCAACGCTAGTAAGAAGATGGATCCATCACTGTTTGCAAAATGGAAAAGGACCTTCCTGAAGCCCGCTCCTGCAGGGGTTGCTCTAGTTATATTTGAGAGCACCAGGACTGCCGCAGTCACTCCCCCCCTTCTAGAAGCTGGCTCAGCAAATCCATCTCTTCCATCTTCTTCATCAGTTATGCCGTCTACTTCAGTTGAAGTTCCCTCAGCTTCAATTGAAGTACGACATTGTGCTTCTCCTCTTGCATCTCCTCCCGCATCTCCTCTCCCAACTCATCTTGCTGTGATTTCTCATCCCAGTTTTGATTTGTTGGTGTCTGAGATTTCTTCTCTAGTTCATTCTCCAATTCCCTCTTCTGATCACGTTGATCACCCTGCATCCACTCATACATCTCCAGTTCCATCTCCAGCTCATTCTCTAGCTCATCTTGCATATACCATCCCTGCTGCTCTTCCACCCTCTGAAATTCCTCCATCATCTTCATCATCTTCTTTTGAAATAACTCCAGCTTTTATCTCTAGCATTGTGGAGTTAATTACCCCCTCAATCAAAATTATGATTGAAGAGGCAATTGCTCCCCTTGCTTCTTCTATATCCTCCTTGACTGCTGCTATTCAAAAACTCTCAAAGTCTGCTGAGCCCTCTTCTTCTAGGGGCCTGGTTTCAGTTTCAACTGAAATCAGGCAGGGGGAGATGCTTGATGAAGATGTCTCAGAGCAGCCTTTGGCCTCCCCTCCAGCAGATCATCATGCAGTAGTAGAGAAAGCAACAGAAGATTCAGCTCCTCCTCCTCTATCTGAAAAGGAAATTTCTGATGCAGTATTGAAATCTTAATTTATTGTTAAAGCTTGCTTAGAAGAAAGTTCTACTCCCTTGGTTGCCCTGTACCTAGAAGGAATCATCACCTCCTTTCTAGATGAATTGTGGGAGTTAGGACATGTTGTGGTCGATTCTGAAGGTATTCCCTTTACTTACTTTTTAGACTTGTTAACTGATATGCTAGTTTGGGAATATCTGGAAGACATGATTAGATGTCATTTAGAACAATTTTATTCATAAAACTACAGATAAATTGGAAGAAATTCTAGAAGTTCAAGAGCCTGTTATCCCACCTGCTCCAGAAGTTCAACCAGAATCAGGTGTTCAAATTTCTGAAGTTGCTCAGCCAGAAGTGCAAGCAGAACTGGTCACTATGACAGTTTCTGAGATTCAAGAATCAGCTGCAGATGCCCAAATTGAAAAATCTACTGTATGGGATGATTCCCCAGGCTTGGATTTAGATGCTCTCCTGGCACAGGATGCCATGGAAGAAGAACTAGAAAAGGCTGTCTTAAAGGAAAAGGAAAGAGCTTTGAAAGATACAATTGACCCATATGATCTACCTATCTCTTCTAATTCTGAAGATGAAATCGATTCTGATAAGTCTGCTGAATCTAAAAGAAAAAGAATTGCTAAAAAGAAAAGAAAAGTTGTTGCTCCTCCTCCTGCTAATCCAGATAATGATACACCTTATTATATACTGAAAGGAATTGATCCAAAGTCAAAAGACTTCCAGCATTGGATGTTATTTTCTAAGAACCAACAAAAGCAGAAGGAAAGGACACTGCAGGATTGACCACAATGTCTAAATTCAGAATGAAGGAGCTAGACAAGTTCCAGGTTAGACCTGAGATATTTGACCCTTCAAAGTATATGGAAAAGCATCCTGAGGTAGTGGTCCCAAGAACAACAGAATTGAAAATTATTGGAGAACAAGACTTGAAGCTATCAAGAAAAGAAGCTCTAGATCCCACAAGAAAGATTACTTTTGTTTCTAGCTCTTCTAATCCTAATCATAACTCTGAAGCACCTTAATTATTCATTGATTGACAGTTAATTTCTTATCTGATTGATTGATGATATCTGCTTAGTTATTTCCCTTTATGCATTTTATTTTACTTTCAGTAATTAGTTTTGTATGTTTTAATTGTTGAGAGACTTAACTCAAATAGGGGGAGATTGTTGGAACCCTAGGTTTTGATTTGAGTTCAGTCCTCTCTTTCTGTCTCTTGACCCAAGATTTATCTATGGTCAAAGGTTAGTTGATAGGTTAGATTCTCTAGTAGTGTAGAATTGCTTTTCTAGATGAATATTTGGTTAAGTAGTTTTTCGTTCGACTATGGTCGAACGTCGCTCGACTATCGTCTATCGGCTGATCGACGATCGTCTATCAGTTGGTCGATGTTCTGTCTGCATTGATAGCTCGACTATCTATTGATAGGTCGACTATCTGTTTGCTTTGATAGTTCGACTATCTGCTTAGATAGTTCAACTATATGATAGTTCGACTATCTATTGATAGGTCGACTATCTGTTTTGTTTGATAGCTCGACTATCTGTTGATAGGTTGACTATCTGTTTTCTGTGATAGGTCGACTATCTTCTTGATAGGTTGACTATCTGTTGTGTTTGGTAGTTCGACTATCTGTCCGGATAGATCGACTATTTGATAGCTCGACTATCTGCTCTGATAGGTCGACTATCTGCTGAGGTAGTTCGACTATCTTCTTTGATAGTTCGACTATCTGAATCGTTCGACTATCTATCCGATAGGTCGACGATATGCGTGCGTCGGTCGACGATCTCCGAGGGTCGTTCGACGTTTTGCTGTATGTTTTAAATAGTTTTGTCGTCTTCTATGATGTGATTAATTTCTTAATTATTTTAGCACATTTTATAAAAGATTATTTGAATAAATTGTGATAACACTTCCATGCAATATCTATTCTATTCTTTATGCATGAGCTAATCTTTTCTGATAAAGTTGTTTGTCTTATAGCTGAGATATGATTTCTGGCAGGCTGTCCTTTATAGCCGTTAGACTCAAAAAGTCTTTCTTGGCTGTAAAGAGTCTCTTCTGATGTGACTTTCTCTTATATTATTTCATCAGAGTAATTTGCAGCTTCTTAGAAAGCTTTATCCTTTTATAGGATATCTGCCTGCAGTATTTTATTTTGCTTTATGCTTTTTGCAGCCCAGCTTGCAGAGTTCAGAAAAAGACAAGATTCAAACTCAAGTAAGAGCCGTTGCTGCTGCTGCTATATAAAGACTTCTTTGAAGAAGAAATCGACTAGTTGAGTTCTCATACATTGAAAAGCTAACTGCAGTATTCAAACTAAAAGCTTACAGTTTCCAACTGCTCTCAGCTCATTCACATCTAACTGAGAAGAAGTTTTAGTTCTTCACTCTTCTTCAACCTGAGTTCTCCTGCTTACAGGAAGATCTTCACTCAGAGCCTTTTGAAGAAGAAGAAGAAGAAGATAGCTGCCTGAAGAAGAAATTCTATTTAATATTATTTATCTTCTTGTAGCTTTTTCCTTCAGTAATTTCTGAAGTGTTTCTGCACTGAAGCAATACTTCACCTAGACGTTCTTTTAGCCAGGGGGAGCCTTGATTCCTTTAGAGCTTTCTAGCTCAGTGCAAGTTATTGTGCTTCTCTAATCTATTGTAAAATAGAGAAGACACCTTAACCTCCTTTCCCCCTCCTGTATAGGGTTATTACTCCCTTCAAAAGTATCCCTTGGTGGCAGGGCACCTGATCAAAAACCTGTGTTGGTTTTTAGACACCTGATCAAAAGTCTAAAGGGTTTCTTGATCTACCTGAAGTAGATCTTGTTGGTGGCAGGGCACCTGATCAAAAACCTGAGTGGATTCCTACCTTGTTGGTAGAAGAGTGGACGTACCCAAGTTGTTTGGGGAACCACTATAAATTCCTTGTGTCGTCTGGATTGCTTTATTTAATTACTTGCATTGTGGCTGTGATTAGATCTTAACTAGGTTTGCTAGTTGCTGTTTAGGTTTCCAAGCCTTAACTGTAATTACAGTTGGCTGCCTTTTTGTGCACAACACTTGTGTTAGGCTCTAAGGTTTAATCTCAAATATCTATAACCTTCATTCCGCATTTAACTCGAAGGGAGTTAAGTAGAAAGTCAACTTTACTAGTGCAATTTTTGATTACTCTATTCACCCCCCCCCCTCTAGAGTAGTATTTATCCCTTCTCTTTCAGTGTTGAGTGAGCTGAGCTCACTCAATGCCATAGTCTGGAATGGCGTTGAATGAGCAGAGCTCACTCAACGCCGTAGCCTGATGGCGTTGAGTGAGCTGAGCTCACTCAACGCCATTATACTTAGACTTTTTTTTTCTGGCATTTTTATTTCCAGCTGGGTGCTGGTCTAGCTGAATCGGGCTGGTTCAGGAGTGAGCCGTCTTCTCCAATAAGACCTGATAAGTTTTATTTAATTTAAGTTGACCAGTCATGCTGTGCCACGTGGACCGCCGGTTTTGCAAAAGGACAGTTGCGGCCATGGCCGAAAGCTTGTAGTCACGGCCATCAATGGCATTTGATGCCATGACTCTTTCCCTTCCCCTGAAACTGCTGGATTCAACTCCTCTCAGGGAGAGGAGAAGTTTCCAGCCCTCCTCCAGCTGTCATAGAGCCGTTTCAGCCCCCCTCCATTATGGCCGAGTCAAGCTTTTATGGGCCATTAATGGCCACCAGCTTTTGGCCGACCCCCGTCCTTGCCCAAGCTTTTAAACACCTTTAGAGGCCCAAGGGGAGTTTTTCCCAGCTGTTACCCGAAGTTTTCGAGCCTCCCCTTACTGTTGAAGAATTTCCGGCGACGCTACCACCGCGCAAATGGCTTCCAAACGGTCTGCACGCCTCCAGCCCGTGAATAAGGTTCTCCTCTACCTCTTCTTCTATGGATAGATCTTAGAAATCATTAGGAGAGATATCGGGCTCAAAAGAGCTGTATCAGGTGAGCGTTTCCATGGTTTTTTCGAAATTTCATGGTGGCGGGTTCGCCAGAAACCGCCTCCCCGGCGGCCGTGCCGCCGCCCGACGGTAGCCCTCACCTCAACAGAGGTGGTGGTGGTGGCCGGCCAGGGAGACGGCTGGGTGGCTGGGAAATAGCTTTAGAAAAGCTACAGGAAGTGTTTGTTTTTCTGATGCTGTTCGGGTTCGGGTAAAGAAGAAGGTGAACAATAGCATTTAATTATATTATATAATGTATAGTTAGGAATTAATTCCCTTTACTGTATACTAGGTTAAAACTGAAAATTATAGCCCGTAGGGGCTGATACATAAACAGTGGTCAACATAGAAAATGTAGCCCTTGAAGTCTAGTTTAATTTAAAATTAATTTCACTCAATTTGGAGTCCTGGTTATACCACAACACACTTTTTGGTGAGGTCTATCCATAGGACTGTCTTGACCTTAGAAAAATTCCCCACTCCAATCCATTCATCAAATGACTTGAAATTTGGGGTGTGGCTTAATCGTACCTATATCTAGGTGCTATCCAAAAATTAGGATTTTTGGAAAATGTTTTTCTATAGTTTTTAGAAAAATTCAATAATCCTAGCATAATTTAATTAGATGGCTAAATGACTTGCAAACCCTCCCAAATTTTGGTGAGTGGTCTCTGGGTGTAACATAAGTTTATGGTAAAAATTTCATCTCATTTGGAGATGTTTTGTATAGGTTTTTATCCCACCCTAGGTTGATCCTTATAGGATAATTTAGGATCAAACACCCCCTTGGTATTTGAGTTGCCATATCACCTTAACAGGGGCTGATATTTTAGTCACTGAATTTTTAGGGCATGACACACCCTCCAAGTGAGTTTGGGGTGGTTTGGTGTAGGGTAGCCCTAGAACCCTAGGGAAAATCCCTTAATGGTGATTTTTGGGTTGTGAAGGTCATGGGGTCAAATGACCTTAGACTGACTTAAAATTTGGTGGAGAGAACCATAGGGCCAGTATAGTTCTCTGGACAAAATTTTAGGGTATTTGGAGACAGCTAGGCCACCTAAAATTCTAACCCAAGTTTAGGTCACCAACTTAAATTTGAATTATTAAGCTATCAAATTAACTTCAAATCAAGTAAAATTGGATTAGGGTTATTTTCTAATCTAATTGGCCATGTTATAATTTTGTTGAGATTTTTGGGTTAATTTATACGGTACTTCATTTACAACCCTAGTTGTGCCCTAGATATTTATTTTGATGATTCTGGAAATTCTGTTTACTGGAATGTTATGAAATCTTGGATTAGGGCATATTATAGCATGTTATACCTTCTGTATTTTTCTTGGAAGTTTTATATGATTATTTTGGGTACATATCTATTGAACGTACTAGTTGTGATATTTAGTCAAAAATACAAATAATGTCCAATTACTATCTGAAAAATTATGAAATTTGGTGAGTGGGTGTTTAAAATTATGTTAGTCACCCTGTAATTTTCTTTGGAATTTTAAATAATTAAAAATAGTACCTCCTTCTCTAAGCTAGGAAAATTAGTATTTTACATTAAAATAGATTCAGAGCCCAAATATTAGACAAAAATTATGGGACTTGGTTTCTGATGGTTTCAGGTCACCATAAAGCTTCTATAATTTTCTTGGGATTTTTAGACATATATTTACAGTACTTCCTTCATAATATAGTAGAAATGGCCTAAAACGGTAAATTAGGAAATATAGGCCTAAACACCTCTAGAATTTCTCAAAACTTGGAATTGCTGTTTAAATGTCTCATAGGATTTTTACTGATTTTATGATGATTTATTGTTGGCTCATTGGTGCACTTCATGTTCATACTAGGGCATTTGGAATCTTAGAATAAATAAATTAAATGCCCGATAAATAGGAAAATTTGGAAATCTTGGTCTTAGATATATTAGGTCGTGATAGACCTCCAGTAAATATTATAGGAGATTCGAAGGACAATTTGGAGTACTCCCCTCATACTCCTCACGTATCTTAGGATGGTCTGCATGTAGTAAAATCACGGAAACTGAACTAGAGCGGATAATGAACTTTGGGAGATGGAATTTTTGGTAGTTGCTGGTTGGATAGGGCAAGCTAAGTTAAGTTCATTATTGGAGGTCAGGATAAGTAGAGTGTGAGACTGGTTAAGCTTAAGTGACGTACGGGAACGACGAAAGATCGTCCACCCCGGGTAGGAGTGGAAGAGTCTTAATACGCTAGGGCTAGATCTAAAGCAACTTAAAAAGGGATCGGGTAATGGGTATCAACAAATAACAATAAGTGCCTTGCAAAAGGGAACGGTGGGCTTCAGCTACCATCATAATTCCTACTGCCCTTAAAGAGCCCTTCACGGGGAATACCGGGGGCAGTCCTGGGCTAACGTAAAGTGTAGAAATAATAATCTAAAGAGCAACTAGTATGATTAGGGTTACACACACATACATCCCGTTAGCTAGGAAGGTAGAATAATTGGTTTGGTTGCCATTCAGACGGTAGCTCTGAAGGTAGATACACGGACGGGATAGTCCAGGGAGCCGAGGGCTCGAGGGTTGGAGTACAGAATAAAGGTGGTGGGTCTTCGATATCTTATTGTCGTTCACACCGACATCGGTACGTTGACTCGGCGGTGTGGGACACTTAGCCAAAGGAAGTCTGGTGGATATAGCCAGCAGTAGTATGTAAATACTCTAGGTTGTGTTCTTCTAGGGGCGTACGGAAGGGCTAGGCCCGGTAGTGTGGATATCCGCCTAGGAGTGGGGGGCCTGACCCACAGTCTCCGTTTGCACTACGGAGGTTCCTGGGAGTGAAGCTAGCTGCCCGAACAGGGGGAACTAAAGGTCTGTGCACATAGAGTCGTGTGCGTGAGTTGCACTTGCATGAATCATGGCATAGCATATCACTACACTCATATTTGCATACAACCGACACCCCAACGTATACATCGGTATGAGACTTTTTATAAGATGGGAGCCTTACAGAAGACCCCTTAACTTATAAGTTTGTATGGGCATTCATATAAGTTAAGGTTACCTACTTATTTACTTGCTTGTTTACTTACTATTCTCTAACTGCCTTTTTATACAATTGCTACTTACTACTCTTCTTTACCACTTACTACCATAGAATTCCTAGTTGTACTTTGTTCTACATAGTTGTTAGAATAACTCCCCTGTCACCTGCTTGATTATTCTCCACCTTTGTAGCTTCCCTTTCCTCCTCTCCGCTCGGTGCTCAGGAGCCGTGGGGGGAGGGGTAGGGGATGATATGGCTTAGTCTTTTTGACTAATGGTTTTCGAACCACAACATTACAGGAGCTCCGGATGGGAGACAGGGACCAGCAGTCCAGGGACCAGCACCAGCGGAGTAAGGTGCGCATGGAGGTGTGTCAGTCTAGCACCGGTGCACCTGCGACTAACTCCGTGAGTGATTAGTACCTTTATAGTTCTGCGATGAGTGATTTGTAGTGAGGACTTTTATGTACCGGGCTCGAGCCCGTTTATCTATATTTTATATGAACCGTATCTTGCAGTACTTCTATTATCTATTTCCTATTATTATCTAAGATGGACTGGATGTGATTTCACTTTTATACATGCTTCTGTGGACTTGTTTACATTTATGTATAATTACTTCTCTCTCTTGTGATCGAAAAGGGGCGGCAGAATTGGCGTTTTTTAGTGGCGGCCTTCCCGTGAGTCGGTGCCACCGCAAAGCGGCAGTTCTGGGCTAAGACCCCGGTGTCGAAAAAGAAAAAAAAAGGGTCTTACACCTACTCATTTGGGTAGGACTTGTCATTTCCCGCCTACTCGTTTTAGTAGGACTTGTCATTTTATGCCTACTCGTTTGAGTAGGACTTGTCATTTCCCGCCTAATCGTTTGAGTAGGACTAGTCATTTCCCGCCTACTCGTTTGAGTAGGACTTGTCATTTCCCTCCTAATCATTCGAGTGGGACTTGTAATTTCTCTTTTTTGTGTAACTTAGCCATTTATTTTATGATTTTGAAAGGTGTGAGTTCTCGTTTCAGTTAGTTTTATAATTTTTTGACGTTGTGTTCTTTTCTATCCCTTTTTTTGTAACCCTTTAGCACTTAGTCTCGAACTCACGCCTCATTAAAATCATAAGCTATCCCCATACCAATGAGTGGCTAATCGTTCTTAGCCCTCGGCATCGAAGAGCATTGAGACATATGAAATCACTCTAAATAATTAAAGGATTTGTTTTTCATTTTAATTAAAGTTATTAAGGTTTGCCCCGGGTATACGATGCGTATAACCACATATAGATGTGTGGGCTCTATTTCCGTTATCCATACACTAGCTTGCCGAGAGGCCGTACGTATGGACCAATCACCCTTGCATAAAAAGAGTTGTGTGCATACCCTCGAGAGAGAAGAAGCGTAATTCTACCAGATTGGGTTCCCCACCTAATAGCGGGGCTCTTAGCGTAAAGCGGGCATTAAGAGGAATCCTTCGTCATACGAGAGTTCGGTCGAATAGTCTTAATATTTAGGTGAGCGATATTCCTAGAGATAGGTGATCTCATGTTTGTGGAACCTCCACGGTCAAGTTGTCTTTAATTAGTTTGAAAACTAAGTTATATAATTAATAAGAGTCGTTTTAGTTTCGATCTGATTCGATGCCGAGCGTTAACCCTTCATCGAATTTCCTAACTCATTTTCGTGCCTTTATATTATCCGCCTTAGTTAATTAAAATCCCCATCGTATTTTCAGTAAAATAATAGTTTTTCTAGAAAGAGTAAAAATAATCAACCCATCCCCGAGAACAATACGACCACGATATTCCCACCGAATATCGAGTATTACATGCGATAGGTGCACTTGTCTCCTTTCGTTAAAAACTCGCTTTTTAGCAGTCCACGACGTTCGACCAATCGAACCAACCACCTAAATAAGTGTCGGCCTCGCGGCAATCACCATGTTTTTGGCGCCATTGTCGAGGAATCTTCGAGTTATTATTTTGAATTCTGGAGTATATTACTTTTACCTATTTTCTAAAAACTAAAAAAAACTTTAAAACTCTATTTAAAAAATAAAAAAAGAGGTTATTATTTAGTTTATATTTTAGGGTGTATGATCCATGGACAACCTTCGGTGTCTGAAAATTTCGATTTCAATCCTGAGATCAAACGCTCCCTTGCGCGTATTAGATCTCAACGCCGAAATCCTTTTTTATACCCAGAAGAATCTTTCGGAGAACCCTCTGCCATAGTTATGGCCGACCCTAACCCTCCCCAAGCGGTCGAGCATACTATGTATTATTACGCCCGACCAGACTTGGATGATACTGGGTCTAGCATTGTTCGTAGTTCGGCGGCGAATAATAATTTTGAAATAAAATCGAGTGTCATTCAAATGATCAAAAACATCGTGCAATTCAATGGACTACCGAATGAGGACCCGAATGTTCACTTGTCTAATTTTTCTTGAAATTTACGACACCTTTAAGATTAATGGCGTCACTGATGATTCCATTGGCTTGCACCTATTTCCTTTTTCCCTTAAATCCAAATCAAAGGCGTGGTTGAATTCCCTCCCATGAGAATGTATCACCACCTGGGCCGAGCTTGCGGAACGGTTCTTAACGAAGTATTTTCCGCCCGCAAAAACTGCAAAGTTACGTGCGGACATTTTTTTGTTCGTGCAAAATGATTCTGAGTCTCTATTTGAGACTTGAGATAGGTTTAAAGAATTCCTTCGCAAGTGTCCGCACCACGCGTTGCCTATGTGGTTGCAGGTCCAAATCTTTTACAATGGGCTTAACTATCGGACGCGTCAAATAATTGACGCGGCTGATGGGGGCACTTTAAATAAAAAAAACCCTCGAGGCTGTCCAAGCGCTTATCGAAGAGATGGCTATGAATGCTACCATTGGAACGTCCTACGGGGACGCGCCAAGCAGGCGACCGACCTTTTTGAAGTGGATGCCACTGCTCTCTTAACCCTTCAAGTAGAAAGGTTAACAAAGCAGGTGGCGGAGATGACTAATGCCTCCTCCACTCCACCTTATTTTATTCCTCCCAATGCATGCATGGCCGAAGAGTTCGTAGACTTCATAGGAAATTCGGTTCGTCCTTACTTCAACCCTAACAACAACCCTTTTAGTAACAACTATAGTCCGGGTTGGAGGAATCACCCCAATTTCTCTTGGAGCAATGCAAACAACGCGTAGCCCCCCCCCCAATTCTTTTGCGCCCATATTTTTCCCACCTCCTCCTCCGAAACCTTCTTCGGTTGAGGAAAATTTTTAAAATAAATAGCGTCCAACGAGTCAAATATCCGGAACATTACCAGATCGCTAAAAAATCTTGAACAATAGGTTGGATAGCTGGCGAGAATGATGTCCGAGCGCACGCTCGGGGCACTGCTGGGGAACACAGAGCCCAACCTACGGGTGAACTCTAATGCTATAACCCTCTGTAGCGGTAAGGAGGTAGTCGATTAAAAACGGATCGATCCGTAAGTACATATTTCTCCTCCGACCCCTCTTCTCCCTTCTTCGATTACGCCGCCTTTAACGATTTTAATCGAAAACATTATTTTAAACAAGGCCCCGCCGTATTTGCATAAGTTAGATAGTGAGCGTAAGGACGCACAATATAAATAATTATTTTACTATTGAAACAAATTCATATTAATGTTCCATTCTGCGAGGCGATCTCGTAAATGCCTAAATATGCAAAATATTTGAAAGAACTTCTTTATAATTAACAAAAATTAGAAAATATTTCACATATCTCTCTCAACTTAGATTGCTCAGCGGCTCTTACTAATAAATTACCCAAAAAACCAGATGACCCGGACGGTTTTCTATCTCGTGCCTTTTGGCAATATATTAGTTAAATACGCACCTAAAGATTTAGGCACGATCATTAATTTGATGTCGTTCTCGCTCTTTCAAAAAATAGGTTTGGGCACTCCGGCCCCTACTAATATGAGTATCCAATTAGCGGATCACTTAGTTAAGTTCCTCGTGGGGTAGTGGAGGATGTCCTTGTCTGAGTTGACAAGTTTATCTTTCCGATAGACTTTGTCATCTTTAACATCGAGGAGGACACCGATGTAACAATTATACTCGGTCGCCCTTTTCTCGCCACCTCCCGCGCATTAAATGATGTGAGTAACGGTCGTCTCCTCCTTCGAGTGGGAGATGATGATGCTACTTTCTCTATTAATCACTCGATGGAGGACTCATCATCGAGTGATGATTTCTGTTATAATTTAGATACTTTTTTCGGAGATCGTTCTTGTAACGCCCCGAAACTCAAAAGAGCAATGGGCAGCATTTTTAGGCGTATTTGGGCCTTGGTAAAGGTCACATGGCCTGGGACACGGGCGTGTTCCAGGGCCGTGTCAGGCGCGTGTTCGACGTCTCGCCGAGCACTATACAATTTTCACTCAACGAGCGTTGAGTGAGGGCACACGGCCTGACACACAGGCGTGTTAGTGGCCGTGTACTGCTCGGGCAGTTTGCTAGATTGTGCTGAGGGAGTTACATGGCCTGGGACACGGGCGTGTCCCAGGGCATGTCTAGCACACGGCATATGACACGGGCGTGTTACATGGCTGTGTCCTTCTCGGGACGTTTTGGACCTGTGTCGATGGAGGAACACACCCAGCTATACGAGCGTGTACTGGATGACACAGGCGTGTCCCAAGCTGTGTCACAGACCATGTCCTGGTCGGTATTTTACCGAATGACGGCGAATGAGTTACACGGCCTTGGACACGGGCGCGTCGCAAGCCGTGTTCGGCCCAGGAAGTATATTTTCAGGGCGAATCGTGGCCGTTCGTTTCCTTATGTTGGGTTCTAACGGTTCAGGCCTCTCAAACCTGGGGTTAAGGCCGGGATTGGGGGTTTAAACCCTTACTTATCATTGGCCACTCTCTTTCTAAATTCTATAGCGAAGGGATAGAAAGGAGGAATAAGGAGGGAAGATCCGGTTGCCGGAGGAGATTCGGAGCGCCAAATCGCAAACCGAGTCCAGATCTACGGAGACGAGATCATCGTGGTGCTTTTTATCCATGTAGATTTCCATGGCGCCAAAGAGGAAAGCTAGGGTAACGATTCTCTACTTCAGCATGTGAAGCTCTTCTTCTTTTGCATAGGGAAAACCTGCTCCCGCGAGTGTGCGGCGAGTTTGTGGTGTTCCTTGGGGTAGATATGTAAAGTTCCCCTTGTTTGCATTTAGAGTCCGAAATCGAGAAATGGACATAGGCATGGTGTGTGAAGCCTACCCGGACATGTTGTTCTAGATTGGAGATGTTTTACTATGCAAGATTAGACGGAGAAGACTCTGTACCTTTGGTTTTTTTTGGGTTTCTACGTGGTAGATTGCAGCAGGGATCCTTGGAAATTAACCCCAAGGAGCACCCAGAAAATGGGGCGGAAATGCATTTCTGCCATCTTGGCGGCCTGGGAGCCAGCTTTGAACATAACTTGGTTATGTGGTTGTATGAACGAATTTGGGATCTGACGAAGTTTGATCCATGCGCTTGTCTTAAGTTTGACAGTGCGGCGTGAGCAACGGGCTTGTGGAACCGGACCCGAGCTAAGTGGTTTGGTGATTGATACCAGAAAAAGGGATTGGCCACTGACATAGTCGTGTGAGTCTTAGGCTTAGGTCGGAAAGACTAAATGCTCATGAGATTTGTCATACAAGGTATGGTGGTGAGACCGCGATTTTGACCAGGTTCACCGAGTTATTGCCCTGAGAGCACGGGGTGTGTGGCCATGTGAGCCTGCACCTGTTATGTTATGTTTATTCACTATATTGCTTGTTACGCTAATAAGTGCAGGGAAGGAGCTTTGCCGCCCGAGTTTGGGGGCGGAATCGTTATAATTTTGTCAGCTTTAGCTGTCCGTTATTCTTATTTGCCACCGTTGCGGTGAATTGTGCTTGCAGGTGCTGCGGAGCCGAGTGGCAAATAGCAGGCCAAAGCCCAAGTTGCTGAGCCGGCCCTCAAAGGCCTTGTTTATTTCCTTGTTTAGATCACGTGTGTCCGACCTGCGAGCCGAAGTTTGTAAAACACTATTTAAATTTGGTGAACAATTGTAAGGCCATAAGGCCAGTACTTTTGTGTATTTTGTAGTTCATTCCAACTGGGTTGTTAGTGGAAATTCATGCTTGTGGCTGTGTTCTTGCCTTCACAACTTAATAATTGCTTCTGCTAGATGCTCTGTGTAGGATGTGTGTATTGGTTGAATGGTTTCATCTAGTAACTCGCCGGTCTGTCCGTTGTATATGGCATCGGGCCCCGGCCGGACCTACTGTTATATGCTGTATGATGGATAGGGGTGTTACAATTTGGTATCAGACTACCGGTTTTGGTCATACTAAAATGAATTCGTGGACGAATTCACTTTAAGGGGTTGTGAGCACATGTGTGTGCGTCATCGTTATAACATGAAAAGAACCCATGAATGTCTACTTAGGAATGAAAATACACATTTTTGAGGAACCTGCATGCTCCTATAATTGCTTTTTGCAATGTTGTTTGGTCGCTTATCGATGTTTTGTACGACTATAGGTGACCAAGAGTGGTGCGGGCTCGTCAGAACGTCTAGTTTATGAGGCGAGTAGCGCACCAAATGATGCGCCGACAACACCTCCTGTAACATCCCATTTCTGGCTAGATCCCTAGGAGTTGGTTGGTCGTGACAGAACCCTAGGAAGCCCAAAAATTGAAATAAATCGACCGAGATTTCGGGTCACGGGTTGGTCACGCCCGTGACTGACCCATCACGCCCGTGACCTAGGGCGTGACTCCTTCGACGATCGTCGATCTCAGGGAGACGATCGTCAGGCGCAGAATTTTCAACCCGGCCCTGTTACGCCCGTGACCAAGGTGTCATGTTCGTGACCTAGGGCGTGACCACCCTTCGATGACCGTCGATCTCAGTTCGACGATCGTCGACCTCAGAATTTGCCATTCGGGCATGTCACGCCCGTGACCAAGGTGTCACGCCCGTGACCTAGGGTGTGACCACCCTTCGATGACCGTCGATCTCAGTTCGACGATCGTCGACCTCAAAATTTGCCATTCGGGCAAGTCACGCCCGTGACCATGGTGTCACTTCCATGACCTAGGGCGTGACCACCCTTGGACGACCGCTGATCTACGTTCGACGATCGTCGACCCCAGAATTGGCCACCCGGGCCTGTCACGCCCGTGACCTATGTGTCACGCCCGTGACATTGACCGAAACGACGGTTCAGGCCCGAAATTATTCTAACACGCGTGGTAATAAATGCTGGTGTGGGAAGTTACACCAGGAGTAATTACGGTCCGTTTTTCCTTTTGTAATTATATAATAAAGGAGGAAGTGTTGGTCCAATAGGAATCTCCACCTGACAAACACCTATTCATCTTCCACCATTTCTTATCCCTTCACTGTAACCGAAAGGTTATTAAGAGGAGCCTTCATGACCATTAAGGCTTTACCCTTTCACCTCCCCACTTACTGACTTATAAAATACCTCTTAGAGCAAGATGAGAAGGTTTCACTCTTGACCAAACGGATTCAGATCTTTGTTCTTGCTGTAGGAGAAGTTCGGCAATGCCACCACTACGCCATGGCACCCCGTCGTTCATCTCGCCTCCAAACCGCGAACAAGGTCCTCCTCTGTTTCTTCTTTCATGGGTAGATCTTAGGATTCTTAGAAAGGAAGTTCGTGCTCAACGGAGCCAGACCAATCTCTCGTTTTCATGGAAAACCATGAAAAAATGTATTTTCGAGTTCGCCGAAAACCGCCACCTCCGGCGGCCAAACCACCGCCGACCGCTAGCCATTGCCTCAACGGAGGTGGTGGTGGTGGTGGCTGGCCAGGGAAGTGACCGGGCGACCGGTGACGGATCGCAAAAGAGCTACAGGAAATAAGAGTTTCTGTGTTCTGGTTTTCGGGTTATGTAGAAGATGAACAGTAAAAGCTGTTTATAATATATAAATTATGTAAATAATTTATAAGGAAAATATACTTAGATGAGTACATTTTGATACTACAAAACGAGGCACTTAGAGGCCGTTTTATGAAAAATGACCAGTCACGAAAGTTGTAGCCCTTTGAGTTTAGTTTAATTTAAAATTGATTTCAACTCGTTTAGGTAAGCGGTTTGACCGCAGAACCCGTTTTAGTGGAGGCTGTACTAGAGTTGGGTAGAAATTAAAATGGATGCCCACTCTTCGTCCTGTGTCCAAATGACCTGAAATTAGGGCAGGGGGTTAACCTTAGCTATACCTAAAAGCAGACCAAAAATGGGAATTTTTGGAGATACTTTGCCTAAAGTTTTTGTTTTAATTTAATAAACTTAGAGAAATTTATTTAAGTAGTTAAATGACCTCCAAACCCTCCCAAATTTTGGGGAGTGGTCTTTGGCTATAAAACTTTACTCTGTACAAATTTTCAACTCATTTGGATGAGTTTTGGATAGGGAGTCACCTATTCTTAACTAGGCAAAGTGAGGCATTTTTGAGAAAAAAGTGCACGAGAGGTTAGAATGGTCATATCACCTCTACTGAGGCTGATATCTTGACCACTGACTTGTAAGGGTTATTATAACCCACTTGGAGAAAATGGTATAGTTTAGGATTGGTTTACCCTAGGATCCAAACTCAAACCCTAGATGGAGGGTTTTGAAGGTTGTGAAGGATATGGGGGCAATTGCTCTTGTATTACCTTGAAACTCTGTAGAGTTGACAAAGACCTGATAAGAATCGTCTGGATGGAATCATGGAGAATTTGGAGACAAGTAGATGCCTCAAAACCTTAATCATAGCTGTAGGTTTAAATACTAATTAAGCACCTTCCATCACTAATAATTATCTAAAGGCTGTGAAACTCGGGTAGAGTTAGTTTTGTAGTGGGTAGAGTTTATAGAATTTTTACTGGAATTTTATGATGTTTATTTCCATCACTTTGTTTGTAAAGTTGATTTTAACCCCTATTGATGTTTTGAATATTTGTACCTTTTTGTTCAGGAGAATCTCATGAAATCTTGGAAATATATATTTTAGGACAGAATGATTACCTCTGAATTCTTATATAATTTTTAGTTGAGTACATCCAGTACTTCCTTCACAAAAGTTAAAAAGGGATTCTATGCTTAAAAAATTATTTAGGGATGATTTTATTACTAAAAAATTATAAAACTAGGCCAGTGCTAATTTTAGGCCATTATATACATGTCATAAATTATTTATAATTTTTGGAAGAATATTCCCTGTACTTGGTTCATAAATAATGGGAGATAGTAATTATTGCTAAAATAGTTTTAGTGCCCTTTTGATGATAGAAAAATTATGATACTTTGGATTTACCCTGTTGAGATAACCTACTAATTATTATAAAATTTGCTGGACATCTTGCATGAGAACTTAGGGTAGTTCATGTTCAAACTGGTAGCCCTTGGGATTTTCGGGAAAATTAATTAAATATCAGATAAATTAGGAAAATTATCACATTCTGGATTTAGGCCATTTATATCCTGATAAGTCTCCAGTAAATAATTAAGGGCATTTGGATAAGTTTGGGATCGTTGCATAACCAGTTCGTCATATAGTCTAGGTCGGTCTGCATATAACAAATTTATGAATTGCAATAGGACATGATCCGAGAAAGTCATTGGAGTTAATCATTTTGTCTGGGTGGACAATTGTGGAGAAAATCACAATAGGAAGATATGAAGAGTAGAGAGAAGTAGTGGTAGCTAGAGATAAGAGGTGCTCGGGTACGACGAAAGATCGTCCACCCCAGTGGGAATGGAAGAGTCTTAATACTCTAGGGTTAGATCTAAAGTAACTAAAAGGGGATCGTGTTAAGGGAGATCAACCAATAACAATAAGTGCCTTGCGAAAGGGAACTTTGGGCCGTAATGCCACCGTCTTGGTTCCTAGTGCCCCTTAAGAGCCCTTCACGGGGTATGCCGGGGGCAGTCCTGTGCTAACGTAAACTGTAATAACAAACCGACAAGAGTAACTTAGTAACTAGGGCTGCACCTTTCACAAACATTGTTGGCACAGGAAGATTGATGAGAGCTTCGGCTCGGTTGGTTAAGAGACGGATGGGATGGTCCGGTGAGCTTCAGCTGGGTTGGTTAAGAGACGGACGGGATGGTCCGGGGAGCTTCGGCTCGGTTGGTTTGGAGACGGACGTTTTGGTCCGGGGAGCTTCGGCTCGGCTTTTGTGTGTTTACGATTAAACCTGCATGTGCATAAAAAGGAATGAAAATTAAGGTGGTGGGTCTTCGGTATTGGAGGGTCGATGCACCGACGCCAATACGCTGACTCGGCAAGTGTGGTTAGCACTTTGCCAACAGAAGTCCGGTGCGCCAGTCGGCAAGAGTACGCAGGCGTCCGCTTAGTGCACCAAGCATTGAGGCGTACGATAGGTCTGACCGGTAGTGCTTTACTGGTTTAGAGGTGGGCGAGGCCCAACCCACCGCTTCCGTCTGCCACTACGGAGGTATTCTGGGAGGTAATGGCTCCGAAAGGGTGAAATAAAGGTCTGTGTGCACAGAGTCGGGTATGTGAGTTGCACTTGCATGTTTCATCATACCCACTTGCATGTCATAGCATAATCGATTCATTTAACCCTGACACCTAAAGTATAAGTGGTATGGGACGCTTATACGTTAGGAAGCTTGTGTGGGCAAGTTTATAAATCAAAGGTTAATTTCAATATATATACATGCTGTTGTTTGATAACCGACACCCCAACGTATAAGTGGTATGGGACACTCTATACGGTGGGAGCCTTGCAGAAGATCCCTTGGCTTATGCGCTTTCGCACATAAGTTAAGGTTACCTTTCTTACTTTCTGTTTCTGTCATATTATTATAGAATTGCTAGATTAGTTCCGCTGTCATTTGTTTCTTGATTAAATCTCCACCTTCATGTCCTTCCCTTTCTTCCTCTCTGCTCGGTACTTAGGAGCCATGGGGGAAGGGGGTAGGGGATGATAGGGCTTAGTCTTTATGACTAACAGTTTTCGAACCGCATCATTTAGGGGATCGTGGAGCCCAGCATGGAGGAGCGGCCCCAGAGATCGGTGCGCTTGGAGATGGGGCAGTCTAGCTCTGGAGTTCATACAACCGGGACCGTGAGTCTCGACCCTGAGTAGTTTCTGTTTTAGCTTCCACATGAGAGATTGTTGTGAGGACATGATGTATCGGGCATAAGCCCGCATTTATAGTACTCTGATTATTGTTATTCTGTGGACACTCCCTTCGTGGAGATTTTATTTTATATATGTGATTTACTTTTAGTGGACTTGCTCTTACTTCAATTATTGTGCTACCTTTCTGTGATCGAATTGGCCGGCAGAATCGACGCCTTGTGGTGATGACCCTTCAGGACGTGAAGGTGTCACCGCAAATCGGCGACTCTGGGCCTAAGACCCCGGGTTTTAAAAAGAAAAAAAAGGGGGTCTTACAAGTGGTATCAGAGGAAAACATCGATCAGAAGAAAGTAGCAGTCCACAAACCCTGGGTCACCCCCGCGCGAATTTAGTTTGGGGACAAACTAAGCAGCGGAAGAAGTGGTGTGCCCATATGGGGATCACATATAAATTGTCCACCTTTATGTAATATTTGAACGTTTTCTCAGTATGTGTTTTTGTTACGCAGCCTCCAGCACAGCCTACGCCACAAGGTGGAGTTCAACAGGCTCAGGATGTTGCACCACCCCCATCGGTCCCCACTCCTTTCCTTCAGTCAGACATGGGACAGACTCTGACTGCAATCCTAGAGGCTTTCAGGGCCCAGCAGGTTCCAGTCCCACAGCCAAATCCGGGGACCAACTGGCCGAGCATCTTCTGGGGTCTTTCTCCCCCGTCCTATTTGGGGACAGAGTCGGCAGTTCGGACTAAAGAGTGGCTGGATATCATGTACGATATGTTGACTGGGATACGGTGTCCCTGGGAGGAGAGGGTGGCTCTGGTTGTCTCTTGCCTGGAGTCCCATGCAAAGAGGTGGTGGAAGACGCTGTTGGACACGACATTTGCAGATAGGGAGGTTGCGGAGGTTACCTGGGAGGAGTTCAGGGCCGCGCTGCTGGAGCATTTCGTTCAGCAGCCGGCTAGGGATGAGTTGGATGAGTGGTTTTTACAGCTGAAGCAGGGCACCCGGACGGTGGTGGAGTACCATCGGGAGTTCGACCATCTGGCTCGATACGCAGATTCCTACCAGCTGGACGAAGCAGGGTATATCAGGAGGTTCTATAAGGGCCTGCGGGAGGACTTGAGGGAGGCTTTGTTGTTTGTATCTGACGGGCCTATCTCCCGGATTTTGGAGATGGCAAAAAGGATTGAGGCAGATTGGCAAGCCACCCGGGGCCGGAAGCGGCCAGCAAAGGATCAGGGACAGAGAGGTAGGAATGACCAGCGGCGAGGTGCTGTACCAGAGGGGAGGAGGACAGAGGACCAACCTCGTCAGGACGTGAGGCAGGAGCCGAGGGAACAGGTGATGTTGGCCCCTCAACCTCTTCGGATGCAGGAGATGCCGAGACCCGGGGGAATGGCGTATCCCCCACTAGAGTGCTTCCTTTGTCATCAGATTGGGCACATTCGGAGGAACTGCCCCATGAGGGGGGCACCACCTCCAGCACCACAGGGCGGACCCCCAGCTCAGCATTACGGAGGCCAAGGACGCGGACGCGGTTGTGGATACCAGGAGGGAGACCGTAGACAGGGAAGAGAGCAGGTATATGCTTTGGACCTTGCGCAGCCTCGGAATCCGGAGCAGGTCATAGCAGGTACGCCGCAATGCTTCTTCATTTTCATAGAATTTCCCTTTAAATGGTTAAAACTTTGAATCGCACTAGATAAATTCTCAAGGAAAGTAAAACTCACTATAGAACCCTAAGACATCTATTCACCCCAGGTATAGTCTTCATCAGTGGAAAGCCGGCCCGCACGCTGTTCGATACTGGAGCTACTCACTCCTTTGTATCGGAGACGTTCGTAGAAGGACTGGAAGGCGTGGAGCGATTCACAGGCTCGAGGATGAGGGTGCGACTACCAGATGGATCTGAGCTCCTTACCACGGATCACTGCAATATGGAGGCAGAAATTGGTGGAAAGGCATTCGAGGCTCCAGCGATGATTTTGAAGCTGACGGACTACGACCTGATCCTGGGCATGGTATGGCTACACTGGAACCATGCCTAGATTGACTGCCAGGCAAAGAGGATCACCGTGAGACACGGGGACTCTTTCATTGTCATCGAAGGTATAAGATCTGCCTCTCGTATACTCTTATCTTTGGTACAGGCCGTTAAGGCCCATCTGCAGGGAGAGGAGGTCTATCAGATTCTTTTTGAGATGGAGGAAGTTAAGGAGTCAGTGACAGACATTCCGGTGGTGAGAGATTTCGCTGACATATTTCCAGAGAAACTGCCAGGACTACCTCCACACCGAGAGCAGGACTTTCAGATACAGCTTGTCCCGGGGGCCAAGCCGGCATCTAGGGCCCCTTATCGGATGGCCCCGAAGGAGTTGGCAGAGTTTCGGACTCAGTTGCAGGAATTGGTTGAGGCAAGATTTGTTAGACCGAGTTCCTCGCCATGGGGAGCCCCGGTCCTATTCGTGAAGAAGAAGGATGGGACACTTCGCCTGTGTATCGATTATCGAGCACTAAACAGGCTGATCGTCCGGAATACCTACCCACTCCCACGGATAGACGAATTCTTCGACCAGCTGGAGGGAGCCCATTATTTCTCGAAGCTGGACTTGAGGTCAGGATACTACCAGCTACGGATCCAGGAGGAGGATATCCCGAAGACGGCCTTCAGTAGCAGATATGGCCTGCATGAGTTCACCGTGATGCCCTTCGGGCTCACGAATGCTCCGTCGGCGTTCATGAGTCTCATGAACCGGGTTTTCGAGGCCTACCTGGATGTGTTCGTCATAGTATTCATAGACGACGTCCTGATCTACTATAGGATGGAGGAGGAGTACACTCAGCATCTGGCACTGACTTTGGAAAGGTTGCGGGAGCATCGCCTGTATGCGAAATTCAGCAAGTGTCAGTTTTGGTTGAAGGAGGTGGCTTTCCTAGGCCACATTATCAGCGGAGCCGGGTTGGCGGTGGATCCGGAAAAGATTCAGGCAGTCCGTGATTGGCCGCAGTTAAAGACAGCCACCGATGTACGAAGTTTCTTGGGACTTGCCGGGTATTACCGGAAGTTCGTGGAGGGGTTCTCTCAAATTGCCCTCTCACTCACGTCTTTGAAGAAAAAGGAGGCACCTTTCGTTTGGACCCCGCAGTGCCAGGCGGCTTTCCAGGAGCTGAAGGACCGACTCATCTCAGCCCCTATTCTGGCCCTTCCATCTGGAAAGGAAGGATTCCAGGTGTATACCGACGCATCATACCAGGGGATGGGAGCAGTGCTGATGCAGAACGGACACGTCATAGCATATGCCTCCCGCCAGCTGAAGACCCATGAGAAGAACTACCCAGTGCACGACCTTGAGATGGGAGCGGTCGTTTTTGCTCTGAAGTTCTGGCGCCATTATCTTTATGGAGTCCACTGCGACATCTACTCTGACCACAAGAACCTGAAATACGTGGACACACAGAAGGAGCTGAATATCAGGCAGAGGCGCTGGGTGGAGTTCTTAGTAGATTATCAGTATGAGACGCACTACCATCCAGGGAAGGCAAACGTGGTGGCCGACGCGTTGAGCCGGAGAGCTGCCACTTCCGAAGCTGGGCCCCAGGTTATGTCCATGGAGCTAGTACGGTCATTCAGAGATATGCAGATATCCCTAGTGTCCGAGGATGATCCAGAGCTGTATAGGGAGTATCTGACATCGATGGTGGCCATAGACGATATTCAGGATCGCATTCGGGACGGACAGAGGACAGATGCGTGGGAAGAGCCGATGTTCCGAGCCTTGGAGGAGGGTTCGACAGGAGATTATTCTCTGAGAGATGGACTGCTACATTTCAGAGGCAGAGTATATATACCCGCAGGAGGCCAGATCCGAGATGATATTATGACGGAGGCGCATTGCAGCCGGTACTCTGTTCACCCGGGGATCACAAAGATGACCGCTGATCTGAAGAAGACGATGTTTTGGCCGGGCATGAAGAAGGACTTTACGTACTTCGTGACCCATTGCGAGGCGTGTCAGTTGGTGAAGGCGGAGTGCAGGAACCCCGCAGGATTGTTGCAGCCACTCCCGGTGCCGGAGTGGAAGTTTGACGATATAGCTATGGATTTTATACATGGTCTTCCCCGGTCTCGGACGGGGAACGACTCGATCTGGGTGATTGTTGATCGGTTGACGAAGGTGGCCCGCTTTAAACCAATCAAGAAAGATGACTCGGTGGGAGTGCTGGTACGGAAGTTCGTGGAGCAGCTCAATTGGTGATGAGAGTTGAAAGAACTCCATAGTTAAGCGTGCTTGGGCGAGAGTAGTACTGGGATGGGTGACCTCCTGGGAAGTCCCCGTACGACCCAACTTAACTGTCGAGTTCGCTCATCAAAGGGAGGCTGTGGCCACCAACAACCCGCCTGTGGAGGGAGAGGGGTTGGGGTGCTTGGGCTGCAGCCCGGTAGCGACGCCTAGAGCGGAGCCGTGGCACTGCCACGTTGGATCGGCTAGGGTCGTTACAATAAAAAGTGCACTTTTTGTAACGCCCTCCCCAGCACCATGCTCGCAAGGACGGCCGCCGGCACCCCCAGCACCACGCTCGAAAGGGTTCAGTCTAACCAGGTCTGCAGACCATGCACCCCAACCCCTCTCCCTCCACAGGCGGGTTGTTGGTGGCCATAGCCCCCTTAGATGAGTCAAACTCGATAGTCAAGCCCGCACTACGGGGACTTCCCAGGAGGTCACCCATCCCAGTACTACTCCAGCCCGAGCACGCTTAACTATGAAGTTCTTTCAACTCTCATCACCAATTGAGCAGCTCAATTGGTGATGAGAGTTGAAAGAACTTCATAGTTAAGCGTGCTCGGGCTGGAGTAGTACTGGGATGGGTGACCTCCTGGGAAGTCCCCGTAGTGCGGGCTTGACTATCGAGTTTGACTCATCTAAGGGGGCTATGGCCACCAACAACCCGCCTGTGGAGGGAGAGGGGTTAGGGTGCATGGTCTGCAGACTTGGTTAGGCTGAACCCTTTCGAGCGTGGTGCTGGGGGTGCCGGCGGCCATCCTTGCGAGCATGGTGCTGGGGAGGCCGTTACAAGTATGTCTGATATCATGGCGTGCCCCGGACGATAGTGTCGGACCGCGATGGACGGTTTACATCCAGGGAGTGGCGGTCAGTGCAGGCATATTTGGGCACCCGATTGACTTTTAGCACAGCCTTCCACCCTCAGACGGACGGGCAGACAGAGCGCACCAACCGGACCTTGGAGGATTTACTACGACTGTGTATACTAGACCGAGGGGAGCCGTTGGAGAAGATGTTGCCTTTGGTAGAGTTCTCCTATAACAATAGCTACCAGTCCAGCATCAGGATGGCGCCTTATGAAGCCTTGTATGGAAGAAAATGTAGGACCCTGCTTTCTTGGGTTCAAGACGAGGATCCGAAGGTGTTGGGATCGGATTTTGTTGAAAACACCGAGGCCCAGGTGAGACTGATCAGAGATAGGATGTTGGAGGCGCAGAGCAGACAAGCTAAGTACTATGATGCCTGACATCGTCAGGTGGAGTTTCAGGTAGGGGACCGAGTGTTCTTGAAGATCCGGCCCATGCACGGAGTCTCACGAGTGCGCGGTCGGAGGAAGAAGCTCAGCCCTAGGTATATGGGCCCTTTCCGGATCCTGGAGCGGATCGGGCCCCTAGCCTACAGGCTAGAGTTGCCACCAGAGCTGGCAGCTCTATACGACGTCTTCCACATTTCTTCGCTGAGAAGGGCTCTACTACGCCTAGAGCAGCGGATTTTGACCACCGAAGGGTCGGTAGCTTCAGACCGATCTGTTCACTTGGAGCCGGTTCGGATCGACGACAAAGGAGTACGGATCTTGCGCCGCAAGAAGATCCCCTTAGTCAGGTTCTGTGGAGAAACCACGGTCAGGAGGAGCACACCTGGGAACCGCAGGACCTGATGAGGCAAAAATACCCGGAGTTGTTCAGTCAGGTATACCTCACCACCTCTTGGTATACTATAAATTATCTTCTTGTACTAAACCGGTAAGATTAGATAAAGAAAAGTGAGAACCTAGACATGTGCAGGAAAGTAGGGGATAATCTTTTGTTTATTGGGGAGATTGTCTTCATTTATCAAACAAGTATTCGCTGGAACCCAATAGAAAAATCGTATGGGATGTAACAAGTTTAGTTTATTTAGTTAGAAATCCCCGTAGGCTCAGCCTCAATTTCGAGGACGAAATTTTTGTTTTGTTTATTGGGATTTGTAACATCCCATTTCCGGCTAGATCCCTAGGAGTCGGTTGGTCGTGACAGAACCCTAGGAAGCCCAAAAATTGAAATAAATCGACCGAGATTTCGGGTCACGGGTTGGTCACGCCCGTGACCGACCCGTCACGCCCGTGACCTAGGGCGTGACTCCTTCGACGATCGTCGATCTCAGGGAGACGATCGTCGGGCGCAGAATTTTCAACCCGGCCCTGTCACGCCCGTGACCAAGGTGTCACGCCCGTGACCTAGGGCGTGACCACCCTTCGACGACCGTCGATCTCAGTTCGACGATCGTCGACCTCAGAATTTGCCATTTGGGCATGTCACACCCGTGACCAAGGTGTCACGCCCGTGACCTAGGGCGTGACCACCCTTCGACGACCGTCGATCTCAGTTCGATGATCGTCGACCTCAGAATTTGCCATTCGGGCATGTCACGCCCGTGACCAAGGTGTCACGCCCGTGACCTAGGGCGTGACCACCCTTCGACGACCGTCGATCTCAGTTCGACGATTGTCGACCCCAGAATTGGCCACCCGGGCCTATCACGCCTGTGACCTAAGTGTCACGCCCGTGACATTGACCGAAACGACGGTTCAGGCCCGAAATTATTCTAACACGCGTGGTAATAAATGTTGGTGTGGGAAGTTACACCAGGAGTAATTACGGGCCGTTTTTCCTTCTGTAATTATATAATAAAGGAGGAAGTGTTGGTCCAATAGGAATCGCCACCTGGCAAACACCTATTCATCTTCCAACGTTTCTTATCCCTTCACTGTAACCGAAAGGTTATTAAGAGGAGCCTTCATGACCATTAAGGCTTTACCATTTCACCTCCCCACTTACTGACTTATAAAATACCTCTTAGAGCAAGATGAGAAGGTTACACTCTTGACCAAACGGATTCAGATCTTTGTTCTTATTGTAGGAGAAGTTCGGCAATGCCACCACTGCGCCATGGCACCCCGTCGTTCATCTCGCCTCCAAACCGCGAACAAGGTCCTCCTCTACTTCTTCTTTCATGGGTAGATCTTAGGATTCTTAGAAAGGAAGTTCGTGCTCAACGGAGCCGGACCAATCTCTCGTTTTCATGGAAAACCATGAAAAAATGTATTTTCGAGTTCGCCGGAAACTGCCACCTCCGGCGGCCAATCCACCGCCGACCGCTAGCCATCGCCTCAACGGAGGTGGTGGTGGTGGCTGGCTAGCCAGGGAAGTGACCGGGCGACCGGTGACGGATCGCGAAAGAGCTACAGGAAATAAGAGTTTTTGTGTTCTGGTTTTCGGGTTCTGTAGAAGATGAACAGTAAAAGCTGTTTATAATATATAAATTATGTAAATAATTTATAAGGAAAATATACTTAGATGAGCACATTTTGATGCTGCAAAACGAGGCACTTAGAGGCCGTTTTAGGAAAAATGACCAGTCACAAAAGGTGTAGCCCTTTGAGTCTAGTTTAATTTTAAATTGATTTCAACTCGTTTGGTAAGCGGTTTGACCGCAGAACTTGTTTTAGTGGAGGCTGTACCTAGAGTTGGGTAGAAATTAAAATGGATGCCCACTCTTCGTCCCGTGTCCAAATGACCTGAAATTTGGGCAGGGGGTTAACCGTAGCTATACCTAAAGGCAGACCAAAAATGGGAATTTTTGGAGATACTTTGCCTAAAGTTTTTGTTTTAATTTAATAAACTTAGAGGAATTTATTTAAGTAGTTAAAAGACCTCCAAACCCTCCCAAATTTTGGGGAGTGGTCCCTGGCTATAAAACTTTACTCTGTACAAATTTTCAACTCATTTGGATGAGTTTTGGACCTATTCTTAACTAGGCAAAATGAGGCATTTTTGAGAAAAAAGTGCACGAGAGGTTAGAATGGTCATATCACCTCTACTGAGTCTGATATCTTGACCACTGACTTGTAAGGGTTATTATAACCCACTTGGAGAAAATGGTGTAGTTTAGGGTTGGTTTACCCTAGGATCCAAACTCAAACCCTAGATGGAGGGTTTTGAGGGTTGTGAAGGATATGGGGGCAATTGCTCTTGTATTACCTTAAAACTCTGTAGAGTTGACAAAGGCCTGATAAGAATCGTCTGGATGGAATCTTGGAGAATTTGGAGACAAGTAGATGCCCCAAAACCTTAATCTTAGCTTTAGGTTAAAATACTAACTAAGCACCTTCCATCACTAATAATTATTTAAAGGCTGTGAAACTCGGGTAGAGTTAGTTTTGAAGTGGGTAGAGTTCATAGAAATTTTACTGGAATTTTATGATGTTTATTTCTATCACTTTGTTTGTAAAGTTAATTTTAACCCCTATTGATGTTTTGAATATTTGTACCTTTCTGTTCAAGAGAATCTCATGAAATCTTGGAAATATATATTTTAGGACAGAATGATTACCCCTGAATTTTTATATAATTTTTAGTTGAGTACATCCAGTACTTCCTTCAAAAAAGTTAAAAAGGGGTTATATGCTTAAAAAATTATTTAGGGATGATTTTATTACTGAAAAATTATGAAACTGGGCCAGTACTAATTTTAGGCCTTTATCTGCATGTCATAAATTATTTATAATTTTTGGAAGAATATTCCCTATACTTGGTTCATAAATAATGGGAGATAGTAATTATTGCTAAAATAGTTTTAGTGCCCTTTTGATGATAGAAAAATTATGATACTTTGGATTTACCCTGTTGAGATAACCTACTAATTATTATAAAATTTGCTGGACACCTTGCATGAGAACTTAGGGTAGTTCATGTTCAAACTAGTAGCTCTTGGGATTTTCGGGAAAATTAATTAAATGTCAGATAAATTAGGAAAATTACCACATTCTGGATTTAGGCCATTTATATCCTGATAAGTCTCCAGTAAATAATTAAGGGCATTTGGATAAGTTTGGGATCGTTGCATAACCAGTTCGTCATATAGTCTAGGTCGGTCTGCATATATCAAATTTGTGAATTGCAATAGGACATGATCCGAGAAAGTCATTGGAGTTAATCATTTTGTCTGGGTGGACAATTGTAGAGGAAAACACAATAGGAAGATATGAAGAGTAGAGAGAAGTAGTGGTAGCTAGAGATAAGAGGTGCTCGGGTACGACGAAAGATCGTCCACCCCGGTGGGACTGGAAGAGTCTTAATACTCTAGGGTTAGATCTTGTTGGGATTTGTCTCCACAATACCTCAGATTTGTAGGAGGTCAGACCTTGAACTAAGATGAATTAAGGTGTATTTGATGCTGTGTTTAAGTTGTATGTGTGCAGGTCCTTAATGCCAAGTGTAGACCAATGTCAGTCTATAATGGGTCACCAAACACAGGACCATACAATGTAATCCCTCATTGTGTGATCCAAAGTGTTGGCCCATGTATAGCCTCTCTATTGGGATACACTTCCTATATGCACTTGGATTGATGGACAGAAACATTGGAGCTAATTTCCTCAGAAAAATTTCTAAGTCCAAAATACTCGAGTAACCCCTTTGTTATACTCGAGTATCAGACTTAATACTCGAGTAGCTAGTTAGACATACTCGAGTAGTTAGTTAGACATACTCGAGTAATCAGTTAGACTTACTTGAGTAGGGTCTGAATACTCGTGTATATATTTCTATACTCGAGTAGTTAGTTAGTCACTCGAGTAAGTTGTTTTCATACTCGAGAAAGTAACTTAATCACTCGAGTAAATCATGTATCATACTCGAGTAGATCTTTTTTCTTCTCTTTTCTGCAAGTTCAAGTAGTCATACTCGAGTAAGTATTTTGATACTCGAGTAAGTTGTTTTTATACTCGAGTAATTGACTTTGATACTCGAGTAAGTGAATGTTTCCCGGATACATATTCTGATACTCGAGTAACTTCCCCTTTCACTCGAGTATATCTTCCTTTCACTCGAGTATATCTTTCTTTCACTCGAGTATATATTTCTGATACTCGAGTATATATTTCTGATACTCGAGTATATCTCTTCTGATACTCGAGTAGTTCATCTTTCTCTCAATAAATTTCTCTTTCCTTACTCGAGTATATTTCTCTTTGTCACTCGAGTATCTAAATTCCCATACTCGAGTATATCTTCTCTTACTCGAGTATAGCAGTTTTCTATTCCAGAATTCTTCTAAGTTCGAATTCGCCTTAAGTATTTTTGAATCCGTCATTTCTGATTGGTCCATGTGTCATCCTTAATTAAGATTATGACCGTTGGAGTCCACCTATAAAAAGGTCATTTCAGAATTGACTAATCAACAAGATTACAGAGATATTCTTTTTAAGAAAGAGAAAATTTCGTGAACCCTAATTCTCACGCCGCCGCCGCCATTGTTGTTCACGGAAGAAATTCTGGATCGTCGATCTCCGTCTTCAACGACTATTTCTCCAGTGATCCAGACAAAAGTGAATCACTCGATCTCGCCGAGCCTCAAAGATTTCAGATCTATCTTCTCGATCGAGGTGGTTCTAGTTTTCTGATTTGTGGATCTCTCTCAAGTCATCTTCAACCTTTTCTGATCAAGCCGAAGTTCCTAAAGAAGAAGACTGTCAAAGATCAAGATCTGAAATTTGTTGTTTTGAATTTTTATTCTCAAACCCAAAATTTCCTTGTAGGAGTTTTTCTCCGAGATTTGTAGGAAGATCTTTCTTCCGAGTTTTGTAGATCCAGTTGGATCGAGTTTTGTAGGAACGTGGTTCTGAGGTGTAGGATTGTTTTCAATCCGAGATAGTGGAGTAACCGAGTCTAGTGATTTGCTAGATCGGTGAGGAAAGTGGACGTACCCAAGGTTGGGGAACCACTATAAATCTCTTGTCGTCTGTGATTGCTTGATGTGTGCTGTGTTAATTTTTAATTCCGCATTTGACACGCATTTCACCTATTCACCCCACTCTAGGTGATTTAGGCTAACAACTTAGACCTCTCAATTGGTATGAGAGGGAGGTTGATCGTTAAAAGGTTAACACCTTGATCTTATCCTTCTAAGTTGTTTCTTGAAAAGTATCAAGCATGAGTAAGACCAAGGATTTTGCTAAACTCCCTATCTGCACCAAGAACAACTTTCCTATGTGGAAGGAAAGAGTAAGGTTCTTCATGGAAGCAGTAGATCCCCGGATTTTCATGATTGTTGAAGAAGGTCCCTACACTCCTATGACTACTTCCACCATAGATCCTAACAAGCAAGTTCCCATGAAGTTGATGGATCTAGACAAGGATGAGATTGCACTTGTCTCTCTGGACAAGAAAGCAAAGAATATCATAGCAAGTGCAGTCGATGATTCAATGCTGCAAAATCTGATTCATTGCCAATCTGCCAAGGAGATGTGGCAATCCCTAGTGACTCTAATGGAAGGTACAGAGGAAGTGAGGGATGATCGGAGATCCCTTCTGAATCAAAAGTATGAAGCCTTCCGGCAAGGTCACAAGGAAGCCATAGCTGACACATTCGAGAACTTTTTCAAGATAGTGAACGGCCTAAGAGTTTATGGCCGAGTCTTCACCAACGGGGAACTCAATGACAAATTCTTAAGATCCCTAACTAAGGAATGGGACAATAAGGTATGTGCCATTCGGGAGTTTGGAAGGTTAGCTGAGACGGACCCGCAGAATCTGTTCGGAAAGCTTATGTCTTACGAGCTGCAAATCAACTCAAGAAAAGCTGAAGAAGAGACAAGCAGGTCTGCATCCAAGGAGAAATCTGTCGCTCTAAAGGCAGATAGCTCAAGGAAGATAAAGGCTAGCTCTCCTGCCCCAGTTCTTGAGGCTGATGAAGAAGAATCATCTGAGCCTAGCTCATCTGGCTCAGAACTATCTGATGGAGAGTTCTCCCTACTCTCAAGGCAGTTCAAGAAGTTCTTGAACAAGAAGAAGCAATGGAGAGGCAAGGATGCCTCATATAGAAGATCACGACAGGACGGTGATCATCGGAAGAAAGGCTCAAGCAGCCATGACAGGTATAATTCTAAACAGAACAAACAGATCTCAACTGACATCATTTGTTATTGTTGCAATAAGCCAGGTCACGTCATCGCCGATTGCCCTCACAAAAAGAAAGAGGGTGGAAGAAGAGAGGAAAAGAAATCCTCACACCATAAGAGCAGGAAAGAGAAAAGCTTAGTAGCCAAGAAGAGCAAAACTCTCAGCGACTCTGACTCATCTGAGTCGAGTGAAGAAGAGGAAGCTTACTTTGGGCTCATGGCTCATTCAGATGATGAACAAGTCCCCCAGTTTACTGGGGAGGTAAAATCTCACACTCCTCTCTCTGATTCTGATGATGACAATGAGCAAGAGGGATATTCCTCTGAAGATGAATCTGAGCTCATGGGTCAGTATAAGGAGTTACTCACCGCCTACGAAAAATGTCGTAGATTAATGAAAACTCAAGCCAAAGAGATAAATACTCTACGAGCTAGTGAGAGCAGCTTGAGAGAAGAAGTCGATAAGACTAACTCTCTTCAAGAGAACCTCAATGCAGCTATGGAGGGATACAATAAAGCTCTCAAGCACATCGACCTTAAAGAGGAAATCATCAAAGAATTGGAACGACAACTCGAGGCTGAAAAGAAGCTTGTTGAGAGTTTCTCCAAGCCTAAGACAGTTCTTCCAATCGTTGCTGAATTCTCTGCTAAGGCCAAGGGTGCTGGTTTAGGCCACATTGCCTCTTCTAGTAAATCCTCTAGGAGAAACAAGGCCAAGAGAAAGAATAAGGCTGCCCGGAAGGCTCTAGCTGAAGAAAAAGGGAAAGCTCCCTTGGAACCTGTTGTGTTCAAGAAAATTATCTTTCCCACGAACGAATTCGATTATGAGTCCACCTACGGACACTTTTCTAGGCCGATCCCTGAGAAGCCTAAGTCAAGATACCAAGGTTGGACTCGTCCTCGTAACTTTGGCGAGAGTGTCTTCAAGGCACCTTATGAGGAGATTCAGCTTCAAAGCTATGGACCTTATGCTCATGGTCATAATTTCAAAAAGACACCAAAAGTAAAACCCATTGTAGAAAAGCCTATGAAGGAGAAGACCTCATGTAACTGCCATCATCATGAAGCCTCTTCCTACAAGAGTAAAGCTCCTGCTGGACCTTCATTCCAGAAAGTCAAGCAGGACCACACAAGGCAAAGATACAACAGGTTCAACTGTTGGTGCTGTGGCAGAATTGGTCATTTTGCCAGTGATTGTTGGTTCAATCCTGAAAATGCTGCAACCCCTAAAGTTAGCAACGTGAGAGTGACCACTCATGAGGCTAATACTCGCAGGGGGAGTATTCTAACTCGAGACCAAGGACCCATACTTGTTTGGGTTCCTAAGGCTAAATGATTATAATTGCAGGTATGTCCAAAGGCCACCAAAACGCCAATCTGGTATTTGGACAGTGGATGCTCTCGGCATATGACCGGGACAAGGAGCCTACTACAGAATTACACCCCAGTCTGCAACGGACCAAAGGTCATCTTTGGAGGTTCAGATCGAGGAATCACTAAAGGCTATGGTATGATTTCTAATGGTAGCGTATCCTTTTCGGATGTAGCCTATGTTGAAGGATTGGAACACAATCTCATCAGCATAAGCCAACTATGCGACAAAGGATATGTAGTTGAATTTCATGCTGACAAGTGTTTGATAAAATCGGTTAACAATATGGAAACTATTTTATCAGGCACTCGAAGCAGAAATATTTTCTGTCTAAATTTTATTTGTATAGACTCTTCGACACCAGTGTGTCTTTTGGCAAAAAGTAGTGCATCTCTTGCTGACCAATGGCACAAGAGACTAGCACACATTAATTTCAAAACTATTAATAAATTATTCTCTCAAAACTTAGTACGTGATGCGCCTAATGTCAAGTGCGTTACGGACAGCCCTTGTCAGGCTTGTATTAAAGGCAAGCAAACAAGAAGTTCGTTTAAAAGCATAATAGGCAAGGATTCCAATAGAAGTTTACAGCTTCTCCATATGGACTTGTTTGGTCCACTGCAGGTTAGAAGTTTGGGAGGTAAGGAATATACGTTGGTTATTGTGGATGATTACTCGCGCTTTGCGTGGGTGTTCTTTCTAAAACACAAGTCAGATACCTTCGGTATTTTCACTAATTTTGTGAGGCAGATCCAGAATGAATACAACTGTTCCGTAGTCAAAATCAGAAGTGACAATGGAACGGAATTCAAATCTGGAGCCATGACAGAATTTTGTGAAAGTCAAGGTATCTTTCATGAGTTTTCCTCTCCTCGCACTCCACAGCAAAATGGAGTAGCTGAGAGAAGGAACAGAACACTCATAGAGGCTTGTCGGACCATGTTGAGTGATGCCTCACTTCCGGAGTATTTCTGGGCTGAAGCCGTCAACACCGCTTGTCACGTGCAAAATCGAGCACTCATCAACAAGAACCATGATAAGACTCCTTACGAACTTCTAAAAGGCAGGCAACCAACCATTTCATACTTTAGAATCTTTGGCTGTAAATGCTTCGTGCTCAACAATGGGAAGTATCACTCTACCAAGTTTAGCGAGAAAAGCTTTGAAGGTATTTTTGTAGGATATAGTAGCCATAGTAAGGCTTATAGAGTATTCAATAGAAAAACTCTGGTGGTGGAAGAGTCGATACATCTTGTATTTGATGAGACGAGTCTGTTGCAAAGCAACTCGTCTAGTGTGCCTATTGTAGATGCAGGTACAAAGTTGAAAGAACTTAGCTTGGATGAACCTAGTGAAGATAAAGATGAGACATTCATCAAGGTCCCCTCTACAACCACCATTGGAGAGGTGAATGATCAAGATGAAGAAGACATCCCAGCTGAAGATGCAACTCCAGTGGCTGAAGAGATCCCAGATGCAAGGACTTTAGAGTTCCGACACTTGAAGGATCATCCTGTTGACCAAATAATAGGAGATCCTCGGGATGGCGTCAGAACTCGTCGAAGTACAACTAACGAGAATTTACACTTAAGTTTTCTCTCACAGGTTGAACCAAAGAAATTTGAGGAAGCCTACTCCGACGCATCCTGGATTCTAGCCATGGAAGAAGAATTGAATCAGTTCAAACGATGCAAGGTTTGGACACTTGTTCCTAGACCCAAAGGTAAGAATGTCATTTGGACAAAATGGGTCTACCGGAACAAGATGGATGAAGATGGGATAATCGTGAAGAATAAGGCCAGACTTGTCGCCAAGGGATATCGTCAAGAAGAAGGAATCGACTTAGACCAGACTTATGCTCCAGTGGCAAGACTGGAAGCGATCAGGTTATTTCTTGCCTATGCTGCACTCAAGGGCTTTACCGTCTGTCAGATGGACGTAAAGTCCGCCTTCCTGAATGGTGACATAAAGGAAGAAGTGTACGTAGAGCAACCGCCAGGTTTTGTTGATTCAACCCATCCTAATTATGTATATTTATTACAGAAAGCACTATATGGTCTTAAACAAGCTCCTCGAGCTTGGTATGAGACTCTGTCTAGCTTCCTTCTTGAGAACAAGTTCACAAGAGGAAAGATAGACAAAACATTATTTCTTAGGGAAATAAAAGGCAAGATTTTGCTAGTGCAGATCTATGTCGACGATATTATTTTCGGCTCTACGGATAACAACCTCTGCAAGAAGTTTTCTAAACTTATGCAAGGGAAGTTTGAAATGAGCAGTATGGGAGAGCTAAAGTATTTCTTAGGGCTTCAGGTGAAACAATCTGAAGATGGGATTTTCATCTCACAGACCAAGTTCACCAAAGAGCTACTTAAGAAATTCGGAATGGAGAATGCAACCTCTATGAGGACTCCAATGGCCTCAGCTATGTCTCTGGACAAGGATGAGAAAGGGAAACCTTTTGATGAAACCAAGTTCAGAAGCATAATTGGGTCCTTGCTCTATCTTACTGCGAGTAGACCAGATATAATGTTCTCAACATGTGTATGTGCTAGATTTCAGGTGAACTCTAAGGAATCTCACTACATCGCTGCAAAGCGAATCTTGAGATACCTCAAAGGTACACCAAATCTTGGCTTATGGTACCCAAGAAGTAATGATAGTGAACTAATTGGTTTTTCAGATGCAGATTTTACAGGTAGCAAAGACGACAGGAAAAGCACTTCCGGGACTTGCCAATTTCTCGGAAGGAGACTTATTTCCTGGAGCAGTAAGAAGCAGAACTGTGTAGCCATCTCAACGGCTGAATCAGAGTACATCTCTGCAGGCAGCTGTTGTGCACAGCTCTTATGGATCAAGAATCAGTTTGAAGACTACAACATGCAGTACCAGAACATTCCCCTGTTCTGTGACTCTTCCAGCGCCATAGCAATAGCCAACAACCCAGTCTCTCACAGTCGGACCAAGCACATAGAGCTTCGCTATCATTTCATCCGGGAGCATGTGGAGAATGGAGACATAGATCTACAGTATGTCTCCACAGACAGGCAAGTTGCAGATATTTTTACCAAGCCGCTGGACGAGTCCAAGTTCTCGTTCTTCAAAACTGAGCTTGGACTGCTCAACAAAGAAGACCAGTGATGGACTCTCAAATTAAGAAGATATCAATAATGTTGGCTGCTCAGAGGTACAGTTTTTCAGTGGAAATAATCATCTACCAGGGAAATTCCTTCAAGTATTAGAGACTCGAGCATCGTTACACTTACACGAGTAAACGGCTAATACTCGAGTAAAAAGCTTCATATACTCGAGTAATCCAACAGTTACTCGTGTATGAACTTCTAATACTCGAGTATGAAAACTCGTCAAGAACTTGATACTCGTGTATACTAATTACATACTCGAGTATGAATTCTTGATTACTCGTGTATGATGTCATCCTCTACTCGAATACTCAGATTTGTTCTGGATTTTCAAACTCTCTACTCGCACCTAGCAAATTGCCGCCTCATTCAGGTATGTCATTATAGTTAATCCTTTTTAAACCTAATTAGGATTATTTATATATATATTCAAAACGAAAAAGTCCTTTCCACTTCTGATTCACTCGAGTAGCCGCCGACTTTTCGTATTCCCGACTCCTGCTCTTCGTCCTCCTTCGCCGCAAGTTTTTCGAATCGCTGATGGCTCCTCCCTCCTCCAAGTTTGGAATCGGCTCTGAATTAGTGACTGATGGCATTGAAGATATCTCGAATGACTTCAAGAACCTACTGATTCTCCTGGACACGGCCGGATTGACCTTCGTTCTTCAAGAACCCTGCCGCCTCTTGCTTCCTGATGTTGAAGAGTTCTACAAAAATCTGAAGGTTAGACACAATGGCACCGTTCTGAAATCCAAGGTAAGGGGAGTTGAAATTCGGTTAGATAAAACTTCAGTCGCCACTCTGCTCCGGATGCCAGTGGTCGACGAAGAAGATGACCTAGACAAGGCAGATGCCGACCGCACCTCTCTGTTCTGCGGTCGAGATCCTGAAGGTGGAGGTGAAACCTTGAATCGATCCTTGTTCAATTCAGAAGGGAAGTTTCTCGTTGACATCATTGCCAAAATCCTATGGTGCAAGACTTACTCCATTAGAGATGTATCCCAAAATCTATTCGATGTTATGCAAGCTATTGTCTGCAAGAAGAAAGTCCAATTCGGAATGATGATACTGGACAAGATCCGAGAAAGCGTCAAACATCCCAGTTTTGCTAGGATTATCTCCCTCCTCCTCCATGAGATCAATCCTACAGTGTTTGACTTCTCTAAAGGGACTCCTCTTCACCACATGAAGAAAGTTTCTATCTCTTCCATTCAAAGGTATGACCTCAAGATCCTGAACCCTACCCAAGCCTCAAAGGCTGGTGCCATCTCAGAACTACAACAAGACAGCAGCTTACCTGAAGACAGGATCCCATCTCCTCCTCTACATCAAACTATTGCTACCTCTAGTGCTTTAGTTGAGGGGGAGCCTGCCTCTTCTCTTTCTCAGCTTAAAGTTTCTTCTGAATCAGTGATTCCAGCACAAGAAGAAGTCAGAGTTGCTACTCCTCCAGTTTCTCCTACTCCAGCTCATCTTCAATCAGTAATTCCTGAATTTGAAATTTCAGATACAGCTCACCTACTGTCTACAGCTGAAGACATCAACAGATTCATTGATGAGCTAAGCTCAGATGATCCTCTTTTTCAGAATGTTTCAGCTGCCAAGTCTCCTGCCAAATCTCCTGTACAGTCTCCAGCTCAGACTCCATTACAGTCTCCTGCCAAGTCTGCAGATAGTGAGCCAACCAAATCTGATCATGTTATCTTGTCTGATGATGAGGAAATGTCTCCAGATCCTGTGGAGGCACCTCTGAGGACTTTGGATTTCTCCCTGCCATCCTTCCTCAATCCAGAAGAAGCTATTGTAATAGAACCCTTCACAAGGGCTGTCAGCTCAGTGGTCCTAACAGAAATTCCTCCTTGGACTGCTCCTCCTCCTGCTCCTTCAATTCCTGCACCAACCTCAGCCCCCTCTTCTTCAGATTTAGTAAGTCAGATTGCACAGTTGCTCCTTGCACAGAGAAACTATTTTGATGAATCTCTAGCATCAGTCAATAACAAAGTCACTACTCTTGAACAAGAGATGAGTAGAGGCTTTGCAGAAATCCAGGCAAATACTGATGAACTAAAAAGATTGTTCCAGCTAGGTGGCAAGGCCATAGATCACACTATCACAAGCATAGGAGAACTGAGAAATCAGCAAGAAACTGTTGCATATAATCAGATCCATTTGGACAAGAATGCTGATGCCAATCTTATGAAAATTTGTGAAGAAGTTGGCAAGTTCAGAGATGAAGCTATAGCTCAGCTATCTGTAGATATCACCAAGGGGGAGAAGACAGTAAAAGAACAAGTGGAAAAACTATCTGAACAAGCTCAAGCAGTTATAAAAGAACAAGTTGACAAACTATCTCTCCAAGCTCAAGCTACTGTGGATGGTCTGGTAAAAGAAATGAAAGCAGAAATTCTCTCCCAGCTCCAGTCTGTAAAATTCTATACCTATGACACTGCTGTCTGGCTGCATAATCAAAACTTTCCTGAGTTTCAACTGGACCCTACCATTATACCTCAGCATCTAAATCCTCTTGCAGAACAGCCTCCAGCAGATGTCTCGGCTCAAGCAACCTTTCAAGGAGGTGTGCCAGTCTTCTCACCCAGACCTGAGGGTGATGTGACTGAGCCTCCCCTATCCTATACTGAAGCATGGCAAGATGATTTTCCTTCCAGTTCTCAAGGCCCTTCTAAGAAGAAAAGAAAATATGGTGACGGCGCTTCTGCCAGCCGTTCTGCACCAAGGAAAGAGCCAGCTCCTGAAGGTTGACCACCTATTGTTCATTCTGAAATATGGAGTCCTACCTCTAAGTCCCTAATTCTTGATACTTTGAGGTTAGTGACTGATCTTGGGGAGAACAGAGATAATTACTACAGTTATTCAGAGTGGAAAGCCTATGAAGCATCTCAGATAAAGATCAGGCTACATGACAGAAATTGGGGGCATAACAACCCAGCTGCTCCTCCTAGGCCCAGGACTTACTTTCCAAAACCTTTCAGCTACCTAGAGAGGCAAGACCTGAAAAGAGAAAGGATGCACAAGGATGCCCCATCTTGAGTTGAACTGAGAATGTGAAATTGGACTTTTGTTTCTGTGCTTAAAACATTTCTATATATATATATTTAATTCTGGTTATGGCTATTTCATTAATTAACCTGCTTTAGCTTATGTCTTGCTTTTTAAGTATATGTGCATTGTTCTTTTTACTCTGTATAATTCACCTTAGTATAGAGGATGCTGACATCTACAAATAGTGGGAGATTGTTGGGATTTGTCTCCACAATACCTCAGATTTGTAGGAGGTCAGACCTTGAACTAAGATGAATTAAGGTGTATTTGATGCTGTGTTTAAGTTGTATGTGTGCAGGTCCTTAATGCCAAGTGTAGACCAATGTCAGTCTATAATGGGTCACCAAGCACAGGACCATACAATGTAATCCCTCATTGTGTGATCCAAAGTGTTGGCCCATGTATAGCCTCTCTATTGGGATACACTTCCTATATGCACTTGGATTGATGGACAGAAGCATTGGAGCTAATTTCCTCAGAAAAATTTCTAAGTCCAAAATACTCGAGTAACCCCTTTGTTATACTCGAGTATCAGACTTAATACTCGAGTAGCCAGTTAGACATACTCGAGTAGTTAGTTAGACATACTCGAGTAATCAGTTAGACTTACTCGAGTAGGGTCTGAATACTCGTGTATATATTTCTATACTCGAGTAGTTAGTTAGTCACTCGAGTAAGTTGTTTTCATACTCGAGTAAGTAACTTAATCACTCGAGTAAATCATGTATCATACTCGAGTAGATCTTTTTTCTTCTCTTTTCTGCAAGTTCAAGTAGTCATACTCGAGTAAGTATTCTGATACTCGAGTAAGTTGTTTTTATACTCGAGTAAGTATTTCCATACTCGAGTAATTGACTTTGATACTCGAGTAAGTGAATGTTTCCCGGATACATATTCTGATACTCGAGTAACTTCCCCTTTCACTCGAGTATATCTTCCTTTCACTCGAGTATATCTTTCTTTCACTCAAGTATATATTTCTGATACTCGAGTATATATTTCTGATACTCGAGTATATCTCTTCTGATACTCGAGTAGTTCATCTTTCTCTCAGTAAATTTCTCTTTCCTTACTCGAGTATATTTCTCTTTGTCACTCGAGTATCTAAATTCCCATACTCGAGTATATCTTCTCTTACTCGAGTATAGCAGTTCTCTATTCCAGAATTCTTCTAAGTTCGAATTCGCCTTAAGTATTTTTGAATCCGTCATTTCTGATTGGTCCACGTGTCATCCTTAATTAAGATTATGACCGTTGGAGTCCACCTATAAAAAGGTCATTTCAAAATTGACTAATCAACAAGATTACAGAGATATTCTTTTTAAGAAAGAGAAAATTCCGTGAACCCTAATTCTCACGCCGCCGCCGCCATTATTGTTCACGGAAGAAATTCTTGATCGTCGATCTCCATCTTCAACGACTATTTCTCCAGTGATCCAGACAAAAGTGAATCACTCGATCTCGCCGAGCCTCAAAGATTTCAGATCTATCTTCTCGATCGAGGTGGTTCTAGTTTTCAGATTTGTGGATCTCTCTCAAGTCATCTTCAACCTTTTCTGATCAAGCCGAAGTTCCTAAAGAAGAAGACTGTCAAAGATCAAGATCTGAAATTTGTTGTTTTGAATTTTTATTCTCAAACCCAAAATTTCCTTGTAGGAGTTTTTCTCCGAGATTTGTAGGAAGATCTTTCTTCCGAGTTTTGTAGATCCAGTTGGATCGAGTTTTGTAGGAACGTGGTTCCGAGGTGTAGGATTGTTTTCAATCCGAGATAGTGGAGTAGCCGAGTCTAGTGATTTGCTAGATCGGTGAGGAAAGTGGACGTACCCAAGGTTGGGGAACCACTATAAATCTCTTGTCGTCTGTGATTGCTTGATGTGTGCTGTGTTAATTTTTAATTCCGCATTTGACACGCATTTCACCTATTCACCCCCCTCTAGGTGATTTAGGCTAACAACTTAGACCTCTCAGATCTAAAGTAACTAAAAGGGGATCGGGTTAAGGGAGATCAACCAATAACAATAAGTGCCTTGCAAAAGGGAACTTCGGGCCGTAATGCCGCCGTCTTGGTTCCTAGTGCCCCTTGAGAGCCCTTCACGGGCTATGCCAGGGGCAGTCCTGGGCTAACGTAAACTGTAATAACAAACCGACAAGAGTAACTTAGTAACTAGGGCTGCACCTTTCACAAACATTGTTAGCACATGAAGATTGATGAGAGCTTCGGCTCGATTGGTTAAGAGACGGACGAGATGGTCCGGGGAGCTTCGGCTCGGTTGGTTAAGAGACGGACGGTATGGTCCGGGGAGCTTCGGCTCGGTTGGTTTGGAGACGGACGTTTTGGTCCGGGGAGCTTCGGCTCGGCTTTTGTGTGTTTACGATTAAACTTGCATGTGCATAAAAAGGAATGAAAATTAAGGTGGTGGGTCTTCAGTATTGGAGGGTCGATGCACCGACGCCAATATGCTGACTCGGCAAGTGTGGTTAGAACTTTGCTAACAGAAGTCCGGTGCGCCAGACGGCAAGAGTATGCAGGCGTCCGCTTAGTGCACCAAGCGTTGAGGAGTACGATAGGTCTGACCGGTAGTGCTTTACTGGTTTAGAGGTGGGCGAGGCCCAACCCACCTCTTCCGTCTGCCACTACGGAGGTATCCTGGGAGGTAACGACTTCAAAAGGGGGAACTAAAGGTCTGTGTGCACAGAGTCGGGTGTGTGAGTTGCACTTGCATGTTTCATCATACCCACTTGCATGTCATAGCATAATCGATTCATTTAACCCTGACACCTAAAGTATAAGTGGTATGGGACGCTTATACGTTAGGACCTGCAAAACGACCCCTTGGCTATAAGCTTGTGTGGGCAAGTTTATAAATCAAAGGTTAATTTCAATATATATACATGCTGTTGTTTGATAACCGACACCCCAGCGTATAAGTGGTATGGGACACTCTATACGATGGGAGCCTTGCAGAAGATCCCTTAGCTTATGCGCTTTCGCACATAAGTTAAGGTTACCTTTCTTACTTTCTATTTCTGTCATATTATTATAGAATTGCTAGATTAGTTCCGCTGTCATTTGTTTCTTGATTAAATCTCCACCTTCATGTCCTTCCTTTTCTTCCTCTCCGCTCGGTACTTAGGAGCCATGGGGGAAGGGGTAGGGGTTGATAGGGCTTAGTCTTTATGACTAACGGTTTTCGAACCGTATCATTTAGGGGATCGTGGAGCCAAGCATGGAGGAGCGGACCCAGAGACCGGTGCGCTTGGAGATGGGGCAGTCTAGCTCCGGAGTTCATACAGTCGGGACCGTGAGTCTCGACCCTGAGTAGTTTCTGTTTTAGCTTCCACATGAGAGATTGTAGTGAGGACATGATGTATCGGGCATAAGCCCACATTTATAGTACTCTGATTATTGTTATTTTGTGGACACTCCCTTCGTGGAGATTTTATTTTATATATGTGATTTACTTTCAGTGGACTTGCTCTTACTTCAATTATTGTGCTACCTTTCTGTGATCGAATTGGCCGGCAGAATCGGCGCCTTGTGGTGATGACCCTTCAGGACGTGAAGGTGTCACCGCAAAGCGGCGACTCTGGGCCTAAGACCCCGAGTTTTAAAAAGAAAAAAAAGGGGTCTTACACCTCCTTCGGCTGAGACCATACGATTGGTAGCGGAGGCAGTCTTTCCGTTGATTAACACGCAACCATCGAGATAGATGCAACAGCCGGCTCCTGCTATGGAGCAAGTACCCCTCCAAGCAGCGGAGCCAAGGAGAGTGGAGCATGTTGTAGTGGAGCTAGTGTTGCCTAGGAGAGTAATGGAGAAATAGCTTAAGCACGCTATGAGCTTCAATCCTCCAGTATTCTCGGGGACGTGAACCCCAACCCAAGTGGAGGATTGGCTCTCTATAGTCAAGAGAGTAATGATAGCTACATAGATAAAAGAGTGGCAGAAGACCACTATTGCCACGTTCTTGTTGGATGGTGACGCAAGTATATGGTGGGAAGGCTTGGAGTTACACCATCTGAGGGGTAGACAGCTTACAGACGTCTCGATAGAGGAATTTTCGAGACTATTCTTGGCTCGATACCTCCCCTCAACTCAGAGAATTGCTATAGAAAATGAGTTCCAGAAGCTGGTACAAGGTGAGAGTAGGGTGGATCAATTTCTCCACGAGTTTACTCGCTTAGGTCAGTATGCAAGCGCTACCTTCGCCGATGAGGAGCGAAAGACAAACCGAATCTACGAATGTCTAAGGGATGATTTGAGACTACTACTCTCGGGGCTGATGACGTAGGGTTTCCTGACCTTGGTCAACACGACCCGATCTTTGGAAAAAGACATGAAGAATGTTCAGGCGAAGAAAGACTCCAGTGTTAGGAAGTCAGAATTCAAGGTGCCGTATTCAAAATCCGGTTTCTGAAGGCTAGGACATCGGGTCCAGCCCCTTCTTCGGGTGCCTCGGGGGCAACTACCAATTGAACCCCGGGCGCTTGTTTTACTTGTGGGAAGATGGGGCACTTTGCCCGTGACTGTTGGAGCGGACGTGCAAAGTACGAGAGGAAGCAGGGAGCAACTTACGAGGAAAAGGGCAAGGCGGTGGAGTCAACCGCATCCCATTATGCTCCGACTCAACCAAGAGTCTACAATATTGGCTAGCAGGAGGCCGTCAAATAAGCGTATGTGGTGACAGGTACGGTTTAAATTTATAGCAAGTTGGCTTTAAATACTGTTACCTAATGCTTGTTAGCTTAATTACTGTTTGTATAGGCTTTGTTCTAATTTGCGATAGTCCGGCAAGGGAACTATTCGATATGGGAGCTTCGTACTCCTTTTTGTCCGAAGGTTTCATATCACGCATCAGAGTCCCTTCTTCTATGGCGAAGGACAAATTGGACGTGTTGCTGCCAAATTGGTGTTCTATTCGTGCGGACAGAGTATGTGCCATAAAGATTCGTATTGGAAGTCAGGAGTTTGACTTACTAGCATCGTTACTACCGCTTGTAGAGTTCGACATCATTTTCGGTATGGACTGACTTTCGGAGCAGAAGGAATACATAGATTGCAACTGTAAGGAAGTTAAGCTGGGTGTTGGGCGGGATACAACGTTTGCGGGACTGAAGGGGTCGAGCAAGACTTTAATGTCTGCTCTTTAGGTGGTCAAGGCAGTCCTTTCTGGTGCAGAGTTGTTCTTTACATTAGTAGAGGCTGTAAATCCTAAACCCACTTTGGGTAGTATCCCAGTAGTGTGCGAGTACCCTGACGTGTTCCCAGACAATCTTCCCGGATCCTCACCTGTAACGCCCCAGATTTTTTTTTTCGATATCCTTTAGAAGCGTTACCTTAGCACGTGTCTGGCATGAGCCGTTGTTTGAGTATGTTTTGGCTCTTTGAGTTCTCTGTAGGGTTGTATCTTAGCATGTTGGCGAGATTCCCTAGCAGGCCGGGTCTATTTGGTGACTCGGCGGAGCCGCTTGTGTTTTGGCTTTGGTAGGTGTCTTCCTTAGTTCAGCCCATCGGATTGGGATTTCAACCTCGTCGTTGCGTTCGTAGCGTTGGTTTCTGGCTACAGCGCGAGTTTCGCGCTTTTCTGAGTTCATTTGTGTTGGGCGTTGTATTAAGATTGTGTGTTATTATATATATTTATATTATATAATATATTAGGTTTTATTATAGTATAAATAGGATAGATAGGGTTTGGGGCCGATCGACATCTTCTTCTTCCCGCACCCGACGACGTCCTCGTTTTCGCGAAAGATCTGGGAGAGGCGGACTCGGCGGTGCTTTGGTCGGTGGTGTGCGGAGCTGGAGGGTTCATTTTCCTTGTTTGAGTGGATTTTCGGGCTGCTCTCTGTAAGAGCTTCTCGGTAGAGGTAAGCTTTGTCCGTTTCCTTGACTTTTGAAGGTTAGGGTTAGGGGTTTTGGCTTGATTTCGCTCCCAAAAGTTTCAGGAACCGTTGCTCGGTGCTCCTTGTGGCCGGATCTGGAAGCGGCCGGGACGGGCGGCGTCTTTTCCGTGGGTTTTGAGGCAAGTGGAACTTCTTCCCTTGCTTGCTCCATTTTTCCCTATTATCTTCCTTTCTTGCTCCCGGTTTGACTAGGTGTAAGTTATAGGGTGTTATCCATGAGAAATCTAGGCTAAGGTAGGAAAGCGGACTTAGAGCCCTTTGAGGAATCGACGAGTACTGTGTTACCCGTGGTCTAACCGTCTTAGAACGCTAAGGCATTTTTGTCGAGAATGCTAAGGCAATCGACGAGACTGCTGAGGTATATTCGGCGAGAGTACAAGGTAGAATCGGCGAGAATGACATGGTATAGTCGGCGAGTATCCTTAGGTAGATTCGGCGAGTATTAATAGAGGGATCGTTGAGTATCGCTAGGACTAATCGTTAGACGCTAAGTTATAATCGGCGAGAATCGACGAGAATCAACGAGAATGACAAGGTAGAGTCGTTGAGAAGTGAAGGCCAAATCGTCGAGAATCCCAGGCTAAATCATCGAGTATTGTCGCGATACTCGACGACTTTAGGGAAAATCGTCGAATATCGCGGCGATACTCGACGACTCCCGTCGGCTTTGTCGACCATTCTCGACGAATCCGTCGAGTATCAATGGTGATACTCGACGAATTCCGAAGGAATTGTCTGTCGTCCCTTGTTTTCGTTGAGTGAGCTCCTTGGAGGCCTGTTTTGGGGTTTTGACCCCAATCCTTGGAAAGTGTGTCTAGGAGACGTTGTAAGAAGTTAATGTGGAGGGAACGGTCAGTTGTATAGCTTTGCTAGCATGCAGTGATGTCGAGGTCTTTGTGAGGTGTTTTGTGGGTGTTGGTTTCCATGACAGGTCTTGTGGATTCCGGCTACACCACTGGAGCTCCATGGGTCCTCCATGGGTTGCTAGTGGGCCGGGCGACGTTGTGCCATTTAGCTTGCCAGGTCGTTACAAGCAAATTTAATGCCTTTGAAGTCACCCACTCCTCCGAGACGAGGATCACTAAGTGTTAATGATTGTCCTATCTTGATTCTTGGACTATTGCTCCTATCCTTATTATGGATATTGGCTGGTTTGCCATTTCTTGCTTTGCTCTTGTAGGTTTGAGCCGAAGCGGGAGGTTTTTCCCGAGGCACTTGGTGCATTTCCTTCAGCTTTTGTTGATGCTTTGTTTGCTATAATCTCGTTCATTTACTGACTTGTTGCAGAGTTTGACAGCTTGCTCGCTGAGGATTAGTTTTTCCCTGTTTGTTTATCTTTTTTAACTTCGAGCTTTTCTCTCCTTTTGCCACTTGTATTGTTATATTTGTGCTGAGGTATTCTGTCTTTGAATGCCTCAGGTCCAGGTTGCAGCCGTCCGAGCAGCTAGTTTGGAGCTGCGTTTTGGTTGACCGCTTTGCAGGAGTGTCTCTCTCACCTTAGGTGAGATTGTTTAGTTTCTTTGTTGACTTAGACTTTTGTGTACACCGAGGGGTTCGTTTCAGTTTATTGGCGCCCTTCGGTGGTTGTTTTCTCAGTCTACTGTATACTCTTCTATGTTGTTTGGTTATCCAATTGGGAGCGGTTACTTGTATCTTGGGAATGTTTTATGCTAGGATGCATGTTAGTTATTTTGAGTATTAAACCTTACTAATAACATGGCATACATCTTATGTCTTCAAACTTAAAAGAAGTACTTTACAACTAGCGTAAAAGGTATTTCCTTACTTATACTAAATCTAGAGTCTTGCATACCATGGGATGTCCTTCAAGGACATTTGCACTCATGTAGAATGTTAATCTAATTAAATCAAGGTATTTTGCGCAGCGTAAATTATGTTTTCTTCTAAGTGGGCTAATAAACCACTGAGCCGAGGGATACGACCCTTATAAATATAAACAGCTTTCCAAACATTAAACTTATGACTATTTTTATGGTAATAGTTTCCGTTGCCTTAGCGTTGACAGTTATCCCCTGCCTGACGTGGCATCACGACGCGCATTTTCTCATACTCTGATACTTGTTCTTCCGGAGAAAAATGCGGGTTGTGATAGTTGGTATCAGAGGGAGGTTTTGCAAAGGGTCAGTTGGTTTGGCAAGTCAGTCGGACAACTTGCCCCGAGCAAAACCCTGGTGGTAGCATTCCTTTGCATACACACACCGATATGTCATCAGTAGATCTTGATGGAAGCATGGACACTACACTCATAGCATGAAAAGAAGTATACGTGGCATATTATATAGTATGAGATGCATAATATGTGTTTGTATATGAATCCACCATAGGAGGCAACATGTGACGGTTATGTAGTATGGGATGCATAACCACCATCACATGGATGCGCATTAGCACGTTTAATTTTCTTCGTTACATACAATACTATGTAGTATGGGATGCATAACATTGTATGTGTACGCCGCTCATAGCATGCACCAAGGCCTTTTTTTAGAATGTATAGCACAACATCCATAGCATATCATCGCATAAGCACACGTGCCAAGTTAAAGATCTGCATGATGACATATGTACACTCATGATTTGAAACGGAATTCAAACATTCATTCATTGATCTCATAGGCACAAGTTAGAAGCATGACATCATTTTATGATCTCCCCGAGCAAGGTAACAGCAGGTGTTAGTATTTGTCCTCCTCTTGTTATGATCGAGGGTGTATCGAGCTACTGTCCTGTAGCGGCGCTGGTTTACGACCATGCTGTGCGGCCCATAGCGGGTGCGGCAGCCTCTGAGCTTACGGGCTAGGCCGTTACATGGTAAGTGCCGGTTGTTCGTTCTAGTTCCAATCTGAGTATTCGAGTTTTCCAACTTCGGTGTCGTAAGCTAGGTCCTTGCTAAGCCTTTTGCCTGTGTCGGTAGATTTCTAGCCCGATTAGTTTCGAGGGGAATTTTCTCCCAGTTTGTGATGCCTAAGACAAGAATTTGACTAGATATCGGTTTGTTCTGTAGAATGCCGCCTAGACGCGTTGCCATGAGATCGAACCTCCAGTCAGAAGGGGAGTCTTCTGGTGCTCAGAGTGAAGCTGTGATTGAAGGGTTGCGAAAAAGTAATGAGGCCCTGATAAGGCAGATGGTGGATATGCAGTCTCAGATACAATCGTTGGTGCCGGGCAGCAGCCTAGAGCCCGGGACACTGTTGTGGACCCAGCTATCCCTGCTCCCCCTGCTTCTCTAGTTCCCCCAGTCGTGCTGCCATCGGTGATGAATTTTATTTCGCACTTCCAGCGACTTGGAACTCCTTCGTATGACGGTAGAGCAGATTTCATAGCGTTGGATGATTGGATCATCGCCATCGAGGAAATGTTCTATTATTCCGGCATCTTCGCCAATTAGAAGGTGATGTTTGCGGCATATCAACTTAAAGGTCTGGCGAAGAGTTTGTGGATTAGAGAGAAGGAGAACCTTGTTGATGGATGTTCATGGGACTCATTCAAAAGTATGCTACTAAAGAAGTTTTTGCCATCGGTCAAGCGGGACATCCTGATGAACAACTTTTTGCATTTGAAGCAGAGGCAACTCACTGTGGGTGAGTATGAAGTTGAGTTTAGCAAGCTCAGTCACTTTGCCCCAACATTGGTAGCATCCGAAGAATACAGGGTAAAACGTTTCCTTGGTGGTCTAAGATATGAAATTCAACAGTTGGTTAGTGCGTACAAGTCGGAGACCTTTGCGGAAGTGGTTGAAGCTGCCTTGAAGGTTGAGGCGATTGAAAATGCAAAGAATAGGGGAGCGCATGCAAAGAATAGGGGAGGAGGAAATCTGATGAAGAGGGAAGTACTAGGACATCTGGCCCTGCGGCGAAGAAAGATAGGAAGGAAGCGTGTAGCTTTTGTGGCAGGCCAGGTCACCCCTTCAAGAGGTTCTTTAAGAGACTGGATGCGCAGAAGTTTTCTCAGGTTCATGCGATCCAGGATGCTCCAAAAGGGAGTCAGGTCTGTTCTTATTGCCAGAGAAGTGGGCATGATGCGGCCCGTTGTCGCAAGAAGGCTGGAGTTTGTTTCCTCTGCGGACAGAAGGGGCACAAGAAAGCTAATTGCCCGCAGAGCCAGCCTGCGTTGAATGTAGTTCCGTTACAGACTCTACCTTCGCTAGTATCACACGTGGACAAGGGAAAAGGAAAGTTGAATGTGGTGACCAAGGAGGAAGCTCAGTCTTCAACTCAAGTGATCTCAGGTTAGTCTCTGGTTTAGTGGTTAACTCTCTTAGTAGATTCTTAGTTTTCCGTAATTTAGTTACGCGCACTATGTGTTTTGGTGACTTTAAGGTGAACGGTAAGTGGGCGCGAGTTTTGTTCGATTCGGGCGCTACTCACTCCTTCGTGGCAAGGAGTTTTGTAGACCGTCACCGCTGGACTCGATTCATTAGATGCCTCCCTAAGCGTCAAACTTCCTTCAGGAGAGCTGGTGAGGTCTTGCCAGGGTATCCAGAAATGCCCCATCTTCCTATGTGGTTCTCTAGTCTTTGCAGATCTGAAGGTGCTAGATTTGGCTGACTTTGACATGATTTTAGGCATGGACTGGCTGTCCAGCTATGATGCCGTCATTCAGTGTAAGCACAAGCGCTTGGACTTCAGAGGTGGCAATGGCCAGCCCATGAGTGTGTATGGTTCGCTGCGTCAGGAATCTTCGATCATTTCTGCGGTATGTGCTCGTAAATTTCTCGAGTCTGGCTGTGATTCTTTCCTTGTTTCCGTTTCTGCTTTGGAAGCTGCTTCGGTTGAGCCTCGGGTTGAGGAAGTTTCTGTGGTAAGTGAGTTTCTGGATGTCTTTCCTGTTAGCCTTCCCGGACTTCCTCTGGAAAGAGAGGTGGAGTTCGTTATAGACCTTGAGCCAGGCACTCGCCCTATTGCTAATGCACCATACCGCATGGCGCCGCGTGAGTTAGAGGAGTTGCGCACTCAGCTAGATGAGTTGTTGCAGTGCGACTTTATTAGACCCAGTTCTTCCCCCTGGGGTGCACCAGTGCTCTTTGTGAAGAAAAAGGATGGAACGATGAGACTATGCATCGACTACCGTGAGCTAAACAAAGTGACCATCAAAAATAGATACCCGCTACCCAGGATCGATGACTTGTTCGATCAGCTGCGAGGTAGTTCCGTGTTCTCGAAGATTGACCTCCATTCAGGTTACCATCAGTTAAGAATCCGAGAGTCGGACATCCCGCGAACTGCTTTTCTTTCTCGCTATGGACACTTTGAATTTCGGGTAATGTCTTTCAGATTAACAAACGCACCGTCAACTTTTATGGACATGATGAACAGAGTGTTCAAGGACTTTCTGGATAAATTTGTGGTGGTGTTCATTGACGATGTACTGGTGTATTCCAGAAATGTAGATGAGCACGCCTTACACTTGCGCTTAGTCTTGTCTACTCTAAGGGAGCACAAGCTGTATGCGAAGCTTAGCAAGTGTGAGTTCTGGTTTTCTCAGGTGTCAATCCTAGGACACATCGTAAGTAAAGAAGGTATCTCAGTAGACCCTGCAAAGATAGCTGCAGTCTTGGATTGGAGGAGACCTTCATCGCCTAAGGAAATAAGAAGCTTCCTAGGATTGGCAGGTTACTACAGAAGGTTTGTTGGAGGATTCTTTGTGCTTTCTGCGCTGTTGACCAGGCTTACACAAAAGAGCACATCCTTTGTATGGAGTGAGGCCTGCGAAGAAGCTTTTCAGGAGCTCAAGAAAAGATTGTGTTCTGCTCTAGTGTTGGAATTACCGGTGCAGGGAGTAGAGTATGCTGTTTATGTGGACGCCTCGCGAGATGGAATCGGTTGCGTATTGATGCAGGACGGTAAGGTGATTGCGTATGGATCAAGACAATTGAAAGTGCATGAAAAGAATTACACTACGCACGACCTGGAATTTGCCGCTGTCATTTATGCTCTAAAGTTGTGGAGACATCTGCTATATGGAGTTTCGTGCAAGGTTTATTCAGATCATAAAAGTTTGAGGTATGTGTTTACTCAGAAGGAATTAAATCTACGCCAGCGCAGGTGGTTAGAGTATGTTGCGGACTATGAAGTAGATATCCTCTATCATCTTGGTAAGGCTAATGTAGTAGCAGACGCGTTGAGCCGGAAGCCCGCACATATATTTAATCTCTCGGTGCAATCCCTTATCGAAGAATTTTTGCTCATGGACATAACGGTAGGGAATAGTGCTTCGTCAAGCAGCTTAGACGTGGAAGAACCTTCGTGGATTACTCTCATTAGACTTCATCAGAAGGACGATCCTGATCTGCTGCACCTCCTCAGTAGGACTGAAAAAGGGGAATTACCTGACTTTTCCATTGATGACTCGGGTACCCTTAGATACCGTGGAAGATACTGTATTCCCGCTATTGGGGACATCCGAGCGAGAATATGTAGTGAAGCGCATGGTTCCAGTGTTGCTTATCACCCTAGTTCCACCAAAATGTATAGAGACTTAAAGCAGATTTTTTGGTGGTCGGGTATGAAGAACGACATTGCAAAGTTTGTATCTGAGTGTTATACCTGCCAGCGTGTCAAAGAAGATCATAGGAGGCCGGGTGGTAAGCTAACGCCTTTGGACATACCAAGCTGGAAATGGGAGAGTCTATCCATGGATTTCATAACCGGTTTACCGAGATCTCCCCGAGGTCATGATGTAGTGTGGGTCATCGTGGACAGGTTAACCAAGTGTGCCTACTTTGTGCCTTTTAAGATTGACTATTCTATGGAAAAGATAGCTGAATTATATCTGGACGAAGTTATCAGACTGTATGGTGTACCTACAAGCATTGTGTCAGACCGAGACTCCCGATTTATGTCTCGTTTCTAGCAATGCTTGCAGGGAGCCTTAGGCACAGACCTTAGATATTCTACTGCTTATCATCCTCAGACGAATGGACAGACAGAGAGAGTGAACCAGATCTTTGAGGATATGATTCGATGTTATATTCTGGACCATGGTGGAGCATGGGATAAATGCCTCAGATTGATGGAATTCGCGTATAATAACAGCTACCAGGAGAGCTTGCAGATGGCACCCTTTGAAGCGTTATATGGTAGGCATTGTCGAACCCCTTTGTTTTGGGCAGAAGTTGGTGAAAAACCCTTGCTCGGTCCAGAAGCGTTGGAAGATATTAGCGTTTCGGTGACGCATATTCGAGAAAAACTGAGGTTGGCTCAGGAGCGGTACGAGAAGTATGCCAATCAGCGCAGAGTTGATCTGGAATTTGCAGTTGGGGACATGGTTTTTCTGAAGGTCTCTCCAATGCCAGGTGTTAAGAGGTTTGGAAGGAACCATAAGCTTGATCCCAGGTATGTGGGACCTTTTCAGATTCTGGAGCGCATCGGGATTTCTGCGTATAGACTAAATCTGCCCGATTCCTTCCCTGACGTTCACAATGTCTTTCACGTGAGCCAGTTGAGGAAGTGTGTTCGTAGTGATCGCCATGCTCTTGACTCAGTGCCCCAGTTGAAGCCTAATCTCTCGTATATCGAAGAACCTGTCCGTATTCTAGAAACACAGGATCGAGTGCTAAGGAAAAAGACAATTCCGATGGTTAAAGTTCTCTGGAGAAACCAGGATGCTAGAAGTGCAACATGGGAGATGGAGTCCGCAATGAGAAAATCGCATCCTCAGTTGTTCACTTAGTCTTCTCAGGTTAGTACTCCTGTTTTAGAACTCTCCTGTTGTGCTTTTTCTTCTGTCTTTTCTTCGCTTCGTGATCTAAGTTTCGGGACAAAACTTCCTTTTAGGGGGTGTGGCTGTAACGCCCCTGTTTTTTTTTTCGATATCCTTTAGAAGCGTTACCTTAGCACGTGTCTGGCGTGAGCTGTTGTTTGAGTATGTTTTGGCTCTTTGAGTTCTCTATAGGGTTGTATCTTAGCCTGTTGGCGAGATTCCCTAGTAGGCTGGGTCTGTTTGGTGACTCGGCGGAGCCGCTTGTGTTTTGGCTTTGGTAGGTGTTTTCCTGAGTTCAGCCCATCGGATTGGGATTTCGACCTCGCCGTGGCATTCGTAGCGTTGGTTTCTGGCTACACCTTGAGTTTCGCGCGTTTCCGAGTTCGTTTGTGTTGGGCGTTGTATTAAGATTATGTGTTATTATATATATTTATATTATAAAATATATTAGGTTTTATTAGAGTATAAATAGGATAGATAGGGTTTGGGGCCGGTCGGCATCTTCTTCTTCCCGCACCCGACGGCGTCCTCGTTTTCACGAAAGATCTGGGAGAGGCGGAGTCGCCGGGGCTTTGGTCGGCGGTGTGCGGAGCTTGAGGGTTCGTTTTCCTTGTCTGAGTGGATTTTCGGGCAGCTCTCAGCAAGAGCTTCTCGGTAGAGGTAAGCTTTGTCCGTTTCCTTGACTTTTGAAGGTTAGGGTTAGGGGTTTTGGCTTGATTTCGCTACCAAAAGTTTCAGGAACCGTTGCTCGGTGCTCCTTGTGGCCGGATCTGGAAGCGGCCGGGACGGGTGGCGTCTTTTCCGTGGGTTTTGAGGCAAGTGGAACTTCTTCCCTTGCTTGCTCCATTTTTCCCTATTATCTTCCTTTCTTGCTCCCTGTTTGACTAGGTGTAAGTTATAGGGCTGTTATCCATGAGAAATCTAGGCTAAGGTAGGAAACCGGACTTAGAGCCCTTCGAGGAATCGACGAGGACTGTGTTACCCGTGGCCTAACCGTCTTAGAACGCTAAGGCATTTTCGTCGAGAATGCTGAGGCATTTTCGTCGAGAATGCTAAGGCAATCGACGAGACTGCTGAGGTATATTCGGCGAGAGTACAAGGTAGAATCGGAGAGAATGACATGGTACAGTCGGCGATTATCCTTAGGTAGATTTGGAGAGTATCAATAGAGGGATCGTCGAGTATCGCTGGGACTAACCGTTAGACGCTAAGTTATAATCGGCGAGAATCGGCGAGAATCGGCGAGAATGACAAGGTAGAGTCGTCGAGAAGTGAAGGCCAAATCGTCGAGAATCCCAGGGAAAATCGTCGAGTATTGTCGCGATACTCGACGACTTTAGGGAAAATCATCGAGAATCGCGGCGATACTCGACGACTCCCGTCTACTTCGTCTACCATTCTCGATGAATCCGTCGAGTATCAATGGTGATACTCGACGAATTCCGAAGGAATTGTCTGTCGTCCCTTATTTTCGTTGAGTGAGGTCCTTGGGGGCCTGTTTTGGGGTTTTGACCCCAATCCTTGGAAAGTGTGTCTAGGGGACATTGTAAGAAGTTAATGTGGAGGGAACGGTCAATTGTATCGCTTTGCTAGCATGCAGTGATGCCGAGGTCTTTGTGAGGTGTTCTGTGGGTGTTGGTTTCCGTGACAGGTCTTGTGGATTCTGGCTACACAACTAGAGCGCCATGGGTCCTCCATGGGTTGCTAGTAGGCCGGGCGACGCTGTTCCATTTAGCTTGTCAGGTCGTTACAAGCAAATTTAATGCCTTTGAAGTCACCCACTCCTCCGAGACGAGGATCACTAAGTGTTAATGATTGTCATATCTTGATTCTTGAACTATTGCTCCTAACCTTGTTATGGATATTGGCTGGTTTGCCATTTCTTGCTGTGCTCCAGTAGGTTTGAGCCGAAGCGGGTGGTTTTTCCGAGGAACTTGGTGCATTTCCTTCAGCTTTTGTTCATGCTTTGTTTGCTATAATCTCGTTCATTTACTGACTTGTTGCAGAGTTTGACAGCTTGCTTGCTGAGGGTTGGTTCTTCCCTGTTTGTCGATCTTTTTTTAACTTTGAGCTTTTCTCTCTTTTTGCCACTTGCATTGTTATATTTGTGCTGAGGTATTCTATCTTTGAATGCCTCAGGTCCAGGTTGCGGCCGTCCGAGAAGCTAGTTTGGAGCTGCGTTTTGGTTGACCGCTTTGCAGGAGTGTCTCTCTCACCTTAGGTGAGATTGTTTAGTTTCTTTGTTGACTCAGACTTTTGTGTACACCGAGGGGTTCTTGTCAGTTTGTTGGCGCCCTTCGGTGGTTGTTTTCTCAGTCTACTGTATACTCTTTTATGTTGTTTGGTTATCCAATTGGGAGCGGTTACTTGTCTCTTGGGAATGTTTTATGCTAGGATGCATGTTAGTTATTTTGAGTATTAAACCTTACTAATAGAATGGCATACATCTCATGTCTTCAAACTTAAAAGAAGTACTTTACAACTAGCGTAAAAGGTATTTCCTTACTTATACTAAATCTAGAGTCTTGCATACCATGGGATGTCCTTCGAGGACGTTTGCACTCATGTAGAATGTTAATCTAATAAAATCAAGGTATTTTCTGCAGCGTAAATTATGTTTTCTTCTAAGTGGGATAATAAACCACTGAGCCGAGGGATACGGCCCTTATAAATATAAATAGCTTTCCAAACATTAAACTTATGAATATTTTTATGGTAATAGTTTCCGTTGCCTGAGCGTCTGCAGTTATCCCCTGCCTGACGTGGAATCACGACGCGCATTTTCTCATACTCTGATACTTGTTCTTCCGGAGAAAAATGCGGGTTGTGACACCACCTCAGCGGGAGATCAATTTCACAATTGAGTTAGTGCAAGGTGCCAAAACTGTGTTACGCTCTCCTTATAGGTTGGCGCCTAAGGCGATGGCGGAGCTAAACGTTCAACTAGAGGAGTTGTTGGAACAGGGCTATATGCGTCCAAGTTCGTCACCTTGGAGCGCATCGGTCCTTTTCGTTAAGAAGAAGGACGGAAGTTTGCAGCTCTATATCGTCTATAGAGAGCTGAACAAGTTGTTAGAAAAAAACAAGTACCCAATCCCAAGGATTGATGATCTTTTTGATTAGTTAGTCGGGTCATCGGTGTACTCAAAATTGGATTTTAAGTCCGGTTACAATCAGCTGAGGATAAGGGAGAGTGATATCACAAAGACAACATTCAACACAAGGTATGGGCATTTCGAGTTTACGTTCATGTCGTTTCGGGCTGACTAATGCATCATTAGTGTTCATGGATCTTATGAACAGGACGTTCAGGGAGTACTTAGACCATTTTGTGATGGTCTTTATCGACGACATATTGGTGTACTCGCAGTGCGAAGAAGATCACTTCAAGCATCTGCATTTGGTTTTGGAGACGCTGAGGAGGAACGAACTATACCTAAAGTTCTCCAAATGCGAGTTTTAGTTATCCTCAGTGGCGTTCCTTGGTCACATATTAAGTGGAGAAGGGATTGCGGTGGATCCGACGAAGATAGATGCGATACAGAAGTGGCCTGTGTTGTCTACGGTAGCGGAAGTCCGGAGTTTTTTGGGGCTTGAGGGCTATTACAGGCACTTCGTAGAGAACTTCTCACGGATAGCGTTACCTCTCACGACGTTGACCAGGAAAGATCAGAAGTTTATTTGGACGCAGTAGTGCGCACAACCTTTTGAAGAGTTGAAGAGTCAGTTGACCACGGCGCCAGTGCTAAGTTCGCCCAGTGGAACTTAAGGATTTGAGATCTACAGCGATGCTTCGGGCAGAGGATTGGGCTGTGTGCTGCTGCAGCATGGAAGTGTTATTGCTTATGGCTCGCGTCAGTTGAAAGTGCACGAGAGGAATTATCTGGTCCACGACTTGGAGTTGGCGGCCTTGTTTTTTGCGCTAAAGCTGTGGAGGCACTATTTGTACGGCATAAAGGTCGATATTTATACCAACCACAAGAGCCTGAAATACCTGTTGGACTAGAAGGATCTGAACATGAGGCAGCGGAGATGGATGGAGTTCCCGGTGGACTATACATTCAAAATTCATTATGTGCCCGTGAAAGGCAATGCAGTTTCGGATGCGTTGAGTCGCAGGGCTCCCGCCCAAGCCAACTTGTTGTCGATTCATGATGAGCGGTTGATTCGGGAGTTAGAGGCGTTAGAGATCTTTTGTGTTGACAAGAAGACTTGCGCCGAAGCATTATTGAACTGGACGGAAGTTCAATATGATCTGGATTATCGGATTCGGCAGGCTATGGATTTGGATAGCAGCATGAAGGAAATCATGGATGCAGCTTCGGATGGGTCAAATTCCCAATTTATAGTTGTAGATGGACTGCTAAGGAAGGACAATCGTTTGTGCATCCCGAACATGGGTAATTTTCGGGTGGAGTTGATGTACAAGGTTCATCAAACCAAGCACTCAATTCACCCAGGAAGCACGAAGATGTACCGAGATCTGAAGAAGTTGTTCTGGTGGACAGGACTCAAGAAGGATATGGCACTATATGTGGCGAAGTGTCAGACTTGCGCCTTAGTGAAGGTAGAGTGCCAAAAGCCATGGGGTTTCTTGAAGTCTTTGCCTATTCCAATGTGGAAGTTCGACGACATTTCGATGGACTTTGTGCATGGTTTACCAAGGTCGCACAAGGGAAACGATGCCATCTGGGTGATCGTTGATCGGTTTACAAAAGTGTCGCACTTCAGTCCGTATAGGAAGGACGATTCGGTGGAGAAACTGGCAAAGCTTTACGTGGATAACATTGTTAGACTGCACGGTGTGCCCATCAGCATTGTGAGCGATAGAGATGGGCGTTTTACGTCGAATCTCTGGAGGTTTGTGTAGTAAATGTTGGGAACTAAGTTGAAGTTCGACACAACCTTTCATCACAGACGGATGGGCAGACCGAGAGGGTCAACAGGATGATGGAGTACATGCTTCGCATGTGCGTCCTAGACTTCAGAAAGCAATGGGAAGATCATGTGTATTTGGTGGAGTTTGCGTACAACAACAGCTACCAAGCGAGCATACAAATGGAGCCCTTCGAGGCCCTATATGGTAGAACATTTCGCACGCCGTTATAGTGGTTGTAAACGGGTGAGGCGAGGTTGTACAAAAAGCAAGAGGTGTAAAGCGCCACTTCATTGGTACGAACCATTCGAGAGCGTTTGCTGATCGCACAAGATAGACAAGCTAAATACTACAATGCAAAGCATCAGAACGTGGAGTTCGCGGTTGGCGATTGGGTGTGTTTGAAGATAAATCCGTTTAAGGGTGTTTCACTGGTACGATGCTTGAAGAAGCTGAGCCGAGATACCTTGGACCATTTGAGATTCTAGAGCGGATCGGTGGAGTTGAGTGGTCTACATGACGTATTCCACATATCAGTGTTACGGAATGCGGCGCAAGAGCCTTCGCAGGTGATCGTAGTTGATCAAGTACCGGTGGATGAAGGGTTAATGACAAGGGTAAAACCCGTTCGTATTGAGGACTCTGAAGTCAAGCGACTTCGTAATAAGAAGATCAGGATGGTCAAAGACTGTTGGGACAATTGCGGCCGGAAGGATCTCTCATGGGAATGGGAGCAGACCCTGCTTGAGGAGTACCCAGAGTTATTCCACTTAGGTACCGCTTTTGGTTTTCTCTATCTTTTCTTTTGGTAATTTCGTGGACGAAATTCTTTTAAAAGGGAGATAGTTATAATGCCCCGAAACTCAAAAGAGCAACGGGAAGCGTTTTTAGGCGTGTTTGGGCCTTGGTAAAGGTCACACAGTCAAGGACACAGGAATGTCCCAGGGCCGTATCTGGCACACATTCGATGTCTCGGCGAGCACTCAATAATTTTCACTCAACGTGCGTTGAGTGAGGGCACACGGCCTGACACACAGGCGTGTAAGTGGTTATGTCCTGCTCGGGCAGTTTGCTGGATTGTGCTGAGGGAGTTACACGGCCTGGGACATGGGCGTGTCCCAGGGCGTGTCTAGCATACGCATGTGACACGGGCGTGTCACATGGCCGTGTCCTTCTCAGGATGTTTTGGACCTGTGTCGATGGAGGAACACGCCCAGCTACACAGGCGTGTACTGGATGACACGAGTGTGTCCCAAGCCGTGTCATAGGCCGTGTCCTGGTCGAGATTTTCCCGAATTACAGCGAATGAGTTACACGACCTTGGATACGGGCATGTTGTAAGCCGTGTTTGGCCTAGGAATTTTATTTTCAGGGCGAATCGTGGCCGTTCGTTTCCTTTTGTTGGGATCTAACGGTTCAGGCCTATCCATCCTAGGGTTAAGGCCGGGATTGGGGGTTTAAACCCTCACTTTTCATTGGCCACTCACTTTCTAAGTTTTAGAGAGAAGGGAGAGCAAGGATTAAGAAGGAGTGAAGATCCGGTCGCCGGAGGAGATTCGGAGCGCTAAATCGCAAACCAAGTCCAGATCTATGAAGGCGAGATCATAGCGGTGCTTTTAATCCGTGTAGATTTTCATGGCACGGAAGAGGAATGCTAGGGTAATGATTCTCTACTTGAGCATGTGAAGCTCTTCTTCTTTTGCATAGGGAAAACCTGCTCCCGCGAGTGTGCGGCGAGTTTGCGGTGTTCCTTAGGGTAAATATGTAAAGTCCCCCTTGTTTGCATTTAGAGTCTGAAATCGAGAAACAAACATAGGCATGGTGTGTGAAGCCTACCCAGACATGTTGGTTTGGATCGGTGATGTTTTACTATGCATGATCAGCCGGAGAAGACTCCGTACCTTTGGTTGTTTTTTGGTTCTACGTGGTAGATTGCAGCAGGGCTCCTTGGGGATTAACCCTAAGACGCACCCGGAAAACTTTGTGGAAACGCATTTCTGCCATCTTGCCAGCCTGGGAGCCAGCTTTGAACAAAACTGGGTTATGTGATTGTATGAACAAATTTTGGATCCGACGAAGTTTGACCCGCGCGCTTGTCTTAAGTTTGACAGTGCGGCGTGAGCAACGGGCTTGTGGAACTGGACCCGGGCTATGTAGTTTGGTGACAGATACCTGAAATAGGGATTGACCACTGGCATAGTCGTGCGAGTCTTAGGCTTAGGTCGGAAAGAATAAATTCTCATGAGATTTTCCGTCCAAGGGATGGTGGTGAGACCGCGATTTTGACAGGGTTCACCGAGTTATTGCCCTGAGAGCACGGGGTGTGTGGCCGTGTGAGCCTGCACTTGTGATGTTGTGTTTATTCACTATATTGCTTGTTACGCTAACATGTGCAGGGAAGGAGCTTTGCCGCCTAAGTTTGGGGCAGAATCGTTATAATTTGGTCAGCTTTACGTGACCATTATTCTTGTTTGCCACCGTTGCGGTGAATTGTTCTTGCAGGTGTTGCGGAGCCGAGTGGCAAATAGCGGGCCAAAGCCCAAGTTGCTGAGCCGGCCCTCAAAGTCCTTGTTTATTTCCTTGTTTAAATCATCTGTGTCTGACCTGCGAGCCGAAGTTTGTAAGACACTATTTAAATTTGGTGAACTATTGTAAGGCCGTAATGTCAGTACTTTTGTGTATTTTGTAGTTCATTCCTACTGGATTGTTAGTGGACATTCGTGCTTGTCGCTTATTTCTTACTTTCACAACTTAATAATTGCATCCGCTAGATGCTCTGTGTAGGACGTGTGTATTGGTTGAATGGTTTCATCTAGTAACTCTCCAGTCTGTCCGTGGTATATGGCGTCGGGCCCCGACCGGACCTACTGCTATATGCTATGTGACGGATAGGGGTGTTACAGTTCTTCTCCCGTTTTCGAGCCAATTTTTCTTAACGACGATATTTTTGCGCTCGAAAATTTTAATTGCGAAGATGATTCCTCAATAGGTTTGCTTTTCGAACTAATTGGTTCGAAGGACATTAGAATTAAAACCTCATTAGAAGAACCGCCCATCCTAGACCTCAAACCCCTACCCGAATCTCTCAAATACGTTTTTCTGGGAAAGGATGATACCCTTCCCATTATCATTTCTTCATATTTGAGCGATTCAGAGACTTCCGATTTATTGGAAGTTTTACATAAACATCGCCGCGCAATTGCGTGGCAAATTTTTGATCTTAAGGGGATTAACCCTTCTTTTTGCACCCATAAGATTTTTCTTAGCGATAATTTCCGCAAAACCATTCAGCCACAGCGACGTCTTAACCTAAACATGAAAGATGTCGTTAAAACTGAAATAATTAAGTTATTAGATGCAGAGATTTTTTATCCTATTTCAGAGAGTGCTTGGGTTAGTCCCGTTCATGTCGTGCCCAATAAGGGCGGTTTAACCGTAGTGGAATATGAGCACAATGAAATCGTCCCAACTCGTACTGTTACGGGTTGGCGGGTGTGCATCAATTATAGGAAACTTAATGATGCCACCCGTAAGGACCATTTCCCACTAATATTTTAAGGACAAATTCTGGAGCGTTTGTCCGATCATCCGTACTTTTGATTTCTTGAAGGTTTATCGGGGTTTTTCCAAATCCCATTTTCTCCAATGACCAAGAAAAAACAACTTTTACCTGCCCGTTTGGCACCTTCGCCTACCGAAGAATGCCATTTGGCCTCTGCAATGCGCCAACTACATTCCAAAGATGTATGTTGGCAATCTTTGGCGAGCTGGTAGGATATATCATGGAGGTCTTTATGGATGACTTCTCTGTATTCGGATGCTCTTTCCCTGCTTGTCTTCATAATCTAGATGGTGTCCTCCAGCGATGCGAGGACACACATCTCATTTTGAATTGGGAAAAGTGTAACTTTATTGTTCGAAAAGGTTTGGTTCTCAGCCATAGGTTTTCGAATAAGGCGATGGAGGTCGATAAGGCCAAGGTAGAAATTATAGAAAAACTTTCGCCGCCAACTAACGTTAAATCCATTAGGAGTTTCTTAGGCCATGAAGGCTTTTATAGATGATTTATTCAAGATTTTTCAAAAATTACAAAGACGCTTACTCGCCTCTTGGAAAATGAATCACATTTTTTCTTTAGTAGTGAATGCGAGTATGCGTTTAATTTCATAAAACAAAAACTTATCAATTCACCCATTTTAGTGGCGCCCGATTGGTCCCTTACGTTCGAGAATATGTGCGACGCTAGTGATATTGCCTTAAGTGCCATTCTTGGCGAACGCGTAGACAAACACTTTCATCCAATTTATTAAGCTAGCAAGACGCTCACTTCCGCACAAGCAAACTACACAACGACGGAAAAGGAACTCTTAGCTGTCATTTTCGCTTTCGATAAGTTTCGCTCATATATAACGCTATCTAAAGTTATCATATTTACCGACCACTCCGCCTTAAAATATTTACTATCTAAAACGGACGCCAAGCCCCGCCTTCTTCGATGGGTTCTCCTCCTTCAATAATTTGATTAAGAGATCCGGGATAAGAAGGGTGCGAAAAATTTAGCCGCCGATCACCTCTCCCGTTTAGAAAATCCGGTTGCAGAAGCGATCGTCGAATCTGACATAAATGACAGATTCCCCGACGAACGCCTCCTAACCATTAATACTATCTCGTCTTCCTCGCCTTGGTTCGCAGATTTTGCTAACCCAACAAAAGAAGAAATTCTTTTCTGACTTGAAATATTTCTTTTGGGATGACCCTTTTATTTTTCGTATCTGCGCGGACCAAGCGGTTCGAAGATGCGTCGCGGATGTGAAGTGCTTGCAAATACTTAGGCACTACTACGAGGGTCCGGCCGATGGGCTTTATCAAGCTAACCGAACCACGCGGAAGGCGCTAGAGGCGGGCTTCTTTTGGCCCACTCTTTTTAAAGACGCTCATAATTATGTGCACTCATGCGATAGTTGTCAGCGGTTGGGTAATATCTCTCATTGCGACGAGGTGCCCCAAAATTTATTTTTAGAGTGCGAAATCTTCGATTTATGGGGCATCGATTTTTTCGGACCCTACCTCCTTCTTTTTAAAATATTTATATTTTAGTGGCGGTCGACTATGTATCAAGGTGGGTGGAAGCGCAAGCTCTCCCCACCAAAGATGCACGAGTCGTCGTTACCTTTCTTAAAAAAATATTTTCTCGCTTCGACACGCCTTAGGCTATTATAAATGATAGGGGAATGCATTTCTATTACGCCCAAATGGCTAAGACGTTAGCTAAATACGGAGTCACACACAAACTTGCCACCCCCTACCACCCGCAAACAAGTGGCCAAGTCGAGGTAGTAAATCGAGAGATTAAGCGTATATTAGAAAAAACCGTTTCACTTAATAGGAAAGATTGGTTCGTTAAACTCAACGCCGCGTTATGGGCGTATCGTACGACATACAAAACCGCAATTGGTTGTACGCCATTTTGATTAGTCTATGGGAAAGCGTACTATCTACCTGAAGATTTAGAACGTCATGCACTTTGGGCTTTAAAACTTGTAAATCTCGACGCTAACTTAGCCGCTCAGGGAAGAAAACTGCAACTAAATGAGCTCGATGATTGGCGGGCGAATGCTTATGAGAGCAATAAGTTCTATAAGAAGCGTTCTAAGTTCTATCACGATAGAAAAATGAAGTCCCCAAATTTTTTTTCTCTGGGCGATCTTGTCCTTCTTTACAATTCTCGTCTTAGACTTTTTCTGGGTAAGCTAAAATCGCGATGGTCCGACCCTTTCAAAGGTGAAGAGGTTTTGCTATATGGGACCGTACTCGTCTCCCACCCTAAAAGAGGTTCATTCAAAGTAATCGATCATCGATTAAAGTTTTACATAGCGGGCGATCCAGTGATCGGTTTTTACAAAACCATAACCCTCCTCGACATTATAACCTAACCATAATAATCAAACTACATGACTATAAACAAAACGCTCCTTGGAGGAACCCCAAGTCTACCTTTTTCGCTCTTTCCTTATTTTGTTTCCTACCCTCCTTTTTTATTTTTATACATATTGCACTTCATTTCTTTTTTTTCGGCATACTTATATTACAACATTGGGGATAATGTTGGAATTAAGTATGAGGGTATTTTTGTGCTTTCCTTTCTACACTTCCATTTTCCGTAGTTAAATTTTTTAAAAAAAATACAAAAATGAAAACAAAAACTAAACACAAAAAATTTACAAAATGAAAACTCAAAAAATACAATTTTTGTCATCAAAATCTTCAAAACAATTACAAAAAAACAAATCAAAAATTCAAAAAATATATTTAGTTTTACTTTTTAAATATTTTCTGTATATATTTTTTGTAAATATTTTTGTAAATATTCTTTTCTATGTCCCCTCTTCCTTTCTTCCTCCTCTTTGTAAATAACTTTTCTTTTTTTCCTCTCTTGTAAATGTTTGCTTAAAAATCTCAAAAATATAAAGTATATTTTGAAAAAAAACATTAAATATTTCAAATATATATATATATATATATATATATATATATTTAACATTTTTAGTATGAATATATTAGAGAAATAAATTAAAAACACAAAAAAAAGATGATAACTAAAAAATCAAAAAAATTATTAATTATAAAACAAATAATTCGAATATTCCATTCTTAACCCTTTTTCATCCAACAATATAGTTGTGAGTTTATTTATATGCGAATTTCATGAATTCTTTATTTATTATTCGTTTATTAATTAGAGATTGATAGATTTAAATAGCGAAGTTAAGTTTTAAAGAATATCATATGTTTTTTTTCTTAAGATAGGAGACTTGTTTTAGGCACTACTTCTAATTTATCTAAAATAGAAGCACGTGTATTATGTTAGAAAAAACAACTATAGACTTCAATTATTTCTACTTCAAGTTTTCTGAAATACAGGAACGTTCAATTTATCAAAGTTGCTCTCAAAATTTTTTTATTTAAAACTAGTTTTCTTTTTGAAAAAAAAAACCCTATCTACCCATATTTATCATGTTTTACTTGACATGATAAAATTTCTATCCTTAAAAGAACCTATGTCAATGGGAATAAGGTTTTGTTCCGCAAACATAGACATCCAATATTTCAAAAGATTATATGTTACGGAGTAAAAGGATAAAATTCATTACTCCTATACATATACATTGGGTTATATGAAGTTGTTCAAAAAAAAATTTATATGTTAAGGAAAATAAGATTTCATTTTCCTAAAACATCAAAATACAAAAAATTATTAGAGGTTTGAGAAAAAATTACCTCACCTCTAAATCTAAGCCCTCTTCATAAACCAAAATAATCCCCCCTAGCCAATTTCAATGATTCTAGAATTAAATTAAAATCTTTTTGAGAGCATAATTTTAAATTGCATTATTTCTTTTGATGCAGGCCCGCACGTTGACAACGAAAAGATCTACGGACACACATAAATACCTCTCTACGATCCAATTCTACACTTGCACAAAACATCCAATGCGGCGCACAAACTATTTAATTGTATCCATTAGATGCTAGCATATGGGTAGCCAAACCGATTAGGATCGAACAAAGGCTATATGTCAATATTCTTTCCGGCTAAAGGGACCAACCCAGTCTGGTAGAGCGATCGTTGTTCCAAAAGAGATCTACAAAAAGTTATGATTCGGAAACGGTAGATCTCTCCCAATAAAAAGAAAATGAAGATTCGCCAAACCTTTCGAACTTAAATAAAATAAGGATGAACAACAAAATCAAATGAAAAAACCACGATAAATAAAACGTTTCAAAGATAATGCCAAAGTATCCATCACAATTAAAATCTAAAGGGAAACTCCAAAAGTAGAAAGGTTTCGTTACCCAATCAGAATGGATGATTCTGATTCACTATTTTCTAGATCATCCTTCAACAGCTCCGCAGGAGTCACGCCGGATGGAGAGAAAACTCGTCCGCCTTCATCGCTTCACGCCGGAGTTTGAATCCACAAGGGGGGATCTTTCCTTTGCCAAATTTCACCCAAAAATAAATAGGTTGGTCGGGTTTTTGAGAGGGAGAAGTGTTGGCTTGATAGAGGGGGAAGAGAGAGGAAAGGGGCGGCTAGAGGGGGTGGTCGGGTTTATGAGAGAGATGAAAGGAGAGGGAGGTGGAGGAGAGGAGCCGAGTAGAGAGAGAGGGAGGAGATGATGACCGGCGACCAAATAGAGGGGAGGAGGATAGGAGGAGCCAAAATTTTAAATAGGAGGGGGAAAAAGATCTCAAGGAAGATTTAGGGATTCAAATTCTTATCATTCATTCTCTAATCAAAATGAAAGCAATACATGGCTATATATAGCCTACACCACTCAATCTCCACCTTTTAAAATTAAAACATTCATAATGGTTATATGCACTCATCCTGAAAGAAATAAAATAGTGCTTGTATGAAATAAAATACTAGATGGTTATAATCACACATCATACAAGAATTAAACTACATTAATTAAAAGCAATAAAATGAAATGCATGAAATTAAAGTGCTTAAAATAACACTTGATAAAAAAATAATAATTTGATAAAATATATAATTATAATTATTTAATTTATAATTATATATTTTATTTAATAGCGATGACGGTGTTGGCGTCGTGGTTGAGTCCCATCCTCGAGCTGGCGACAACGATCGTCCCAATCCACAAACTCTCTCAGATGGGGATCAATGGCGGGCGCATCAACAACGTCTCCATCAATCCTCCCTCGCTCAAAAGTACTCATCTCCGATGAGTTGATCTGAATGTACCGGTGCGGGAGAGCATCATCCATAAGAGCCACCTTCGAATCAAGAAACCAAGAGTCTTCGGAGGCCGGACGATCACGCAATCGAATCAAGTAGTGACAAACATAAACACGTGGAGAGGAGATCACTTCATCTTGGAGTATCCTGTCATGCAAAAAGGTGGCGCTGGGGAACCTTGGAAAAGCATTAGGTAATAAAGGATAAAAAGTTTCTACATCAACAACCAACGTACATCCAGTGAAGACCGATGAAGAGAGCGATCCAAAAACAAACTCACCCCCAAACCCATTAGAAAATGATGTAGAACTAAACGAACAGGCAGATAATTCAAGTGGTGGAGAAAAATATGGCGTTAAATAAGAATCATTAAAAATAGGGGAAATACCCCAATCAGTGGGTAACTTCAAAAGATATGTGTTTTCTCCTAATTTATTTAATATCTGAAAAGGTCTAGCTCGCCAATTCGCCAACTTTTCTATAGTACCCAAAGGAATCCGTTCAGGGACTAGACACACCAAATCTAAATCGCCTACCTTAAAGTGAGACTCTCTTTTATGTATGTTAGCATGAAATTGATAAGATGTATAGTGTGTGGCTAACGCATCACTAATATGCTTATATAAATTTTGAACATGAGAGGCAAAATCTTGTGCGAATTTACTTGAACTATAATATGGCGATAACGAAAATAAGTTAACATGCACTGGTGTTTTATATCCCTACACGATCTCATTCGGTGATAAGCTCGCTTGTAAGAAATAGGACACAAATTGAGTGATTAAGGATGATTTTCATAGGCTCCAAATTCGCAGTTCTAATTTTATATTTAATATTTTCACGCTTGGCATGAAGATATCCCAAGGAGAACTGCTCATCAAAAAAAATAGAGTTAGACGCGCTCCAGTATGTGAAAAGAATTATGAGCGATACTACTCAAGGGGCCTGACTATGGTCACTAATGTGTGGAAATGAGGGTCATCATAAGGCTGTGGGTAAATACGTGCAACCGGGTGTGGTATATAAGTGTAACGACTCCACCTGTTAAATTACATATAATAGAAGGTCCGGTTGGGGCCCCACACTATATGCAACAAATAGATGGTGAGGTCACAGGATAATACCATCAACGCATCCTAACACAGACTATGGTAGCGGAATAGATACACAAGTAGCTAAACTCAAAGCAGGAATATCCACTAGATATATATAAACCAACGTTATATACAACCACTCAAACGAGGGCATAACAAATACAATGGTTTGGCCTTAAGGCCTTACAGTTCCTCTTTAAACCATATGGATTACAGACATCGGCGCACATGCCGGCCATACATGAATAAAAGAAAATACAAAAACTAGCCTTCAAGGGCTAGTAGAAACAGTAAGAGCTGCAGTAGCAACAGTACCAGGGGCATCAACCCTTCATTTTCCGCTCGGCTCTCCAGCACCTGCACAGGGACATTCCACCCAGAAGGTGGCAAACAAGACAACGGTCAGCATTCAGCTGACCAATTTATAACAATCCGACCCCTTTCCCGGGGCAGAGGCATTCCTTCCCTGCAAAGCAATATAGCAATTGACAGATAATATACATATTATGCTTTCACGCACAAGCATTCCATCATAACCGTCAGCCACCCGGCCCGACGATCTGTGCTCTCAGGCACACTTTTGGGTATATCGGCGAACCGGGATCAACACCAATGAGCATTTAGTCTTAATGGCATGCAGGCCTAATACTCTCATTATGCTACTGAAGAAAGCCCAATTCCTTGGAACTTCCCTGTACAGTAAACATAACACAGGTACAGATCCACTACCCCTGTTGCTTAACTCGCCTTGCCATCACCAAGCACATCGTACTTGCGGCTATAACAAAAGGCGCGGGTCAGCTTCACCTTTCCTGTTCGGCACGAAGCCTTTTAGAGCTTGCAGCTCCCAATTGCCATAACGTCCACCCAGGATTGGCATCACAATAGCCATACTGTCTAACTAGGACTGGCTTAATCGTCCATCAAGAACTGGCTACATCGTAGCCACAGTACAAACAGCACAAGGGCATTTTCCTGGAGTTCCACATTCCAGTACTTCCTGCTACTCCCCTTCACAGGCATACCCCAACGACCTCACTAACTACACGAGTATACGCGGAGTCTTCTCCGGTGCGTTAATGCAACATCACCAATCCAGACCAACATGTCTAGATGGGCTTTACACAGCATTCCTATCCCGTACTACACTTTTCTGGGTCTATATGCAGACTCAAGCTGGGGATAACAACTATCACCCACTGAAATCACTCACTTTTTCCACCTTTTGGTGGATAGGATTCCTTACTCATGCATAAAGGAGGACTTCACATAACCAAGAAGAAAGATCTTTACCCTTGACGATCTCTTGGGAGCCATCGAAAATCTGGCCGGTTGGAAAGCACCGCAGCAGCTTTGCCTCCACTAAACGAGCCTCGGATCGCGAATCGGACCGCGGGAGCACCACCAAAGCCTTGCTCTTCTCCTCCTTCTCCTTCCTCCAAGCTCTCTCTCTTTTTCTCTCTTGATAAGAATGAGAGAAGAAGCTAATACTAAGTCTTATCTATGAAGGAAAAGACTAAGGCCATTGGATCCAAATAGAAATAATTGGATGGCCAAGATCTGCCCAAAATCCCATTTTGGACTTGACACGGCCTGTGACACGCCCGTGTCCCAGGCCGTGTTCCCCAAGCGGTGTACGAACCGTCTCAAAAAGAACCAGAGCACGGGCTCCACACACCCGTGTCAAAGGGCATACACGCTCGTGTCAACTTTGACATGGCCGTGTGACTGGTTGTGTCACCTGTTATAACACAAGCACAAATCACCCGAGTAGGAGACGGCTAAGGCACACGCCCGTGTCCATGGCCGTGTGCCCAACACGCCCCTGTGACACGCCCATGTCACAGGCCGTATTCCACACTCAATGCCACTCAATATCATTCCTCTCAGCTCCACTCAAAGCCACTCAATATTCTCCCGAGCTAGAAACGCCCTGGGACACGCCCGTGTCCCAGGCCGTGTCGCCTCTTGACGATCAGTTCTTGAGAACTCGAGTCGACTCCTCGAGAAAAGGACACGCCCTGGGACACGCCCGTGTCCCAGGCCATGTGCCTGGACATGCCCTGGGACATGCCCGTGTCCCAGGCCGTGTCACCCAGCTTGACTCCATCTTAAGATTTTGGGGTGTTACAATCCTCCCCCCTTAAGATAAATTTCGTCCCGAAATTTGTATGCAGCAAATAAACAGGAATCACAAAGCTATAACGTTAAAAGAGCTGTTATAACAAAATGTACACGGTCAATAGTTTATACAAAAAGTTCGGGAAACTCAGCTCGCATGGTCTGCTCACGCTCCCATGTTAGCTCCTCATGGTCACAATTGTCCCACCAGACTTTGACCATCCCAATTATCTTGTTCCACAACTATTTCTCGGCTCGATCCTCGATCCTAATGGGTCTAACCTTCATCGTTATCCCATAGTCGACCGGTACACGATCATTCTCAACTATTTGGGCTGGATCCTTGACGGCTTTGCGAAGTACTGAGATGTGGAAGACATCATGCAATCGACTCAACTCTGCTGAAAGCGCTAGCCGATAAGCAGCTTCCCCGACTCGCTCCACCACTTTAAAGGGACCAAGGTATCTGGGACTTAGCTTTTTCAATCACCGAATCCGAGATACGCCTTTGAAGGGTTTGATCTTCAAATACACCCAATCGCCCACCGCGAACTCAACGTTCCGATGCTTGGCATTGTAGTACTTTGCTTGTCGATCCTGGGCTATCAATAGCCTCTCCCGAATAGAGCATATTATCGAGGTAGCTTCTTCGACTTACTTTCGCCCATGCAGCTTGGATTCGCCTACCTCCGCCCAAGCTAATGGTGTACGACATTTACGACCATATAGAGCCTCAAACGGTACCATAACGATGCTCTCTTGGTAGCTGTTATTATAGGAAAAATTCAACTAAATAAATATACTCTTCTCATTTCTTTCCGAAATCTAGGGCGCACATACGAAGCATATCTTCCATCGCCATGTTGGTTCGCTCAGTCTGGACATCTGTTTGGGTATTAAAGGCCGTACTGAATGCTAATTTTGTACCCAACATTTGATGAATTAGCCTCCAATCAGTTGAGGTGAATCGCACATCACGATCACAGACAATGCTCCGAGGAACACCGTGCAGTCGAACAATCTGTTCCACATAGAGTTTAGCCAAGGTTTCCATTGAATCATCTCTCTTGTTTGGAAGGAAGTGAGCCACTTTTGTCAACCGGTTTACAATTACCCAAATAGAGTCATGACCGCGTTGAGATCTCGGCAAACCGTGCACGAAATCCATTGAAATATCATCAAACTTCCACTCCGGAATCGGTAACGACTTCTGGAAATCACCAGGCTTCTGGCATTCTGCTTTTACCAAAGCACAAGTGTGACATTCTGCCACATAACGTGCTATGTCTTTCTTTAGTCTAGGCCACCAGAACAACTTTTTCATGTTTCTATACATTTTTGTGCTCCCAGGGTGAATTGAGTACTTGGCAAAATGCGCTTCGTACATCAATTCTTCTCTCAACTTCCCTGTACTTGGGACCCACAATCGAACATCTTTTCGCAACAATCCATCATCCAAGGAGAATTGGTCACTAGGACCATCCTTTGCATAGCGTTGGAGACTTTCATACAGCTCCGTTGCTCGCAGAACTCTATCTGTAAGGTCATATTGTACCTCCGTCCAGTTCAAGCACGCGTAGGCCGTAGCATCCTTGTTAACACAAGATATCTCTAATGCTTCCATCTCCTGGATTAGCCGCGCATCATGCCTTTGCAACCAGTTTGCCCGTACTGGCGTCCTACGACTCAAAGCATCAACGACCACATTTACCTTCCCGGGAGTATAATGAATATCGAAAGTATAGTCCCCAAGGAACTCCATCCACCTTCATTGTCGCTTATTCAGATCCTTCTGATCTAACAAATACTTTAGGCTCTTGTGATCTGTATAGATATCTACTTTAATGTCATAAAGATAGTGCCGCCACAACTTTAGCGCAAAGATTACTTCCGCCAACTCTAAATCATCGACGAGGTTTTTCGTTCATGCACCTTTAGCTGACATGAGCCATAAGCAATCACGTTACCAAATTGCAGAAGAACACAGCCTAAGCCACACCCTGATGCATCACTGTAGATCTCGCAGCCGTCTGTACCACATTGCGATGTCAACACAGGCGTCGTGGTCAAACGACTCTTCAGCTTTTCAAAATCTCGCGCACACTCCGATGTCCAAACGAACTTCTGATCTTTTCTCATCAACGTGGTCAGAGGTAAAGCAATCTGTGAGAAGTTTTCTACAAACCGTCTATAGTCGCCTGCCAGGCCAAGAAAGCTCCTGACTTTGGCCACCAAAGACATCACTGGCCAATCCCGTATGGCACTAATCTTTGCAGGATCTACTGCTATGCCCTCTCCACTAACCACATGGCCCAAAAAAGCCACTGACGATAGCCAGAACTCACACTTTGATAACTTGGCATAACGCTTATTCCTCCGCAGGGTATGCAACACCAACCGCAAATGGTTTGCATGATCATCTCCCGATAGAGAGTACACAAGAATATCATTAATGAACACAATTACGAATAAATCCAAGTACTCTCGAAACGTCCGGTGCATTAGATCCATTAATACCGAAGGCGCATTACATAAGCTAAAAGGCATCACCATGAATTCATAATGTCCATAGCATGTCCCAAATGCTATCTTGGGAATATCGCCTTCCCGAATCCGTAATTGATAATATCCCGATTTCAAATCCAACTTTGAATAGACGGTTGACCCCGCTAGCTGATCAAATAGGACATCGATCCGTGGAATCAGATATTTATTCTTTTCCGTCAGCTTATTCAATTCGCGGTAGTCAATACACAAATGCAAACTACCTTCTTTCTTTTTCACAAATAGAACAGGCGCGTTGCAAGGTGACATACTTGGGCGTATGTATCCCTACTCTAACAATTCTTGCAATTGGACTTTAAGTTCAGCCATTTCCATTGGCGCAACGCGATATGGTGAGCGGGCCATAGGTTTTGTACCTGGCACAAACTCAATCGCGAAGTAAATCTCCCGCTGGGGCGGTAACCTAGGAAGATCCTTAGGAAACACATCGACAAACCCCGACACAATCGGAACTTCACTTACATTGGCCTTTAGCTCAAAAGCCTGAATAAGCGTGAAGAATAACTCCGTGCTCTTCCGAACAACACTGATGACTTGGAGTGCAGACAACAAGGTCCCTCCTACTCCTCACATACAAGCGAACTTCGTCTCAAGTTCAATATTTTAGCCCAGTGTGATCTCCTTGGAAGTGCATTCAATCAAGGAACACTGCTCCATGAGCCAGTCCATGCCAAAGATCACATCAAACTCCGATAGTGGTAGCTCGGATGCTCTCAATCCGAAATCTCGATTTCCTATATGCACGTCCACATCACAAGTCCTATCCGCAAGCATGATACACCCATTCGGTAGTAACACCTTTACATCATCTGCCATCACATGACTCGGTACTCCAACTTGAGTTACGAAGTCCTTAGACAGAAAAGAATACGAAGCACCCGTATCAAATAAGGCTCTCGTCGAATTCTTCCAAATCAGGACAAAGCCTATAGCGCACACATCATGCACAAGCTACATAAAAAATATGCAATCAATACAACAAGCATTAACTTAACTCGTACCTATAACGATGTCACTTTGCTTGATAGCCTCCTGTTGGCCAAGATTGTAAACTCTGGGCTGCGCCTGCGATGCAGAGGAATCAACCACTGCTTTGCCCTTCTCAGCATAAGACGCACCCGTCTTCTTTTCTCCTTTGGGTTGAGCAACCCGACAATCACGGGCTAAATGCCCCACTTTGCCACAGGTAAAGCAAGCACGATACTCCGACCTCGACGTTTATCCCGATGTAACTGTCCCAGAAGTTTGCCCCGAAGGCTTTGACCTCTTGCCCCACTTCTTTTGGTAGTACGATTTGCCAGAGCGGGGTTCTTTGAACTCAGGCTTTGTCACAACCAAGTCCTTCCTGCCTTGCACACGCTTCATGTCCTTTTCCAGCGCAGCCGCTGTATCAATTAAAGCTTTAAATCCTTGGTTCACTGAATAAGAAAGAAGGAACCTCAACTCATCCCGCAATCCTTCATAGAACCGATTTGTTTTCCTTTGTTCATCGGCGAAGATTATTCCTTCATACCATCCCAATCTTATAAACTCATGTAGGTATGCTCAACGCTAGACTCTCCTTGCATTAGCAGCTGAAACTCGTTCTCCATAGCAATGTGTTGTGCTGCTTGAAGATGTTTAGCCAAAAACATACGAGAGAACTCCTCAATCGATACTTGAGACAATTTCCTGCCCGCCAAATGGTGTAACTCAACCTCGTCCCACCATAACCTCGCCTCTCCTTCTAACAAGAAGGTGGCCAAAGTGACCTTTTTAGTTTCCTCTGTCCTGATCGCCGTCAAAATTCGTTTGACTCGCGATAACCAGTCCTCTGCCTGTGTTGGGGATCCAAGTCCCGTGAACGTAGGCGGATTAAAGCTCATGAATTGCTTCAATTGTCGTTCAGCTGCTCGCGGATCCACAACCTCAACCTGTTCGGGTTGGACACCAACACGATCTGGCACCACTACCGGCAGCGTGTGCCCGGTTGGCCGAATCATCGCAAATAGAGCCTCAGCAACTAATCAAACAGTTTCCGCTGAGGGAGGAGATGTTGGCACCTCAGCTGGTGCCGCACTCCATCAGAGCGCTGGGGCTCAGATTGCCCAGCACTACTACGAGTCACCTATGGGTGGACAAGACACACATTAGCGACAATATGCAAGCAATAACAACAAAGTAGGAACGTGCAGATTCCTCAAACAAGTGTATTTGCATTTCTTAGTGGATATTCCAGAGTTCACTAGCATTACAGCAGTTCGCACAGACACGTACTCACCACCCCGCAAAAGAATTCTACCACAAATTCGAAAGAGCAAGACCGAGACAAGCTGATACAAAAATGTAACGACTCCACCCGTTAAATAACATATAATAGAAGGTCCGGCTGAGGCCCCATACTCTATGCTACAAATAGACGGTGAGGTCACAGGATAATACCATCAACGCATCCTAACACAGAGCATGCTAGCGGAATAGATACACAAGTAGCTGAACTCATAGCAGGAATATCCACTAGATTTATTTAAACCAACGTTATATACAACCACTCAAACGAGGGCATAGCAAATACTACTGTTTGTCCTTAAGGCCTTACAGTTCCTCTTTAAACCGTATGGATTACAGATATCGGCGCGCAGGCCGGCCATACATGAATAAAAGAAAATACAAAAGCTAGCCTTCAAGGACTAGTAGCAACAGCAAGAGCGGCAGCAGCAAGAGCAGCAGGGGAATCAACCCTTCATTTTCTGCTCGGCTCTCCAGCACCTTCACAGGGACAATACACCCAGAAGGTGGCAAACAAGGCAACGGTCAGCATTAAGCTGACCAATTTATAACAATCCTACCCCTTTCTCGGGGCAGAGGAATTCCTTCACTGTAGAGCAATATAGAAATTAAGAGATAATATACATATTGTGCTCTCACGCACAAGCAATCCATCACAACCGTCGGCCACCCGGCCCGACGATCTGTGCTCTCAGGCAAACTTTTGGGTACACCGGCGAACCGGGATCAACACCAATGAGCATTTAGTCTTAATGGCGCGCAGGCCTAAGACTCTCATTATGCTACTGACGAAAGCCCAATGCCTTGGCACTTCCTTATACAGTCAACATAACGCAGGTACAGATCCACCACCCACGTTGCTCAACTCGCCTTGCCCTCACCAAGCACATAGTACTTGCGACTATAACAAAAGGCGTGGGTCAGCTTCACCTTTCCTGTTCGGCACGAAGCCTTTTAGAGCTTGCAGCTCCCAATCTCCATAACGTCCACGAAGGACTGGCATCACAATAGCCACACTGTCCAACTAGGACTGGCTTCATCGTTAATCAAGAACTGGCTACATCGTAGCCACAGCACAAACAGCACAAGGGCATTTTCCTGGAGTTCCACATTCCAGTACTTCCTGCTACTCCCCTTCAAAGGCATACCCCAGCGACACCACTAACTACACGAGTATACGCGGAGTCTTCTCCTGTGCGTTAATGCAACATCACCAATCCAGACCAACATGTCCAGATTGGCTTCACACAACATGCCTATCCCGTACTACACTTTTCCGGGTCTATATGCAGACTAAAGCTGGGGATAACAACTATCACCCACTGAAATCACTAACTTTTTCCACCTTTTGGTGGAGATGATTCCTTACTAATGCATAAAGGAGGACCTCACATGTCCAAGAAGGAAGATCGTTACCCTTGACTATCTCTTGGGAGCCATCGAAAATCTGGCCGGATGGAAAGCACCGCATCAGCTTTGCCTCCACTAAACTAGCCTCGAATCGCGAATCATACCGCGGGAGCACCACCAAAGCCTTGCTCTTCTCCTCTTTCTCCTTCCTCCAAGCTCTCTCTCTTTTTCTCTCTCTATAAGAATGAGAGAAGAAGCTAATACTCAGTCTTATCACTGCAGGAAAAGACCAAGGCCATTAGATCCAAATAGAAATAATTGGATGGCCAAGATCTTCCCAAAATCCCATTTTTCACTTGACACGGCCTGTGACACGCCCGTGTCCCAGGCCGTATCCCCAAGCAGTGTGCGATGTAACATCCCATTTCCGGCTAGACCCCTAGGAGTCGGTTGGTCGTGAGAGAACCCTAGGAAGCACAAAAATTGAAATAAATCGACCGAGACTTCGGGTCACGGGTTGGTCACGCCCGTGACCGACCCGTCACGCCCGTGACCTTGGGCGTGACTCCTTCGACGATCGTCGATCTCCGTGAGGCGATCATCGAACGTGCAGCCTGGGCATGGCACGCCCGTGACCAAGGTGTCACGCCCGTGACCAAGGGCGTGACTCATTCGACGATCGTCGATCTCCATGAGGCGATTGAAGACCTTGCAGCCCGGACATGTCACGGCCGTGACCAGAGTGTCACGCCCGTGACCAGGGGCGTGACTCCTTCGACGATCGTCGATCCCCGTAAAACGATCGTCGAAATTGAACTTGGGCCTATCACACCCGTAACCTAAGTGTCACGCCCGTGACCTAGGGCGTGACCAGCCTTCGACGACCGTCGATCTCAGTTCAACGATCGTCGACCTCGAAATTGCCGTTCGGGCCTGTCACGCCCGTGACCTAGGTGTCACGCCCGTGACCTAGGGCGTGACCACCCTTCGACGACCGTCGATCTCAGTTCGACGATCGTCGACCCCAAAAATTGTCACCCGGGCCTGTCACGCCCGTGACCTATGTGTCACGCCCGTGACATTGGCCGAAACGACGGTTCAGGCCCGAAATTATTCTAACATGCGTGGAAATAAATGCTGGTGTGGGAAGTTACACCAGGAGTAATTACGGGCCGTTTTTCCTTCTATAATTATATAATAAAAAAGGATGTGTTGGTCCAATAGGAAACCTCCAACTGGACACACTTGTTCATCTTCCGCTGTTTCTTATCCCTTCACTGTAACCGAAAGGCTATTAAGCGGAGCCTTCATGGCCATTACGGCTTTACCCTTTCACCTCCCCACTTTATGAATTATAAAAGCCCACTTGGGGCAAGAGGAGAAGTTTACACGCTCAAGTAAACGGATCAGATCTTTGTTCTTGCTGTAGGAGAAATTCGGCTACGCCACCACTGCGCCATGGCACCCCGTCGTTCTTCTCGCCTCCAAACCGCGAATAAGGTCCTCCTCTGCTTCTTCTCTTTCGTGGGTAGATCTTAGGATTCTTAGATAAGGAAGTTCGCGCTCAATGGAGCCGGACCCATCTCTCGTTTTCATGGGAAAACCATGAAAAAGGTATTTTTGAGTTCGCCGGAAACCGCCACCTCCGGCGGCCAAACCACCGCCGACCGCTAGCCATCGCCTCAACGGAGGTGGTGGTGGTGGCTGGCCAGGGAAGTGACCGGACGGCCGGCGACGGATCACGGAAAGCTTACAGGAAAAATGGTTTGCTGTGTCTGGTTTTCGGGTTCTGTAGAAGATGAACAGTAAAAACTGTTTTATAATATATAAATTATGTAAATAATTTATAAGGGAAATATACTTAGATGGGCATATTTTGATGCTGCAAAACGAGGCACTTAGAGGCCGTTTTAGGAAAAGTGACCAGTCACGAAAGTCGTAGCCCTTTGAGTCTAGATTAATTTAAAATTGGTTTCAACTCGTTTGGGTAAGCGGTTCGGCCGCAGCACCCATTTAGTTGGGGCTGTACCTAGAGTTGGGCAGAAATTAAAATGGATGCCCACTCTTCGTCCCTTGTCCAAATGACCTGAAATTTGGGCAGGGGGTTAACCTTAGCTAAACCTAACGGCAGACCAAAAATGAGAATTTTTGGAGGAATTTTGCCTAAAGTTTTTTTTGTAAAATTTTAATAAACATTATAAAATTAATTAGGAGATGAAATTAAGTCCAAACTCCCCCAAATTTTGGGTGGTGGTCCCTGGCACCAATGTTAAGATCTGTACAAAATTTCAACTCAATTGGTCGAGTTTTGAATAGGTAAGTATCAAGTCCTAGATAGGTCTTGGTGAGGGATACTATGGGGAAAAGTACGATTGGAAATGGAGTGGACAAATCTCCTCAAATGAGGCTGGTGTTATGGCCACTGATTTATTGAGTCTATGTCTACCCTCTTGGGTAAAATGGCGTGGATTAGGGTGGATTTTACCCTAAGAGATCGGCTCAAATCCAGTGGGTGGGAGTTTGAGGTTTGTGAAGGACATAGGAGCAAAAGCTCTTGTATGCCCTTGAAATTTAGAGGAGAGTGGGATGATATGCTGAAAACCCTCTGGTTGAAATAGTGAAGGAATTGGAGGTAATTAGGTACCTCGGAAGTTGAGATTTTGGATTAGGATAAACATGTAATTTAGTTATTTTAAGCACTAAATCTAATCTAAAAATTATGAAACTCGGGAGGAGGAAGTTTTAGGATGTTTTAGACTTATGGTAATTTTCCTGGAATTTTATGATTAATAAATATTATACTTCATGTGTTAAAGGATTATTAGCACGATTTGTTGTTTCAAATATTTGGAGGTTTTAAATTAATTATATTCAGTTAAAATTCTGGATTTAGATCTTGACTAGTAGAACATTGATCCCTGAATTTTTATAGAATTTTATGTTGAGTAAATCTAGTACTTTGTTCACAGATATTAGAAAGGGGGTTTTATTGTTTAAAAATTAATTATGGATAAAATACTTGCTGGAAAATAATGAAACTTGGCCAGTGATAATTTTAGGCCTTTATCTGCATGGTATAAATTATTTATAATTTTTAGAAGAATATTTTCTGTACTTGATTCATAAACAACAGAAGTTAAAGATTATTTCTAAAATAGTTTTCATGCCCTTTTGATGATAGAAAAATTATGATACTTAGGATTTAACCTATTGAGATAACCTACTATTTATCATAAATTTTCTGGACATCTTGTATGATTACTTAGGGTAGTTCATGTTCAAACCGGTAGCCCTTGGGATTTTCGAGGAATTTAATTAAATGCCAAATAGATTAGGAAAATTTCCATTTTCTGGATTTAGGTCATTTATATCATGGTGAGTTTCCAGTAAATAATTTAGGGCATTTGGATGAGTATTGGATCATTGCATAACCGGTTCGACATGAAGTCTAGGTCGGTCTGCATATAGCAATTGTGAAAGACAATAGGACATGATCTGAGGAAGGCATTAGAGTTAATCATATTGTCTGGGTGGGCAATGGTGGAGGAAATCACAATAGGAAGGTATAAAGATTAGTGAGAATTGGTGATAGTTAGAGTTAAGAGGTGCTCGGGTTTCGGCGAAAGATCGCCTTTTCCCGAAGAGAGGAAGGTTAAAAATCACCCTAGGATAGTCTATCGTAATATGAGAAGGGAATCGGGTTGTGGAGATCAACCAATAACAATAAGTGCCTTGCGAAAGGGAACTTCGGGCCGTAATGCCGCCGTCTTGGTTCCTAGTGCCCCTTGAGAGCCCTTCACGGGGAATACCGGGGGCAGTCCTGGGCTAACGTAAACTGTAATAACAAACCGACAAGAGTAACCTAGTAACTAGGGCTGCACCTTTCAAAAACACTGTTGGCACAGGGAGATTGATGAGAGCTTTGGCTCGGTTGGTCAAGAGACGGACGGGATGGTCCGGGGAGCTTCGGCTCGGTTGGTTAAGAGACGGACGGGATGGTCCGGGGAGCTTCGGCTTAGTTGGTTTGGAGACGGACGGGATGGTCCGGGGAGCTTCGGCTCGGTTGGTTTTGAGACGGACGTTTTGGTCCGGGGAGCTTCGGCTCGGTTTTTGTGTGTTTACGATTAAACTTGCATGTGCATAAAATAGGAAAAGTTAAGGTGGTGGGTTTTACGATATCGGGGAGTTCGATTGTACCGACACTGATATTGTTGACTCGGCGAGGTGATTAGCACTTCGCCAACAGAAGTCCGGTGCGCCAGCCGGCAAGAGTACGCAGGCGTCCGCTTAGTGCACTAAGCGTTGAGGCGTACGATAGGTCAGACCAGTGGTGCTTTTACTGGTTTTGAGGTGGGCGAGGCCCAACCCACCGCTTCCGTCCGCCACTACGGAGGTATCCTGGGAGGTAATGGCTCTGAAAGGGAGAACTAAAGGTCTGTGTGCACAGAGTCGGGTGTGTGAGTTGCACTTGCATGTTTCATCATACCCACTAGCATGTCATAGCATAATCGATTCATTTAACCCTGACACCTAAAGTATAAGTGGTATGGGACGCTTATACATTAGGACCTGCAAAACGACCCCTTGGTCTATAAGCTTGTGTGGGCAAGTTTATAAATCAAAGGTTAATTTCTATATATAATAACCATTGCTGTTTGATAACCGACACCCCAAGGTATAAGTGGTATGGGACACTTATACGATGGGAGCCTTGCGAAAGATCCCTTTTGCTTATGTGTTCTCGCATAAGTGAAGGTTAAATTCATATATTTGCTTTTCTTACTGCTAAACCTATTATAACAATTATATTAACTGCTCACCGAATACAACTTGTTAGATTAGTTCCGCTGCCATCTGTTTCTTGATTAATCTCTACCGTCAGGTCCTTCCCTTTCTTCCTCCCCACTCCGTACCTAGGAGCCATGGGGGAAGGGGTAGGGGATGATAGGGCTTAGTCTTTATGACTAACGGTTTTCGAACCGCATCATTTAGGGGATCGTGGAGCCCAGCATGGAGGAGCAGCCCCAGAGATCGGTGCGCCTAGAGATGGGGCAGTCTAGCTCCGGAGTTCATACAGCCGGGACCGTGAGTTTCGACCCTGAGTAGTTTCTGTTTTAGCTTCCGCATGAGTGATATTGTAGTGAGGACATGATGTATCGGGCATAAGCCCGTATTTATAGTACTCTGATGTTTTCTGTGGACACTCCCTTCGTGGAGATTTTTATTCTATATATGTGATCTTTTGCTGTGGACTGCTTTGCTCTTACTTCATTCATTGTGCTACCTTTCAGTGATCGAATTGGCCGACAGAATCAGCGCCTTGTGGTGATAACCCTTCAGGACGAGAAGATGTCACCGCAAAGCGGCGACTCTGGGCCTAAGACCCCGGTAGTTGAAAAAGAAAAAAAAGTGGGTCTTACATGCGAACAGACTCAAAATGAACCAGAACACGGGCTCCACACGCTTGTGTCAAAGGGCAGACACGCCCGTGTCAACTTTGATACGGCCGTGTGACTGGCCGTATCACCTGTTGTAACACAAACACAAATCACCCGAGCAGGACATGGCTAAGGTACATGCCCGTGTCCATGGTCGTGTGCCCAACACGCCCGTGGTACACGCCCGTGTCACAGGCCGTGTTCTACACTCAACGTCACTCAATGCCATTCCTCTCAGCGCCACTCAATGCCACTCAATATTCTCCCGAGCAGGACACGCCCTGGGACACACCCGTGTCTCAGGCCGTGTCGCCTCTCGACGATCAGTTCTCGAGAACTCGAGTCGACGCCTCGAGAAAAGGACACGCCCTAGGACACGCCTGTGTCCCAGGCCGTGTGCCTGGACACGCCCTGGGACACGCCCGTGTCCCAGGCCGTGTGCCTGGACACACCCTGGAACACGCCCGTGTCCCAGGCCGTGTGCTTGGACACGCCCTGGTACACGCCCGTGTCCCAGGCCGTGTCACCCAACCTGACTCCATCTTAAGATATTTGGTTGTTACAATAAATATATCTAGGGGACACCACATCCAGAGGTACAATTGCCAAAGAATCAGAATAAGTCGTAGTCGAGGACAGAACCACAGGCATACATGCATAATAATGAACAGTCAAATGTGACACGTAGACAGATCTATGGGGTGCGGTGTACAGTCCAAATACCACTGCGCTCAACTTAGGAATATCTATATGATGAGACAACGCTAATGTTGGAACTAATAAAGTGGGTGTGACACAAAAATTCAAATTAGGACTACCGGTTCCATGTCCTAGTAAGTCAATTAAAGTGGGCAAATAGTCATGAGGAAGGGTCGGCAAAATTAAATCCTGGGATAAGATCCAAATCAGTATAAAAGTCACCCAACGGTGACGACATCATAGAATTCTCATCCGGGTGTAAAACCAAAGAATCGTACAAAAATATAACTTCCTCTCTTAGAATTTCTTCCAACACACTAGAAACAACATCCGAATCAGAGTTAGTAAAAGTCTCAGAAATTGGCAAAATCGAACCAGATAAAATTTCTATTTCAATTTGAGCTTTAGTAACTGGTGATAACGTCAAATAAATAGTTTTCGGGTTCTCAGCGCTAAAACCATCCAAAAATATCTGTCCCTCATAAGCTAATTCATCCACAATAACACTTGGGACATCCTCACTTTCATGCTCCTCAGAAAACTCAGATATAATATGAGTAGGTGTAATCGTAGGCTCTAATACGACGGGAATCATAACCTAGAGAGGGCTCTTAATACTAGCGTGATCAGACACAATGCTAGTTGGGCAAGTAATAGGCAACGTAATACTCTCACAAATCAAACTATCATCATCCAATACACCGTCTTCTAATTCACTAACTACTCCTTTAATTTCAGACTCATCAGAATCGTCAGGCACTAACGCACATGACAGAATTCTCTCACCTACGGGGTCATCCTAAGGAACAAGATATATTGCATCTAGATCAGCATCCTCAAGGGTATCAGTTTCTATCTCAAGGGGCTTAGATGTCGAGGCAAAAGGAGGCATAGCCCTAGTAGTAACATCTTTCGAGTCCATGACATATGACCTATTAGGACTGGTTTCCCTGATGGTGGGAGGTGGTCCTAAGACGGACTTTCCCGTCTAAAATGAGCGAGTCTTATTCTTAGGAATATTGTGCTTCTCAATATCCAAGGCAGCATTAAAAGTGGTGTTTAGGTCGGTGTGACCATAACACAGTAATTTACCCTGGATTTTGGGGTTTAACCCCTTATGAAACCTAGAGAGGGTGATCTCTAGCATCTCCTTCACACCACACCTAACCATCATATCCTTAAGAAGGCTCATATACTCAGAGACTGACTTATTCCCCTTTTTAAGGGTAGTCAAATCATCAAACATCTGCCGCTCGGTCTAGGCGATTGATTTTTAATCATTCCTAAAGATAGGTATAGGACTAGCGCCATAACTATACCCAAGAGTAGGTGTCGGATGTTCGGCCAAGCACTACGCTCTTCGTTCAGCCAAAACACCAGGGCTTGACCTACTAAGCTCTCTCGGTCTACGACAACCTTGTAGTAGTCGCTACATACGTGACTATCAAAATAAGCTTCTATCCCCTTAAGCTAGTCCCTAAAACATTGATAATTTCCTGAACCATCAAACGTGGGTATCTCACTCCCAGTCCGAGGAATAGTGTGGAGACGGTTGGAATTCCTAGGGTAGGATGGCCAGGCTAGGGTATGTTTAGACATGGATTTATCATACCACTAATTTAAATGGAAAACATAAACGTCATAGGCCATAATAGTGAGAATCAGAGAGAAAACTCACCCGGAACTGCTCCACATGCAATGAGATAAAGAACCTGACCCACTAAATTCCAGGAAAGACGAAATTGTTCCCGCTTAGCAACTAGGGTAATAAATAATTGAATTTAATTATCTTGCTGTAAATATTATGAGTATTATTAATAAATTTTTTTTATGATTTTGCAAAAAAAATAAAAATATAGGCTGCTATTGGCAGACTAAAATTTAAATTTTATAATGACTTGATAAAAATAAGGATTTAATAAAAAAAATATTTTTTTGATTTCTTACTAAGAAAATGATGAAGAATTTCCAGAATTTTATTTTTTTGAATTTTGAGAAAAATTGAGAATTTTAGGCCCCTATTTGCAGACCAAAAATCTAAAATTTGTTTTATATGTTGTGCAATGAAACATGCAAGTGCGTGTTGGGAAAATAAAATAAAAGGGGGAGAGTGCTAATTAGAAAATTGACGTGAATCTCTCTCTGATACCAAATTGATGCAGGCCCGCACATTGACACCGAAAAGATCTACGGACACACAAGAATACCTCTCTACGATCCAATTCAACACTTGCACAAAACATCCAACGCGGCGCACACACCATTTAATTTTATTAATTAGATACTAGCGTACAGGTAGCCAAACCAATTAGGATCGAACAAAGGCTATAGGCCAATATTCTTTCGGGCTAAAGGGACCAACTCGGTCCGGTCGAGCGATGGTTGTACCAAAAGAGATCTACCAAAAAGTTACGATTCGAAAATGGTAGATCTCTCCCAACAAAAAGAAAATGAAGGTTCACAAAACATTTCCAGCGTAAATAAAATAAGGATTATCAAAAAAAATCAAACGAAGAAACCACGATAATTTCAACGTTTCAAAGATCATGCCAAAGTATCCACCACAATGAAAATCTAGAGGGAAACACGAAAAGTAGAAAGGTTTCATTACCCAATCGGAATGGATGATTCCGATTCACTATTTTCTGGATCATCCTTCAACGGCTCCGCCGGAGTCACGCCTTATGAAGAGAAAACTCATCCGCCTTCGTCGCTTCACGCCAGAGTTGGAATCCACAAGGGGGATCTTGCCTTGGCCGAATTTCACCAAAAAATAAAGAGGTTGGTTTATGAGAGAGATGAAAGGGGAGGGAGGAGGAGGATGAGAGGAGCCGAGTAGAGAGAGAGGGAGGAGATGATTGCCGGAGGCCAAATAGAGGGGAAGATGATAGGAGGAGCCGAAATTTTTAAAAGGAGGGGGAAGAGATCTCAAAGAAGATTTAAGGATTCAAATTCTTATCATTCATTCTCTAATCAAAATGAAAGCAATACATGGCTATATATAGCCTACACCACTCAATATTCACCTTTGAAAATTAAAACACTCATGATATTTATATGCACCCATCATGAAAGAAATAAAATAGTGCTTGCATGAAATAAAATACTAGATGGATATAATCACCCATCATACAAGAATTAAACTGCATTAATTAAATGTAATAAAATAAAATGCATGAAATAAAACTACTTAAAATAACAATTGATAAAATAATAATAATTTGTTAAAATTTATAATTATAATTATTTAATTCATAATTATATATTTTATTTAATAGCGACATCGGCATTGGCGTCGTGGTAGAGTCCCATCCTCAAGCTTGCGGCAACGATCGTCCAAATCCACAAACTCTCTCAAACGGGGATCAATATCGGTCGCATTAATAATGTCTCCATCACCTTTACAACTCTAATAAACTAAATTTTCTATAATTCCAATCTTTTTTTGTTAGCTAACGATTACAACTTATTCTTGCTATTTGGTTACTTCAAGAAGTCTTTATTGCCAAAACTTTTCTTCTATTTAAATCATTTTCATGGATCAGGACTTAACTTTTATACCCCATTTGTTTATTTTGATCTCACTTTTAATTAATTCAAGTGGTAGCTAAACTTAGGATTTCTCTAATTCCTTATAAGTATATCTAAAACTTTTGCTATGGAATAGCAAAAGCTTAAGTATGAGGGTATTTGATGAGTTGTAAATATTATTCTTTTTTAGTACTTTAGATAAGTAATTTTAGGGTATTTTTATTGTCTTCTTGTTATTTTTATTAAATAATATGCTCCTTTTTTATTTTTTACTTCAATCCTATTTTATTTTTTTATTATTTTCACCAAACATCTGCATTCTGCAGAAATGCCTTGTCAGAAAAATCGTCGAACTCAGCTCGAATTTCGTCGAGCTAGGCTCGATGATTTCACTCTTGACCCGGTAGAAAAATTCAGCATATGGAAAATTCGTCAACTGGAGCTCGACGTTCGTCGAGCTTTGCTCGACGAACCATTGCCAGCATCTCAGCGGTCGACGAACCATTGCCAACATCTCAGCGGTCGATGAAATTTTGCCAGAGCTGATTTCGATGATTTGCTGCAGAGCAGCGCTTAACGATAATTTTCCCAGAGCTGAGCTCGATGATTTACTGCAGAACTCTGCTTGAAGAAATTCGTCAAGCGGTCGACGAAATCAGAAAAATTCTTCTTTTAAGAGCATTGGGGCCAAGGATTCTGAGAGGTGTTTGTACCTATTGCAGATGGACTTATTGTTGGTGTTACCATTGTGATCTGGAAGTGATCAAGCATGTGGCCTCAATGCCAACACAATATGAGCCTATCAGGGTCGCACATAAGATTGTGGAGAAATTGGGAGATTGGATTTGTATGGTTTAGCTCATATGATAAGTTGATAAGATTTAGTTCAACGTAGATTAATGGCTTCTAGTGCGTTGTGACCAGTCAATGCCTTCGTCGAGTTAAGCATTAACTCGTCGAATGGCAGCGTTGAGTGTATTGAGTATTTTTAACGGTTTTTCGAGTCAAAGTGGTTATTCAACAAGTATGACACTTAAGTGTTGAGTGTGTTGACTATACTCCGTGATTCATTGAGTCAAGGTGTTGATTCGACGAGTCTGGGTCTCAGGCGTTGAGTGTGTTGAGTTCACTGAACACTTTCATCGAGTAAAGGGTTTACTTGACAAATCTAGCACTTAGGCATTGAGTTTATTGGGTTCGCTCAACGCCATTCGACGAATCTGGCTTTTAACATTGAGTGTGTTGAGTGCACTTAACTCCATTCATCGAGTATGAATGATGCTCAATGATTCATTGAGTATGGAACAGAAAGCGTTGAGTCCACCCAATTCCTTCGTAGAGTCAAGCATTGATTTAGCTTAGGATGGTGTTGAGTTGGTCGTGTATCATGTGGATACTCAACGATTCGTCGTATATGCCATCGATACTCGACGATTCGTCGAGACAAGGGATGTATGGCGGAAGTTTTGTAGTCAAAGTCCTGGGTCTACAGATAGCGGCGAAAAATGTCTTATTTATTCTGTTGGTACCCTAGTTTGATTTGAGTTTAGTCCTCTCCTTTGTGCCCCTTGACCCAAGAAATATCTATGGTCAATGGTTAGTAGTCTAGCTGTAGAGTCCTCACTTTTCCAGATTGAGAATTTGGTTAAGTAGTTTGTTCGTTCGACTATCGTCGAACGCCGCTCGACTATCGTCGACTAACTGTTCGACGATCGTCTGTCAGTTGTTCGACCTTCAGTCTGCGTGGATAGTTCGACTATCGGTTGATAGTTCGACTATCTGTGTGCTTTGATAATTCGACTATCTGCTTGGATAGGTCGACTATCTGATATTTCGACTATCTGTTGATAGGTCGACTATCTGTTTGGTTTTGATAGTTCGACTATCTGTTGATAGGTCGACTATCTGATAGCTCAACTATCTGTTGATAGTTCGATTATCTGTTTGTCTTTGATAGTTCGACTATCTGTTGATAGGTCGACTATCTGTTCTCGCTTGATAGTTCGACTATCTGCTCTGATAGTTCGACTATCTGATAGTTCGACTATCTGTTGATAGGTCGACTATCTGTTTGTTTTTGATAGTTCGACTATCTATTGATAGGTCGACTATCTGATAGCTCGACTATCTGTTGATAGCTCGACTATCTGTTTTGCCCTGATAGTTCGACTATCTTCTGGTAGTTCGACTATCTGCTGTGATAGTTCGACTATCTCCTTTGATAGTTCGACTATCTGGATCGTTCGACTACCTGCCCGATAGTTCGACGATCTCCGTGCGTCGATCGACGATCTCCGAGGGACGTTCGACGCTTTCTGTCTGCCTTTAATATTTTGTATTTATTTATTATATTTAATTAATTAATACATTTTCTGGCACATTATTTTAGTTGTTTTATGATAATATTTCCAGGCATATCTGCTCTATTCTTTTTGCCTGTGTCAAATCTTTTTAAATAAAGTTGTTTGTCTTATTAGCTGACATTATAAATTACTTTATCTGCTGTCAGCCCTTTATAGCCGTTAGACTGGAAAGTCTTCTTTTTGCTATAAAGAGTTTGTTTCTGATATGACTTTATTTAGTACTTTATTATCAAATTGCTTCCTGCAGCTTCCTAGAAAAAGGGTTATTCCTTTTATAGAATGTTTCTGCTGCAGAGATTGTTTTGTCTTCTTGATATTTACAGCCCAGGTCTCAAGTCTCAGAAGAATACAAGTAATTCAAATTGAAGAGAGCCGTTGCTTGCTGATGTTATATAAAGGACCCTTTGAAGAAGGATTTAAGCTAGCTAGTAGTTAACCAGTTGATATAGCATTTAAGCCTTCATCAAGATCAAGTCTTCTGCTCTCAGCAATTTCCATCTAACTGAGAAGTGTTAAGATCTTCTACTCTTCTTCAACCTGAGTTCTCCTGCTTTCAGGAAGTTCAAACTCAGAGTTCTTTTGAAGAAGAAGAAGAAGAAGATAGCTGCTTGAAGATCTTTAATTTTATTATTTTTTATCTTCTTGTAGTTTTTCCTTCAGAGCTTTCTGAAGAGTTTTCTGCACTGAAGCAAGACTTCACCTGGACATCTTTGAGCCAGGGGGAGCCTTGATTCTTTAGAGCTTTCTAGCTCAGTGCAAGTTTTTGTGCTTCTCTAATCTATTGTAAAATAGAGAAGACATCTTAACCTTCTTCCCCCTCCTGTACAGGGTTATTACTCCCTTCAAAAGTATCCCTTGGTGGCAGGGCACCTGATCAAAAACCTGTGCTTGGTTTTTAGACACCTGATCAAAAGTCTAAAGGGTTTCTGGATCTACCTGAAGCAGATCCTGTTGGTGGCAGGGAACCTGATCAAAAACCTGAGTGGATTCCTACCGTGTGGGTAGAAGAGTGGACGTACCCAAGTTGTTTGGGGAACCACTATAAATTTCCTTGTGTCGTCTGGACTCACTTGTTTAATTCCTGCATTGTGGCTGTGAATAGATATAACTAGGATTGCTAGTTGCTGATTAGGTTTTCCAAGCCTTAACTGTAATTACAGTTAGCTTGAGTTTGTGCACATCACTTGTGATAGGCTATAGGGTTAAATCAATATCTATAATCTTTTCATTCCGCACTTCACTCCAAGGGAGTTGGGTAGACCATTAAGTTTTGTCTAGTGCAAAATTTGATAACTCTATTCACCCCCCCTCTAGAGTAGTATCTGTCCCTTCACTTTCAATTGGTATCAGAGGGAGGTTAACTGACTGAATAGGCTAACACCTAAGTCACAAGATCCTGATACATACCAAAGCTTATAGATATTCACTATCATGGCCCAGTCCAAGGATTATTCCAGCACCAGACCTCCAGCATGCAACTTAGCTAAGTTTGGCATCTGGAAGGCAAGGATAAAATTATATATGAATTCTATTGATGAAAGCATCTTTGCTTCTATTTTGTCAGGTCCCCCAAGAGCACCTGCTGCTGCTACTGCCTCATCATCTAATATGAGTGCAATGCCTCCTCCAGATTATAATGATGAGTACAAGAAGGCCAAAATAGCAGATGCCAAGGCAATGAACATACTGGCTCAGACAATGTCTGATGAGGTATTCCAGAAGGTTGCTGACTGCTCTTCAGCAAAAGCCATGTGGGATACACTGAACCAGATTGTAGCTGGTTCAGCTGATGAAAGGAAGGACAGAAGGTCCAACCTGATCTCACAGTATGAGAACTTCAAGAAAACTGATGCTGAATCAGTTGAAGCCATGTACACCAGGCTCAGCTCAATCATCAATGAGCTGAGGACCCTGGACAAGGACATATCATTGACAGAGGTCAATGATAAGATTCTTATGTGCTTCCCTAGCACATGGGATCTAAGGATCTGGCCCATCAAGGAAGCCAAAAGTACAAATGAGATCTCCACTGAAGCTCTTCTCGGCAAGCTCAAGTCTTTTGAGCAAGTGCTGAAGACAAGGGAAGCAGAAGCTGAAGCAAAAACCCCCACTCCAACAAGAAAAGAGCAATCTCTAGCTCTTAAGGCTGCTGATGCTTCTGAAGGCAGCCAATCAAATGAGGAACTAATGGCATTGTTTGCCAAGAGGTTTCTCAAGATGGGGAGAAAGGAGTTCAGAAAGAAGTCTTCACGCTATGAAGACAAACCAAGGTATGATCGCTCTCCTGCTAAAGAAATTATTTATTATGCTTGCAGGAAGCCTGGACATATCTTGCCAGAGTGTCCAGAGGAGAAAAACAAAGACAAGAGGAAAGAAAAAGAACAACACAGGAAGCACTCCAAGCCATCCTCCTACAAGAACAAGAAAAAGGAGAGAGGTTTCATTGCTGAAACCTGGAGTGATTCTGATGAAGAATCCTCCTCATCAAGCTCCAGTGAGGATGAGGAAGAGAAGAAGGCAAAAGAAGTTTGCCTAATGGCAATAGATGCCTGCAGCAACCACTCTGCTGCAGAGAGTTCTGATTCTGATGAAGAGATGCCTACAGAAGATGAGGTACTCTCTTCTTATGATTTTACTTCAGAAGAATTTAAATTAGAATTTAAATCATTATGCTTAGATTTGATTAGCTCAGAAAAGGAGATAAAAGAACTTAGAAATAAGTTAGCTGACTCAGAATCAATAGCTACAGAAAATGTTAGGTTAAAGGAAGATCTCACTACTTGTAGTGAAGAAATTAAATTTCTTAAAATGGAATTAGCTAAGTCTAAGAGGCTAGAAGAATCACTTAATGGTAGAAGCCTTAAGTTGTTAGAAATTACAAGCATGACTAACACTAGGTCAGGTAATGACAAACTAGGCTTAGGAGCTTCTCCCAGTGAACCCCCAGTTCTTCTTAAAAACAATCTTTCAACTCCAGTGAATTTCATTTCAGCTAGTGGAATGAAGAACACTGAGCAAGTAAATCTAGTTAATAAAACTTTAAATAAAGCTAAGAGAGAAAAGAGAAAGAAATTTTTTAAAGAAATGCAAAGAGCGTCGAACGCCGCTCGACGATCGGAAGCTCAATGGTCGAACGAAGCTCGACGATCTGAGCGCCCATCGTCGAACGTCGATCGACGATTTCAACATGATTTTCAAAATCATAATCAGTACCATAGAAACCTAAATGAAAATAGAAACCCTAGGTTTGTTGACCCATCATCTGCATGGAGAATCCCACCTAGGAGATCTCACCCACTAGGTTATCACCCTCAGCCTGCATTTTCATATATTTCCAGTTTTTCTTATGTGAAAAATAAGGGACCCAAGGTTACCTGGGTCCACACCGTCTAAATAAATGTCTTGCAGGTAAAGGCCTATCCAATCACTCAAAATAAGTGGTATTTGGATAGTGGATGCTCTAAGCATATGACAGGAAATAAAGATCTTCTGTCAAAGTTCAAAGCTAAGCTCGGCCCAAAGGTTATCTTTGGAGACTCCAGCTGTGGTCAGACAGAAGGCTATGGCAAGATCACAATTGGAGCAGTTACTTTCAAGAGAGTTGCATATGTCAATGGACTGAAGCATAATTTGATTTCAGTCAGCCAGCTATGTGAAGCTGGCTACCAGGTTTCATTTTCTAACTCCTCTTGCAATATTACTTTAAATAATAATGTTGTTTTAATAGGTATTAGAATAGGTAATATTTATTTAGTAGATTTCAATTCATCTCATTCTGAAATTTGCCTGTTTAATGAAGTAACAATTAATAATAATTCTTTGTGGCATAAGAGGCTTAGTCATGTTAACCTTAAAAATATATCTAGGTTATCTAAGCACAACCTTGTTAGAGGTTTACCTTCTTGCCCCTACAAGAAGGAGAGCCTATGCAAGGCTTATCAGCAAGGCAAGCAAACCAAAAACTCTTTTAAATCTGTAAATAAGAGTGATTCTCCTAGAATCCTGTATCTATTACACTTGGACCTTTTTGGCCCAATAAATGTACAGAGTTTAGGAGGGAAGTATTACACCTTAGTAATTGTAGATGACTTCTCTAGGTTCAGTTGGGTTTTCTTTTTGAGAACTAAGTCTGATAACTTCAAAGCCCTTACAGATTTTCTACTATGTGTGCAGACTGAGTACTCTACTCATATGGCCTTGATCAGAAGTGATCATGGTACTGAGTTTGACTCTCTTCTCATGCAAGAATTCTGTGAGAGAGAAGGCATCAAACATAGTTTCTCAGCTCCTAGAACTCCCCAACAAAATGGGGTAGTTGAAAGGAAGAATAGAACACTCATTGAAGCTGCTAGCACATTGTTGGCAGATGCTAACATGCCTCTCTCCTATTGGGCAGAAGCTGTTAGTACAGCCAATTATGTCTTGAATAGAAGTTTGATACACAAGCTTAAGTGTAAAACTCCTTATGAGTTGCTTAAGGGAAAGAAACCTAAAATTAATTATTTTAGAGTTTTTGGCTGTATTGTTTATATTCATAATAACAATAAAGAATATCTTAGGAAATTTGTAGCAAAAGCTTCAATGGGAATCATGCTTGGATATTCCCAAGTAAGCAAAGCTTATAGGGTTTATAACAAATCAACCTGTAAAATAGAAGAATCTGTGCATGTGTCTTTTGATGAGTCTCAGATGTTTTACAAGGAGAAAGAAAATTCTCCTTCCTCTAGTTCATTGCAGGTACCTGATGCCCCTCAAGAAATTCTTCAACTATCAACTCTTCAGATCACTGAATCAGACAGTGATGAAGACATTGCTGAAGCTGTTGTTGTACCACCAACAGTAGATCAAATTCCTCCTGAGGAATTAATCCCAACTGTTGCTGAAGATCACATCCCACCTGCTGATATTGTCACACTTAGAGATCACCCCACATCTCAAGTGATTGGAGACATATCAGCTGGTGTGCAAACAAGACACCAATTAAGACAGGATGTGATGCATGCTTGTTTCCTCTCACAGGTTGAGCCCCTCACCTTTAAATATGCAGAGCTATATCCCCACTGGATCATTGCTATGCAAGAGGAACTCAATCAGTTTGAGAGATGTAAAGTTTGGACTTTGGTTCCAAGACCTAAAGGCCAACTGATCATAGGCACTAAGTGGGTGTATAGAAACAAGTTGGATGCAAATGGAATTATAGTAAGGAATAAAGCAAGGCTTGTAGCTCAGGGCTACAGATAGGAGGAAGGTATAGACTATGACCAAACCTTTGCTCCTGTTGCAAGGCTAGAAGCAATAAGGATCTTCTTGGCCTATGCAGCCTACATGAAGTTTAAGGTGTTCCAAATGGATGTCAAAAGTGCATTCCTGAATGGTGAGCTTAAGGAAGAGGTGTTTGTTGAACAACCACCAGGGTTTGTTTCTTCAACTCAGCCCTCACATGTTTTTAAGTTGCAGAAAGCTCTATATGGACTAAAGCAAGCTCCCAGAGCCGTGTATGAGACTCTAGCTAGTTTTCTGTTAGAGCACAACTTTACTAGGGGAGTAGTTGATAGAACCCTTTTCGTCAAGCATCACAAGGACACAATCCTGTTAGTTCAGGTGTATGTAGATGATATTATATTTGGCTCCACTGATCCCAAACTTTGCAAAAGTTTCTCTGACCTGATGCACTCTAAGTTTGAGATGAGTAGTATGGGTGTGCTATCTTACTTTCTTGGTCTCCAAGTTAAGCAAGATACTGATGGTATCTTCATCTCCCAATCCAAATATGCCAAGGAATTGGTAAAGAAATTTGGGATGGCTGATGCTTCAGCAATGCCTACACCTATGGCTACTAATGTAGTTATTGATTCTGATGATCACGGCAAGCCAGTTGATCAAAAGAATTATAGGGCCATTGTTGGTTCCCTATTATATCTAACTGCAAGTAGGCCTGATATAATGTTTGCTATATGCCTTTGTGCTAGATTCCAGGTCAACCCCAAGGAATCTCATCTGATTCTTCTAAAGAGAATCCTGAGATACTTGAAGGGATGTCCAGATCTAGGACTTTGGTACCCAGCTGAGTCAGAATTTGAATTAATTGGATATTCTGATTCTGATTATGCTGGTTGCAGAGTTGACAGGAAGAGCACCTCAGGAACTTGCCAGTTCCTGGGAGAGAGATTGGTCTCTTGGTTCTGTAAGAAGCAGGCTTCTGTCTCAACTTCAACTGTAGAGGCTGAATATATAGCTGCTGCTAGTTGTTGTTCACAGATCCTGTGGATTCAAAACCAGCTTGTGGATTATGGTTACTCACACAAGAACACCAAAATTATGTGTGATAGTACCAGTGCTATTTCAATTGCACAAAATCCAGTGCACCACTCTAGAACGAAGCACATTGAGATTCGGCACCATTTCCTGAGAGATTGTGTGAAAAAGAACAAGATTTGTCTTGAGTTCGTATCCACTGAGTTTCAGAGAGGTGATATATTCACCAAGCCTTTAGATGAACAGAAGCATCTGTTCTTTTTAGTTCAATTAGGCATGATCAATGGACGAGACTAAGTGTGACTATATCTGCCTATGTTGAAACCTGCTTGAAGATCGTCGAACGATGATCGAAGATCGTCGAACGGATTAAGCCTATCGTCGACCTCTGGTTAATGATAGCTTATCTGTTTGAAGATCGTCGAACGGCATTCGAAGATCGTCGAACAGGTCGAGCTTATCGTCGATCTCTGAACGACGACAGCTTGTTGTTTGAGAAGCCAGAAATAGTCGAACGATGGCTCGACTACTCTGCTTCTGAGCCGATCGTCGAATGATCGTTCGACTATCGGGTCTAGTATCTTTTTAATAGATCGACTATTTCCGGTCTAATATAAAGCCGATAGTCGACCTAGGTTAAAAGATCTTTTGATTTTTCGTCAACGGAGCGTGACTTTTCGCATTCTGCCTTCCCGCTTGCGATTTTCTACCGTTTCGTCTCCTTCGTCTTCTCCATCTTTCTCCAGTGATTCTCCAGCGATTCAATGGCAGTTTCTCCAGCAGTTCTAGCAGTTGTGAAGTTCGATGCAGGCTTTAGTGTTGATTTCGACGCGTTCAGTAGCTGCGAAGCTGGGATCGTGGAAGTTCTTCAGCTTTGCCGGGATCAAGGACTCGAGAGATTAATGTCTTCAAGGATTAAGATAAATATACCAGAGATCAAGGAAAGGGCCTTCACGTCGTCCTCCACCGACGACTCGATGACTGGCACCATCGGCGGAGAAGAGGTAATCCTAACTCCGGCCGTTCTGACTGATATTTTTGGTTTAATAAATGGTGAAGAGGAATATGAGCAAGATGCTCAAGAATTTGGAAGAATGTTAGTTGAGCTGGGACATGCAGAGGGCATTCCCACGAAGCTGCTCAAAGTAAATTTCCCTTTCAAGATTAAGTTTCTTGCTGAGTTGGTCGGAAAAGTGCTCCTCGGTAAGCACTCTGCTCATGATAATATAACAAGGCAACAATTCGCACTGATGTGTGCGATTGTTAATCAGAAAAAGATCGATTGGGCAGCAGTAATGTTTGATTTAATAAGGAAAAAGAATGGTAAGAAGGAAGTTACCCTCGAAGGGTTATTGGAATCTTCCTGAAGGAAAAGTACCCCCAGCTGCTGAGTTCAACCGCAACAACAATAAACGCAAGCAAGAAGATGGATCCAAACCTATTCTCTAAGTGGAAGAGAACCTTTGTGAAACCCGCTCTCACAGGGGTTGCTCCAGCAACATCTGAGAGCACCAGGACCGATTCGGTCGCTCCTCACCCTGTTGAAGCTGTCTCAGCTCTTTCCCTTCCCTCTTCTTCTGCTATGATGTCTGCTTCAGTTGAAGTTCCATCAACTTCAGCTGAAGTAAGACTTTCCCCTTCTCCTGTTAGAGAAACAACTACGGTTGTTCTTCCTTCCCCTCCAGCATCTCCTCTTCCTTCTCATCAGACTAGGATATCTGCTCCTAGCTTTGATTTGTTAGGATCTGAGAGGATTCCAACTCCATCTCAGTCTCCCATTCATTCTCCAGTTAACTCTCCTATTAACTCTCCAGCTCCATCTCCAATTCAATCCCCAGTTCACACCATTCTTCATCCCAGCTCTACAACCATATCTGCTGCATCTCCATCCACTACACATCCATCATCTTTTGAGATTACTCCTGAACTCATCTCCCGCATTGTGGAGTTGATTACCCCTTCAATCAAAACTATGATTGAAGAGGCAATCGCTCCACTTGCCTCCTCCATTGATACCTTAACCGCTACCATCAAATCTCTTTCCAAATCTGCTGAGCCATCTTCCTCAAGGGGCCTGGTTTCAGTCTCCACTGAAATCAGGCAGGGGGAGATGTTCTGTGAAGATACCTCAGAACCTCCTGCCTCCCTTCCAGCTATAACAGATACTGTAATGACAGCTCTGGAAGAGTCTGCTCCAGCTGAAAAAGAAGTAGTTCCAGTGTTATCTGACAAGGAAATAGCTGATGGAATTATGCTATCTGAAATTGCTGTAAAAGTCTGCTTAGAAGATCTCACCACTCCCGTGGTTGCTCGATTCCTAGAAGGTATTATAACTTCTTATCTAGATGAATCATGGGAGATGGTCAAGTATGAAGGTAATTCACTTATTCGTTTTATTGACGAGTCAATTAATTTGCTAGTTTGTGAATACCTTGAAGGAATGATTATTGCTTATTTAGCAGATCTGTGTTCATAATTCTACAGATTATATTAGAGAAGATTTAGCTGCTCAGATCATAGCAGTTGTTTCTGAAGCTGATCCAGTTGTTCCTGATATCCAAGTAGATCCAGAATTGGATTCTTTTTTAGATGATAGAGAAGATGAGTCTGAAAAACAAGATGAAATCAAAGATGACACTCCTGTTCTGAGTGTGGAAGAAGTAAAAGCAAGAGCTGCCTGGATTCAAAGAGTACAAAATTCTTTAAAAGAGAAAGAAAAAGAGCTGCAAATTGAAAAGTCAACTATCTGGGATGATTCACCAGGGTTGGACTTAGATTTCCTTCTGACTCAAGATGCCATTGAAGAGGAAAGAGAGAAATCAGATCTGAAGTTAAAAGAAAAGGCTGTTTCTGAAGCCTATGATCCTTATGATAATCCTCCATCATCTCACTCTGATGATGAAGATGATTCTGATGTATCTGAGAAATCAAGGAAAAAGAAAGCTGCTCAAAAGAAAAGGAAAGCTGCTGCTCCTCCTCCTCCCAGTAAAGACAATGATACTCCTTATTATATTCTGAAGGGCATTGACCCTAAGTCAAAGGAATTTCAGCACTGGATGTGGTTCTCCAAGAACCAACAGAAAGAGAGGAAAAGATCTAAAAGATATGATAGTCCTGGTTCAAGATGGACTCCCAGAGGTCCTCCTCCTCCTCCAGGTGCAGGAGCTTCTGGTAATCTTTCTGCCAACCCTTCTGCCTCTTCAGGAAAATCTGCTCCATCAGCAAGATCTGCTTCTTCTCAGCATCAATCAAGGAAAAGCTCTCACAGTTCTCATGGAAAGTCTCATTCTGGCAGTCAAATGCATGAAGCTGAAGTGAAAGAACAAGTTAAGGAGGTTGTGTATCTAAAGCCAACCTTTTCACCTCCTCCTTCTCCTAAGAGAAAGGTTTCAACTGCTGTACCAGTTCATGTTGATAAGAACACTGCAAAAGAAAAAGAACTGTCTTTTCTGAAAATTCAAGTAAAAAGTTTGCAGAGTTTGCTCCTCCGTCTTCTCTTGTGATTCAAGAAGTAAAAAATTCAGCTGATAGTTTGTTAGATTTGTCTACAAAGTTTAAAGCTGTTAAGCCAGTTGATACTTCCTTTGAAAATCTGTATGAAAGCCAAGAACTAGATCCTGACTACAGAATGGCTAGGTTTCTCGAGACAGTTGGCTCAGCTCAAATTCAGAAAGCAAAAGCTGAAGGTAAAGATTCTACAGGATTCACTACTATGTTTAGATTCAGAATGAAGGAATTGGATAAAATCCAGGTTAGCCCTGAAGTTTTTGATCCTTTAAAATATATGGAAAAACATCCTGAAGCAGTAGTCCCAAGAGCTGCAGAATTGAAGATCATTGGTGTGCAGGACTTGAAGCTGTCAAAGAAAGAAGCTGTTGATCCTCTAAGGAAAATTTCTTTTGTTCCTAGTTCCTCTGACCCTTTGCCAGATTCTGTAGACTCTTAATAGTTTGATTGACTGCTGTGTTATATTTGTCTATTATCTATCTGTTTGATATCTGCTAGTTAATTGCTATCTATTTCCTGTATTGTTTATAGTGTTCTATAGCTAGCTCTGTGTTTTAGTTTTTAAGAGACTTAACTCAAATAGGGGGAGATTGTTGGTACCCTAGTTTGATTTGAGTTTAGTCCTCTCCTTTGTGCCCCTTGACCCAAGAAATATCTATGGTCAATGGTTAGTAGTCTAGCTGTAGAGTCCTCACTTTTCCAGATTGAGAATTTGGTTAAGTAGTTTGTTCGTTCGACTATCGTCGAACGCCGCTCGACTATCGTCGACTAACTGTTTGACGATCGTCTGTCAGTTGTTCGACCTTCAGTCTGCATGGATAGTTCGACTATCGGTTGATAGTTCGACTATCTGTGTGCTTTGATAGTTCGACTATCTTCTTGGATAGGTCGACTATTTGATAGTTCGACTATCTGTTGATAGGTCGACTATCTGTTTGGTTTTGATAGTTCGACTATCTGTTGATAGGTCGACTATCTGATAGCTCAACTATCTGTTGATAGTTCGATTATCTGTTTGTCTTGATAGTTCGACTATCTGTTGATAGGTCGACTATCTGTTCTCGCTTGATAGTTCGACTATCTGCTTTGATAGTTCGACTATCTGATAGTTCGACTATCTGTTGATAGGTCGACTATCTGTTTGTTTTTGATAGTTCGACTATCTATTGATAGGTCGACTATCTGATAGCTCGACTATCTGTTGATAGCTCGACTATCTGTTTTGCCCTGATAGTTCGACTATCTTCTGGTAGTTCGACTATCTGCTGTGATAGTTCGACTATCTCCTTTGATAGTTCGACTATCTGGATCGTTCGACTACCTGCCCGATAGTTCGACGATCTCCGTGCGTCGGTCGACGATCTCCGAGGGTCGTTCGACGCTTTCTGTCTGCCTTTAATATTTTGTATTTATTTATTATATTTAATTAATTAATACATTTTCTGGCACATTGTTTTAGTTGTTTTATGATAATATTTCCAGGCATATCTGCTCTATTCTTTTTGCCTGTGTCAAATCTTTTTAGATAAAGTTGTTTGTCTTATTAGCTAACATTATAAATTACTTTATCTGCTGTTAGCCCTTTATAGCCGTTAGACTGGAAAGTCTTCTTTTTGCTATAAAGAGTTTGTTTCTGATATGACTTTATTTAGTACTTTATTATCAAATTGCTTCCTGCAGCTTCCTAGAAAAAGGGTTATTCCTTTTATAGAATGTTTCTGCTGCAGAGATTGTTTTGTCTTCTTGATATTTACAGCCCAGGTCTCAAGTCTCAGAAGAAGACAAGTAATTCAAATTGAAGAGAGCCGTTGCTTGCTGATGTTATATAAAGGACCCTTTGAAGAAGGATTTAAGCTAGCTAGTAGTTAACCAGTTGATATAGCATTCAAGCCTTCATCAAGATCAAGTCTTCTGCTCTCAGCAATTTCCATCTAACTGAGAAGTGTTAAGATCTTCTACTCTTCTTCAACCTGAGTTCTCCTGCTTTCAGGAAGTTCAAACTCAGAGTTCTTTTGAAGAAGAAGAAGAAGAAGATAGCTGCTTGAAGATCTTTAATTTTATTATTTTTTATCTTCTTGTAGTTTTTCCTTCAGAGCTTTCTGAAGAGTTTTCTGCACTGAAGCAAGACTTCACCTGGACATCTTTGAGCCAGGGGGAGCCTTGATTCTTTAGAGCTTTCTAGCTTAGTGCAAGTTTTTGTGCTTCTCTAATCTATTGTAAAATAGAGAAGACATCTTAACCTTCTTCCCCCTCCTGTACAGGATTATTACTCCCTTCAAAAGTATCCCTTGGTGGCAGGGCACCTGATTAAAAACCTGTGCTTGGTTTTTAGACACCTGATCAAAAGTCTAAAGGGTTTCTGGATCTACCTGAAGCAGATCCTGTTGGTGGCAGGGCACCTGATCAAAAACCTGAGTGGATTCCTACCGTGTGGGTAGAAGAGTGGACGTACCCAAGTTGTTTGGGGAACCACTATAAATTTCCTTGTGTCGTCTGGATTCACTTGTTTAATTCCTGCATTGTGGCTGTGAATAGATATAACTAGGATTGCTAGTTGCTGATTAGGTTTTCCAAGCCTTAACTGTAATTACAGTTAGCTTGAGTTTGTGCACATCACTTGTGATAGGCTATAGGGTTAAATCAATATCTATAATCTTTTCATTCCGCACTTCACTCCAAGGGAGTTGGGTAGACCATTAAGTTTTGTCTAGTGCAAAATTTGATAACTCTATTCACCCCCCTCTAGAGTAGTATCTATCCCTTCACTTTCATATTCCTTGGAGTATAAATAAGAAGTTTTTGGGTTTCTACAGTATGCGATTATTCTGTCTAAGCACACGAGTCGTACTATGCGAAAAGATAGAAGCCCTAGAATCCCGACGGAAGCCATTCTGCCATTCACCGTTACTGATCCCGATCCCAGCTAGCGTCCCTGTCGCATCTCCTATAACAGATCTAGCAGTCTGTGGAGACTCTGAGTGTCCTCTCCCGACCTAGTGCTTGTTTAACAAGTAGCTACGGGTTCTCCCGATCGTGTGGATTTCCTGGTGTGGCACGGATATACTTTCTACGCTCTGGACTCAAGCCATTAAGTGGTCGGCTGATTTTTCTAGAGCATCTAGGTTGAGTATAGACTCAATCCCACAAAGGTAATTATATTTACACCAAGTTTTACTTCTTAATTCATTTATATTGCCAGATCCGAATTCTTTGGGATTTCCTTGTTCATTATTTCCGATGCGCACAATGTGTATGTCGTGAAGAAAAACCCAACAATGGTGTTAGAGGAAGGTTTAGGCAATATTCATTGTTTCAGAAGTTGCTAAATCCATGGCGTGTAGATTTGGAAATTTTAGAAGTGTTCTAAAATGCCTAAATCTATTCTTGGAACTCCACCAAGAACACATATGATTTTTTTGTTGTTACACCTTAACAGTAACTGTCCCTCTTATTGGTTTATAAAACCAAGTATATGTTAGATTTTGTATCTCACATAAGAGTGACAAGCTTGTCTATTGTGTAAGTGGAGGTTGTGTTGCTCATGTCCAGTGCATGTAAATCAGAAGATTTAGAAGGGTTCTAGATATTCAGATTTAGCCCAGCTCATCATGTGTTGATGATTTTATTGTGCAAATCTTGGATGCATTTTTATTATGGATGCTGTTGAATTTTAATTTGTGGATATGCACATTGGTTAATTGTTAACCATGATAAAATGTTAATCAAGTATCAAAAATCCCTTAGGCAATATTAAGTATTCGGATGCCTTCCGATGGATGAAACTCTTCCTGCCTCGATCGATGAAGTGTGGGCTTGCTAAAGCAAGGTGCATTAATCTATCTTGGTAAGGGTGCGAGTGGATAATTATGATATCCCACTAATGACATCGGGTCAAACTTAACTGGGTGGCCTCAAAGTTTGAGTGCCTAGAGGCATAGGGTTGGCATGCACCATATGATGGATGCGAATAAAGAGTTATTCACTATCCATACAAGAGTTGCAATGTGATGCAATTAGCAAGCATTGTCTAGCTAAATGACTGCATTGGTAGAGAAAAGCCAAAGCTGACTCAAAGTGTTAGTGAAATATGGATCTTATCCACTAAGAGGGTTACTCGTATAAACTCTTCGAATTGATATCGAGGGTTATCAGTTTTATAAAAATAATGGGAGTTATTTTGATTAAATTCCTAATTGAAAGATAAATTATATTTTTGAAATGCAGTACTAATTTGCTTTGCTTGATCCTTGTAGAATTTCCATGGCAAGTGGTTCACATTCCACCCCGTCCCTCTGAGTGATCCTTGAGAAGGAAAAGCTGAGCGGGACGAATTATTTGGACTAGTACACGAGCTTGATAATTTTTCTCAGGCAAGAGCGAAAGCTCTATATTTTGGAAGAGGTATCCCCTAATAAGCCTACCGGGAATGCATCTCGTACTGATAAGGATGCTTATAAGAAGTATCTTGACAACTCCTTCAATGTCGAATGTCTCTTGCTAGACACCATGAACTCTGACCTCCAAAAGCAACATGAGAACATGGGTTGCAAGGAAATAAACGAGCATCTCAAGAAAATGTTTCAAGGGTAAACTCGTCAAGAGAGATTTGATGTCACTAAGGCATTGTTCCTGTGTAAGATGGGAGCTCAGGACCTAGTAGGGACTCACGTACTCAAAATGATTGGGTCTATAGAGAACCTTGAGAGACTAGGGTTCCCTCTGGGCTAAGAGTTGGCCACAGACCTGATCCTACAATCGTTACCGGACAATTATGAGAAGTTTGTCTTAAACTATAACATGAATGAAATAGACAAGGCAATGCCCGAGCTCCTAGGCATGTTGCGAACTGCCGAGATCAAGATGAAGAAGGCCAAGCCTTCTAGCACATACTGATGGTTCATAAAAGCACGGGCAAGGCCAAGGGCTTCAAGAAGATGAAGGTACGACCTAAGTATGCTCTAGAGCCCAAGTCTTCTGCACTGAAAAAGAAAGGCTCTACGAAAGAGGGAAAGTTCAACCACAGTGGTAAGGATGGTCATTGGAGGAGGAACTGTCCTTCATACATTGAGGGTATGCACAAGATGAAGGGACGTATGACTTCCGCTTCAATTATCTATATTATAGAGATAAACCTTTCTGCTCCTTCATCCTGGGTATTAGATACCGGATGCGGTTCACACATTTGTATAAATATGTAGGAACTGGGAAGGAGAAGATTGCCGAGTAAAGGAGAGGTGGACCTCCGTGTTGGCAATGGAGCAAGAGTTATTGCTGTCATCGTTGGTGTTTACCGTCTTTATTTGCCTAGTGGGCTTGTATTATAACTAGATAATTATTATTTTGTTCCTTCCATAACTAGAAATATTATATCAATTTCATGTTTGGAAATGATTAGATTTTCTTTTATTATTAAGAACAATTGTTGTTCTATTTTTAAGAATAATGTTTGTTATTGTATAGCCCAGATGTTTAATGGTTTATATGTTTTGAATTTAGACCATTAGATTTATAATATAGAAAATACTAAGAGACTAAGAATGAATGACTCGAACCCTACATATCTTTGGCATTGTCATTTGAGCCATATAAATGAGAAATGTATATCCAAGCTCATAGAGATGGACTATTGGACTCATTTGAGTATGAATCATTTGAGAGATGCGAATCTTGTTTGTTAGGCAAGATGACTAAGGTCCCTTTCACTGGAAACAATGAAAAGGCTTATGATCTCTTGGGTATAGTACATAGTGATGTATGTGGACCCATGAGTTCTATGGCTAGAGGTGGGTATTTCTACTTTGTCACATTTACTGATGATTTCAGTAGATACAGATACGTGTATCTTATGAAGTGCAAATCCGAGATCTTTAAAAAGTTCAAAGAGTTCAAAAACGAAGTAGAAAACAAACTGGGTAAGAAGGTTAAAGACTCAGATCTAATCGACGTGGAAAATACCTAAGTCATGAGTTTCGTGATCATCTGAAAGAGTAAGGTATTATATCACAGCTTACTCCACCTAGAACACCGCAGCATAATGTTGTGTCTGAGCGGAGGAATCGTACTCTGTTAGACATGGTACAATCGATAATGAGTCATGCCGATCTGCCTGTTTCCTTTTGGGGTTTTGCTCTAGAAACTTCTGCTTTTACACTAAATCGTGCTCCAACAAAAGCGGTTCTAAAGATATCATATGATATATGGACAGGGAAGCGTCCTAGTATGTTGTTCAATAAGGTTTGGGTCTGTGAGGCATATGCGTGACGTCAAATGCCTGACAATCTGGAATCACAATACGATAAGTGTTACCTTGTGGGGGTATCCTAAGGAATCTAAAGGGTACTATTTCTACCTACCGTATGAACGCAAAGTGTTTATCACAAGGGTTGGTGTCTTTCTTGAGAAAGAGTTCTTAAGTAGAAAGACTAGCAGGGTAGAACTTTAAGAAGTTCAAGAACCACAAACAGTGAATGAACCGGAATTGGAACCTGAGCCAGGACAACAAGTTATTGTAGTTGGAGAGCCTGGTCAGGAAAAATAAGTTCCACGTTGTTGAAACTAAAAAATCAGTCTCTATGAAGTTCACCCTTGGGGAAGGTGTGATCGCGCACCTACTTCTCTCCTGCAGGCAAAATGATAAGAAAAACAAAGGGGACCAGACCCAAGGGCTCAGCGTGGAGGTCCCACCTCACACCCGGAAGATCTTAGAGCGCTTCCCCTCCCTTAGACAGATGCCGACCTAAGGCTACCTCAAAAAGCGCAAGAAGGTCTGGGACTAAGTAAGCAATCCTTCTGAGGTGCCCCATGGGTCATATTTATAAGATTCTAAAAATGGTCTGCAAATAGCCAACCTCCGCTGTTTTGAACAGCTATGTGCAGCCCAACTAGGTCTGCCAATAGCGTAACTCCACTGTTTTGAACAAATATTTGCACCCCCAGCAAGGGCACCCAGGTAATTTTGCCTCGAGGCCCCACTGGGTAAGTTTTAAGGATCTAGAGGTCGGCTTGCCACAACTCCCCATCCCGTTGAGGCGGACACGACCAAGCTCTCGCAGCTCGCTTTCCTTCCTTAGGAGAGCGCGAGCCAGTCCGCCGTAGTCTGCCAACCCTTGTTTTGAGGCGGGCTGGCGGCCAAGTTCCCTAAGGAGAGCGGGCTGGATGGACTGGCTCGCGTAGCTCACCCGCTAGCTTCGCCGAGAGCGAGTTGTCTTTTCCAGGGTCGTTACTTCAGAAGGAAGACCAAAGAAATTGAGTTTGACAAACGCTAAGCTCCATTTGACGAACTTTGATCTCAAGTCAGGAGCTTAGTTTGACGAAATCCAAGCCCTTGTCGACAAACTCCAGGAGGCCACGGCCTGGGTGGGCCAGCTCGCGCAGCTCACCCGCATTTCGACAAACTCCAAGAGGGCGCGGGTTGGGTGGGTCAGCTCGCGCAGCTCTCCCACCTAGCTTTGGAGAGAGAGAGTTGGCTGTTCTGAGTTCACCTGCACACTTCTCTAGCGCGGGAAGGTTGCCCTGGTCAGCTCACCTGGCCTGGTGGACCCAATCGTCAAACACGGGGTTGTACATAATCCCCTCTCTTTTTGAGCTTGGCCAAGCTCAGAAAGAATCATCAAACCCACGTGTTTGGTTCGTGCTTCGCTGAGCTGGAGAGAATCTTTTGGTTGGTCCCACCGTCGTGTTATAAATATACCATCGGATCATTAGAAAAATCTCGCCTTCTCCTGACCTTCTTTGTGAGCTATACCTGGGCGATGTCCGTGTTTGAGGATATACGAGCGCGCCTAATGGCTGTGGTAGAGGGGGCTATGGAGCAGGCTCTTGACGCTGCCCCGTGGTTAGCGTGCAGATCGCCCGACCCCATCTTCAGGCCGGTGAAAGGGAGGATCATCAGGCGGTCTCTTGTGAACGACCCCTAGGGTCCAACCCAGCAGCTGGTGTCAAGGTCGCCCATGTGGTATGAAAACTTCCTGCCTTATTCGTCATCCTCCCCCTGATTCCTTCCTTTATCGCAGGTGATGCCACGCGGAGATGGAGACATCAGAGAGGGGCTGGGTCGTTCCCTCCCACTGACAACTGATCGGGTCGCCAGCCTTTTGGTCCAGGGGCACCCCCTGCGGTTATTTCACAGTCGCCGATTCCCCCAGGGCTGGGGAAGTCTTTCATAATTCCTGACGGGGAACCCTTCCAGGGTTGGCCAGGCTCCTCCAAGCCATCTGTTGGTGCAGGCGATGTGCTGACCCTTGGTAAGATTGCATTCTTGCCCATTTATAACTATTTGTTCCTGATCCTTCCTTCTAAGGGCTTAAATGTGATCTCCTCCTCCGACGTCGATATGAGTGAGGGATATTCGCCTCCTACTGATATGGATCTTATTTTGGAGTACCTGGATGACCCACTAGTTGCTGAGAAGATGAAGAGGTAGGTAACGTGGCTATTTCAAAAGCACGCGCTACTGTTACAGGAGGTTTACAATAGGGTAGAGAAGGACAAGGCCGAGGCGGAGGAGAGATTCATAGTTCTGGAGGGGACGAGGTGACCTACTGACGGGGATGGAGTTACTTCTCCGGGGTGCACATCACACGAGCCGAGGAGAGGCTTAGGCATGCCACATAGCAGATCGACCTGGCCCAGCAGGAGCCGTTGGCAGCCCGCGAGTACAATTATCCCCGCGTGCCACCCCGATCCGGGACGCTGAGGAAGGGTAGGTGGAAGTGGATTCAGTACTGATCCACCTGCCCCTTCTCCGCTATTTATCGCTAGGACCGGTTCGCATCCACATCCTAGATCAATTCGCGTAGTTAGGTTGTGAACTCTCTTTTAGAATATTTGATCTTAAATAACTTATGACCTTCTCTCCCGCCAGTGGGCTCATGTTTGTTGCTTGTTTGCTTTTATTGTTTCACTGCTTAGTTCTCTCTGGGTGAGTGCAGATGAGGCGCTCTTGCTCGCCTACTGTTTCTTTGAGCGGGCGTGAGATTGATGAATCGGTTCGCTCCGCTTGTCTATCTGGCATCGGCGAGAGCGAGCCGGGTGCACATGGATTGCGAGCCTAGGATGCTCGCCTACAACTTTTGGCGGGTTTGGATCGTGGCTCGACTGTCTCTTATGCGAATGCGGGTTATCGGCGAGCTGAGATAAATCTGTGATGGGTCCGGGAGTCGATGCGTCGGGGGAGAATTTTCCTATCCACACTTTTCACGCCAGCGGAGCATTTTCCCGCCTTTTTTCCTTTCTATAAATAGGCCCTGCCGAACCTCCCTTACCTACCGCATTTCAGACTTCGCTTTCCTTTGCTTCCTGCGAATCCCGGCACGCCAGATTCCCACGAGAACTACTTTGTTTCCTACCAATTCCCCACAGGGTGGGTGGTGGCGGCAACGATGCGGAAGGGCGGTTAAGTGTGCTTGGACCTTCTCCGAGCACTACCTCCCCTATGCTTCCATTTCTGAGGGTGAGTTTATTGATTCCATAGGAAACTATATGTAACACCCCAAATTCCGACTTTGAGTTTAGGCTGGGTGACACGGCCTTGGACATGGGCGTGTACTAGGGCGTGTCCAGCTCAAGGTACTCAAGTGGGTCTCGAGTGTGTCTCGAGTAAGGCACACGACCTAGGATACGAGCGTGTCAAGGTTACACGGCCAGGGACACATGCGTGTCTAAGGCTGTGTACTGCTCGGGTTAGTAACCGGGATGTTGGTACCCTAGTTTTGATTTGAGTTCAGTCCTCTCTTTTAGTCTCTTGACCCAAGATTTATCTATGGTCAAAGGTTAGTTGTTTAGTTAGTTTGCTCTAGATTTAGACTTGTCACTTTTCCAGATGAAAATTATGTTAAGTTGTTTTTTGTTCGACTATGGTCGAACGCCGCTCGACTATCGTCTATCGACTGGTCGATGATCGTCTATCAGTTGCTCGACGTTTGTCTGTCAGCAGATCGTCTATCTCTGAGTTAGTTCAACTCTTGATAGTTCGACGTTCTGTGAAATCTGCCTCGCCGATCGTCGAACCCCGCTCGACGTCGTTTGACCAGACAGATTTCTTGATAGTTCAACTATCTGCTTGGATAGTTCAACGATTTGATAGTTCGACTATCTGTTTGATAGGTCGACTATCTATTTTCTTTGATAGTTCGACTATCTGTTTGATAGGTCGACTATCTGTTTTCTTTGATAGTTCGACTATCTGTTTGATAGGTCGACTATCTATTTTCCTTGATAGTTCGACTATCTATTTGATAGGTCGACTATCTGTTTTCTTTGATAGTTCGACTATCTGTTTGATAGGTCGACTATCTGTTTTCTTTGATAGTTCGACTATCTGTTTGATAGGTCGACTATCTGTTTGATAGGTCGACTATCTATTTTCTTTGATAGTTCGACTATCTGTTTGATAGGTCGACTATCTGTTTTCTTTGATAGTTCGACTATCTGTTTGATAGGTCGACTATCTGTTTTGCTTTGGTAGTTCGACTATCTGTCTTGATAGATCGACTATCTGATAGCTCGACTATCTGTTCTGATAGTTCGACTATCTGCTGTGGTAGTTCGACTATCTGCTTGGGTAGTTCAACTATCTGTATCGTTCGACTATCTGTCTGATAGATCGATGATCTCTGTGCTTCGGTCGACGATCTCCGAGGGTCGTTCGACGTTTTGCTGTATGTCTTTAATAATTTTGTCCTCCTCTATTCTATGATTTATTTCATATTTATTTGGCATATTATTTCTATAAATTTGTGATATTATTTTCATGCAATCTCTGCTCCATTCCTTAAGCATGAGCCAATCTTTATCTGACAAAGTGTTTTGTCTTATTAGTTGAAATGCATTTTCTGCTTTATCTGCCAGGCTGTCCTTTATAGCCGTTATACTCAGAAAGTCTTCTCTGGCTGTAAAGAGTTCTTTCTGATGTGACCTTTTTCATGCGCCCTTCTTATCTAATTGGTTATGCAGCTTCTTAGAAAGCTTTATCCTCATATAGTATGTCTGCCTGCATGATTTGTTTTTTGCTTTATGCTTTTTGCAGCCCAGATTGCTGATGCCAGAAGAAGACAAAGATTCAAACTCAAATTAGAGTCGTTGCAAAGGCTCATATAAAAAGAGCTTCTTTTGAAAGAAGAAATAACTCAGAAGATAGAACTGATATACAACACATACACTCAGCAGCATAGAGAAAGAGCGAAAGCAAGAAAGTTCTACTGCTCTCAGAATTTCATATTCAACTGAGAAGATCAAAGCTTCTTCTGCATTCTTCTTCATCCCGAGTTCATCCTGCTTACAGGAAGACTTTCACCCAGAGGCCTTTAGAAGAAGAAGAAGAAGAAAGGAAGCTGTTTGAAGAAGAACATTCAGAATCCTCTTGAAGCTTTTCCTTCAGAACCTCAAGACAATTCTTTGTCTTAATTCTAAAGAGTTACTGTACCCTGAAGCAAGACTCCATCCTGGATATTCTCTAAGCTAGGGGGAGCCTTGATTCTTTAGAGCTTTCTAGCTCTGTACAATCCACTAGCTTCTCTAATTTGTTTAACAATAGAGAAGAAGCCTTAACTCTCTCAACCTCCTGTACAAAGGGTTATTACTCCCTTCAAAAGTGAACCATTGGTGGCAGGGCACCTGATCAAAAACTTGTGTTGGATATTGAGCTCCTGATCAAAAGCTCAAAAGGTCTACTTGATCTACCTGAAGCAGATCAGTTGGTGGCAGGGCACCTGAACAAAAACCTGTAGTGGATTCCTACTATAGTGGTAGAAGAGTGGACGTACCTATTTAGAGGGAACCACTATAAATTCCTTGTGTCGTCTATGTTGCTCATTTAATTTATTGCACTGGGGCTGTGAATAGAAATAACTAGGATTGCTAGTTGCTCTGTTAGGACCCAAGCTTAACTGTAATTACAGTTAGCTCTCTCTGTGCACTACACTTTGTGTTAGGCTCTAGGGTTTCAATATCTATAAACTTATTCCGCAATTAACTCTAAGGGAGTTGAGTAGGGTATCATAATTTTTGAATACTCTATTCACCCCCCCCCCCTCTAGAGTTGTATCAACCCTCACTTTCAATTGGTATCAAAGGGAGGTTGGATGGCAGCAGTCAAAGAAGAGATGGAGGATGCAAGGGGAGCAATTGCCTCTTCAATCATGATTTTGATTGAAGGAGTAATTAACTCCAGGATGCTAGAGATGAAAGCTGGGGTGATTTCAAATGAAGGTGGGGGAATCACAGAAGATGGATGATCAGCAGGGATGGTGTATTATTGATGAGATGGAGAGTGAACTGGAGAATGATGGGTAGAAGCAAGAAGATCAACATGATCAGATTGAAGAGTTGGAGACTGAGGAGGAGTAGAAAGCTCAGAAGCCAATAAATCAAAACTAGGATGAGATATCCTAGCAAGATGAGAAGGGAGAGGAGATGCATGAGGTGATGCATGGAGAATTGTGGAGGAGTCAAGGAGATGAGATGCAGAGGATGGAACTACAACTGAAGTAGATGGTGGCACTTCAGTAGAGGATGAAGGTAGTGCAGAAGAAGTGGAAGGACCAGAGAGAATGGTTGAGCCTGCTTCTTGAAGGGGGGGAGTGACTGAAGTAGTCCTTGTGCTCTCAGATGCAACTGGAGCTACCCTTGCTAGAGCGGGCTTCAGGAAACTCCTTTTCCACTTGACAAACAGCGTTGGGTCCTTCTTTTTGCTGGCATTTATTAAAGTAGAAACAGAGACCAATAAATGGGGATATTTCTCCTTTAGAAAAATCCCAACCACCCTGCCCAGGGTGACTTCCTTCTTGCTATTCTTTTTTTCCTTATTAAGTCAAACAGAACTCCTGCCCAATTAATTTTCTTTTTGTTCACGATGGCGCACATCAGGGCAAACTGTTGCCTGGTAATATTGTCATGGGCAGAGTGCTTTCCCAGTAGCACTTTTCCGACGAGTTCAACAAGGAACTTAATCTTAAACGGAAAATTCAACTTAAGCAGCTTAGAGGGAATGCCTTCGGCATGTCCCAGTTCAGTCAGCATCCTCCCAAACACTGGGGTATCTTGCTTATAATCTTCTTCCCCATTTAACAATCCAAAAATTTCAGTTAAAATGGCGGATTCAAAATTACCTCTTCTCCGCCAATTGTTTCGGTCATAGAATCATCATTGGAAGACGAAGTAAATGCCCATTCTTTAATCTCGGGAATGTTTATCTTTATTCTTGTTGACATGAGCCTTTCCAATCCTTGATCTTTGCATAGGTTGAGAATTTCCACAATAGCAGATTCGCAGCAGCTGAAAGAATCGAAATCCACACTGAATCCTGCATCGAACTTCACTACGGACAAGAGGGCTGGAGCAATCGCCATCGAAGAGGCTGGAGAAGGCGAGAGAGAGAGACGGCGAAGACGAAATGGCAGAAATCGCAAGACAGGGAGCAAGCAGAAAGACGGAATGCGAGAAGACGCTCTCCGTCGACGATAAAAAGAAAGATCTCTTAACCTAGGTTGACCATCAGTTTTATATTAAACCAACAATAGTCGATCTATTTTAAAAGATACTGGAGACGATGGTCGAACGGTCGTTCGACGATTGTTCCTGAAGTAGAGTAGTCGATCAATCGTTCGACTATTTCTGTCTTCACAAACTGCAAGCTGTCGTCAACCATAGATCGACGATAGGCTCGACCTGTTCGACTATCTTCGAACGCCGGTCGACGATCTTCAAGAAGATAAGCTATCATCAACCATAGGTCGACGATAGGCTTGATCCGATCGACTATCTTCGAACGTCGTTCGACGATCTTCAAACAAGTTTCAACAAGGCAGACGTCACACTTAGTCTCTTCCATTAATCATGCCTAGTTGAACCAAAAAGAACAGATGCTTCTGTTCATCTAAGGGCTTGGTGAATATATCACCTCTTTGAAGGTCAGTGGATATGAACTCAAGGCTGATCTTGTTCTTTTCCACACAATCTCTCAGGAAATGGTGTCTAATCTCAATGTGCTTGGTTCTAGAGTGGTGCACAGGATTTTGTGCAATGAAGATAGCACTGGTACTGTCACACATGATTTTTGTGTTCTTGTGTGTGTACCCATAATCCAAAAGTTGGTTTTGAATCCACAGGATCTGTGAACAACAACTAGCAGCTGCTATATATTCAGCCTCTGCAGTTGAAGTTGAGACAGAAGCCTGCTTCTTACAGAACTAAGAGACCAATCTCTCTCCCAGGAACTGACAAGTTCCTGAGGTACTTTTCCTGTCAACTCGACAACCAGCATAGTCAGAATCAGAGTATCCAATTAACTCAAATTCTGATTCTGCTGGGTACCAAAGTCCTAGATTTGGACATCCCTTCAGGTATCTCAAGATTCTCTTGAGAAGAATCAAATGAGATTCCTTGGGGTTGACCTGGAACCTAGCACACAGGCATGTAGCAAACATTATATCTGGCCTACTTGTAGTTAAATACAATAGGGAACCAACAATGGCCCTATAATTCTTTTGATCAACAGGCTTTCCCTGATCATCAGAATCTATAACTACATTAGTAGCCATAGGTGTATGCATTGCTGAAGCATCAGCCATCCCAAACTTCTTTACCAATTCCTTGGCATATTTGGATTGGGAGATGAAGATGCCATCAGCATCTTGCTTTACTTGGAGACCAAGAAAGTAAGACAGCTCACCCATACTACTCATCTCAAACTTAGAATGCATCAAGTCAGAGAACTTTTTGCACAGTTTGGATCAGTGGAACCAAAAATAATGTCATCCACATACACTTGAACTAACAGGATTGTGTCCTTGTGGTGCTTGACGAAAAGTGTTCTATCAACTACTCCCCTAACAAAGTTGTGCTCTAACAGGAAACTAGCTAGAGTCTCATACCAGGCTCTGGGTGCTTGTTTGAGTCCATAAAGTGCTTTTTGCAACTTGAAAACATGTGAGGGCTGAGTTGAAGAAACAAACCCAGGTGGTTGTTCAACAAATACCTCTTCCTTTAGCTCACCATTTAGAAAGGCACTTTTGACATCCATCTGAAAAACCTTAAACTTCATATAGGCTGAATAGGCTAAGAAGATCCTTATTGCCTCTAGCCTTGCAACAGGAGCAAAGGTTTGGTCATAATCTATACCTTCCTCCTATCTGTAGCCCTGAGCTACAAGCCTAGCTTTGTTCCTTATAATAATTCCATTTGCATCCAACTTGTTTCTAAACACCCACTTGGTGCCTATGATCAGTTGGCCTTTAGGTCTTGGAACCAAAGTCCATACTTTACATCTTTCAAACTGATTGAGTTCCTCTTACATAGCAATGATCCAGTGGGGATCTAGCTCAGCATCTTTAATGGTGAGGGCTCAATCTGTGAAAGGAAACAAGCATGCATCACATCCTGTCTTAATTGATGTCTTGTTTGAACACCACCTGATATGTCTCCTATCACTTGAGATGTAGGATGATCTCTAAGTATGACAACATCAGTAGGTGGGATGTGATCTTCAGCAATAGTTGGGATTAATTCCTCAGGAGGAATTTGATCTACTATTGGTGGAACAACAACAGCTTCTGCAAAGTCTTCATCACTGTCTGATTCAGTGATATGAAGAGTTGATAGATGGAGAATCTCTTGAGTGACATCTTTACTAGATTCTGGTACCTGTAATGAACTTGAGGAAGGGGAAATTTTCTTCTCCTTGTAAAACATCTGAGATTCATCAAAAGAAACATGAACAGACTCTTCAATTTTAGAAGATGATTTATTAAATACCCTATAAGCTTTGCTTACTTGGGAATATCCAAGATAAATTCCCATTGAAGCTTTTGCTTCAAATTTTCTAAGGTATTCTTTATTATTATTATGAATATAAACTACACAACCAAATACTCTAAAATAATTTATTTTAGATTTCTTTCCTTTAAGCAACTCATAAGGAGTTTTACACTTAAGCTTGTGTATAAGACTTCTGTTCAGCACATAATTAGCTGTGCTAACAGCTTCTGCCCAATAGGAGAGAGGCATGTTAGCATCTGCCAATAATGTTCCTGCAACTTCAATCAGGGTTCTGTTTTTCCTTTCCACTACCCCATTTTGTTGGGGAGTTCTAGGAGCTGAGAAGCTATGTTTGATACCTTCTCTCTCACAGAATTCTTGCATGAGAAGAGAGTCAAACTCAGTAACCATGATCACTTCTGATCAAGGCCACATGAGTAGAGTACTCAGTCTGCACACATAATAGAAAATCTGTAAGGGCTTTGAAGTTATCAGCCTTAGTTCTCAAAAAGAACACCCAACTGAACCTAGAGAAGTCATCTACAATGACTAGGGTGTAATACTTCCCTCCTAGACTCTGTACATTTATTGGTCCAAAAAGGTCCAAATGTAATAAATACAGGATTCTAGGAGAATCACTTTTATTTACTGATTTAAATGAATTCTTGGTTTGCTTGCCTAATTGACAAGCCTTGCATAGGCTCTCCTTCTTGTAGGGGCAAGAAGGTAAACCTCTAACAAGGTTGTGATTAGATAACCTAGATATGTTCTTGAGGTTAACATGGCTAAGCCTTTTATGCCATAAGGTATTGTTATTTGTTACTTCATTAAATAAGCAGATTTCAGAGTGAGTTGAGTTAAAATCTACTAAATAAATATTACCTTGTCTAATACCTACTACACAACATTATTATTTAAAGTAATATTACAAAGAGAGTTAGAAAATGATACCTGGTATCCAGCATCACATAACTGACTTACTGAAATGAGATTATGCTTCAGTCCAGTTACATAAGCAACTCTCTTGAATGTTATAGCTCCAATTGTAATCCTGTCATAGCCTTCAATTTGACCACAGCTTGAATCTCCAAAGATCACCGGGATGTGTGATTAGGTCGTGTACTGCTCGGGTTAGTAACCGGGATGTGTCGAGGGTGGTACACAGCCTGTAACACGGGCGTGTAATAGAGGTGTGTTTGGCACATGGCTAAATACACGGGCTTGTGCCTTAGTCGTGTCCTTTTTGGGAGTGTGGATCCTGTGTTGATTGAGGGATACGCCCCTCAACACGGGCATGTACCTCATGATACGGGCATGTCAGGGCTTGACACGGGTGTTTCTAAGCCTGTGTCCTGGTCTAGACGGAGTCGGTTCCTTAACCGCTTAGGGAACACGGCTTGTGACACGGGCATGTCACAAGCCCTGTCAGCCTAGAAAAAGTGATTCCAGGGCAGATCGTGTCCGTTCAATTCCTTCTACTTAGATCCTATGGTCCAAGCCTTTTCCTGTAGGAATAAGGCCATGTAATGAGATGTAGTTCTCATTATACTTGTGATCACTCTCTTTCTACGCTAGAGAGAAGGGAGAGCTTAGAGGAGGAGAAGGAGAAGAGATCCGGCTGCCGGATGAGCGTCAGCGGTCTGACTTGAGATCCGAGGCCAATGTTGTGGAGGAAAGGCCGTCGCGGTTATTTCCAACTGGACAGTTTGTCATGGCTTCGAACAATCATCAAGGGTAACGATCTCCTTCTTGGACAAGTGAAGTCCTACTTTATGCATGTGCATGGAATCCTCCACTAAGAGGTGGAAAGCGTATGCTATTCCAGCGGGTTAAGTCTGCATCTAGATCCGGAAGTGCGTAGTACGGAATAGGCATGATGTGTGAAGCCCATCTGGATAGGTAGTCTTGATTTGTAATGCTTATATTGCAAACCAGAGAAGACTCCGTGTATATAACGAGTAGCTTGCGGAGATTGTGAGGATGCTTGTGAATTATGGTAAGGAAGCTTTGCATAGCTCCTTTGGTTGTATGCTCTGCTTGTGTAGAGAGATGGATTGGAAGGAAAGCGGCACTGTGTGCTAGTGTTATGAGAGATTGAATGGTAGCAATGCAGAGGTGTGGTTTCACGGGCTTGTTATGTAACATCCCATTTCCGGCTAGACCCCTAGGAGTCGGTTGGTTGTGGTAGAACCCTAGGGAGCCCAAAACTTGAAATAAATCGACTAAGAAATCGGGTCACGGGTTGGTCACGCCCGTGACCTGCCATGTCACGCCCGTGACAAAGGGCGTGACACGCTCGACGATCGTCGATCTCAATTCGACGATCGTCGAATCAAATTCGGCCACACGGGCCTGTCACGCCCGTGACCCGCCATGTCACGCCCGTGACAAAGGGCGTGACACGCTCGACGATCGTCGATCCCAATTCGACGATCGTCGAACCAGAATTGGTCTCCAGACCTGTCACGCCCGTGACCCAAGTGACACGCCCGTGACCACCCTTCGACGATCGTCGATCTTAGTTCGACGATCGTCGAACCCAGAACTGCTAACCGGGCCTATCACGCCCGTGACCTATGTGTCACGCTCGTGACCAAGGCCGAAACGTCAGCCAGACTGGAAGTTTCGGTAACCGACGCCTTAATAAATTCTGGCTGTGGGGATGAAAAATCAAGAGTATTTATGGGTCGTTCCCTACTTTAATTATGTTAATAATTAAGGAAAAGTGGGTCCAATAGGAAATTGCCACCTGGCAAGCACCTCTTCATTCCCAACTTTTCAACTGCCATTCGTCATAACCGAAACGTCATAAGAGTGTTATTAATGGCCGCCAACGTTTCATCTCCAACATTTCACCCTTTCCCCTCCCCATTTGCTCATCTATAAAAGATTCCTGAGAGCAAGAGGAAAAGGTTACACTCCCTCAACTGTTCAGACTTCCTCCTTGCTGTTGAAGAATTTCCGGCGACGCCACCACCGCGCAAATGGCTTCCCGACGCTCTGCACGCCTTCAACCCGCGAACAAGGTCCTCCCCTCCCTCTTCTTCTGCGGATAGATCTTAGGAATCGTTAGGAGAGATATCGGGCTCAAAAGAGCCAGATCGGGTGAGCGTATTGGTGGTTTTCCGAAAATTTCATGGTGGCGGGTTCGCCGGAAACCGCCTCTCCGGCGGCCGTGCCGCCGCCCGACGGTAGCCCTCACCTCAACAGAGGTGGTGGTGGTGGCCGGCCAGGGAGATGGCTGGGTGGCCGGGAAATAGCTTGGAAAAGCTGCAGGATAATAGGTTTTTGGCCTCTGTTTCGGGCTGTTGAAGAAGATGAACAGTGGCATGAGAAATAAATTCTAGTTTTTAAATCAATTTCTGAGTGAGATATCTGTCATGTTAAATAATTTGGGAAAAATACCTAGATGCTCCTACGGGAAACATGATCAACATAGGAAATGTAGCCCTTGAAGTCTACTTTAATTCAAAATTAATTTCACTCGATTTGGGATTCTGGTTAGACCACATCACCCTTTTTGGTGAGGTCTATCCAGAGGGCTGCCTTGACCTTAGAAAAATTCCCCACTCCAATCCAGTCATCCAAATGACTTGAAATTTGGGGTGTGGTCTAATCTTATATATATCTACGTGCTATCCAAAAATGAGAATTTTTGGAGAATATTTTTCTATAGTTTTTAGAAAAATTCAATAATCCTAGCCGATTTTAATTAGATTGTTAAATAATTTCCAAACCCTCCCAAATTTTGGTGAGTGGTCCCTGGGTTCACCATAAGGTTCTGTATAATTTTTCATCTCATTTGGAGATGGTTTGGATCAGAAATGATCAACCCAATGTTTTGCCCTAATAAGAGGTCTTAGGTTAAAAGTGCACTTTTGAAGTTTGAGTGGTGAGATCACCTCAACAGAGGCTGAGATTTTTACCACTGGCTAGTAATATTCTCTAGCACCCCCTCATGGAGTTTGAGGTGGATCGGGGTAAGTTTTCCCTAAGGCCCAAGGCCCAACCCTAAGGATGGATCTTGGGTGTTTGTGAAGGTCATGTGGTCAAATGACCTCGGATTGACCCGAGATTGGGTGATGAGAACCATAGGGCTAATATTGTTCTCTGGATGAAATCTTAGTAGATTTGGAGATCGTTGGAATATCTAAAAATCTAACCCTAGTTTAGGGCGCAAAACTTGTAGAGATAGGAAATGACACCAAATCACATTAAAAAGTGATGAGAAAAGGGTAGAGTTGATTATAGGGGTAGTACAAGCTCTGGATATTTTTCTATGAATTTTATGATCACTATTTTGGATACTTCCTTAATGATTTAGTAGTTGTATGATTTGCTTAGAAAATTTATTATGGAGTACAAACTTCCTGGAAATTGATGAAATTTAGGCAGAGAACCTTTATTATGATTTTAAAACTCTGTGAATTTTTATAGGATTTTTAGAAGCTTAATTCTAAGGCTTGCTTCATCAAGTATTATTTATCATGGATATTGGATTAAATCTATTTTGGTGCTTAGCAAGCTGGTAAAATTATGATTCTTTGCACAATGATCTTTTCTGTATCATACTATTAGTCAGTAATTTTTCTATAATCTTATGATGAGTAATTTCAGTACTTCCTTCTTTAAAGGGGAATAATGAGATTAGAATGGATAAATTAATTAGAGGCTAAATATCTTTTGTAAAATCCTGCAAATTAGTATTTGATGATACCTTACTGTTATTTAGTGATCACAATTTTTGGGTGGCCATAACTTAAGAATATCATGTAGTTCATGTAAAAAAATTACCCATGGCCAATCTTTGAGAAAAATAAATAAATATCAGATTAATTAGGAAAATTATAAATTTCTGGATTTAAACTAATTAAGTCATGATAGACCTCCAGTAAATTTTACAGGAGATTTGGAAGATAATTTGGAGTACCTTCCCTTGTGTACCTCATATAGCTTAGGATGGTCTGCATTTAGTAAAACCACGGAATTCTGATAATCGATGGTTGGTAGGGCAAGTTAAGATTGAGTTCATTATTAGAAGTCAGGATAAGAAGAATGTGGGACTGGTTAGGGTAAGGGAGTACGGGGACGACGAAAGATCGTCCGTCCCGGGAAGAAGAGGAAGAGTCTTAATACTCTAGGGTTAGAACTAAAGCAACTAAAAGGGGATTGGGTAAAGGGTAGACAACCAATAATAATAAGTGCCTTGCGAAAGGGAACTTCGGGCCGTAATGCACCGTCTTGGTTCCTAGTGCCCCTTGAGAGCCCTTCACGGGGAATACCGGGGGCAGTCCTGGGCAAACGTAAACTATAGGAGTAATAAAATTAAAAGAGCAACTAGTATAACTAGGGTTGCACACACTCACTCCCCGGTAGCTAGGAAAGTAGAACTATAGGATTACTTGCCATCAGACAGTAGCTCTGAAGGTAGATGCACGGACAGTACTGTCCGGGGGGCCGCGGGCTCGAGGGTTGGAGTACGGAGAAAAGTGGTGGGTCATCGGTACTAGGCGATCGATCACACCGACAGCGGTACGATGACTCGGCGAAAAGTCTGGAGAGTACATCCAGCAGCAGTACGCGGATACTCTAGGTTGTGTTCTTCTAGGGGCGTACGGAAGGGCTAGGCCTGGTAGTGTGGTTACCTGCCTAGGAGTGGGGGGCCCGACCCACTGTCTCCGTTTGCCACTACGGAGGTTCCTGGGGGTGAAGCTAGCCTCCCGAATAGGGGGAACTAAAGGTCTGTGCGCATAGAGTCGTGTGCGTGGGTTGCACTTGCATGATTCATGGCATAGCATATCACAACACTCATATTTGCATACAACCGACACCCCAACGTATAAATCGGTATGGGACTTTTTATACGATGGGAGCCTTGCAGAAGATCCCTTAACTTATAAGTTTGTATGGGCATTCATATAAGTTAAGGTTACTGACATACTTACTTACTTGTTGCTTACTTACTATTCTCTAGAAGTCTTTAATACAATTTGCTATTTATTAATTGTTCTACCTATTACAACATTTATACTGTTCACCTGATATAACTTGCTAGTTAGGTCCACCGTCACTTGCTTGACTACTCTCCACTTTTGTAGCTTCCCTTTCCTCCTCTCCGCCCGGTGCTTAGGAGCCGTGGTGGGAGGGGTAGGGGATGATAGGGCTTAGTCTTTATGACTAATGGTTTTCGAACCAAACATTACAGGAGCTCCGGATGGGAGACAGGGACCAGCACCAGCGGAGTACGGTGCGCATGGAGGTGGGACAGTCTAGCACCGGTGCACCTGCGACCAGCTCCGTGAGTGATTAGTTTTTTCTTAGCTTCCGCGATGAGCGACTTGTAGTGAGGACTCTGATGTACCGGGCATGAGCCCTTTTATTTCCAGACTATTTATACTCTGATGATTTTCTGTGGACACTCCCTTCGTGGAGTTTTATTTTATGTGATATTCTCTTTTGGTGGACTTGCTTCTCTCTTGCTTGCTACTTATTGCGATCGAAAAGGCCGGCAGAATCGGCGCGTTGTAGTGGCAACCTTCCCGGGTGCGAAGGTGTCACCGCAAAGCGGCGGTTCTGGGCATAAGACCCCGGTGGTTGAAAAAGAAAAAAAAAAGGGGGTCTTACAAGTGGTATCAGAGGAAACCTCGATCGAAAGAGAAGTAGTCCACAAAAACCTTGGGCCACCCCCGTGCGAGCTTAGTTTGCGGACAAACTAGCAGCGGAAGCAGTGGTGTGCCCATAAGGGAAATCACATGTGAAAGTCCATCATAACTCTTCTTAAATTCCATTCATTTCGCTCGCTAACAAATGGAAATTTTGCTTGTAGCCTGCGACGAACCTACATCGCAGTAGGGGACACCTCAGGCTCCGGATGTGGTCCCGACTCCGCCAGCACCCGTTCCGTTCCAGCAGACGGAGATGGGGCAAACACTGACGGCCATCCTGGAGGCCTTCAGAGCTCAGCAAGCCCCGGCCCCACAGCCGAACCCCGGGGCCAATTGGATGACTGTCTTCCGGGGACTATCCCCTCCATCCTACCAGGGGACGGAGTCCGCAGTACATACGGAGGAGTGGTTGGACACCATTTACGAAATGATGGCAGGGATTCGATGCCCCACGGAGGAGGCAGTTGCTTTGGCAGTCTCCTGCTTAGAGTCACACGGGAAGAGATGGTGGAAATCTCAGCTGGACACCACCTTTGCAGGGATGGATTGTGCTGATATTACTTGGGAGGAGTTCAGAGCAGCGCTCTTGGGACATTTTGTACCTCAGTAGGCGAGAGATGACCTGGAGGATAGGTTCCTGCGGTTGAGGCAGGGGAGCAGGACTATGGTGGAGTACTATCAGGAGTTCACTCACCTGGCCTGTTATGCGGACGCTTACCAGTTAGACGATGCTGGCTATGCCCGGAGGTTTTATAAGGGGCTGCAGGATGACATGAGGCAGGCCCTCCTTTTCGTTTCAGAGGGGAGTCTGGCCAGGATTCTGGAGATGGCTAAGAAGAGAGAGGTGGATCAGCTTACAGTGAGGAGCCGGAAGAGACCGGCTGATGATACAGTGATTGGAGGACGTAGAGACCGCACTCGAGGCCAGGTTATTGGAGAGAGAAGGAATGGGGATCAGCCCCGTCAGGAGTTTGGGCAGGAGCAGAGGACTCAGGGGATATTGGCTCCCCAGCCTATACAGATGCTGGAAATGCCAAGGACGGCAGGGCAGCCACCGGTATGTTATCAGTGCAACCAACCGGGGCATATCAAGCGAAACTGCCCTGTGGGGCGAGCACCCCCACCAGCACATCAGGGCGCTCCACCCCCCAGACAGTTTGGCGGACAAGGACAGGACCGAGGACGAGGATTTCAGGATCGAGGTCGCAGGCCAGAGAGAGAGCAGGTGTATGCTCTAGACCTGACACAGCCTCGGAACCCGGAGCAGGTTATCACAGGTATGGCAGCACTTTTAAATTTTCTTCATATAAACTACTATTTTAGACGTAACCTGCTTAGAAATTTAAGAGAAGATGAACTGCAACAAAAATACTAAGACATTTAATTACCCCAGGCATAGTTTTCGTTAGCGGCAAGCCCGCTCACACCCTCTTTGACACCGGTGCGTTGCAATCATTCGTGTCAGAGGATTTCGTGAAAGGGCTGGCATGAGTGGAGCTATGCACCGGGAAGATGTTGAGGGTGCGCCTACCCGATGGATTAGAGATTTTGACCTCTACTCATTGTAATATGGAAGCGAGGATCGGCGGAAAGGCGTTTGAGGCACCAGCGACAGTTTTGAGGATGCCAGATTACGATCTGATCCTGGGCATGACCTGGCTGTACTGGAACCATGCCCAGATCGATTGCGTGGCGAAGAGGATCACCGTGAGGCACGACGACTCCTTCATCATCATCGAAGGTATTATACCAGCACCCCGTACCTTACTATCATCTATACAGGCCGTTAAGGCCCACCTGCAGGGGGAAGAGGTTTATCAGATCCTCTTTGAGGCGGTCGTAGCCAAGGACTCCATTGCAGATATTCCAGTGGTGCGGGACTTCGCCGACATGTTTCCAGAGAAGCTACCAGGGTTACCCCCGCACCGAGAGAGGGACTTTCAGATTCAGCTCGTACCGGGGGCTAAGCCGGTATCCAGAGCTCCCTATCGAATGGCCCCAAAGGAGTTGGTGGAATTCCGGAGTCAGCTTCAGGAGTTAGTGGAGGCCGGGTTCGTTCGGCCTAGCTCTTCACCATGGGGGGCTCCGGTGCTGTTCGTTAAGAAGAAAGACGGGACCCTCCGACTGTGCATAGATTACCAGGCTCTGAACAGGTTGACGGTCCGGAACACTTATCCCTTACCACGGATAGATGAGCTTTTTGACCAGCTGGAGGGAGCCCATTGGTTCTCAAAGCTGGATCTGAGATCAGGATACTACCAGCTTCGCATTCGGGAGGAGGACATCCCGAAGACGGCGTTCAGCAGCAGATACGGCTTGTACGAGTTTACCGTGATGCCGTTCGGGCTCACGAATGCACCCTCCGCATTCATGACTTTGATGAATCGGGTGTTCGAGGAGTACCTGGATGTCTTCGTCATTGTATTCATCGACGACATCCTCATCTATTCAAGGACGGAGGAGGAGCGCGCGAGACATCTAGCCTTGACCTTGGATAAGCTGCGTGAGCACGAGATGTATGCCAAGTACAGCAAGTGCCAGTTCTGGCTAAAGGAGGTGGCCTTTCTGGGCCATGTCATCAGTGGAGCAGGTTTGGCAGTGGATCCGGCAAAGATCCAGGCAGTACGGGATTGGCCGCCACTAATGTCGGCCACGGATGTTCGGAGTTTCTTGGGACTTGCCGGTTACTACCGGAAGTTCGTAAAGGGGTTCTCTCAGATTGCCCTTCCTCTTACGTCTCTGACGAAGAAGGAGTCCCCTTTTACCTGGACGCCGCGATGCGAATCTGCCTTCCAGGAGCTGAAGGATCGTCTCACCTCGGCCCCCATCCTTGCTCTCCCATCAGGGAGGGAGGGATTCCAGGTATATGCAGATGCTTCCTATCAGGGGATGGGTGCCGTCCTTATGCAGAATGGGCACGTAATAGCCTATGCCTCCCGTCAGTTGAAGCAGCACGAGCAGAACTACCCCGTGCACGATTTGGAGATGGGGGCAGTCATTTTTGCCCTTAAGATCTGGCGGCACTATCTCTACGGGGTACATTGTGATATCTTCTCCGACCACAAGAATCTGAAGTACGTCGACACCCAGAAGGAGTTAAACATCAGGCAGAGACGCTGGGTGGAGTTTCTTTTGGACTACCAGTATACCATGCACTACCATCCGGGGAAGGCGAACGTAGTTGCGGATGCTCTGAGCCGGAGAGCGAGTACGACTGGAGTAGGCCCGCAGCTGATGGCCTTGGAGTTGATTAGATCATTCGAGGAGATGCAGATTTCGCTAGTATCTGAGGATGACCCGGAGCTGTACATGGAGTACCTGGGGTCGATGGCTACTACAGATGACATCCGAGACCGCATCAGAGATGGGCAGATGCTGGACGAGAGAGCTGAGCCGATATTCCGGGCCTTGGAGGAAGGCACGACAGGAGATTACACTTTGAGGGATGGGCTCCTGTGTTTCCGGGGCAGAGTCTACATACCAGCAGGAGGACGGATCCGGGACGACATTTTGACGGAAGCTCACTGCAGCCGGTATTCGGTACACCCGGGGATCACCAAGATGGTAAAGGATTTAAAGAGGACGATGTACTGGCCGGGTATGAAGAAAGATATTACATATTTTGTGACGCATTGTGAGGCCTGCTAGCTCGTGAAGGCGGAGTGTAGGAACCCAGCAGGATTGCTGCAGCCGCTTCTAGTGCCGGAGTGGAAGTTTGAGGATATAGCCATGGACTTTATACATGGGCTACCTAGATCCCGTGCGGGGAACGACTCGATCTGGGTGATAGTGGACAGGCTGACAAAGGTGGCCAGATTCATCCCAGTGGCGAAGGACACACCGGTCAGTGTATTGGTACGGAGGTTCATCGAGCAGTTTGTGCGTTATCATGGGGTGCCCAAGACTATCGTTTCGGATCGGGATGGGCGGTTTACATCTAGAGAATGGAGGTCAGTCCAGGCCCATCTGGGTTCTCGGTTGACTTTCAGCACAGCTTTCCACCCTCAGACCTACGGACAGACAGAGCGCACAAACCGTACACTGGAGGATCTGTTACGACTGTGTATTTTGGACCGTGGCGAGCCTTGGGAGAGATTGTTGCCACTGGTCGAGTTCTCGTACAACAACACTCATCAGTCTAGCATAGGCATGGCTCCATACGAAGCGTTGTACGGAAGGAGGTGCAGAACCCCACTATCATGGGTTCAGGATGAGGATCCGCAGGCACTGGGCTCGGAGTTTGTGGGAGATACAGATGCTCAGATTAGATTGATCCGAGACAGGATGTTGGAAGCCCAGAGCAGACAGGCGAAATACTACGATGCGAGGCATCGTCAAGTGGAGTTCCAGGTGGGGGACCAAGTTTTCTTGAAGATACGGCCGATGCACGGAGACTCGCGGGTTCGCGGGCGGAGGAAGCTCAGTCCAAGATATATGGGGCCCTACAGGATCCTGGAGCGGATCGGCCCCTTAGCCTATAGACTGGAACTACCGCCGGAGTTAGCGGGATTGCATGACGTCTTCCACGTCTCCTCACTTCGGAGGGCTCTGCTACGCCCTGAGCAGCTGATTCCCTCGGCAGATGGCCCGGTGGCCTCGGATCGGTCGGTCAACGTGGAGCCTATCAGGATCGACGATACAGCAGTGCGGGTCTTGCGGCGAAAGAAGGTCCCGTTAGTCAAGGTTCTGTGGAACAATCATGGGCAGCAGGAGCATACATGGGAGCCACAGGACTTGATGCGGCAAAAATATCCGGAACTTTTCCGTCAGGTATACCTCAAAACCCCTCTGGACAATCAATTTGCCTTCCTGTTTTAAACCAATGGAATTGAAATTTCAAGAATAGGGGCTAATCTTTTGTTTATTGGGGTGTATATACCTAGTTAAGTGGGCGAATTAACCTTAGATTCGAAACCGCACAAACAAACGTAACGTAGGGAGGTAATCATTCGGTTCTTATGGGATGTTACAAGCTTATTTTCCCGATTTGAGTCCCGTAGGCTTAACCTTGATTTCGGGGATGAAATCTTTGTTTTGTTTATTGGGATTTGTAACATCCCATTTCCGGCTAGACCCCTAGGAGTCGGTTGGTTGTGGTAGAACCCTAGGGAGCCCAAAACTTGAAATAAATCGACTAAGAAATCGGGTCACGGGTTGGTCACGCCCGTGACCCGCCATGTCACGCCCGTGACAAAGGGCGTGACACGCTCGACGATCGTCGATCTCAATTCGACGATCGTCGAACCAAATTCGGCCACACGGGCCTGTCACGCCCGTGACCCGCCATGTCACGCCCGTGACAAAGGGTGTGACACGCTCGACGATCGTCGATCCCAATTCGACGATCGTCGAACAAGAATTGATCTCCAGACCTGTCACGCCCGTGACCCAAGTGACACGCCCGTGACCACCCTTCGACGATCGTCGATCTTAGTTCGACGATCGTCGAACCTAGAACTGCTAACCGGGCCTGTCATGCCCGTGACCTATGTGTCACGCCCGTGACCAAGGCCAAAACGTCAGCCAGACTGGAAGTTTCGGTAACCGACGCCTTAATAAATTCTGGCTGTGGGGATGAAAAATCAAGAGTATTTATGGGTCGTTCCCTACTTTAATTATGTTAATAATTAAGGAAAAGTGGGTCCAATAGGAAATTGCCACCTGGCAAGCACCTCTTCATTCCCAACTTTTCAACTGCCATTCGTCATAACCGAAACGTCATAAGAGTGTTATTAATGGCCGCCAACGTTTCATCTCCAACGTTTCATCCTTTCCACTCCCCATTTGCTCATCTATAAAAGATTCCTGAGAGCAAGAGGAAAAGGTTACACTCCCTCAACTGTTCAGACTTCCTCCTTGCTGTTGAAGAATTTCCGGCGACGCCACCACCACGCAAATAGCTTCCCGACGCTCTGCACGCCTTCAACCCGCGAACAAGGTCCTCCCCTCCCTCTTCTTCTGCGGATAGATCTTAGGAATCGTTAGGAGAGATATCGGGCTCAAAAGAGCCAGATCGGGTGAGCGTATTGGTGGTTTTCCGAAAATTTCATGGTGGCGGGTTCGCCGGAAACCGCCTCTTCGGCGGCCGTGCCGCCGCCCGACGGTAGCCCTCACCTCAACAGAGGTGGTGGTGGTGGTGGCCGGCCAGGGAGATGGCTGGGTGGCCGGGAAATAGCTTGGAAAAGCTGCAGGATATTAGGTTTTTGGCCTCTGTTTCGGGCTGTTGAAGAAGATGAACAGTGGCATGAGAAATAAATTCTAGTTTTTAAATCAATTTTTGAGTGAGATATCTGTCATGTTAAATAATTTGGGAAAAATACCTAGAGGCTCCTACGGGAAACATGATCAACATAGGAAATGTAGCCCTTGAAGTCTAATGTAATTCAAAATTAATTTCACTCGATTTGGGATCCTGGTTAGACCACAACACCCTTTTTGGTGAGGTCTATCCAGAGGGCTGCCTTGACCTTAGAAAAATTCCCCACTCCAATCCAGTCATCCAAATGACTTGAAATTTGGGGTGTGGTCTAATCTTACATATATCTAGGTGCTATCCAAAAATGAGAATTTTTGGAGAATATGTTTCTATAGTTTTTAGAAAAATTCAATAATCATAGCCGATTTTAATTAGATTGTTAAATAATTTCCAAACCCTCCCAAATTTTGGTGAGTGGTCCCTGGGTTCACCATAAGGTTCTGTATAATTTTTCATCTCATTTGGAGATGGTTTGGATCAGAAATGATCAACCCAAAGTTTTGCCCTAATAAGTGGTCTTAGGTTAAAAGTGCACTTTTGAAGTTTGAGTGGTGAGATCACCTCAACAGAGGCTGAGATTTTTACCACTGGCTAGTAATATTCTCTAGCACCCCCTCATGGAGTTTGAGGTGGATCGGGCTAAGTTTGCCCTAAGGCCCAACCCTAAGGATGGATCTTGGGGGTTTGTGAAAGTCATGCGGTCAAATGACCTCGGATTGACCCGAGATTGGGTGATGAGAACCATAGGGCTAATATTGTTCTATGGATGAATTCTTAGTAGATTTGGAGATCGTTGGAATATCTAAAAATCTAACCCTAGTTTAGGGCGCAAAACTTGTAGAGATAGGAAATGACACCAAATCACATTAAAAAGTGATGAGAAATGAATAGAGTTGATTATAGGGGTAGTACAAGCTCTGGATATTTTTCTATGAATTTTATGATCACTATTTTGGGTACTTCCTTAATGATTTAGTAGTTGTATGATTTGCTTAGAAAATTTATTATGGAGTACAAACTTCCTGGAAATTGATGAAATTTAGGCAGAGAACCTTTATTATGATTTTAAAACTCTGTGAATTTTTATAGGATTTTTAGAAGCTTAATTCTAAGGCTTGCTTCATCAAGTATTATTTATCATGGATATTGGATTAAATCTATTTTGGTGCTTAGCAAGCTGGTAAAATTATGATTCTTTGCACAATGATCTTTTCTGTATCATACTATTAGTCAGTAATTTTTCTATAATCTTATGATGAGTAATTTCAGTACTTCCTTCTTTAAAAGGGAATAATGAGATTAGAATGGATAAATTAATTAGAGGCTAAATATCTTTTGTAAAATCCTGCAAATTAGTATTTGATGATACCTTACTGTTATTTAGTGATCACAATTTTTGGGTGGCCATAACTTAAGAATATCATGTAGTTCATGTAAAAAAATTACCCATGGCCAATCTTTGAGAAAAATAAATAAATATCAGATTAATTAGGAAAATTATAAATTTCTGGATTTAAGCTAATTAAGTCATGATAGACCTCCAGTAAATTTTACAGGAGATTTGGAAGATAATTTGGAGTACCTTCCCTTGTGTACCTCATATAGCTTAGGATGGTCTGCATTTAGTAAAACCACGGAATTCTGATAATCGATGGTTGGTAGGGTAAGTTAAGATTGAGTTCATTATTAGAAGTCAGGATAAGTAGAATGTGGGACTGGTTAGGGTAAGGGAGTACGGGGACGACGAAAGATCGTCCGTCCCGGGAAGAAGAGGAAGAGTCTTAATACTCTAGGGTTAGAACTAAAGCAACTAAAAGGGGATTGGGTAAAGGGTAGACAACCAATAATAATAAGTGCCTTGCGAAAGGGAACTTCGGGCCGTAATGCACCGTCTTGGTTCCTAGTGCCCCTTGAGAGCCCTTCACGGGGAATACCGGGGGCAGTCCTGGGCTAACGTAAACCATAGGAGTAATAAAATTAAAAGAGCAACTAGTATAACTAGGGTTGCACACACTCACTCCCTGGTAGCTAGGAAAGTAGAACTATAGGATTACTTGCCATCAGACAGTAGCTCTGAAGGTAGATGCACGGACAGTACTGTCCGGGGGGCCGCGGGCTCGAGGGTTGGAGTACGGAGAAAAGTGGTGGGTCATCGGTACTAGGCGATCGATCACACCGACAGCGGTACGATGACTCGGCGAAAAGTCTGGAGGGTACATCCAGCAGCAGTATGCGGATACTCTAGGTTGTGTTCTTCTAGGGGCGTACGGAAGGGCTAGGCCTGGTAGTGTGGTTACCCGCCTAGGAGTGGGGGGCCCGACCCACTGTCTCCGTTTGCCACTACGGAGGTTCCTGGGGGTGAAGCTAGCCTCCCGAATAGGGGGAACTAAAGGTCTGTGCGCATAGAGTCGTGTGCTTGGGTTGCACTTGCATGATTCATGGCATAGCATATCACAACACTCATATTTGCATACAACCGACACCCCAACGTATAAATCGGTATGGGACTTTTTATACGATGGGAGCCTTGCAGAAGATCCCTTAACTTATAAGTTTGTATGGGCATTCATATAAGTTAAGGTTACTTACATACTTACTTACTTGTTGCTTACTTACTATTCTCTAGCAGTCTTTAATACAATTTGCTATTTATTAATTGTTCTACCTATTACAACATTTATACTGTTCACCTGATATAACTTGCTAGTTAGGTCCACCGTCACTTGCTTGACTACTCTCCACTTTAGTAGCTTCCCTTTCCTCCTCTCCGTCCGGTGCTTAGGAGCCGTGGTGGGAGGGGTAGGGGATGATAGGGCTTAGTCTTTATGACTAATGGTTTTCGAACCAAACATTACAGGAGCTCCGGATGGAAGACAGGGACCAGCACCAGCGGAGTACGGTGCGCATGGAGGTGGGACAGTCTAGCACCGGTGCACCTGCGACCAGCTCTGTGAGTGATTAGCTTTTTCTTAGCTTCCGCGATGAGCGACTTGTAGTGAGGACTCTGATGTACCGGGCATGAGCCCTTTTATTTCCAGACTATTTATACTCTGATGATTTTCTGTGGACACTCCCTTCGTGGAGTTTTATTTTATGTGATATTCTCTTTTGGTGGACTTGCTTCTCTCTTGCTTGCTACTTATTGCGATCGAAAAGGCCGGCAGAATCGGCGCGTTGTAGTGGCAACCTTCCCGGGTGCGAAGGTGTCATCACAAAGCGGCGGTTCTGGGCATAAGACCCCGGTGGTTGAAAAAGAAAAAAAAGGGGGTCTTACATGTTACTCTATGGTGGGAAGTTGATCTAGAGGTACTAGGTACCTGCGTTGTGAGTGGTCGATTAGTGGCAACGCAGAGGTGCGATTTCTTGGGCTTGTCACACTATGAGAGTAGGTCGACCTAGAGTGCTCACTAGTTGTCGTGAGATGAATGCCTCTGAGCAGGTTAGGTGCGTGAGGTCTTTAATAGGTGTTTGGAGGCTTATGCCCGACCAACAAGCTAATCACCTCGAATCGGTGGTGGGACGTAGAGGATTTTAGTACACCATAAACATGCCCTGAGTGCGCGGAGCCTCTAGCACGAAGGCCGGCGTTTGTGATGTGGTTGTGCCTGAGTGCACATGTTGTGATATAGATATTGTGATTGCAATGCATGCAGGGAAGGAACCACTGCCCTGGGTAAGGGGTAGGGTCGTTATAATTGGTCAGCTGAATGCTGACCATTGCTTTGTTTATTACCCTTGGGGTTGACGTCCATATGCAGGTGTTGCAGGGTGACTTGGATTGAGCCTGCAGAAGCCTTTGCTGCTGCTACTTGTAGGCCCTCGAAGGTCGTGCGAAGAATTGGATTTCATGTGTGGCCGACCTTCGTGCCGATGTATGAAACCACCTTTTGTAAAGAGAAACTTGTAAGGCCTTAAGGCTGTGAGTGGTGTGTGCTTGTATACATTCCTGGTGGTATATATAAATGTGATATTTATATAGTAGTGTACATTCATTGGTTGAGTACTTACATGAAATAAGCTTCCGCTAGAATGCTCTGGGTTAGGGTGGGATGGTATTTTTGTATTAATTAGTGACCTCCCCGTCTGTTTGTGGCATATAGTGTGGGGCCCTGACCTGACCTTCTATTATATGTTATTTAACGGGTGGACTCGTTACACTATATACCTCCAGGCTTCGTGGCGAGGCGACCTGGGGAGGGGGAGAAGATCAACGACCTCTCAGGAGTGGAGCTCGCCATCCCCATGTCGCATTTTGAGGCGGATCTCCGGTTTCCCTTATGGCCGGAGGTCCGCCAAATACTGAAATACTTCGGGGTCATACCCAAGCAGATGACCCCCAACTCCATCGCGGTGATGATTGGGTTTGTGTGCATCTTGTGGGAAGAGCGGATCGAGTTCAGCCTCACAGTATTCCGCAAGCTATTCTCCTTCCGGGCGAACAAAGATGGGACCGCTCACTTCTCCAGCAACCACATTAAGGTGTGGGAGACCGTCAGCAAGAGCTATAATTGGCTAAAGAAATTTATTTTTATCAAGGGAGAATTTGGCAATATCCCTTTCTCGTCGGTCCAGCTCAGCGAGGCGAGCTACTGCCCCCTACCCTGGGTTGACACGAGGCCATGCTCTGCGGGTTCTTTGAGGGGAAGAACTTTGAAGTCGCGTTCCTCCGTTAGTTAGCCGAATTGCGGATGGCGACACGTACCCTTTGTAACATCCCTCAGAATTCTAGACCCCTAGGATGGTTTTGTCATCACTGGGTCATGACAAAACCATGAGAAGTGTTAAAAGGATGGGGTGAACTGGTGAGTTAGTGGGTGAATCACTTTGGCCTGTAATTATTAGAATTCTAATTACTAGCTTTAGGATGACCATAGAGATTCACCATGACACCATGACCCCACCACAACACCTCAAACCCATTAGAGGGTCCATTAGAGCCATAGGGACCCACTAGGATAGTTAAAATGGTCAAGTTGACCAAAGTCAACTCAAACACTAATTAGGTGAAACAAGGCTCATACATGGTCAAATGACCTCCCCTTTGCCAAAGGGACCCACCTAGACCTCCCAAAGACCTAAGGGAGGCCAATGGGTCACCAAGGACCTATTGGGGTCAACCAAAGGGGCTAAGTTGACTCAAGTCAACCATAACCCTAAAAAGGTCATAGTGCCCTAACTAAGGGTCAAGTGACCTCCAAGATGCCCAACCAACCCTACCCAAGCCTTCCTGGACCTTAGGGGAGGCCAATGGGTCACCAAGGACCCATTGGGGTCAACCCAAATGGTCATGTTGACCAAGGTCAACTCTACACTAGTGTTAGGTCAAATTAGCCCAAATAGGCTAACCCAAGCTCAAACCCATTTCACCCACTTGGGCTAACCTCATTTTTATTAATAATATGATTTAGTGGGGTGCCAATAGGCTGAAGGAGAGATCAAATTCAGCCTTGATGGGCAGGAGAGAGAAAACTCCATTTTCCCCCTTTAATGGAGGAGAGAGAAAGTGAGGGAGAAGTCCATTCATTGCAAAGGGAAGCTAAGGGCCACCCTTTATTACTGGATTCAACTCCTCTGGGTAAGAGGAGTTTCAGGCCATTTTCTGGCCACACTGAGTCAGGTTCACCCTCTTCATTGCATGGACGAAAACCTCCATTAATGGCCATTGATGGCCATTAGTGTTAGACCCTTCCCCTTCCCCAATTGGTGCTTCTAAAAGCCTCACCAGTCAGAGGGGAGAATTTTCCACATCTTACCTGATGAATTCAAGCCCTCATACAGTATAGTTGCATAGCATGGGAGAGCACCACCACCGGGCATGGCAACTCGAAGATCGACCCACCTCCAGCCTTCCAAGAAGGTCCCCCTCCTCTCCTTTTTCTATGGATAGATCTTAGGATTCTTTTAGAATGAGAATCGGGCTCAATTGAGCCCGATTCAAGAGTTCATTTTCCTATTTAACGGGAAAAATTCAGGGGTCGGGTTTGCCGGAAATGGCCCCTCCGGCAGCCGTGCCACCGCCCGGCGATTGCCCCAACCTCAACGAAGGTGGTGGCGGCGGTGGTCAGCCAGGGAGGTGGCCGGGTAGCTGGGAAATTGGGATAGAAGATGCTCTAGGTCGGGCAAATAACACCTGTCGTCTAGAGGTAGAAGATGAGCCAGTTCCGTCCGATCTTGCGCCAAGATTCGTGTGAGATTAAATAAAATCAAACTATAGCTTTTGTATTATTCGGTCACACAATTTGTGGTATTTTGAATTAATTTTTAAAAATACCTAATGGCTTAATCGAAGAAAGTAGTCAAAATGAAAATTGTAGCTCTATGGGTCTACTATAATTTAAAATTAATTTAAACAAATATGGATACCTGGTGTGACCACATCACTCATTTTGGTGCAACCTATACATAGGTGTGACCAGACCCTTAGATTGTCCAAAAATCAGAATTTCTGGAAAACAATTTTTTATAGTTTTTGGAAAAATTTAATAAACCATATATAATTTAATTAGGTGCCTTAAATACCTCAAAAACCCCCAAAATTTTTGTGGGTGATCTTGGGGGATATTATAAGGCTCTGGTAAAAATTTCACCCCATTGGGGTTTGATTTGATAGGGTATTTGTGTAGGAAAAGATTGACCCTTTTAGGTCAATTAGGGCAAAGTGCTCTAAGTGTTCTTGAGTTTGCCAACCTCACCCAAAGGTGATGGAACTTGGCACTCTGCCTTCCAAACACCTAAAACACCCCCACCACTGATTTTGAGATCAATTTGAAGGGTGGATCCCTAGAACTCTAGGGTAGGCTCTATGTGTGTTAACTTGGTGATTAAAGGTCATGGGGTCATATGACATTGAAATGACCTGAAATTTGGTGGATAGGACTCTCGGGTGATTAAGGTCCTTTGGTAAAAATCTTATTTGATTTAGAGGTTGCTAAATCCCTCAAAACCCTAACCCTAGTTTAGGGCACAATTCTTATAACTGTATGTTAGGCTATTAAAACTCTGTGAAAAGTTGTAAAACTTGGGTACTGTAGTCATAGGGTTAGTATGAGTCTTATGTAATTTTATTGGAAATTTTGGAGCAATAGTTTTAGTACCTTCTTTGAAATACATGTGTTATCCCTTGATAATCATTTGTTAATTATGATCTCACTGTTCACTGGAAAATATATAATTTGGGAAGAGGAAGTTTTAGATCATTATGCTTATACCTAAAATTTTTTTATAGTGTTTAGATGCATATTTCCAGTACTTACTTCACAAGATTATAAGTCTTGAAAAATGTTCAATAATAGATTCAGAGCTCAATACTTATTGGAAAATTGTGAAAGTTAATCAATGATGTTATTAGGTCAATATGCTTATGTGGAAATTTTATCACAATTTTTAGATGTATAATTTTTGTACTTATTTCATTAATTTATGAAAGTGGAATATTGTTCAAAGTTAAAAATAGAGGTCATTATTCACTGGAAAATTAGGAAACTTGGCATGAAGTGCTTATAGGTCATTATAGTAATTTTTGAATTTTCTTATAATTTCTAGAAATTTATTTACAACACTTGTTTCTTTAATGGATTTTTATGGGTTTATATTCAAAATTTTGATCAGAGGCCTAAACCTTGCTCAAAAATTGGGAGACTTTTAATTTACAGTAAAATAGCTACCTTATACTTATCATAATTTTGTGGAGCATTTTTTATAATTGAAAAGGTACTTCATATTAAAAACTAGGGCATTTGGATTTTTAGGAAAATAAATAAAATATCAGTTAAATTAGAAAAATTATAAGTTTCCTGATTTGTTGCATATTTGACATAATAGTTACCCCAAAATAATCTTAGGTCGATTGGAAGAGTATTTGGGGTGTCTCCCTTGACATATCATATAGCCCTAGGTCTGTGAATAATAAGAAGAGGTAGTCTAGGCAAGCATGGAGAGTCAAATGTACTTAGGGTTAGCTCAACTTAAATATTAATAAAGGGCTTGTTATAGGTAGAAAATAATAATAATAAGTGTCTTGCGAAAGGGAGCTTTGGAGTTCAGTACATCGTAGTTCCTAGTGCCCTTGAGAGCCCTTCACGGGGAATGGCTTGGGCAGTCTAGGGTTAACGTAAGCTGTAAGACTAAATGGATTACAAGAGTAACTAGTATAACCAGGATTACACATGTACTCACACTTCCTTGTGTTATGGGAGTTAGGTTAGGTCTCACGAGCGGTAGGCTTGGTGGTTTTGGTGATGGGCAGGTTAGCCCGGCGAGCCGATGGCTCGGATGGTTTTGTGGCGGACGGGATTGTCCGGGGAGCTTTGGCTCGGTGGGAAATACATTAATATTACATGTGCATAAGATATAAGGTGTTGGGTCATTGATATTGGAGAGTCGTCACACCAATACCAATACGTTTGCTCGGCAGGTGTGGTTTTTCACTTGGCCTAGTAAAGTCCGGTGCGCAGCCGACAAGAGTATGCAGGAGCTCCGATTAGTGCACCAACGTTCAGGGGTATGATAGTTATAACTAGTAGTGTGATACTTGTTTAGATGTGCGAGGCCCAACCCACCGCTTCTGTTTGCCACTACGGAGGTATCCTGGGAGGTTAGGCTCCAGAAAGGGGGAACTAAAGGTCTGTGTACACAGAATCGAGTGGGTGTGTTGCACTTGTGTGATTCACATCATAGCATACTTGCATGTCATAGAATCATCATTGCATATAACCCTGACACCTATTATATAAAGTGGTATGGGATGCTTTATACAATAGGCCTTGCAAAACGATCGCTTAGCCTATAAGCTTATGTAGCATGCTTATAAGTTATGGGTACTTTCCTTTGGATAATTATTACTTGCTTATAATCGACACCCCATTGTATAAATTGGTATGAGACTCTTTAGACGATGGGAGCCTTGCAAAAGACCCCTTTACTTATGAGTTTGTTTGGGCTTTCATATAAGTTAAGGTTAAGTATTTCATATCTCATATACTTACTGCTTGCTCTACATTCATTTGTTACTACTTCCTATTTATATTGAACTGTTATATTAGCTCAACCGCAATCTTCCTACTTTGTTACTCTCCACTACATTACCTTACCTTTCTTTCTCCCCGCTCGGTGCCTAGGAGCCATTGGGGGAGGGGTGGGGGATGATAGGACTTAAGCTTTTTAGACAAACGGTCATTGACCAAATCATATTAGGGGATCGTGGAGCCGAACCAGGAGATGAAACCTCAGAGGTCGGTGCGCATGGAGACGGGGCAGTCTAGCACTGGAGTCCATCCTGCAGGGACTGTGAGTCCCGATCCTTGGTAGTTATTATAGATATGCTTCCGTGTTGAGTGACTTGTATTGAGGATATTTATGTATCGGGCAGGAGCCCCATTTAGTGCTATGCTTATTCATTTCTGTGGACCTCCCTTCATGGAAATTTATTTATATATGTGATCCTGATGGACTTGTATTTGAGTTTTACTTTACTCTTTATACTTTTATTCTACTTTTCTGTGATCATTATGGCCGGCAGGATCGGTGTTTTGTAGTGACGACCTTACCAGGTTTGTTGGTGTCACCGCAAAGAGGCGGTTCTAGGCATAAGACCCCGACGGTTTAAAAGAAAGAAATAAAATGGTGTCTTACAAACTGGTATGAGAGCGAACCTCGATCGAAAAATTAGAAGTCCACTAACCCTGAGTCTCCCCCGCTCGAGTTTAGTTTGGAGACAAACTAAACAGCGGAAGCTGTGGTGTGCCCATATGGGGGATCACATGTAATTGTCCACTTTTGACTAGGCTAGGTCAAATTTCTTAAGATTGGCCTTTGTTATGCAGCCCTCGACACATCCTACACCGCATGACGGAGCTCAACAAACTCCAAATGTTGCACAAACTTACCCGGCTCCCACTCCTTTTCTACATTCGGAGATGAGATAGACTTTGACGTCCATTCTGAAGGCTTTCATAGCCAAGCAGGATCCGGCTCCATAGCCAAACACGGGGTCTAATTGGTTGAGCATCTTCCGAGGACTCTCTCCCACATCCTACATAGGGATGGAGTCAGTAGTATGGACGGAAGAATGGCTCGATATCATGTTCGAGATGCTGACAGGGATACAGTGCCCGTGAGAGGAGAGGGTAGCTCTGGTGGTCTCCTGCTTGTGGTCTCCTGCTTGGAGGTGGTGGAAGACTCTTCTGGATATGGTATTTGCAGATCAGGATGTTGCTGACATCACTTGGGAGGGGTTCAGGGCTGCACTGTTGGAGCACTTTGTTCCACAGTCGGCAAAAGATGAGCAGGAAGATAGGTTCCTACAGCTGAGGCAGGGCAACAGGACGGTTGTGGAGTACCACTAGGAGTTCAATCACTTGGCACAATTTGCGGACTCCTATCAGCTGTACGAAGCGGGGTACAGCAGGAGGTTCTATAAGGGCCTTCAAGAGGATCTGAGACAGGCTCTTCTGTTTGTATCCGACGGGCATATACCTCGGATTTTGGAGATGGAAAAGAGGATGGAAGCTGATTGAAACACGACTCGAGGCCGGAAGAGGCCAACTGAGGATCAAGTTTGGGGAGGAAGGAATGATCAGTGGAGGGGCCGCTTTGTTGAGGAGAGAAGGGCGGAGGACCAACCCCACCAGGAGGTGAGACAGGACCCGAGGGAGCCGGTGTGTTTGAACCCCTAAGTGATTTGGGCTAGGTTCACTTTTTAGGGTGTTACCGATGTTGTATAGTTGGGTCAAGTATTTTATCTTCCTAGTCTTAGGTCAGTCCTACAGCTTGCAGCATCAAAGAGCTGCCTGAAGACAGTATCAGATATCAGCCCTAGAAGTTATGTGTTGAAGTTATTTCGGAGCTCGATGTTCTTAGAGCTCAGGTCGACGTACTCTAAGTGAAAGACAAGAGTTTTGTGGTCTGCAAACTTGGCAAAGAAGTTATCTGTTCTTAGGTCGACGATCTTCCAGTGCAGTGCATCTCTAAGCTCAACGATCTTCCAGCTCAGATTCAGCCAAAGTTTTGAAAAGTTTATTCGCAGAGGCAAGGTCGAATAATGTGTTTTCTATGGTCGACGATCTCTGATCTCTGGTCTATGAAGACTGTAAGATGTTTTTGACTTATTCTTTCCTTATATGTTCCGATTTATTTATATAATAAGTCATGATTTTACTGAGTAATTAATGCTCATTTTATAGCCATTATTTGGCAGCATTGATTATGGTTTTCATCATTAAATGAAATTGATATATATCCCGGGACAGTTGGGGAATAGAATATTTTAATTAACATTCTTGACGTTTTCTATTCCCAGATTTGCTGCTTAGCTTTATTGGCAGCAATTTCAACTGGAATCGTGGAATAGTTGTTAATATAGTATACTCTCGGCAGGACAGGAGACACAAAAAAACACACACTCAAAGAAAAAAACATTTTGTGCTTACAGCTCTAAAGAAGAACGACATTGTGACAGAAAAAGTGTTTTAGAGAAAAAGCTTTCAGACTTTCTAATACTCCTTCTGTGTAGGATCTCATTTTTCTCTTAAGAAGAAGAAGAAAAGAACACCAATCATATATCAAGAGTCTTTTCCATCCTTCCATCTCTGATTCCAGGATCTTCAGTGACAAACCATTTCAATCAGTCAAGAGAATCCTGGATTTGATCTTGTAGCAGAAGACCTACCATCCCTAACAAAGTTTCCCTGCCTGAACATATACTAATCTCACAGGGAGCTTTGATACAATCAGTAGAATCCACAAGGCTTCTCTCAATTTGCTTTGAGAATAGAGAATTCATCATCAATCTCTCTCTCCCCTCTCTATAAAGGGTTATCTCTCCCTTCAAAAGTGATTCCTAGTTGTAAGTCACCTAACCAAAAGACTTGAGGTTTGGTTTTTGAGCACCTGATCAAAAGCTCATTGGTGTCAGGCACCTTATCAAAAATCTGAGTGGATTCCTACCTAGTGTAACGTCCCAATTCGCGCTAGGCCCCCTCGCACGAGTTCTGAGTCAAGAGACTTGACTCGGGCTTGGGGCGCACTGGCAAAAGGTGTCAAGCGTGTTGAACGGAGTGATGGGTTGAGTGATACCCGACGAATTCGTTGAGAATGCCAGGATATACCCACCGATCATCGAGTATCGTTGACTGATACTCAAAGCACTCAACGCCAGGATTTCAGATAAAACGGTTAAGGGAAATTTGTCGGGAATCATTGTTGATACCCGACGAATTCATCGAGAATGCTCGGATATACCCACAGATCGTCGAGTATCGTTGACTGATACTCAATGCACTCAACGCCAGGATTTCCGATAAAACGGTTAAGGGAAATTCGTCGGGAATCATTGTTGATACCCGACGAATTCGTCGAGAATGCTCGGATATACCCACTGATCGTCGAGTATCATTGACTGATACTCAACGACCCTAAACGCCAGGATTTCCGATAAACTGGTTAAGGGAAATTCGTCGGGAATCATTGTTGATACCCGACGAATTCGTCGAGAATGCCCGGCTATACTCACCGATCGTCGAGAATGATGACCAATCGTCAAGTATCGTTGACTGATACTCAACGCACTCAACGCCAGGATTTCCGATTAAATGATTAAGAGAAATTCGTCAGGAATCATTGTTGATACCCGATGAATTCGTTGAGAATACCCGGCTATACTCGCCGATCGTCGAGAATGGAAGTTGTTTCCCGCCGAATTTGACTTGTGAGTTTTACTGCCCAGGCAGATTCGCTGGCTTGTACAGGTGGACTGAACCGGACTTCGGGATTCATGCTGGATGATCCCTTGGACCGATCATTTCAAATAAGACCTAATTTGGGCGGTCCAATCAGAAATTGAACATGGCAAAGTGACATAACCCTAATGCGCTAATATAAATAAGAAGCAAATAGAACCCTAGCCGTGACCCCGATCAGCCGAGCCCTTACCCACGCAAAACCATCAGGAGAGAAGCGGATCATCGGAGTTGGAGTTCTGGAGGAGAAAAGGCTTGCTGGAGCCAACCAAACTTTGGAATAGGAGAAACGCCATCGCTGTCATGGGAGAAATGAGGTCGCGGAGGAGGATGACTAAATCCATGGTCGGAAATGATGGTACCGCTGGAAATGAGGTGAGCTTCCTCCCCTCTCCCTTGGTGTTAGATCTGTAGTTAATATTCTGGGAGAGATATCGACTCCATAGAGTCTTGATGGTGAGGAGGAGATTTTTTAGGGAAAAGCCATGCCTAGGTCATTTTCTAGGCTTAGTCTACTCAGACCTCTTCATTCTTCAAAGTGAAGATGAGAGAGTGATTCGTGGATAAGTATGGCTTTGTGAGGGTGAATAAGGGTGGACGTAATTTCTGGAGAAGTTTTTTGGATATCGATGTAAGGAGGAAGATGAACGGATGCCGTTAATCTCACCATAAGATGCGTGCAGAAATCTGATTTATGCACGCAACGATCTTCGTGGTCAGTTTCGGAGGGGTTATGGTCATACCTGGGTTTTCGACTCAACATAAAAGTCGTAGCCCTCAAAATTATCTTTCCAACGAGTGGTTGTACGTTTTCAGGAGATACCTATAGCCATGGGAAAGTCAGTTCGAATATGCTGCGATTGGGGGAAATTCCACCCAGGAAATCTGTATCCTGTACGCAGCAGGTTTCGAGTGAATTTCTGGTGTGATGCGATAAGATCTGGGCTTTCGACTAAACACGAAAGTTGTAGCCCATGAAATTATCTTTCAGATCAGTGGTTACACGCACTCGCCAGATTTCAGTAGCCACGGGAATCCTTGGTCGAAGTTGCTGCCCGGATTAAGGCTTCACCTAAACTCCGGGCTGTGTAATGTGGAATTCGATTTGGTGGAATTTAAAGTTGCGATCCAACTCGAGGTTTGGGTGAACTCTTTTAACATAATCATCATAGTGATATGATAGGTTGATGTTATAAATCTAAATTCGTATAACGGGTTGTGGACAAGCTTAATTTAAGGAAAGAGCCTGATATAAATTGGTAGATGTATATTGGTGCCCATTATCTATATCATGTTGAATTCATTTGGAAGGGCATATAAATGATTTAACTATGGCCATGATGTATGTTGAATGGATAGAAGGGAATTAGTAATCCAATTCTTAGAGTGTCATCTCCCTACGGGTAACATTGTGGAAGTTAACAAGTGCGGTGTTGACCGTCACTAGTTGGAATGAGGTTGAGATGAGTAAAGTTGGACGGTTGGGCTTGGTCCTCGGTGTTCACACCCCGAGGCTCCTTCCGTATTTGACGGATGGTTGGGCTTGGTCCTCGGTGTTCACGTCCCGAGGCTCCTTACATGCCACGATATTGTGGCATTTCATGTAGTGTGAGTTGACACGCGGTGTCGTAATCGCGGGTTAAGGATAGTGTGGCAGGTCTACGTGCTTGCCAATCGTCACACCGATGGGAGTTGACAGTTAGACTTTGGGCGGTTGGGATTGGTCCTCGGTGTTCATGTCCCGAGGCTCCTTCCGTGCCAAGTGAACGGTTGGGCTTGGTCCTCGTGCTCATTTCTGGGGCCCATTCCGTATCATACCTTTGGCCGATTCGGGGCTAGGATCTTAGTGCACATTTAACCAAGAGAACCCGCTGAGCCGTAGTATGCATGTGAGCTCCGCTGTTGTGTTCTGAGCATTGAGGCGTACGGAGGCCTAGGCCAGGTACTGTGGAGACCAGCCTAATAGTGGAGATGCCCGCTCTACTGTCACCGTTTGGCCACGACGGTTGACGCCTGAGAGGTTAGCTACCTGCTCGAATAGTGGGAACTATAAGTCTGTGTCGACATAGCGATTGCATGTGCTTGATAATGGGTGTGTCATTGCATTGCATACATAGCATTGCACTTCTTTACATACACAAGACCCTCATCGTATAAGTTTGTATGTGCACTCCTATACAATTAGTTACTTACTGCTGAAAGACCCTCAACTTATATGCTTGTATGGGCATCCATATAAGTTGAGTTACTTACTGTTATAACATTATACTCTCTTGCTGCTATAGATGGTAGAATTATAGAATAATAGGTTGCTCATTTATACACTACTTCTATTGCTACTTATGACATGTATACTTACTTCACCTGCTTGTACTACTGTTTTATATATTGTACCTGTTCCTTTCTCCGCCTAGTGCCGAGGAGTCGCCGGGGGAGTGGTTGTGAAGCCACTTAGTCTTTATGACTAACGGTTGCTACGTCTTCCTTTTTAGGAGGAAACCCCGCAGGTGGAGCAGCAGGTCATGCAGCTGGACAGCCAGGCCAGGACGATAAGGCCTAAGGGTACGGTACTGTCGCTACCGTCGGTTACGGATGTGAGTGAGAGAGATTTTATTGTATCCCTTCGGGGAAAATCTATTTACGTACTCTGATTATGTAGAAGCTTGTTTAGCTTCTCTTTTGCTGTACTTATGGACTTATATGCTTAGTGTGGATTGCCTTCTTTATATTATTGTGGTTGGGTTGGCATTTATGTGTTGATACTGGTTATAGCCGGCAGGATAGGCGTTTTGCTGTACGGGCTAGCCCGAGTGCTAGTGTTACCGCAAGGCGGCTGTTCTGGGCATAAGACCCCTCTCGTGCCGTGTTTTGTGTTCCGGGAGGGGGGTCTTAAACCTAGGGTGGTAGAAGAGTAGATGTACCCAGTTGGGGAACCACTATAAAGGTCTTGTGTTGTCTGTGTGACTGTATTTTCTTTGTGCTTATGCTGTGATATTTGTGCTGTGTATCTTAGATTTATCTATTCTGTTAGTTTGCTGTACTTGTACACTTATACACATATATCCTACTCACCTATTTTACAAAAGATATTTTAATTTCGCAAAAGTTTAAAAAGATTTGATTGAACTCTATTCACCCACCCCCCTCTAGAGTTAATCAGAGTCTATTCCCCATTTCTTTCAATTGAAATCAGAGGCAGGTTTGTCAAACTAACAAGCTTACACCTGGACAAACCAAGAACCTCCAGATAAACTCTGAATAACTCATTGTTTTATTTTGTTTCTTTGATATCATGGCACAAAACAAGGATTATGTTAGCGCTAGACCTCCAGTGTGCAACTTGTCTAAGTTCACAATCTGGAAGGCAAGAATCAAGTTATACATGAACTCTATTGATGAAGATATTTTTAACTATATCTTAACAGGACCACCAACTCCAGTAGTTTCAACTCCATCTACATTAACTGACATGAGTGCAGTTCCACCCCCTGGATGGACAGATGCACAGAAAATGGCAAAGGTAGTTGATGCCAGAGCCATGAACATATTGGCTCAAACAATGTCTGATGAACTCTTTCAAAAGGTTGCTGAGTGCTCATCAGCTAAGGCCATTTGGGACTCCTTGAACCAAATGGTGGCTAGATCAGCAGATGAGAGGAAAGATAGAAGATCAAACCTCATTAATCAGTATGAAAATTTCAAGAAGGATGAAGCAGAGACAGTTGACACAATGTACAATAGGCTTAGTTCCATCATCAGTGAACAAAGAACCTTGGATAAGGAGATTACCTTGACAGAAGTCAATGACAAAATTCTAATGTGCTTCCCCAGCACATGGGATTCCAGAATATGGCACATCAGAGAAGCAAGGAGAATGATAGAGATATATACTGAATCTTTATTGGGTAAGCTCAAGTCCTATGAGCACTTGGTGAAATCAAGAGAAGCAGTTGCAGAACCAAAAGCTCCAACACCAATAAGAAAGGAGCATAGCCTAGCATTCAAAGCTGCAGAAGAATCACAAAGTTTGCCAGTGAATGATGAACTTATGAGTCTCTTTGCAAAGAGATTCTACAAGTTTGCTAGAAAGGATTTCAGGAAAAGGCCATCTAGAAGTGAAGACAAACCCAGGTATGACAAGACCCCTACTAAAGAGGCTGTCTATTTTGGTTGCAGCAAACCAAGACACTTCATCTCTGAATGTCCAGAAGTCTAAAAGAAAGATAGGAGAAAAGAAAAGGACTCCAGAAGAAGTCATCACAAGAAAGCCTCCTCCAGCAAATACAATTACAAGAAAAAGGAAAATGGCTTTGTTGCTGAAACATGGAGTGACACTGAAGAGGAATCAACTTCCTCCAGCTCCATTGAAGATGAAGAGAAAAAGAAGGCAAAGGATGTTTGCCTCATGGCTATGGAAGATGGAAGCAGCAGATCTGACTCAGAAGAATCAGATGATGAAGAACTCCTCTCTGAAGAGGATCAGGTAATTGCTTCTTATGATTTTCAATCAAAAGAATTTAAAGTAGAATTCAAAAGCTTGTGTTTAGACCTAATAGGATATGAGAAGGAAATCAAACTCCTCAGGGAAAAGATGTTAGAGCAAGATAAAATAATTGCTGAAAATGTCAAACTATCTGAAGAACTAAAATCTGCTAACCATCAAATAACCTTTCTAAAATCTGAATTTATTAAGGCTAAAAAATTAGAAGAAACTCTTAGAGGAAGAATCTTAAAATTGTTAGACATAACTAGCACTGTAAATGCCAGAATAAATAATAGTAAGCAAGGATTAGGTTCTTCCTCCAGAGAACCAATTCTAATTCAGAAGAATCACCTGTCAAAACTAGTAAATTTTATATCTGATAAAGGCAAGAAATAACTATGTTCAGCAATTTTCATCGAACTTAGAATGACGAAATGGGCATGGTTCGTCGAACTCTGAACGACGAACTCTGAACGCAAATAATAGCCCAAATTATTCTACGAACTACGATCGACGAAATCAATTTGGGTCGTCCACTAGAGATCGATGTTTTAGGGGCTCTGAGAATGGATACTTCCATTCTTCGAGCAGAGATCGAAGAACTCAAAACAGATCATCGAACTTAGCTCGACGAACTAACTTAACTTCGTCGAACCCAGTTCATAATCAGAGAAACATAAAAGCTGATAGAAATTTTAATCCTTTTAGTCAGTGGATTATACCCCCTAGAAGGTATCATCCCCAAGGATATAAAGATCAGCCTGAATGTTCCTTTATTTCAAGTTATGGTTTTGTCCATCAATAAGGACCCAAGATATCCTGGGTCATAAACCACTAATCATTTTCTTTGCAGGTAGAAGAGAACCCTGTCATTCAAATCAAGTGGTACCTGGACAGTGGTTGCTCTAAACATATGACAGGTTGCAAGGAATGTCTTATCAACTATAATGACAAGGCCGGCCCTAAAGTAATTTTTGGGGACTCAGGCTTTAGATTGATAGAAGGCTATGGAGATTTCAGATATGGAGATGTTACATTCAAGAAGGTGACCTATGTCAATGGTCTCAAGTATAACCTGATATCAGTAAGCCAACTGTGTGATACAGGTTATCAAGTAAGCTTCACTAACTCCTTATGCACTATCTCCTTAAACAACAAAACTGTTTTAACAGGAATTAGACAAGGCAACATTAATTTAGTCAATTTTGAATCTGCTATTTCTGAAATTTGTTTATTTAATTCTGTTAGTAGTCAAACTAGCTTATGACATAAAAGATTAGGTCATGTAAACCATAAGAATATAACTAGGTTATCTAAGGACAACCTTGTTAGAGGTTTACCTTCTGGCCCCTATAAGAAGGAAGGCCTCTATAGGGCTTGTCAACTAGGCAAGCAAACTAAATCTAGTTTCAAATCTATTAATAAGAGTGATTCACCTAGGATATTGTACTTGCTACATATGGACCTTTTTGGCCCCATTGCTGTACAAATCCTAGGAGGGAAATCTTATACCTTAGTGGTTGTAGATGACTTTTCCAGATTCACTTGGATATTCTTTTTGAGATCTAAGTCAGATACCTTTAAGGTTCTTACAGATTTTCTGAAGACCATACAGATTGAGTACTCTACTCAAGTTGTATTGATCAGAAGTGATCATGACACTAAGTTTGAATCTCTTCTTATGCATGAGTTCTATGAGAAGGAAGGTATCAGACACTGTTTCTCAGCTCCTAGAACTCCTTAACAAAATGGGGTAGTTGAAAGGAAAAATAGAACACTCATTGAAGTTATAGGTACATTGCTTGCAGATGCTTACATGTATCTATCCTATTGGGCAAAGGCAGTAAGCACAACAAACTCTGTCTTGAATAGGAGTTTAATACATAAACTAAAGCTTAAGACTCCCTATGAACTACTCAAATGGAAGAAACCAATAATCACCTATTTTAAAGTATTTGGATGTGTATGCTATATTCATAACAATGATAAGAAGTATCTTAGAAAATTTGAAGCAAAGGTTGAAATGGGAATTTTTCAAGGATATTCCCAAGTTAGCAAAGCTTATAGGGTGTTTAATAAATCATCTTTGAAGATTGAAGAGTCTATTTATGTAACTTTTGATGAGACTAACATGTTTTACAAGGAGAAAAACATTTATACAAATAACACTTTGCAGGTATCAAATTTGTGCGAGAATTTGGATGATCTAGAACTTACCCCAAAGGCTGAATCACATCCTCCTCCACAATCAGAAGCAGAAGCTGATAGTGATGAAGAAACTATGGAAGCAGTTCAACTTCCTTCAACAGTTGATGTAATTCCACAAGAGGAATTAAATCCAATAACTGTTGCTGAACCAACTCAACCTAATGATCTTGTCACAATTAGAGATCACCCTAGATCTCAACTGATTGGAGACATATCAGTGGGTGTGCAGACAAGGCATCAACTCAACCCTGATGTGATGCTTGCCTGCTTTCTCTCTCAAGTTGAGCTTCAATCCATAACTGATGCAGAGCAAGATCCACACTAGATTATTGCAATGCAAGAGGAGCTCAATAAATTTGAGAGGTGTAGAGTTTTGGACTTAGTTCCAAGGCCTAAGGGCTATCCAATAATTGATACTAAGTGGGTGTTCAGGAATAAACTTGATGCCCAAGGTATGATAGTAAGGAATAAGGCAAGGCTTGTTGCTCAAGGATATAGGCAAGAGGAAGGTATTGATTATGATCAAACCTTTGCTCCAGTTGCCAGGCTAGAGGCAATAAGAATTTTCTTAGCATATATAACATATAAAAGTTTAATGTCTACCAGATGGATGTGAAGAGTGCTTTTCTAAATAGAGAATTCAAAGAAGAGGTTTATGTAGAACAACCTCTAGGTTTTTTTTCTCTAACTAATCCCTCTTATGTCTTTAAATTGCATAAAGCTCTCTATGGTTTAAAGCAAGCTCCAAGAGCTTGGTATGAGACCTTAGCAAGCTTTCTCTTAGAGAATGGGTTTTCAAGAGGCTTAGTAGAAAGAACTCTTTTTACAAAGCTGCATCATGATAAAATATTATTAGTACAAATATATGTTGATGATATAATTTTTTGTTCTACTGATCCTAAACTGTGGAAAAGATTTTCTGATCTAATGCATTCAAGGTTTGAGATGAGTAGCATGGGAGAACTGTCTTATTTCCTTGGTCTCCAAGAGAAACAATCCTCTGAAGGGATCTTCATCTCTTATTCTACGTCCAATGACTGGAGGTTGGTGCAGCAAATGCTGGGAACTAAGTTGAAGTTCAGCACAACCTTTCATCAACATACGGATGGGCAGACCGAGAGGGTCAACAGGATGATGGAGGACATGCTTCGCATGTGTGTCCTAGACTTCAAAAAGCAGTGGGAAGATCATGTGTATTTGGTTGGGTTTGCGTACAACAACAGCTACCAAGCGAGCATACAAATGGAGCCCTTCGAGGCCCTATATGGTAGAAAATTTTGCACGTCGTTATAGTGGTTGGAAACGGGTGAGGCGAAGTTGTACAAAAAGCAAGAGGTGTAAAGCGCCACTTCATTGGTACGAACCATTCGAGAGAGTTTGCTGATCGCACAAGATAGAAAAGCTAAATACTACAATGCCAAGCATCGGAACGTGGAGTTCGTAGTTGGAGATTGGGTGTATTTGAAGATAACGTCGTTCAAGGGTTTTTCACGGGTACGACGCTTGAAGAAGCTGAGCCGAGATACCTTGGAAAATTTAAGATTGTAGAGCTTATCGCTGGAGTTGAGTTGTCTACACGATGTATTCCACATATCAGTGTTGCGGAAGGCGGTGCAAGAGCCTTCGCAGGTGATCAAGTACCGGTGGATGAAGGGTTAACGACAACGGTAAAACCCGTTCGTATTGAGGGCTCTGAAGTCAAGCGACTTCGTAACATGAAGATCAGGATGGTAAATGTCTGTTGGGACAATTGTGGTTGAGAGGATCTCTTGTGGGAATGGGAGCAGACCCTGTTTGAGGAGTACCCAGAGTTATTCCACTCAGGTACCGCTTTTGGTTTTCTGTATCTTTTTCTTTGGTAATTTCGTGGACGAAATTCTTTTAAGAGGGAGAGAGTTGTAATGCCCTGAAACTCAAAAGAGCAACGGGCAGCATTTTTAGGTGTGTTTAGGCCTTGGTAAAGGTCACACAGTCTGGGACACGGGCATGTCACATGGCCGTGTCAGGCGCATGCTCGACGTCTCGCCGAGCACTCCACAATTTTCACTCAACGAGCATTGAGTGAGGGCACACGGCCTGACACACAGGCGTGTCAGTGGCCGTGTCCTGCTCGGGCAGTTTGCTAGATTGTGCTGAGGGAGTTACACGGCCTGGGACACGGGCGTGTCCTAGGGCGTGTCTAGCACACGGTATGTGACACGGGCATGTCACATGGCCGTGTTCTTCTCAGGATTTTTGGACCTGTGTCGATGGAGGAACACGCCCAGCTACACGGGTGTGTACTGGATGACACGGGCGTGTCCCAAGCCATGTCATAGGCCGTGTCCTGGTCGGGATTTTCCCGAATTACGGCGAATGAGTTACACGGCCTTGGACACGGGCATGTTGCAAGCCGTGTTCGGCCCAGGAAGTTTATTTTCTGGGCGAATCGTGGCCGTTCGTTTCCTTTTGTTGGGATCTAATGGTTCAGGCCTCTCCATCCTAGGGTTAAGGACGGTATTAGGGGGTTTAAACCCTCACTTTTCATTGGCCACTCTCTTTCTAAGTTTTAGAGAGAAGGGGGAGCAAGAAGTAATAAGGAGTGAAGATCCGGTCGTCGGAGGAAATTCGGAGCGCTAAATTGCAAACCGAGTCCAGATCTACGGAGGCGAGATCATCACGGTGCTTTTTATCCGTGTAGATTTCCATGGCGCCGAAGAGGAATGATAGGGTAATGATTATCTACTTGGGCATGTGAAGCTCTTCTTCTTTTGCATAGGGAAAACCCGCTCCCGCGAGTGTGCGACAAGTTTTCGGTGTTCCTTAAGGTAGATATATAAAGTCCCCCTTGTTTGCATTTAGAGTCCGAAATCGAGAAAAAGACATAGGCATGGTGTGTGATGTCTACACGTACATGTTGGTCTGGATCGGTGATGTTTTACTATGCATGATTAGCCGGAGAAGACTCCGTACCTTTGGTTGTTTTCGGGTTTCTACGTGGTAGATTGCAGCAGGGCTCCTTGGGGATTAACCCCAAGGCGCACCCGAAAAACTGGGCGGAAAAGCATTTCTGCCATATTACAAGCCTGGGAGCAAGCTTTGAACATAACTTGGTTATGTGATTATATGAACGAATTTGGGATCCGACGAAGTTTGACCCGCGCACTTGTCTTAAGTTTGACAGTGCGGCGTGAGCAACGGGCTTGTGGAACCGGACCCGGGCTATGTGGTTTGTTGACAGATACCTGAAATAGGGATTGACCACTGGCATAGTCGTGCGAGTCTTAGGCTTAGGTCGGAAAGACTAAATTCTCATGAGATTTGTCGTCCAAGGGATGGTGGTGAGACCGCGATTTTAACCGAGTTCACTGACTTATTGCCCTGAGAGCACGGGGTGTGTGGCCGTGTGAGCCTGCACTTGTGATGTTGTGTTTATTCACTATATTTCTTGTTACGCTAACAAGTGCAGGTAAGGAGCTTTGTCGTCCAAGTTTTGGGCGGAATCGTTATAATTTGGTCAGCTTTAGGTGACCATTATTCTTGTTTGCCACCATTGCGGTGAATTGTGTTTGCAGGTGTTGCGGAGTCAAGTGGCAAATAGCGGGCTAAAGCCCAAGTTGCTGAGCCGGCCCTCAATGTCCTTTTTTATTTCCTTGTTTAAATCATGTGTGTCTGAGCTGCGAGCCGAAGTTTGTAAGACACTATTTAAATTTGGTGAACTATTGTAAGGCCATAAGGCCAGAACTTGTGTGTATTTTGTAGTTCTTTCCTACTGGATTGTTAGTGGACATTCGTGCTTGTGGCTGATTTCTTGCTTTCACAACTTAATAATTGCTTCCGCTAGATGCTCTGTGTACGACGTGTTGTTGCGCGCTAGGGTTCAAAGAAAATAAACGCAACCGAACTAGCAACCCGATGAGGCAAGTATACCTATCGAATTGTAGCAAGGGGACACAAGTGTCGTATTGAAATCCGGGAACTGTTGGCTAAGCTTACTCACACGAACGCTATTATCTTATCGACGGAAAAACTAGAGTTTTAGAAAATCTAAGTGCAAGGGAGAAAGTAAAGCTATACTAGAAAGAGAAACACCGCAATTAAGTAAAGCTATTCAACAAAGAACTATTCTAGAAAGGAAACTACTGCAGTTAATTAAAGAGCACAAGTTAGGCGATTACTACGAAAGGTAGAAAATATGAAATGGAAATTCACCCAATCAAGATTCACCTTGGCTAAAGACGATTAAGAAAATGTGACAAAAATCTGAACATAATAGGATAAAGGTCCTTGACCGTGGAGGTTCCTAAAGCTTGAACACGCTTCTATCGAAGTCGTGCCCAACTGAGTTTAGGAAGGTCCGACCGACTCTCGTCTAAATCGGAGGCCTAAAACTCGCTTTACGCGGTGAACCCCACTATTGGATTTTACTCCAATCAGGGAGATTTGGACGTCTGCCTCTCTCGAGGGGTGCGTACAACTCCCTTTACTCTTGAATGCTCACTTCATTCTTTCGGCCTCTCGGCTAGCCCAGAATGAAAGCAAAGGCGGAGAGTATATATCGAAAATATACCTCCAACCCGTGATTAATCAAAAGTAATTCAAGGCCCTAACCTAAAAAGAAAAGATTAATTAAAACATCATAACATAATCGCTCTAACCTCGGATCATCAAGATCGAGTACAAGGAGGATTAGTTAATCATAATGGAGTGGAGGAGGGAAGATGAGTAGAAAAGCATATAAAGGAACACAAGTAAAGGAAGAACACTTTTATTAATGAAAAAAGGCAAGTTACACTATTGAAATTGAAATTACAAGTGCATGAAAATTAAATCCTATTCTAGCCCTATATTAAGCACTAAGCAACACTAAAGATTACAAAGAAAGCTAGGGCAACTAAATATTAAACCATGATTAAGCAAAAATTACAAAGGAAGAGAGAGAGAGAAAGCATAAAAAACTCAAGAACCAAAGGGGCAGCACCTCCCCCTCTCAACCAAAGCTTGCTGAAATGGAGAGGGGGGTCTCAATTTATAGAAAAAATCTCGGGTTGGTCACGCCCTCCGACACGCCCTAGGGGGGGCGTGTCAGGGGGCGTGATAGTACTATGTTGACCTCGGGCTCTGGATTCTGGCGGGAGGGATGATTGCTTCGGTACGTCGGTGGTCACGCCCTAGGTCACGCCCGTGACAGGGGGGCGTGACAGGCACGTCATGTCCAAATCATTGGTCGGAAATCCGTCAGTCACCGAAAAAGGAGGGTGTCACGCCCATGTCACGGGCATGACATGGGGCGTGACAGTACTGTTTGCGTGCTGAGGCGGAACGGCATTTAATGCGGCGGCAGGCTTTGCGCCAGAGGGCGACACGCCCCTGGTCACGCCTGGTGACACGCCCAGGGAGGGCGTGTCAGGGGGCGTGATAGCGATTTTTGACCGTTTTCTATCCCTTCCAGCAGGTGTCCTCGGGATCGGGTGACACGCCCTAGGTCACGCCCAGGGAGGGCGTGACAGGGGGGCGTGACAGGTCATTTTGGCAATTTTTCTGGAAACCTGCAAAAAGACAGGAAAAAGTTAGTGGCAATAAAATTTACATAAAAAGGATAAAAATAAACTAATAATAGACATAATTTGTACAATATAAAATATAAAATATAAAATACGATAATAGTTTAGGCTACAAAACGTATTATCAAATTCCCCCAAGCTTAAGCTTTGATTGTCCCCAAGCAAAAATATAAAAACTAGAAATTTATAAAAAGGACTAATCAAAAAGTTCTAATTATGCCTACACAAGTACTATGCGAAATTCTAAGTAGGGAAAAAGGTGAAATGTAAGTCTAAAATAATTATTTAGGTATGGTAAAACTTTTATAAACTTTACTTAATAAAAACAAATCATCCAAAATTTTAACGAGATTTTTTTAAATGGACTTAAGCAAAGCAACGAAAATGAAAAACACGCATTGAGCTGTTACTAGATCCAAGCAACGCATTATAATTATATCAATTTAATTAACAAAAATCTAGGTTTAAATCCAAAACTAAAACTGATTTACTATTTTTCTTTTCTTAGTTATTAAATAAAAATCAACAAGCGTGAATCAAAAGGACTTAAATAGGACAGAAACGTTTGGCTTAGGAATATGATCAGGAGTGGAATTCAAAGATAAATGTGAAGGTTTTAAAATCACACTAAACCAAAGCAAAGAGTTTCAAAATCTTTATAAAAATATATACACACATTCTTTTTCGTCTTTTTCATTTTTTTTCTTTTTTTTTTCAAAACAAAGGCCATAAATATTTTTATTTTCCTTTTTGAGTTGGCCAAACAAAAATAAACATCACTTTCGAACAAACTTTTTTTTTTGAAAACCTTTCTCCCACAAAAATCACAAAATACCCTATCAAAATCGTCAAAATAATTTATGAAACTCAAAAAGGCTAGTGTGATTCGATAGGTTGGAAATTTTGGCTTTGGTGAAACTGAAATGAAGGGAGGAGCTATCAAATGAAATCGGAAAAAGGCTCAAAAACGGCTAACTAGCGGTAAAAGTTTTTAGGTTGGCAAGAAAGCTCAAACGAAAACAAAAACGGCCTAAATCATTTTCACGCTTTTGAATTTATTTAAAACAAAGGTTTGAAAAATTTTCAAAAAGCGAGTCCTAGATAATAAAGGAAGATTGATGAAATTAACTTGAAAATAGAAATAATAGGTGACTTGGATCGTTCACATCTACTACGTTATTCAAAAGTTGTCTTTACAAAAATTATTCAAAAACGAAAAAGAAAATAGTGGATGATGAATTTTTAAGAAAGTAAAGGAAATAAACAACAAAAAACCATAATAGAAATGCGAGTTTTAGAAAAATATTTCACCTTAACATGCTACCGCGAATTAGAAACACAGCATGGCCAACATTTTACTTGTGAAACATAATTAAAAAGAATGATTAGAAATATTATAATTAACTAAGTTGTTTATAGGAGATTTTGAGTAAAACAAAACTAAAACTAGGGGTATTATTGAAATACCAAAATGTCTAAACTATTCAAAAACACATATAATTTTTTTTAAAATTTTGAGAAATAATCTCTTTTTTTTGGTTTTTTAGAAATTTTTTTCTCTTTTTTTTGGAGTTTTAAGATATTCATTTTTTATTATTATTTTGGAAATATTTAAAATATATACAAAAAGAAAAATATTTATACTAAGCAAAAGTGAAGGAGGAAGTCCTCCCCCAAGCTTAAAACAGACATTGTCCTCAATGGCTAAAGAAGGGGGTTGGAGAAGGAGAGAAAAATAAAGTACAGAATTGAAAGACAGAATTGAAATACAGGTACTTCCCCGGATTTATTTGCTGCGAAAGCTGAGTGATGCCGCTCCCCGAATGTCTTCTTTGGACTTTGTGATGGATTCAGCAATGTTGGAGCAGGCGATCGCAGAAGCTTCAGCTTGTCGGAGCCGTCCGAGGCAAAAATTGTAAAATAAAGAAAACAGAAAAAGATAACTTGGGTTGCCTCCCAAGAGCGCCCTTTGGTTAAAGCGTCGTTGAGCTCGACGCATCAAAAAAATAATTTTGTTCAAAAATATTGTTGTCCCGAAATAAAATTGTTTTTAGCAAAAAAAATTAAAAGTTCAAGATTAAAGTTCGTAAAGCAGAAACTTAATACTGTTTGGACTGACATCATCATCACCAGAAAAGTAGAGTTTAAGACACTGACCATTCACTTTGAAATTACCCTTATCAGGGTGAGAAATTAAAACAGTTCCATAAGGAAATACTTCTAAAACAGAAAACGGACCAGACCAGCGAGATTTTAATTTGCCCGGAAATAAACGTAAACGAGAATTATATAAAAGGACTTGGTCGCCCGGCTTAAAGTTTTTAGGGTGCCTTAAGTGTTTATCGTGTAAACGCTTCGTCCGCTCTTTATAAAGTTTATTATTTTCATAAGCATAAGAGCGCCACTCATCGAGTTCATTTAGTTGAAATTTTCGAAGGTCACCGACTAAGTGGGGATCGAAGTTTAAAAATTTTAAGGCGCAAAAGGGACGGTGTTCTAACTCTACGGGCAGATGGCACGATTTTCCATAGACCAGCCGATACGGCGTACATCCGAGGGCGGTTTTGTACGCTGTTCGGTAGGCCTATAGAGCATCGTCAAGTTTGGTTGACCAGTCTTTTCTAGAAGTTGAAACAGTCTTTTCTAATATTCTTTTTATTTCTCTATTAACTACTTCGACTTGACCGTTAGTTTGGGGGTGGTAGGCAGTGGACAGTTTATGCGTAACGCCGTATTTAGTAAGGATTTTTGAAAATTGTGCGTTACAGAAATGGGAACCCCTATCGCTAACGATTGCGCGTGGCGTACCGAATCTAGAAAATAATTTTTTTAAAAACGTGACTACAACTCGGGAGTCGTTCGTAGGAAGAGCTTGGGCCTCAGCCCATCGTGAAACATAATCAACAGCAACTAAAATATATTTGTTTCCGAAGCTAGAAGGAAGGGGGCAACAAAATCAATTCCCCAGAGGTCGAAAATTTCGCACTCTAAGAAATAATTTTGCGGCATTTCATTTTTATTAGAGATGTTGCCCGACCGTTGGCAACTATCACACCTGCTCACAAAGGCTTGCGCGTCCTTAAACAGGCTAGGCCAGTAAAAGCCCGCGCAAAGCACCTTGTGAGCGGTGCGAGCAGCTTGATAGTGCCCACCTGTCGGGCCTTCATGCAAATGTTTTAGAATATCTATTCCTTCATCAAAAGAAACACATCTCCTTATCACTTGATCCGCACAAATTTTGAAAAGATGTGGGTCTTCCCAAAAGTAGTTCTTCAGCTCAGAAAAGAATTTCTTCTTTTGCTGAGAGGAGAACTCTTTTGGGAGCACCCGGGCCACTAGATAGTTGGCGATGTGCGCGAACCAAGGAGAAGTAGATGTATTAACTAAAAGCAGCTTCTCATCAGGAAAATAGTCATTAAAAGATTTTTCATTTAATTTTTCTATAAAGGGGTTATCTAATCTTGATAAATGGTCGGCGGCCAAGTTCTCGGCTCCTCGCTTATCACGGATCTCTAAGTCAAACTCCTGGAGGAGTAAGACCCAGCGAATCAAGCGAGGCTTGGCATCCATTTTGGCAAGAAGGTACTTGAGGGCCGAGTGGTCCGTAAAAACAATGATTTTTGAAAGAGTAATGTAAGGGCGGAATTTATCAAACGCAAATACTACAGCTAAGAGCTCCTTCTCGGTTGTGGTGTAATTTTCTTGTGCAGATGTGAGGGTTTTACTAGCGTAATAGATGGGGTGGAAGTTCTTAGATATGCGTTGACCTAATACGGCCCCCACCGCAAAACTACTCGCATCGCACATAATCTCGAAAGGAAGGTCCCACACCGGAGCTATCATAATCGGTGCGTTAATTAGCTTTTCTTTAATTGATTCAAAGGCAGAAATACAAGAGTCATCAAAAATGAATGGAGTGTCTTTTTCTAAGAGATGGGTGAGGGGCTTTGTGATCTTGGAGAAGTCCTTTATAAAACGACGATAAAAACCAGCGTGGCCTAGGAAACTTCTTATAGCTTTTATGTTTGTAGGCGGCGGCAACTTTTCAATAACTTCTATCTTGGCAACGTCTACCTCAATACCTTTAGCAGAAATTTTATGACCCAAAACTAACCCTTCCCTCACCATAAAATGACATTTTCCCAATTTAGGACAAGGTTAGTTTCTTCGCATCGTTCTAAGACTTTTTCGAGGTTTTCTAAACATCTATCGAAGGAATCGCCGAACATGGAGAAATCGTCCATGAATACCTCCATAATGCTTTCTACGTACTTGTCAAATATTGCGAGCATACATCGCTAGAATGTAGCTGGCGCATTGCATAATCCAAACGGCATTCTTCGGTACGCGAAGGTGCCGAAGGGACAAGTAAACGTAGTTTTCTCTTGGTCCTCGGGAGAGATGGGTATTTGAAAGTACCCCGAGAGGCCATCGAGAAAACAATAAAAGCTATGGCCGGAGAGACGTTCTAAAATCTGGTCGATAAACGGTAAAGGGAAGTGGTCCTTGCGGGTGGCGTCATTTAACTTACGGTAATCTATGCACATACGCCAACCCATCACCGTCCGCGTCGGGATTAATTCATTATTCTCATTACTAACTACGGTTATCCCTCCCTTCTTTGGAACTACCTGAACGGGGCTAACCCACTTACTGTCCGATATAGGGTAGATAATTCCTGCGTCTAATAGTTTCATAACCTCGCCCTTAACTACTTCTTTCATATTCGGGTTTATACGGCGCTGAGGTTGGATAGAGTGACGCGAATTATCTTCCATTAAAATTTTATGTGTACAGAAAGATGGGCTTATGCCCTTGATATCAGAAATTTGCCAAGCAATAGCCCGACGATGCTTACGTAGAACTAGAAGAAGTTTATCGTTCTGCGTATCCGTGAGGTAGGCCGAAACGATAACTGGTAACTTGGAGTCTTTTTCTAAGAAAGCATACTTAAGGTGTTCGGGAAGTTCTTTAAGTTCTAGGGTAGTGGGTTCTTCATAAGAGGATTTTGAGATTCTTTCTTTTTCAAAAATAATATCTTCATAAACTTTTTTATAAGGAACGTAATAAGGGGTGGGGCTAGCAGCCAAGACAGCTTCTTGTAGAGATTCAGTGGGAAGAAAAGAGGAAGAACAAAAATCCGAAAATTCTTTTTCAAACTCAGAAAGACAATAAGAAGATTCATCACTTCCTTGCAGTGATTCCGTTGTAAGAGAAGAGGAGCAAAAAGTAGAAAATTCTTTTTCAAACTCGGAGAGGCAGTAGGAAGAATCATCACTCACGGCGTCTACGAAAAAACATGAGTCATCGTTCGCTAAGGTGTTCTTCATCGAAGGGGTGATAGAAAATGTGACTTCGTCGTCGCCTACTCGAAGAAAGAGCTTACCATTGCTTACGTCAATGATGGCTCGGGAGGTGGCAAGGAAGGGTCGGCCAAGGATCAGGGGAACCTCGACGTCTTCTTCGATGTCCAGAATGACAAAGTCCACCGGGAAGATGAACTTGTCGACTTTCACTAGAACATCCTCCACTATTCCTAACGGGTACTTGACGGATCTATCAGCTAGCTGGATACTCATAAGCGTGGGGTTAAGGCTACCAATCCCTAACTTTTTGAACAATGAAAAGGGCATCAGGTTTATACTCGCGCCTACGTCGGCTAACGCGTGTTTAACAAAAAGATCACCGAAGACACATAGGATAGAGAAACTACCCGGGTCACTGATTTTCTTCGGCAAACCGTTTGTTAAAACGGCGGAGCACTCGGCGTTTAGCGTGACGTGCGAAAGATTCTCTAACTTCTTCTTGTTTGTGAGGAGGTCTTTAAGATATTTGGCGTATTTCGGCATCTGCGAAATAGCCTCGTGGAAGGGAAGATTAATGTGGATTTGTTTGAAGATTTCTAAGAAGCGGGAGTACTGATCATCTTGACGTTGTCTATTAAGTTCAGAGGGGTATGGAGGAGTTGAATTATTTTTGAAGATGGGTGGTGGAGTGAGATTATTTTCTAAAATAGGGGTGATTACTTCTTCAGCAGAGGGTGGAAGCGGAGCGGAGCTTTGATTTTTAAAAACGGGAGCGGAGCTTTGATTTTTAGAGGCGGGAGCGGAGCTTGCCTCGGGCTCTTCTCTTACCATACCGGAGACTTGCTTCCCACTCCGAAGAGTAATAGCTTTCGCTTGCTCTCTCGGGTTGGGTTCGGTATTGGAAGGAAGAGACCCTGCGGGTCGCTCAGAAATTATTTTCGCGAGCTGTCCTACCTGATTTTCTAAACTTTTTACGCTTCCGGTTAAAGTTCTTATGGTAGCGTCATTTGTGGTGATGTATTTAGAAAGTAATTCCTCCAAGCTTGGAGGTTTTGGGTAATTTTTAAGAAGTGGTGGTGGTGTAGAAAAATCATTTTGCGGGGGTGGGCGCATCGCATTCGATGGATTACTCCATGAAAAGTTCGGATGGTTTCTTAAAGCAGGATTATAACTATTCAGAAAATTAAAACCAGGCGGATGAAAATTCGCAGCAGAAAAATTATTAAAAGCAGTTCTAGGCATATGATTAATATAATCTAAATGTTCCGGAGTAGGGGTTACAGATTCCCATACCTGAGGGGCGGAGGCAGCAGTCATCTCCGTGATTTTTTTGCTTAGGATTTCTACTTGCAGAGTGAGCTGGGAGACGTTGTCCACTTCATAGATACCTGCAGGCTTGTTCGGGCGGGACCTAGGCACATTCCACTGATAAGTGTTCATGGCCATGTCCTCAAAAAGCTCAAGAGCGGCTTCCGGGGTCTTATGATTTAAAGTATCGCCAAAAGCTGCGTCTATCATTTGCTTCGTGCTTTGATTTAGCCCGTTATAAAACGTCTGCACTTGTAACCATACAGGCAGCGCGTGATGTGGGCATCATCTTAATAATTCTTTAAATCTCTCCCAGGTTTCGTATAGGGTTTCAGAGTCTATTTGTCCGAAGGCAGAGATGTCGTTCCTAAGTTTTGCAGTTTTAGCTGGCGGAAAATACTTCGCCAAAAATTTTTCAGTTAATTCATTCCAAGTGGTTATGCTATTTTTCGGAAGTGTGTTAAGCCACTGCTTAGCTTTAGTTCTTAGAGAGAAGGGGAAGAGTCTCAGCCTGATCGCATCATTTGTGACACCATTTATCTTGAAGGTGTCGCAAATTTCAAGAAAGCTAGCTATATGTGCGTTCGGATCTTCATCTTGAAGTCCGTCGAATTGCACATATTGCTGCACCATTTGAATTATGCTAGGCTTTAGTTCGAAGTTATTATTTGCTATAGCAGGGCGGACTATACTTGATTCTGTTCCCTCGAGGTTCGGTCGTGCATAATAGGACATAGTCCTTTGCATGGCCTCATCTACGTTGGGTTTTTCCATTCTTAAAGTAGCAAATGACTCGGAGTCCTCAACCGGCACTTGGATAGTAGGACCTTGAAATCGCGATCTTCTCCGAAGAGTACGCTCAATTTCGTGGTCCAAGTCCAAAATAACCGACGGACTCCCGCGGGTCATGCACTAAAAGAACAGAAAAGAAGAAGAGGAAGAGAAAAAGGATAAACTAGAAAAAAGATTAGAAAATTTTTTTTTTTGAAATAGATTTTTTTTTATAGATTAACTCCCGAACTTCCCAAGGACTACCCCGTGAAGGGTTTGCAAGGTACTAGACAAGACAGTGGCGCTTAAAGCCCTTTGCCCTTTTCGAGAGAATTAGGTGGCGTAGAAAAATTGTGAGGTTGGTTTCTATTAAGAGCGGTGATAAAATTTTTTTGATTGATTTTTTTTAAAAATTTTAAAGAAAGAGGATGAGAAAGAGAAGAGATAAAATTAATAGGTTCGTGTTTTCAAAATATCAACGGAAGTTGGTTCCCCGGCAACAGCGCCAAAAACTTGTTGCGCGCTAGGGTTCGAAGAAAATAAACGCAACCGAACTAGCAACCCGATGAGGCAAGTATACCTATCGAATTGTAGTAAGGGGACACAAGTGTCGTATTGAAATCCGGGAACTGTTGGCTAAGCTTACTCACACGAACGCTATTATCTTATCGACGGAAAAACTAGGGTTTTAGAAAATCTAAGTGCAAGGGAGAAAGTAAAGCTATACTAGAAAGAGAAACACCGCAATTAAGTAAAGCTATTCAGCAAAGAACTATGCTAGAAAGGAAACTACTGCAGTTAATTAAAGAGCACAAGTTAGGCAATTACTACGAAAGGTAGAAAATATGAAATGGAAATGCACCCAATCAAGATTCACCTTGGCTAAAGAAGATTAAGAAAATGTGACAAAAATCTGAACTTAATAGGATAAAGGTCCTTGACCGTGGAGGTTTCTAAAGCTTGAACACGCTTCTCTCGAAGTTGTGCCCAACTGAGTTTAGGAAGGTCCGACCGACTCTCGTCTAAATCGGAGGCCTAAAACTCGCTTTACGCGGTGAACCCCACTATTGGATTTTACTCCAATCCGGGAGATTTGGACGTCTGCCTCTCTCGAGGGGTGCGTACAACTCCCTTTACTCTTGAATGCTCACTTCATTCTTTCGGCCTCTCGGCTAGCCCAGAATGAAAGCAAAGGCGGAGAGTATATATCGAAAATATACCTCCAACCCGTGATTAATCAAAAGTAATTCAAGGCCCTAACCTAAAAAGAAAAGATTAATTAAAACATCATAACATAATCGCTCTAACCTCGGATCATCAAGATCGAGTACAAGGAGGATTAGTTAATCATAATGGAGTGGAGGAGGGAAGATGAGTAGAAAAGCATATAAAGGAACACAAGTAAAGGAAGAACACTTTTATTAATGAAAAAAGGCAAGTTACACTATTGAAATTGAAATTACAAGTGCATGAAAATTAAATCCTATTCTAGCCCTATATTAAGCACTAAGCAACACTAAAGATTACAAAGAAATCTAGGGCAACTAAATATTAAACCATGATTAAGCAAAAATTACAAAGGAAGAGAGAGAGAGAGAGAGAGAGAAAGCATAAAAAACTCAAGAACCAAAGGGGCAGCACCTCCCCCTCTCAACCAAAGCTTGCTGAAATGGAGAGGGGGGGTCTCAATTTATAGAAAAAATCTTGGGTTGGTCACGCCCTCCGACACGCCCTAGGGGGGGCGTGTCAGGGGGCGTGATAGTACTATGTTGACCTCGGGCTCTGGATTCTGGCGGGAGGGATGATTGCTTCGGTACGTCGGTGGTCACGCCCTAGGTCACGCCCGTGACAGGGGGGCGTGACAGGCACGTCATGTCCAAATCATTGGTTGGAAATCCGTCAGTCACCGAAAAAAGAGGGTGTGACGCCCATGTCACGGGCGTGACATGGGGCGTGACAGTACTGTTTGCGTGCTGAGGCAGAACAACATTTAATACGGCGGCAGGCTTTGCGGCAGAGGGCGACACGCCCCTGGTCATGCCTGGTGACACGCCCAGGGAGGGCGTGTCAGGGGGCGTGACAGCGGTTTTTGACCGTTTTCTGTCCCTTCCAACAGGTGTCCTCGGGATCGGGTGACACTCCCTAGGTCACGCCCAGGGAGGGCGTGACATGGGGGCGTGACAGGTCATTTTGGCAATTTTTCTGGAAACCTGCAAAAAGACAGGAAAAAGTTAGTGGCAATAAAATTTACATAAAAAGGATAAAAATAAACTAATAATAGACATAATTTGTACAATATAAAATATAAAATACGATAATAGTTTAGGCTACAAAACGTATTATCACGTGTGTATTCGTTGAATGGTTTCATCTAGTAACACGCTAGTCTGTTCGTGGTATATGGCGTCAGGCCCCACCGGACTTACTGCTATATGCTATGTGACAGATCGGGGTGTTACAGTTCTTCTCCCATTTTCGAGTCAATTTTTCTTAACGACGATATTTTTGCGCTTGATAATTTTAATTGCGAAGATGATTCCTCTATAGGTTTGCCTTTCGAACCAATAGGTTCGAAGGACATTAGAATTAAAACTTTGTTAGAAGAACCGCCCATCCTGGACCTCAAACCCCTACCCGAATCTCTCAAATACGCTTTTTTGGGTAAAGATGATACCCTTCCCGTTATCATTTCTTCGCATTTGAATGATTCAGAGACTTCCGATTTATTGGAAGTTTTACATAAACATCGCCGCGCAATTGCTTGGCAAATTTCTGATCTTAAGGGGATTAACCCCTCTTTTTGCACCCATAAGATTTTTCCTAGCGATAATTTCCGCAAAACCATTCAGCCACATCAACGTCTTAACCTAAACATGAAAGATGTCGTTAAAGATGAAATAATTAAGTTATTAGATGCTGAGATTTTTTATCCTATTTCAGATAGTGCTTGGTTTAGTCCCGTTCATGTCGTGCCATAGAAGGGCGGTTTAACCGTAGTGGAATATGAGCACAATGAAATCGTCCCAACTCGTACTGTTACTGGTTGGCGGGTGTGCATCAATTATAGGAAACTTAATGCTGCCACCCGTAAGGACCATTTCCCACTACCATTTTTAGGCCAAATTCTGGAGCGTTTGTCCGATCATCCGTACTTTTGTTTTCTTGAAGGTTTATCGGGGTTTTTCCAAATCCCCATTTTCTCCAATGACCAAGAAAAAACAACTTTTACCTGCCCGTTTGGCACCTTCGCCTACCGAAGAATGCCATTTGGCCTCTGCAATGCATCAGCTACATTCCAAAGATGTATGTTGGCAATCTTCGGCGAGCTGGTAGGATATATCATGGAAGTCTTTATGGATGACTTCTCTGTATTCGGATGCTCTTTCCCTGCTTGTCTTCATAATCTAGATAGTGTCCTCCAGCGATGTGAGGACACGCATCTCATTTTAAATTGGGAAAAGTGTAACTTTATGGTTCGAGAAGGTTTGGTTCTCATCCATAGTATTTGGAATAAGGCGATGGAGGTCGATAAGGCCAAGGTAGAAATTATAGAAAAACTTTCGCCGCCAACTAATGTTAAATCCATTAGGAATTTCTTAGGCCATGCAGGCTTTTATAGATGATTTATTCAAGATTTTTCAAAAATTACAAAGACGCTTACTCGCCTCTTGGAAAATGAATCACATTTTTTCTTTAGTAGTGAATGCGAGTCTGCGTTTAATTTCATAAAACAAAAACTTATCAATTCACCCATTTTAGTGGCGCTCGATTGGTCCCTTACGTTCGAGATTATGTGCGACTCTAGTGATATTGCCTTAAGTGTCATTCTTGGCGAACGCGTAGACAAACACTTTCATCCAATTTATTAAGCTAGCAAGACGCTCACTTCCGCACAAGCAAACTACAAACCGACGGAAAAGGAACTCTTAGCTGTCATTTTCGCTTTCGATAAGTTTCGCTCATATATAACGCTATCTAAAGTTATCGTATTTACTGACCACTCCGCCTTAAAATATTTACTATCTAAAATGGACGCCAAGCCCCGCCTTCTTCGATGGGTTCTCCTCCTTTAAGAATTTGATTAAGAGATCCGGGATAAGAAGGGCGCGAAAAATTTAGCCGCCGATCACCTCTCCCGTTTAGAAAATTTGAATGCGGAAGCGATCGTCGAATCTGACATAAATGACAGATTCCCCGAGGAACGCCTCCTAACCATTAATACTATCTCGTCTTCCTCGCCTTGGTTCAAAGATTTTGCTAACTACTTAGTTGCGCGGGTGCTTCCAAAGGACTTTTCAAGCCAACAAAAGAAGAAATTCTTTTCTGACTTGAAATATTTCTTTTGGGATGACCCTTTTATTTTTCATATCTGCGCGGACCAAGCTGTCCGAAGATGCGTCGCGGATGTGAAGTGCTTGCAAATACTTAGGCACTACTACGAGGGTCCGGCCGATGGGCTTTATCAAGCTAATCGGACCACGCGGAAGGCGCTAGAGGCGGGCTTCTTTTGGCCCACTCTTTTTAAAGATGCTCATAATTATGTGCGCTCATGCGATAGTTGTCAGTTGTCGGGTAACATCTCTCATTGCGACGAGATGCCCCGAAATTTATTTTTAGAGTGCGAAATCTTCGATTTATGGGGCATCGATTTTGTCGGACCCTACCTCCTTCTTTTAAAAATATTTATATTTTAGTGGCGGTCGACTATGTATCTAGGTGGGCGGAAGCGCAGGCTCTCCCCACCAAAGATGCACGAGTCATCGTTACCTTTCTTAAAAAAATATTTTCTCGCTTCGGCACGCCTCGGGCTATTATAAGTGATAGGGGAATGCATTTCTATTACGTCTTAATGGCTAAGATGTTAGCTAAATACAGAGTCACACACAAACTTGCCACCCCCTACCACCCGTAAACAAGTGGCCAAGTCGAGGTAGTAAATCGAGAGATTAAGCGTATATTAGAAAAAACCGTTTCACTTAATAGGAAAGATTGGTCCGTTAAACTCAACGCCGCGTTATGGGCTGATGCGTAAAAATCGTCTCACGGACTACAATACGAATAGGCAAGTGTACCTATCTTTTTATAGTATAGTGATAAAAATATATCAATGTCGTATAAAAACTCGGGGCAGGCAAGTACTCTTACTCCCAACGACTCTATTATCCTACCGAACGATTGATGGGTTTTGAAAATAAAAATGAACTAAGCTTAATTAAAAGAGAAAATAAACTATTACGAGAAAAGTTAATCGTCGATCGAGCACTTTTCTCATAATAGTTTATTTTCTCTTTTAATAAATCTTAGTTCATTTTTATTTTCAAAACCCATCAATCGTTCCGTAGGATAATAGAGTCGTTGTGAGTAAGAGTACTTGCCTACCCCGAGTTTTTATACGACCATGATATATTTTTATCACTATACTATAAAACGATAGGTACATTTGCCTATTCGGATTGTAGTCCGTGAGACGATTTTTACGCATCAAGTTTTGGCGCCATTGCCGGGGATATTTTTGGCAATATTACGAAAGCATTGAATTTATTACTTCTACTAAAATTCAAAAAAAAAATATTATTATTATTATTATATATATTATTATAATCAACCCACATCATCTAATTTCTACCCAACCTAAATTCTCTCGAAAATGGTAAGGGGCTTTAAGTGCCACCATTTTACCTAGTACCTTGCGAACCCTTTACCAGGTAGCCCTTGGGATGTTCGAGAGCCAATCCACTAAAACAATCTATTTTTCAAAAATATATATATATATATATATAACAAATTTTTTTAAAAATTTTTCCTTTTCTTTTTGGTAACAGTTTTTTTTATGGAATCATCGTATTTTTGCGCTTTTTGTGGGTTGCCCGACCACTTTTATTCTTAATGCCTTTCGGGAACCCCTCCCTCTTTTGATTTTAATTTTTCTGGGGAAGGTCAAAATGGCCAATTTGACCCTTACTCAGATTTTTATCCAACTTGGGAGATGGGGAACCCGTCTTATTTTTCTTATGATTTTGCCCCGCAAAGTGCCGCGCCTCCAAATTTTAATTTTAATTCTATCGATAATGGGTATCTTGAATTGCAAACTTCTATTAATAATATTAATTCACATTTCAAGACCATTATGGATTATCTTTCTCGTGAGGCCGCATCTTTTTCTTCGTCTTCTTCTCCGTCTCCTCCAATTTCTTCATGTAATGAGTCACCAGATATCTCGGTTTGTCTTATTCCTCTCGAGGAGGATAACTATTCGGATAGTCCGGATTGTTTCCTTCCTCCTTTGGAAGACACCTCTATGGATATTCCGGTGTGCTTCTTACCCATTGGGGATGACGAGACGTCTCATATTCCTCCTTCTGAAGACGTTTGTGATTCCGTTACGCTTTCAACTTTAACTGTTCCAAATTTTTTTATTTTTAGCGAACCTTTTTCTTCTTCTTCTTTTTTTTAGATGATTCCCCTTTAGTCCTTTCTACCCTTTCTTCTCCCGAAATTTCACAAGACTCTCCTTCTCCTTGTGAAATTTCCGTTGATGATATTTCTTCTTCTACTTCTTTTATTCCTCTTTCTTTTTCTTCTTCTTCTTTTGACGACCCCTTCTTTCCCGTTCTACATACGGCGGAGTTCTTCTATAACTCCGTTCGTTCTTTTTTGGCGTCATTCCCATGAAGATTCCACCGCATGTCGGTGCAATTCTTCATTTCTTCTTTTTTTTACTTTACTCTCCTAAGCGCATACTTAGGGAATTACCTCTTCACTTTAGTTTTTATTTTCCATTTAGCTAACAAATAACGTCGGCCTCAGACGACGTTAAACAAAGAGCGCTCTTGGGAGGCATCCCTTGCTTATCACTTTTTGTTCTTTCTTTTTCTTTTTGTTTTGTTTTGCAGGAATAATGCCCCCGGCGGTTCGTTTGGCTCCATCCTTTCCTCTCTTCCTTAGGCTTGAGCCGGTGTAGGGCTCAAGCATGGGGGAGCGACATCTGCATTCGGCCTTACGAACCCGGGGAAGTCATTTTCTTTTTATTTATTTACTTTATTGCATCCCCCTCCCCTTTCTTCTTCCTTTTTCTTCCTTGTTTTTTATTTTTCATTGAGGACAATGCAAAATTCAAGCATGGGGGAGGGTTTGGTTTTTTTCTTTCTTCTTTCTTTTCTAAAAAAAAGTTTAGTATAGTTTTATTAAGTTTTTTTTAGTACTGCTTCTATGTAGCCTTACTAAAAACCCAAAACAATTAGAAAAAAAAATTCCAAAAAAAGATCATATTTCAAAACCCCCCCAAAAAATGAAAAATGTCAAAAAAATCAAAAAATATAATAAACCTCATGCTTAGCTTTTTGTTATTTTGAGAAATTTAGTTTGAGTTTGTTTATAAGCATTTTATTTGCTAATCTTTTATTTCATCATATTTAGTTAAATTTAATATTTAGTGATTTAGTTTTAAGGATAATCTTATGATTTTAATTTGCTTAGAGTAATTTATTTAGCACTTTTGCTCATTTATTTTAAATAGTTTCAATTTTGTAGTAATTTTGCTTAATAATTTGGATTCTATTTATTATTACCTCATGCTTTTAGATTCTTAGGAAATCTCAATCTACTAGTAGTTGCTCTTTAGTATTTTTGTTTATTTTCTAAAATATTGTTTAACCCCTTATCCTTACCCAATTCTCTTTTTCTTTTTATTGTTAGTTCATATGTCATGGGAATAAGGAGATGTTAGTTCCTTATTCTCTGATACACATATGCAACCCTGATGAAGATAGGAATTAAAAGTTCATATATGTCCGGGGAAGTGATAGGATGTTAGTCTATCATTTTTTGGTATTACATATATATTATTTAAAAAAAATTGTGTGGGATGTGAAGAAAAAATAATGATGATCACCTCCAATCAAGGACCTCTTCATGTTAATTTCCTCCCCAAACCCCTTAGCCAATATTATTGTCTTAGTTTTTAAATTAAAATATTGGGAGAGCATAAGTAGTAGGTTGCAATTTTTTTCCTTAAGTCTCTTTTAAGTTATGGTTTTTATCTCAATCTAACTTTGTTTGCACTTTACTCAAATTTAAATGCTAGTTAATTTATTAGAGAATTTTTGGCTAAATATTTCTCTCTTTTCACCTTAATTTCATAATTTAGGACTTAATTCGTAAATCCTTAAATTTTATTTTTGGCTAGATTTTGATGTAAAAAAATTTTTAGTTTAATTGAAAATTTTATAATGTCTTATAAATATTTCTCTTCCTTTTACTCTGGAATAGCAAAAGCCTAAGCATGGGGGAGTTTGATGACTTGTTTTAGTCATCATTTTTGGTATAGTTTATAAGCCTTAATTCTTAAGTTTATTTATAATTTCTTTTATTTTATGCTTGTTTTGTTTTATTTCTCGTTTTATTGTGTTTTATGTTAGGATATTATAATCTCTAACTTTATTATGTGTTTTTGTTATGTTATGTTTATGTTTTAGTATGTTTGTTATTTATTTTTATGTTTTGTTTAATGTGTTATTATTATTATATTTATGTCTTATTATGTTGCATTATATTATGTGATGTTTAGCTTATTATGTTCAATATTTATACATATTATTATGTGTCTAATGTTTTGTTTTGTTTTGTTTTGTTTTGTAGGTTCAAGCATGGTGCAGCCCGGCCTCCTCCATTGCATGTGAAGCAGCCCTCTTCATCTAAATGTCCAAACCGAGCCCTCCATATGGTGTAGCCCACAAGATTTTGAGCAGTCCAAGCCTACCCGAGCCCTTCATATGGTGCAGCCCACAAGATTTGGAGCAGTCCAAGTCTACCCGAGCCTTCAATGCATGTGGCCGGCCCTCGACAGTTTGGTGCAGCCCCTAGCCTACCCGAGCCCACTAAAGCCCACCTAGCTGCCCATTTTCCCCTCTACCCGAGCCCATGAAAGCAGCCCCTTGATATGGTCGGCCACCTTTCACTCTCATGCATGCACTTTGCCACCTCATTCATTCTCTCTCCCTCTCTCTCCATTTATTACATGCATGAATATATTACAAGCATGTGGTCGGTCCCCACTCAATCTCCACCTTTGAAAAGGAGGGGGGAAAAGATCTCAAGGAAGATTTAGGGATTCAAATTCTTATCATTCATTCTCTAATCAAAATGAAAGCAATACATGGCTATATATAGCCTACACCACTCAATCTCCACCTTTGAAAATTAAAACACTCATGATGGTTATATGCACCGATCATGAAAGAAATAAAATAGTGCTTGCATGAAATAAAATACTAGATGGTTATAATCACCCATCATACAAGAATTAAACTACATTAATTAAAAGCAATAAAATGAAATGCATGAAATAAAATTTCTTAAAATAACACTTTATAAAAAATAATAATTTGATAAAATATATAATTATAATTATTTAATTTATAATTATATATTTTATTTAATAGCGATGACGGCGTTGGCGTCGTGGTTGAGTCCCATCCTCGAGCTCGCGACAATGATCGTCCCAATCCACAAACTCTCTCAAATGGGGATCAATGACGGGCGCATCAACAACGTCACCATCAATCCTCCCTCGCTCAAAAGTACTCATCTCCGATGAGTTGATCTGAATGTACCGTTGCGGGTGAGCATCATCCATAAGAGCCACCTCCAAATCAAGAAACCAAGAGTCTTCGGAGGCCGGACGATCACGCAATCGAATCAAGTAGTGACAAACATTACCACGTGGAGAGGAGATCACTTCATCTTGGAGTATCCTGTCAAGCAAAAAGGTGGTCCTGGGGAACCTTGGAAAAGTATTAGGCAATAAAGGAGAAAAAGGTTCTACATCAACAACCAACATACATCCAGTGAAGACCGATGAAGAGAGCGATCCAAAAACATACTAACCCCCCAACCCATTAGAAAATGATGTAGAACTAAATGAACAGGCAGATAATTCAAGTGGTGGAGAAACATATGGCGTTAAATCAGAAACATTAAAAATAGGGGAAATACCCCCAATCAGTGGGTAACTTCAAAAGTTATGTGTTTTCTCCTAATTTATTTAATATCCGAACAGGTCTAGCTCGCCGATTCGCCAACTTTTCTATAGTACCCTGTTGGTTCCCTAGTTTTTATTTCGGCCATGTCATCTCAATTAGGCTTAATTGACCCAAGAATTATCTATGGTCAATGGTTAGACTAAATGTTAGTCTACCCTAGGTTTAGTTAGGATAGACCCAGATAGGTTAGTTGAGATTGGATTGAAATAAAAATTTTGTTTAAGTAGAATTGTTCTTCTCGATAGTCGACTGTCGCTCGACGATCTTCGATTTATGATCGACGATCTCAAAGTTATATGAACTCTGAAGAGGGTCAATGATCTGCTTATTCAGATCGACGATCGTGTAGCCTTGGTCGACGTTTTCTTTGAAGACAGTTTTTCTTCAGGTCGACGATCTGCTTGTTCAGATCGACGATCTTCGATCTCTGGTCAATGTTTTCTGTCTGCTATTATCAATATTCATTTCATTTAATTCCCTGTTTTATTTACTCTTGTTTAAAACATATTCTATTCAAATATTCTGCTTATTACAATGCTTATACTCTGTTGCTTATTTGCAATATTTCTTATGCATTGATTAAAAGATTTTGAAAGAATAGAGGGGTTTGGAAAGAGTGGATTTTGTACAGCTGTAATATAGCCGTTAGGATTTGTCTCCTGTACATTTGTGAAAAGTCAAATTGATAGGATATTTTAATATCCTTTAATCCATTTTGGGAATGAAAGAAAAGACTATATCTACAGTTTCTTTATTTAACTTATTATATTATTTTGGAAAGATCTTTTTGTGTAGGGCTCGAGGCATTGTTAGAAAGAGAAAAAGTTTCTATATTATAAAACAGTTGGCTGCATTCAAATAAGATACACAGAAACTCATATCATAGAAACTAGTGTGAAAGAACAAGAGCTCTCAAGAAAAAGGATTTGTTCCTCTTCTTCTTCCTGAGTTCATCCTGTCTTCGGTAAAATCAACACTCAGTGTTAAAGCTTTGAAGAAGAACTTTCCTTCCAGATTGTAAAAGCTGCTGAAGAAGAACATTCATCAATATCTTGAGTCTTCTTCAAAGATGCATCAGAAAGAGTTTCAAAGCAATCTGGAGTTCCTGCACCCTGAAGCAAAGCTTCTTCCTGGACATTCTCTTAGCCAGGGGAGCTTTGATTTTCTCAGAGAAATCCACTAGCATCTCTGAACACAGAGAAGACACCTTTTTATCTTTCTTTTAACCTCCTTGTAAAAGGGTTATTACTCCTTTCAAAAGTGAATTGTTGGTGATAGGGCACCTGATCAAAAACCTATTGGATTTTAGGCTCCTGATCAAAAGCTCAAAGGGTATCTAGATCTACCTGCAGTAGATTTTGTGGTGGCAGGGCACCTGAACAAAAACTTGTAGTGGATTCATACCAGGGTGGTAGAATAGTGGATGTACCCATTTGGGGAACCACTATAAATCTCTTGTGTTGTCTGGTTGCTTACTTTAATTGATGCACTGTGGCTATGATATATTTAACTAGGTTGCTAAGTGCTGTGCTAGGCTTAAAGCTCAAAAAAAACTTCAGTTAACTTGATATTTTATTCACTACACTCTGATAAGCTTTAGGTTTTAAGATTTCATATTTCTATTCCGCAATAGCTCGAAGAGAAGTGTTTAGAGTCTCCTTAATTTTTGAATACTCTATTAACCCCCCCTATAGAGTAGTAAGTATCTTATCCCCTCACTTTCAATTGGTATCAGAGGGAGGTTGGTTATTCAACAGCTTAACCATTCCTAGGTTGATTTATTGAACAAGCTAACACCTGAACCATAAGATCTTGTGATAAGATACTTTTATACCATATACACTCACATTAGATTCATGGCCCAGTAAAAATATTACTCTACAACCATACCTCCAGTATGCAACTTAGCAAAGTTTGGCATCTGGAAGGTAAGAATCAGACTTTATATGAACTTCATTGATGAAGATATTTTTTCTTCTATCTTAACAGGGCCACCAACACCACCTGCTGCAACAACCTCTGCAAATCTCAGTGTTTTGCCACCTCCTGACTATAATGAAATCTACAAGAAGGCCAAGATAGCTGATGCCAAAGCTATGAATATTCTGGCTCAGACTATGTCTTATGAGACATTCCAGAAAGTGGCTGAATGCACCTCAGCAAAAGCCATGTGGGACTCACTGAATCAGATTATAGCTGGTTCAGTTGATCAGAGGAAGGACAGAAGGTCCAATCTCATATCCCAATATGAGAACTTCAAGAAAGAAGAGGCTGAGACTGTAGAAGCTAGGTACATAAGGCTCAGCTCCATTATCAATGAGCTGAGGACACTTGATAAGGAGATCACATTGACAAAAGTCAGTGATAAAGTACTGATGTGCTTTCCCAGCACATGGGATATCAGAATCTGGCCAATCAAGGAGTCCACAAGTACAACAGAGATCTCAACTGAAGATCTCTTTGGCAAGCTCAAATCATTTGAGCAAGTACTGAAGACTAGGGAAGCTTAAGCTAAAGCTAAAGCACCTACTCCAACATGGAAAGAGCAAACCCTTGCTCTTAAAGCTGATGATGAGTCCAAAGTGACTCAATCAAATGAAGAACTGCTGGCACTCTTTGCCAAGAGGTTTTACAAGATGGGAAGAAAGGACAACAGAAGAAAGTCATCAAAATATGATGACAAGCCAAGGTATGATAAAATCCCATCTAAAGAAATTATTTGTTATGGATACAGGAAGCCTGGACACATCCTCCCTGAGTGTCCAGAGACAAAGCATAAGGAAAGGAGAAAAGAAAAGGAACATGAGAAGCACTACTCCAAGACATCTTCTCACAAATATAAAAAGAAAGAGAAAGGTCTTATTGCAAAGACCTGGAGTGATACTGAGGAAGACTCCTCTTCCTCCAGCTCTAGTGAAGATGATGAAGAAGAGAAGAAAGCTAAGGAGATTTGCCTTATGGCAATCAATGCCTGCAGCAATAACTCAGCTGCAGAGATGACTGAAGATGAGGAGGATGAATTGTCTGATGAAGATCAGGTAATTGCATCTTATGATTTTACCTCTGATGAATTCAAGCATGGATTTAAAACTCTTTGCCTAGACTTACTTAGCTCAGAAAAGGAAATTAAATTGCTTAGAGATAAACTAGCTGAATCAGAATCTATATCTAATGAAAACATTAAGTTGGAAGCTGAACTCACCAGATCAACTGAAGAAATTAAATTTCTTAAATTAGAACTAGCTAAAGCTAAAAGGTTAGAGGATTCACTTAATGCTAGAAGCCTTAAGTTGCTAGAAATCACAAGCATTGCCAGCACTAGGACAGGCAACAATAAGTTAGGCTTAGGTTCCTCACCTAGTGAACCCCCATTGCTCCTTGAATACAATCTGTCTACTCCAGTAAAGTTTGTTTCTGAAAAGGGAAGACACAATACTGAGGTTATTCAAAAGACTAAGAAAACCTTAAATAAGATTAAGAGAGACAAAAGGAAACAGAAATTCATAGAAATACAAAAATCGTCGAACACCCATCGATGATCGCTGAACCCATCGTCGAACAACAATCGACGATCTCTGAACTCACCTGCTGGGTATAACTACTTGGCAATGAGGGATCGATGATCTCAGACTGAGTTGTTGAACAGAGATCGACGATCGTGGAAGCCAGAACTCTCTTCTGTGGACTAAGATCGACGATCTGTGTACCGATTGTCGAACATCGATCGACGATCAGAACTAAAATTTAAGAATTACAACAATGCTAATAGAAACAATAAGTTTAATAGCAACCCTAGGTCTGCTAATTGGATTATCCCACCTAGGAGATCTCATCCCTTAGGATATCACCCTCAACCTGCATATTCTTTTATTTCTAGTTTTTCCTATGTGAAGAACAATGGACCCAAGGTTACCTAGGTCCACAATGTTTAATCTATCTTATTGCAGATGAAGACCTATCCTATCACTCAGGACAAGTAGTATTTGGATATTGGATGCTACAAGCATATGACTGGAAACAAAGAGAGCCTTTCAAGCTTCAAAGCCAAGTTGGGACCAAAGGTAGTCTTTGGTGATTCCAGTTGTGGTCAGACTGAAGGATATGGTAAATTAACCATAGGGTCAGTAACTTTCAAGAAGGTAGCCTATGTCACAGGACTGAAGCACAATCTCATTTCTGTAAGTCAGCTTTGTGATGCTGGCTATCAGGTTTTGTTTTCTAATACTCTGTGCAATATTACTTTAAATAATAAAATTGTGTTAGTAGGCATTAGACAAGGAAATATATATCTTATAGATTTTAATTCCACCTCTTCTGAAATCTGTTTATTTTATGAGGTGAGTAGTAATAATACTTTGTGGCATAAGAGGCTAAGTCATGTTAACCTTAAAAATATATCTAGGTTATCTAAATAAACCCTTGTTAGAGGTTTGCCCTCTTGCCCCTACAAGAAGGAATGCCTATGCAAGGCTTGTCAGCTAGGCAAGCAAACCAAGAATAGTTTCAAAGCTGTAAATAAAAGTGATTCACCTAGAATCCTGTACCTATTGCACTTGGATTTCTTTGGTCCAATAGCTGTATAGAGTCTAGGAGGGAAATTTTATACCCTAGTTATTGTAGATGATTACTCTAGGTTCACTTGGGTGTTCTTCTTGAGAACTAAATCTGATAACTTCAAAGTTTTTATAGATTTTCTACTTTGTATATAGACTGAGTACTCTACTCAAGTTGCATTTATCAGAAGTGATCATGGTACTGAGTTTGAATCTCTTCTTATGCAAGAATTCTGTGAGAAAGAAGGTATCATGCATAGCTTCTCTGCTCCTAGAACTCCTCAACAAAATGGTGTAGTGGAAAGGAAAAACAGACCCTGATTGAAGCTGCAGGAACATTGTTAGTAGATGCTAATATGCCTCTATCCTTTTGGATAGAAGCAGTTAGCACAGCTAACTCTGTACTGAATAGGAGTCTGATACATAAACTTAAGGGGAAGACTCCCTATGAATTGCTTAAATAAAAGAAACCTAAAATAGATTATTTTAGAATTTTCGACTGTGTAGTTTACATTCACAATAATAACGAAGTCTACATTAGAAAGTTTGAAGCAAAGGCTTCAATGGGAATCTTTCTAGAATATTCCCAAGTAAGCAAAGCTTATAGGGTATTTAATAAATCCACATTAAAAATTGAAGAGTCAGTTCATGTCTCTTTTGATGAAACAAAAATGTTTTATAGAGAGAAGGAAACTTCCTCAAATAACTATTTGCAGGTACCTGACTTGTGCAAGAATTTGGATGAACTAAAACTCACTCAGGAGATTCAACCTCAATCAACTCTTCAGTTAGATGATTCAGACAGTGATGAAGATCAGGTAGAAGTGATTGCAACTTTGCCAACAGCCAATCTAATTCCACCCGAGGAATTGATTCCAACTATTGGTTAAGATCACATACCACCAACTAATTATGTCACACTTAGAGATCATCCTACATCTCAAGTGATTGGAGACATTTCAACTAGTGTGCAAACTAGACATCAACTAAGTCAAGATGTGATGCTTGCTTGTTTTCTTTCTCAGGTTGAGCCCTTAACCATAAAAGATGCTGAGCAAGATCCCCACTAGATCATTGCTATGCAATAAGTGCTAAACCAGTTTGAAAGATGCAAAGTATGCGATTTGGTTCCAAGACCAAAAGGTCAGCTGGTTATAGGCACCAAATGGGTGTTTAGGAATAAATTGGATGCACAAGGAATTATCATAAGGAATAAAGCAAGGCTTGTAGCACAAGGCTACAGACAGGAAGAAGGCAAAGATTTTGATCAGACTTTTGCTCCTATTGCAAGGCTAGATGCAATAAGGATCTTTCTAGCCTATGAAGCCTACATGAAGTTTAAGGTGTTCCAAATGGATGTAAAGAGTGCATTCCTGAATGGAGAGCTAAAGGAAGAGGTGTTTGTTGAACAACCCCCTGGTTTCATTTCTTCAACTTATCCCTCACATGTTTTTAAGCTGAAAAAAGCTCTGTATGGACTTAAGCATGCTCCTAGAGCATGGTATGAGACTCTAGCTAGTTTCCTATTAGAACACAAGTTTTTAAGAGGCATAGTTGGTAGAACCCATTTTATTAAGCACCACAAGGACAAGATCCTGTTAGTTCAAATCTATGTGGATGACATTATATTTGGTTCCACTGATCCCAAACTATGCAAAAGGTTCTCAGACCTAATGCATTCTAAGTTTGAGATGAGTAGTATGGGTGAGCTGTCTTATTTCCTTGGTCTTCAAGTGAAACAAGATGCTGATGGCATCTTCATCTTTCAATCTAAGTATGCCAAGGAATTGGTAAAGAAGTTTAGGATGACAGATGCTTCAGCAATGCACACTCCTATGGCTACTAATGTAGCTATTGATTCTGATGAAAAAGGAAAGCCTATTGATCAAAAAAATTATAGGGCCATTGTTGGTTCCCTATTGTATCTATCTGCAAGTAGTCCTGATATAATGTTTGCCACATGCCTCTGTGCTAGATTTCAGGTCAACCCCAAGGAATCTCATTTAACTCTTCTCAAGAGATTCATAAGATACTTGAAGGGATGTCAAATTTAGGACTTTGGTACCCAGCTGAATAAGAATTTAAGTTGATTGGATACTCAAATGCTGACTATTCTGGCTGTAGAGTTGACAGGAAGAGCACCTCAGGGACTTGTCAGTTCCTAGGTGAGAGATTAGTCTCATGGTTTTGCAAAAAGCAGACTTCTGTTTCAACTTCAACTGCAGAGGCTGAATATATAGCAGCTGCTAGTTGCTGTTCACAGATTCTGTGGATTCAAAATCAACTCTTAGATTATGGGTACACACACAGAAACACAAAAATTATGTGTGATAGTACTTGTGCTATTTCTATAGTACAAAATCTTGTGCACCATTCTAGAGCCAAGCACATTGACATTAGACACCACTTTCTTAGAGACTGTGTTGACAAGAATAAAATAAATCTCGAGTTTATACCCATAGATCTTCAGAGAGGTGACATTTTCACAAAGCCTTAAGATGAACAGAAACATCTATTCTTTTTGAATAAACTAGGCATGATGAATGGATCAGACTAAGTGTAAAAATCTGCTAAGTTGAAATCTGTTCTGAAATAGTCGAACGGTGTTCGAAGATAGTCGAACAGGTTGAGCTAAATCGTCGACCCTTGGTCTACGACAACACTTTGCCTTGAGAGACAAAAATCGTCGATCGACGATTGATGACACTGCTTCGGAAATCGATCGTCGATCAACGGTCAACGACCGATTCTCCTGATCTTCATTCAGAGATCAACGATTCTAATTTATTTCTAAACGATCGTCCATTTAGGTCTGAAGATCGTTGACGGACCTCGCTGTTTCATATTCTGCTTCTAGAACTTTTTCGAGCTCTCGTCCCGCGTTTTCTGCTCTCTTCTATTGCGATTCTTCTCATAATGGTGATTTCCTCTGCAACCCTGTCCGTGCTGAAGTTCGATGTCAGATTCTCTGTTGACTTTTATTCCTTCAGTGACAGCGAACAAGTTTACAAAGAAATGCTGCAGTTATGCGATGAACAAAGACTCAAAAAGCTTATGTCTACAAAGACCAAACTCCACTTATCAGTGATAAAGGAATGGGTGTATACATCTTCTTCTAATGACAAAGTGATGACCGGAAACATCAACTGTGTGGAGGTAACTCTTACTCCTGAAATTCTGACTGAAATCTTTGAGTTAAAGAATGGAACATATGAGTATGAGCAAGATTCTGCAGAGTATGCTAGGATGCTGATAGAGATGGGACATGCAGAAGGCATTCCCTCTAAGCTGTTAAAAGTAAATCTATCTGTTGGTTTCAAGTTCTTGGCTGACCTAGTAGGAAAAATGTTGCTTGGAAAGAATTCAGCCCATGACAACATTAACAGGCAATAGTTTGCCTTGATGTCAGCTATTGTGATTAAAAAGTCAATCAATTGGGCTGGATTGCTGTTTGAGTTGATCATGCGAAAGAACAACAAGAAAGAGGTAACTCAAGGTAGGCTAATTGTGTTCTTTCTATCCAAGAAAGCTTCCCAGCTGTTAGGCTCTGTTCCTACAGCCATCAATGCCAGCAAAAGGATTGATTCTTCCCTGTTTGCTAAGTTGAAAAGGGTCATTCATAAACCTTCAAAGGCTAAGTCTGCCCCTATAACATCTGAGGGCACAAGGGCTTCTAAAGCCGCTTCCCACCCTAGTGAAGAAATTCCTGCCTTACCATCCTTGCCATCCACCTCCATAACAACTCATTCTTCTCCCGTGAACCATCCATCACTATCTGCTTCTCCAACGCTAGCTCATCTAGCTGAGATACCCAACTTCAATATAGATTCCATGTTCAATCTGCTCACTTCATCTCCTCAGCATTCCCCAGCTCCTTCTCCTCATCATCAATCACCCACTCATGATCATCCATCTCATCACAATTCTCCACTTGATGAAGTCCCAGCTCAGCAGAACATCAATTTTGATTATTCTCCATCTATCATTCCTCCATCTTTTCAAATAATACCAGAATTCATTAACAATATTCTAAACCTCACTACCCCATCCATCAAAACATTGATAGCTAAAGCTATAGCCCCCCTTGCTAACTCCATCTATTCACTTGCTGCTTCCTTCACTGCCCTCTCAGCCCTTTCTTCATCTAGGGGCCTGGGTTTAGTTCCCACTGAACCCAGGCAGGGGGAGATGTTCAATGATGATGATTCAGGCTCTGCTTTGGCTCGTCATGTTGTGCAATCTCCAGCAGCAGTGGAGCTAGAAATATGTTCAGATACAGTTCCAGATGAAATCCAGAGGATATTTGTGGATTTAGATACTCTAGTAGTTCCAAATGAACTGGAGGCATTTCTTGATTAAGATGATGAGTCCTCTCTCTCTTCTCTTGGAGGTCATTATCAGTCTTCTCCTTGTTCTTTCGATCCTCTTCAGGCCATTGTGTGCTATCAAAGACCAATGTGCCTTCAGTTTTTGGAAAGTTTTATTATTTCTGAAGCAATAGCTGAAGCAGCCTTTGCCTTCAAATTCTGTCTTGAGGAGATTTCCACTCCTATAGTTGCCAGACATCTAGAAGGGATTATCACCTCCTTCTTAGAAGATAAGTGGAATTAAGTAGAATCTTTAGATAAAAGTGTGCCAGTTGCTGTTTCAGAAGTTGAGTCTATGCCCTCTACTCTTTGGGATGACACACTAGGTCCATATTTGGACTCTCTCTTGGCACAAGATATACTAGAAGAAGAAAGAGAAAAGGCTATGTTGAAAGCTAAAGAAAAAGAGGAAGCTATGCTAAAAGACATTGATGATCTGTATGCAATACCTCAGTCCTCACACTCTGAGGATGAGGATGAAGATTCTGATGATTCAGAAGGTTATAAGAAAAGGAAAAGGATTGCTAAAAAGAAAAGAAAGACTGTTGCTACACCTCCTCCTAATCCAGATCATGATATTCCATACTATATTTTGAAAGGAATAGATCCTAAGTCCAAAAGCTTTGAGCCCTAGATGTGGCTTTCTATAAATGCTCAGAAAGAAAGGAAGAAGAGCAGGAGGAACTCTCCTCCTCCCAAAGGGATTCAGAGAGGTCCTCGTCCTCCTCCCTCTGCTGGTGTATTAGGCAACATTGCTCCCAGATCTTATGCTCCTTATAGCTAACCAAATCAACCATACACCTATCAGAGGAAGGGAAGGTAGCCTCCTCCCAGTAGGTCTCATGATCCGAGGCAAACAAGGCATTCGGATAGTCAAAGAGAGAAAATAAAAGAAGTTGTATTTCAACAACCAACTTTCTCTCCTCCTTAAGCTCCTAGGTCTCCTCATAAAGCCAAGTTGTCACCTTCAAAGGAAATACCAGCTCAAGTCAAGCAAGCAGATGTCAAAAGAAAAAGAGTTATATATTATGACAAATCAAGCAAGAAATATGCTGAGTTTGCTCCTCCATCCAGTCTTATGATTCAAGAGCAAAAAGACTCAAATGTCAAGCAAACTGAGAGTTTTCTAACTCAATCAGTAAAGTTTAAGGCTGTAAATCCTTTGAATCCAGATGATGAAAACACTTATGAAAGTCAAGAGCTTGATCCAAACTTCAAAATGGCTAGACTTTTAGAATTGGTGGGAACTGCTCAGATCAAGAAAGCTAAAGCTGAAGGTAAAGATATCACAGGATTGTCTACCATGTCAACATACAAAAAGAAAGAATTGGACAGATTCCAAGTCAGCTCAGAAGTTTTTGATGCTTCAAAATATATGGAGAAACATCATGAAGCTGTTCTACCCAAAGCTGGAGAGCTAAAGATCATTGGAGAGCAGGACTTGAAGTTATTAAAGAAAGATGCATATGATCCTAATAGAAAAATCACCTTCTCTCCTGCTACTTCTATTTCTCCTTTAGATTCTGTTGATAATCAATTGTGACATTTGTTTTGATTATCTGTTTTATTTAAATCTGTTTGATGATTTATCTATTGCTGTTTATTTTCTCTGCTTATCTTAGATTTGTTAGTGTTTGAGTGACATGACCCAAATTAGGGGGAGATTGTTGGTTCCCTAGTTTTGATTTGGGCTATGTCATCTCAATTAGACTTAATTGACCCAAGAATTATCTATGGTCAATGGTTAGACTAAATGTTAGTCTACCCTAGGTTTAGTTAGGATAGACCCAGATAGGTTAGTTGAGATTGGATTGAAATAGAAATTTTGTTTAAGTAGAATTGTGCTCGACGATAATCGACTGTCGCTCGACGATCTTCGATTAATGATCGACGATCTAAGACTTATATGAACTATGAAGAGGGTCGACGATCTTCTTATTCAGATCGACGATCGTGTAGCCTTGGTCGAGGTTTTCTGTGAAGACAGTTTTTCTTCAGGTCGACGATCTGCTTGTTTAGATCGACGATCTTCGATCTCTGGTCGACGTTTTTTGTCTGCTATTATCAATATTCATTTTATTTGATTCCCTGTTTTATTTACTCTTGTTTAAAACATATTCTATTCAAATATTCTGCTTATTACAATGCTTATACTCTGTTGCTTATTTGCAATATTTCTTATGCATTGATTAAAATATTTTGACAGAATAAAGCCGTTTGGAAAGAGTGGATTTTGTACAACTGTAATATAACCGTTAGGATTTGTCTCCTGTACATTTGTGAAAAGTCAAATTGATAGGATATTTTAATATCCTTAAATCCGTTTTGGGAATGATAGAAAAGACTACATCTGCAGTTTCTTTATTTAACTTATTATATTATTTTGGAAAGATCTTTTTGTGTAGGGCTCGAGGCATTATTAGAAAGAGAAAAAGTTTCTATATTATAAAACAGTTGGCTGTATACAAATAAGATACACAGAAACACAGATCATAGCAACAAGTGTGAAAGAACAAGAGCTCTCAAGAAAAAAGATTTATTCCTCTGCTTCTTCCTGAGTTCATCCTGTCTTCAGGAAAATCAACACTCAGTGTTCAAGCTTTCAAGAAGAACTTTCCTTCCAGATTGCAAAAGCTGCTGAAGAAGAACATTCATCAACATCTTGAGTCTTCTTCAAAGCTGCATCAGAAAGAGTTTCAAAGCAATCTGGAGATCCTGCACCCTGAAGCAAAGCTTCTTCCTGGACATTCTCTAAGCCAGGCGGAGCTTTGATTTTCTCAGAGAAATCCACTAGCTTCTCGGAATACAGAGAAGACACCTTTTTATCTTTCTTTAAACCTCCTTGTAAAAGGGTTATTACTCCCTTCAAAAGTGAATTGTTGGTGATAGGGCACCTGATCAAAAACCTATTGGATTTTGGGCTCCTGATCAAAAGCACAAAGGGTCTCTAGATCTACCTGCAACAGATCTTCTGGTGGTAGGGCACCTGAACAAAAACTTGTAGGGGATTCCTACCAGGGTGGTAGAAGAGTGGATGTACCCATTTGGGGAACCACTATAAATCTCTTGTGTTGTCTCGTTGCTTACTTTAATTGATGCACTGTGGCTATGATATATTTAACTAGGTTGCTAAGTGCTGTGCTAGGCTTAAAGCTCAACTGAAACTTCAGTTAGCTTGATATTTTATTCACTACACTCTGATAAGCTTTAGGTTTTAAGCTTTCATATTTCTATTCCGCAATAGCTCGAAGAGAAGTGTTTAGAGTCTCCTTAATTTTTGAATACTCTATTCACCCCCCCTCCAGAGTAGTAAGTATCTTATCCCCTCACTTTCATACCCAAAGGCATCCGTTCAGGGACGAGACACACCAAAACTAAATCGCCAACCTTAAAGTGAGACGCTCTTTTATGTATGTTAGCATGAAATTGATAAGATGTATAGTGTGTTGCTAGCGCTACACTAATGTGCTTATATAAATTTTGAACATGAAATGCAAAATTTTGTGCGAATTTACTTGAACTATAATATGGTGATAACGAAAACAAGTCAACATGCACTGTTGTTTTATATCCCTGCACGATCTCATTTGGTGATAAGCTCGCATGTAAGAAATAGGACGTAAAATGAGTGATTAAGGATGATTTTCATAGGCTCCAAATTCGCAGTTCTAATTTTATATTTAATATTTTTATGCTTGGCATGAAGATATGCCAAGGGGAACTGCTCATCATAAATAATAGAGTGTGACGCTCCCGTATGTGAATAGAAGTGGGAGCGATACAACTCAAGGGTCCAGACTTTGGTCACTAATGTGTGAAAATGAGGGTCATCATAAGGCAGTGGGTAAATGCGTGCAACCGGGTGTGGTATATATGTGTAACGACTTTACCTGTTAAATTACATATAGTAGAAGGTCCGGCTGGGGCCCCACACTATATGCTACAAACAGACGGTGAGGTCACAGGATAATACCATCAACGCATCCTAACACAGAGCATGCTAGCAGAATAGATACACAAGTAGGTTAACTCATAGCAGGAATATCCACTAGATATATATAAACCAACGTTATATACAACCACTCAAACGAGGGCATAGCAAAAACTATAGTTTGGCCTTAAGGCCTTACAGTTCCTCTTTAAACCGTATGGATTACAGACATTGGCGCGCAGGCCGGCCATACATGAATAAAAGAAAATACAAAAACTAGCCTTCAAGGGCTAGTAGCAACAGTAAGAGCGGCAACAGCAGTAGGGGCATCAACCCTTCATTTTCCGCTCGGCTCTTCAGCACCTGCACAGGGACATTCCACCCAGAAGGTGGACAACAAGGAAACTGTCAGCATTCAGCTGACCAATTTATAACAATCCTACCACTTTCCCGGGGCAGAGGCATTCCTTCCCTGCAAAGCAACATAGCAATTGAAAGATAATATACATATTGTGCTTTCACGCACAAGAAATCCATCATAACTGTCAGCCACCCGGCCCTACGATCTGTGCTCTCAGGCACACTTTTGGGTACATCGGCGAACTGGGATCAACACCAATGAGCATTTAGCCTTAATGGAGCGCAAGCCTAAGACTCTCATTATGCTACTAACGAAAGCCACATTCCTTGGCAATTCCTTGTACAGTAAACATAACGCAGGTACAGATCCACCACCCCCATTGCTAAACTCGCTTTGCCATCACCAAGCACATCGTACTTGCGGCTATAACAAAAGGCGCGGGTCAGCTTCACCTTTGCTGTTCGACACGAAGCCTTTTAGAGCTCACATCTCCCAATCGCCATAACGTCCACCAAGGACTGGCATCACAATAGCCACACTATCCAACTAGGACTTGCTTCATCGTCAATCAAGAACTGGCTACATCGTAGCCACAGCACAAACAGCACAAGGGCATTTTCCTAGAGTTCCACATTCCAGTACTTCCTGCTACTCCCCTTCACAGGCATACCCCAACGACCCCACTAACTACATGAGTATACGCGGAGTCTTCTTCGGTGCGTTAATGCAACATCACCAATCCATACCAACATGTCCATTTGGGCTTCACACAACATGCCTATCCCGTACTACACTTTTTCGGGTCTATATGCAGACTCAAGCTGGGGATAACAACTATCACCCACTGAAATCACTCACTTTTTCCACCTTTTGGTGGAGAGGATTCCTTACTCATGCATAAGGAGGACTTTACATGTCCAAGAATTAAGATCGTTACCCTTGATGATCTCTTGGGAGCCATCGAAAATCTGGCCGGTTTGAAAGCACCGCAATAGCTTTGCCTCCACTAAACTAGCCTCGGATCGCGAATCGGACCGCGGGAGCACCACCAAAGCCTTGCTCTTCTCCTCCTTCTCCTTCCTCCAAGCTCTCTCTCTTTTTCTCTCTTGATAAGAATGAGAGAAGAAGCTAATACTCAGTCTTATCAATGCAGGAAAAGACCAAGGCCATTGGATCCAAATAGAAATAATTGGATGGACAAGATCTGCCCAAAATCCCATTTTTGACTTGACACGGCTCGTGACACGCCCGTGTCCCAGGCTGTGTCCCCCAAGCGGTGTACGAACCGTCTCAAAATGAACTAGAACACGGGCTCCACACGCTCATGTCAAAGGGCAGACATGCCCGTGTCAACTTTGACACGACCGTGTGACTGGTCGTGTCACCTGTTATAACACAAGCACAAATCACCCGAGTATGACACACCCATGTCATAGGCCATATTCCACACTCAATGCCACTCAATGCCATTCCCCTCAGCACCACTCAATGCCACTCAATATTCTCCCGAGCAGGACAAGCCCTGGGATACGCCCGTGCCCTAGGGTGTGTTGCCTCTCAACGATCAGTTCTCGAGAACTCAAGTTGATGCCTCGAGAAAAAGACACACCTTGGGACACGCCCTTGTACCAGGCCGTGTGCCTGGACATGCCCTGGGACACGCCCGTGTCCCAGGCCGTGTCACCCAGCCTGACTCCATCTTAAGATTTTGGGGTGTTACAATCCTCCCCCCTTAAGATAAATTTCGTCCTGAAATTTGTACGCAACAAATAAACAGGAATCACAAAGCTATAACGTTAAAAGAGCTGTTATAATGAAATGTACACGGTCAACAGTTTATACAAAAAGTTTGGGAAACTCGGCTTGCATGGTCTGCTCACGCTCCCATGTTAGCTCCTCATGGCCACAATTATCCCACCAGACTTTGACCATCCCGATTATCTTGTTCCGCAACTATTTCTCGGCTCGATCCTCGATCCGAATGGGTCTAACCTTCCTCGTTAGCCGATATTCGACCGGTACACAATCATTCTCAACAATTTGGGCTGGATCCTTGACGGCTTTGCAAAGTACTGAGATGTGGAAGACATCATGCAATCCACTCAACTCTGCTGAAAGCGCTAGCCGATAAGCAGCTTCCCCGACTCGCTTTATAACTTCAAACAGACCAAGGTATCTGGGACTTAGCTTTTTCAACCGCCGAATCCAAGATACGCCTTTGAAGGGTTTCATCTTCAAATAGACCCAATCGCTCACCGCAAACTTCACGTTCTGATGCTTGGTGTTGTACTACTTTGCTTGTCGATCCTGGGCTATCAATAGCCTCTCCCGAATAGAGAATATTATCGAGGTAGCTTCTTCGACTTCCTTTCGCCCATGCAGCTTGGATTCGCCTACCTCCGCCCAAGCTAATGGTGTATGACATTTACGACAATATAAAGCCTCAAACGGTGCCATACCGATGCTCTCTTGGTAGCTGTTATTATAGGCAAATTAAACTAAATAAATATACTCTTCCCATTTCTTACCGAAATCTTGGGCGCACATACGAAGCATATCTTCAATCGTCCTGTTGGTTCGCTCAGTCTGGCCATCCGTTTGGGGATGAAAGGCCGTACTGAATGCAAATTTTGTACCCAACATTTGATGAATTAGCCTCCAATTAGTTGAGGTTAATCGCCCATCACGATCACTGATAATGCTCCGAGGAACACCGTGTAGTCGAACAATCTGTTCCACATAGAGTTTAGCCAACGTTTCCACTGAATCATCTCTCTTGTTTGGAAGGAAGTGAGCCACTTTTGTCAACCAGTCTACAATTACCCAAATAGAGTCATGACCGCGTTGAGATCTCGGCAAACTGTGCACGAAATCCAATGAAATATCATCAAACTTCCACTCCAGAATCGGTAACGACTTCAGGAAACCACCAGGATTCTTGCATTCCACTTTTACCAAAGCACAAGTGTGACATTCTGACACATATCGTGCAATGTCTTTCTTTACTCCAGGTAACCAGAACAACTTTTTCATGTCTTTGTACATTTTTGTGCTCCCAGGGTGAATTGAGTACTAGGCAAAATCTGCTTCGTACATCAATTCTTCTCTCGACTTCCCTATACTTGGGACGCACAATCGAACATCTTTTCGCAACAATCCATCATCCCGGGAGAATTGGTCACCAGGACCATCCTTTGCATAACATTGGAGACTTTCATCAAGCTCCGTTGCTCGCCGAACTCTATCTGCAAGGTCATATTATACCTCCGTCCAGTTCAAGCATGCGTCGGCCGTAGCATCCTTGTCAACACAAGATATCTCTAATGCTTCCATCTCCTGGATTAGCCACACATAATGTCTTTGCAACCAGTTTGCCCGTACTGGCATCCTACAACTCAAAGCATCAGCGACCACATTTCCCTTCCCGGGAGTATAGTGAATATCGAAAGTGTACTCCCCAAGGAACTCCATCAACCTTCGTTGTCGCATATTCAGATCCTTCTTATCTAACAAATACTTTAGGCTCTTGTGATCTGTATAGATATCTACTTTAATGCCATAAATATAGTGCCGCCACAACTTTAGCGCAAAGATTTCCGCCGCCAACTCTAAATCGTAGACGGGGTAGTTTCGTTCATGCACCTTTAGATGGCATGAGCCATAAGCAATCACTTTACCAAATTGCAGAAGAACACAGCTTAAGGCGCACCCTGACGCATCACTATAGATCTCATAGCCGTCTTTACCACATGGCGATGTCAACACAGTCGCCGTTGTCAAACGACTCTTCAGCTCTTCAAAAGCTCGCGCACACTCCGGTGTCCAAATGAACTTCTGATATTTTCTCGTCAAAGTGGTCAGAGGTAAAGCAATCCGTGAGAAGTTTTCTACAAACCGTCTATAGTAGCCTGCCAGGCCAAGAAAGCTCCTGACTTCGGCCACCGAAGACATCACTGGCCAATCCCGTATGGCACTTATCTTTGCCGGATCTACTGTTATGCCCTCTCCACTTACCACATGGCCCAAAAAAGCCACTGACGATAGCCAGAACTCACACTTTGATAACTTGGCATACAACTTATTCCTCCCCAGGGTATGCAACACCAACCGCAAATGGTTTGCATGATCATCTCCCGACAGAGAGTACACAAGAATATCATCAATGAACACAATTACGAATAAATCCAAGTACTCTCGGAACGTCCCGTGCATTAGATCCATGAATACCGAAGGCGCATTACATAAGACAAAAGGCATCACGGTGAATTCATAATGACCATAGCGTGTCCCAAACGCTGTCTTGAGAATATCGCCTTCCTGAATCCGCAAATGATAATATCCCGATTTCAAATCCAACTTTGAATAGACGGTTGACCCCGCTAGCTGATCAAATAGGTCATCGATCCGTGGAATCGGATATTTATTCTTTTCCGTCAGCTTATTCAATTCGTGGTAGCCAATAAACAAACGCAAACTACCGTCTTTCTTTTTCACAAATAGAACAGGCGCGCTCTAAGGTGACATACTTGGGCGTATATATCCCTGCTCTAACAATTCTTGCAATTAGACTTTAAGTTCAGCCATTTCCTTTGGCGCAACGCGATATGGTGAGCGGGCCATAGGTTTTGCACCTGGCACCAACTCAATCGCGAAGTCAATCTCCCGTTGGGGCGGTAACCCAGGAAGATCCTTAGGAAACACATCTGCAAACTCCGACACAATTGGAACTTCACTTACACTTGTCTTTGGCTCAACAGCCTGAATAAGCGTGAAGAATAACTCTGCGCCCTTCCGAACAGCACTGGCGACTTGGAGTGCAGACAACAAGGTCCCGCCTACTCCTCGCATACCAGCGTACTTCGTCTCAAATTTGATATTATGGCCCAGTGTGATCTCCTTGGAAGTGCAATCAATCAAGGCACGCTGTTCCGAGAGCTAGTCCATGCCAAAGATCACATCAAACTCCGATAGTGGCAGCTCGAATGCTCTCAATCTGAAATCTCGATTTCCTATATGCACGTCCACATCACAAGTCCTATCCGGAAGCATGATACACCCATTCGGTAGTAGCACCTTTACACCATCTGCCGTCACATGACTCGGTACTCCAACTCGAGTTACAAAGTCCTTAGATAGAAAAGAATGCGAAGCACCCATATCAAACAGGGCTCTCACCGGATTCTTCCAAATCAGGACAAAGCCTGTAGCACACACATCATGCACAAGCTACATACAAAATATGCAATCAATACAACAAGCATTAACATAACTCGTACCTATGACGACGTCACTTTGCTTGATAGCCTCCCGTTGGCAAAGATTGTAAACTCTGGGCTGCGCCTGCGATGTAGAGGAATCAACCACTTCTTTGCCCTTCTCAGCATAAGACGTACCCGTCTTCTTTTCTCCTTTGGGTTGAGCAACCCGACAATCACGGGCTAAATGCCCCACTTTGCCACAGGTAAAGCATGCACGAGACTCCGACCTCGATGTTGATCCCGATGTAACCGTCCCAACAATTTGCCCCGAAGGCTTGGACATCTTGCCCCACTTCTTTTGGTAGTACGATTTGCCAGAGCGGGGTGCTTTAAACTCGGGCTTTGTCACAACCAAGGCCTTCCTGCCTTGTACACGCATCATGTCCTTTTCCAGTGCACCCGCCATATAAACCAAAGCTTGAAATCCCTGGTTCACTGAACTAGAAAGCAGGAACCTCAACTCGTCCCGCAAACCTTCATAGAACCGTTTTGTTTTCCTTTGTTCATCGGCGAAGAATTTTCCTGCATACCGTCCCAATATTATAAACTCATGTAGGTACGCATCAACGCTAGACTCTCCTTGCGTTAGCCGCTAGAACTCATTCTCCATAGCAATGCGTTTTGCAGCTGGAAGATGTTTAGCCAAAAACATACGAGAGAACTCCTCAATCGATACTTGAGTCAATTTCCTGCCCGCCAAATGGTGTAACTCAACCTCGTCCCACCATAACCTCGCCTCTCCTTCTAACAAGAAGGTTGCCAAACTGACCTTTTGAGTCTCCTCCGTCTTGATCGCCATCAAATTTCATTTGAATCTTATAACTAGTACTCTGCCTGCATTGGGGATCCCAGTCCCGTGAACGTAGGCGGATTGAAGCTCATGAATTGCTTCAATTGTCATTCAGGTGCTCGCGGATCCATAGCCTCAACTGGTTCGGGTTGGACACCAAAACGATCTGGCACCACTGGCGACAGCGCCTGCCAGGTCTGCCGAATCATCGCAAATAGAGCCTTAGCAAATAATCAAACAGTTTCCACAGAGGGAGGAGGTGTTGGCACCTCAGCTGGTGCCGCACACTCATCAAAGCGCTGGGGCTCAGATTGCCCAGCTCCACTACGAGACACCTATGGGTGGACAAGACACACATTATCGAAAATATGCAAGAAATAACTACAAAGTAGGAATGCGTAGATTCCTCAAACAAGTGTATTTGCATTTCTTAGTGGATATTCCAGAGTTCACTAGCGTTACAGCTGTTCGCACAGACACGTGCTCGCAACCCCACAAAAGAATTCGACCACAAATTCGAAAGAGGAAGACCGAGACAAGCAGATACCAAAATGTAACGACTCCACCTATTAAATAACATATAATAGAAGGTCCGGCCGGGGCCCCACACGATATGCTACAAACATACTGTGAGGTCAAAGGATAATACCATCAACACATCATAACACAGAGCATGCTAGCGGAATAGATACATAAGTAGTTGAACTCATAGCAGGAATATCCACTAGATATATATAAACCAACGTTATATACAAACACTCAAACGAGGGAATAACAAATACTATAGTTTGGACTTAAGGCCTTACAGTTCCTCTTTAAACCGTATGGATTACAGACATCGGCGCGCAGGTTGACCATACATGAATAAAAGAAAATACAAAAGCTAGCCTTCAAGGGCTAGTAGCAACAGCAAGAGCGGCGGCAGTAGCAGTAGGGGCGTCAACCCTTCATTTTCTTCTCGGCTCTCCAGCACCTGCACAGGGACAATCCACCCAGAAGGTGGCAAACAAGGCAACGGTCAGCATTCAGCTGACCAATTTATAACAATCCTACCCCTTTCCCGGGGTAGAGGAATTCCTTCCCTATAGAGCAATATAGCAATTGATAGATAATATACATATTGTGCTCTCACGCACAAGCAATCCATCACAACCGTCGGCCACCCGGCCCGACGATCTGTGCTCTCAGGCATACTTTTGGGTACACAGACGAACCGGGATCAACACCAATGAGCATTTAGTCTTAATGGCACGCAGGCCTAAGACTCTCATTATGCTACTGACGAAAGCCCAATGCCTTGGCCTCACCAAACACATCGTACTTGCGGCTATAACAAAAGGCGCGGGTCAGCTTCACCTTTCCTTTTCGGCACGAAGCCTTTTAGAGCTTACAGCTCCCAATCGCCATAATGTCCACCAAGGACTGGCATCACAATAGCCACACTGTCCAACTAGGACTGGATTCATCGTCCATCAAGAACTAGCTACATCGTAGCCACAGCACAAACAGCACAAGGGCATTTTCCTGGAGTTCCACATTCCAGTACTTCCTGCTACTCCCCTTCACAGGCATAACCCAACGACCCCACTAACTACACGAGTATACGCGGAGTCTTCTCCGGTACGTTAATGTAACATCACCAATCCAGACCAACATGTCCAGATGGGCTTCACACAACATGTTTATCCCGTACAACACTTTTTCGGGTCTATATGCAGACTCAAGCTGGGGATAGCAACTATCACCCACTTAAATCACTCATGTTTTCCACCTTTTTGTGGGGAGGATTCCTTACTCATGCATAAAGGAGGACTTCATATGTCCAAGAAGTAAGATCGTTACCCTTGACGATCTCTTGGGAGTCATCAAACATCTGGCCGGTTAGAAAGCACCGCAGCAGCTTTGCCTCCTCTAAACTAGCCTCGGATTGCGAATCGGACCGCGAGAGCACCACCAAAGCCTTGCTCTTCTCCTCCTTCTCCTTCCTCCAAGCTCTCTCTCTTTTTCTCTCTTGATAAGAATGAGAGAAGAAGCTAATACTCAGTCTTATCACTACAGTAAAAGACCAAGGCCATTGGATCAGAATAGAAATAATTGGATGGCCAAGATCTTCCCAAAATCCCATTTTTGACTTGACACGGCCTGTGACACGCCCGTGTCCTAGGACGTATCCCCCAAGTAGTGTGCGAACAGACTCAAAATGAACCAGAATACGGGTTCCACACGCCCGTATCAAAGGGCAGACACGCCCGTGTCAACTTTGACACGGCTGTGTGACTGGCCATGTCACCTGTTATAACACAAACACAAATCACCCGAGAAGGACACGGCTAAGGTACACGCCTGTGTCCATGGCCGTATGCCCAACACGCCCCTGGGACACGCCCGTGTCACAGGCCGTGTTCCACACTATACGACACTCAATGTCATTCCTCTCAGCGCCACTCAATGCCACTCAATATTCTCCTTAGCAGGACACGCCCTTGGACACGCCCGTGTCCCAGGCCGTATCGCCTCTCGACGATCAGTTCTCGAGAACTCAAGTCGATGCCTCTAGAAAAGGACACGCCCTGGGACACGCGCGTGTCCCAGGCCGTGTGTCTAGACATGCCCTGGGACACGCCCGTGTCCTAGGCCGTGTGTCTAGACACGCCCTGGGACGCGCCCGTGTCCCAGGCCGTCTCACCCAACCTGACTCAATCTTAAGATTTTGGGGTGTTATAATAAGTATATCTAGGGGACACCACATCCAGAGGTATAATTACAAAAGAATCAAAATAAGTCATAGTCGAGGACAGAACCGTAGGCGTACATGCATAATAATGAACAGTCAAATGCGACACGTAGGCAGATCTATGGGGTGCGGTGTACAGTCCAAATACCACTGCGCTTAACTTAGGAATATCTATACGATTAGACAACGCCAATGTTGGAACTAATAAAGTGGGTGTGACACAAATATTCAGACTAGGACTACCGGTTCCATGTCCTAGTAAGTCAACTAATGTGGGTAAATAGTCAGGAGGAAGGGTCGGCAAAATCAAACCCGGGATAACATCCAAATCAGTATAAATTTTCACCCAACGGTGACGATATCATAGAATTCTCATCCGGGTGTAAAACCAAAGAATCGTCCAAAAATACAACTTCCTCTCTTGGAATTTCATCCAACACACTAGAAACAACATCCGAATCAAAGTTAGTAAAAGTCTCAGAAATTAGCAAAATCGAACCAGATAAAATTTCTATTTCAATTTGAGCTTTAGTAACTGGTGATACGTCAAATAAATAGTTTTCGGGTTCTCAACGCTAAAATCATCCAAAAATATCTGTCCCTCATATGCTAATTCATCGACAATAACACTTGGGACATCCTCACTTTCATGCTCCTCAGAAAACTCAGATATAATCTCAGTAGGTGTAATCGTAGGCCCTAATATGACGGGGATCGTAGCCTAGAGAGGGCTCTCAATACTAGCGTGATCAGACACAACGCTAGTAGGGCAAGTAATATGCAACGTAATACTCTCACAGATCAAACTATCATCATCCAATACGTCGTCTTCTAATTCACTAACTACTCCTTCAATTTCAGAGTCATCAGAATCGTCAGGCACTAACGCACATGACGGAATTATCTCACCTACGGGGTAATCCTCAGGATCAAGATATATTGCATCTAGATCAGCATCCTCAAGGGTATCAGTTTCTATCTGAAGGGGCTTAGATGTCGAGGCTAAAGGAGGCATAGACCTAGTAGTAACATGTTTCGAGTCCACGACATATTTAGGACTTGTTTCCCTGATGGTGGGAGGTGGTCCTAAGACGGACTTTCTCGTCTAAAATGAGCGAGTCTTATTCTTAGGAATGTTGTGCTTCTCAATATCCAAGGATACATTAAAAGTGGTGTTTAGGTCGGTGTGACCAAAACACAGTAATTTACCCTGGATGTTGGGGTTTAACCCCTTATGAAACCTTGGGAGGGTGATCTCTAGCATCTCCTTCACACCACACCTAACCATCATATCCTTAAGAAGACTCATATACTTAGAGACTGACTTATTCCCTTGTTTAAGGGTAGTCAAATCATCAAACATCTACCGCTCGGTCTAGGCGATTGGTTTTTAATCATTCCTAAAGATAGGTATAGGACTAGCGCCATAACGATACCCACTCACAGGCTTGGTGTTCGTAGTGCGGGGATAGGCGGGATCAAATTTATCCAAGAGTAGGTGTCGCATGTGCGGCCAAGCACTACGCTCTTTGTTCAGCAAAAACACCAGGGCTTGACCTACTAAGCTCTCTCGTACTACGACAACCTTGTAGTAGTCGCTATATACGTGACTATCAAAATATGCTTTTATCCCCTTAAGCTAGTCCCTAAAACTTTGATAATTTCCTGAACCATCAAACGTGGGTATCTCACTCCAAGTCCGAGGAATAGTGTGGAGACGGTTGGAATTCCTAGGGTAGGATGGATAGGCTAGGGTATGTTTAGACATGGATTTATCATACCACTAATCTAAATGGAAAGCATAAACGTCATAGGCAATAATAGTGAGAATCAGAGAGAAAACTCACCCGGAACTGCTGCACATGCAATGAGTTAAAGAACCTGACCCATTAAATTCTAGGAAAGACGGAATTGTTCCCGCTTAACAACTAGGGTAATAAATAAATGAATTTAATTATCTTGCTGGAAATATTATGAGTATTATTAATTAATTTTTTTTTATGATTTTGCAGAAAAAATAAAAATATAGGCCGCTATTGGCAGACTTAAATTTAAATTTTATAATGACTTGATAAAAATAAGGATTTAATAAAAAATGAAATATTTTTTGGATTTCTTACTAAGAAAATGATGAATAATTTCCAGAATTTTATTTTTTTGAATTTTGAGAAAAATTGAGAATTTTAGGGCCCTATTTGAGGACCAAAAATCCAAAATTTGTTTTATATGTTGTGCAATGAAACATGCATGTGCGTGTCGGAAAAAAAATAAAAGGGGGAGGGTGCCAATTAGGAAATTGACGTGAACCTCTCTCTGATACCAATTTGATGCAGGCCCGCAAGTTGACACCGAAAAGATCTACGGACACACAAGAATACCTCTCTACGATCTAATTCTACACTTGCACAAAACATCCAACGCAGTGCACACACCATTTAATTTTATTAATTAGATGCTAGCGTACAGGTAGCCAAACCAATTAGGATCGAACAAAGGCTATAGGCCAATATTCTTTCAGGCTAAAGGGACCAACTCGGTCCGGTGGAGTGATGGTTGTACCAAAAGAGATCTACCAAAAATTTACAATCCGGAAATGGTAGATCTCTCCCAACAAAAAGAAAATGAAGGTTCACCAAACATTTCCATCTTAAATAAAATAAGGATGAACAAAAAAATCAAACGAAGAAACCACGATAAATTCAACGTTTCAAAGATCACGCCAAAGTATCCACCACAATGACAATCTAGAGGGAAACATCAAAAGTAGAATGGTTTCGTTACCCAATCGGAATGGATGATTCCGATTCACTATTTTCTGGATCGTCCTTGAACGGCTCCGCCGGAGTCACGCCTTATGAAGAGAAAACTCGTTTGCCTTCGTCGCTTCACGCCGGAGTTGGAATCCACAAGGGGGATCTTGCCTTGGCCGAATTTCACCCAAAAATAAAGAGGTTGGTTTATGAGAGAGATGAAAGGAGAGGGAGGAGGAGGTGGATAGGAGCCGAGTAGAGAGAGAGGGAGGAGATGATGGCCGGCGGCCAAATAGAAGGGAGGATGATAGGAGGATCCGAAATTTTTAAAAGGAGGGGGAAAAGATCTCAAAGAAGATTTAGGGATTCAAATTCTTATCATTCATTCTGTAATCAAAATGAAAGCAATACATGGCTATATATAGCCTACACCACAAAATATTCACCTTTGAAAATTAAAAAACTCATGATATTTATATGCACCCATCATGAAAGAAATAAAATAGTGCTTGCATGAAATAAAATACTAGATGGTTATAATCACCCATCATACAAGAATTAAACTACATTAATTAAATGTAATAAAATAAAATGCATGAAATAAAACTACTTAAAATAACAATTGATAAAATAATAATAATATGATAAAATTTATAATTATAATTATTTAATTCATAATTATATATTTTATTTAATAGCGACATCAGCGTTGGCGTCGTGGTAGAGTCCCATCCTCGAGCTTGCGGCAACGATCGTCCCAATCAACGAACTCTCTCAAACGGGGATCAATTTCGGCCGCATTAATAACGTCTCCATCACCTTTACAACTCTAATAAACTAAATTTTCTATAATTCCAATCTTTTTTTGTTAGCTAACGATTATAACTTATTCTTTCTATTTGGTTACTTCAAGAAGTCTTTCTTGCCAAAACTTTTCATCTATTTAAATCATTTTCATGGATCAGGACTTAACTCTTATACCCCGTTTGTTCATTTTGATCTCACTTTTAATTAATTCAAGTGGTAGAAAACTAAGGATTTCTCTAATTCCTTATAAGTATATCTCAAACTTTTGCTCTGGAATAGCAAAAGCTTAAATATGGGGGTATTTGATGAGTTGTAAATATTCTTCTTTTTTAGTACTTTAGATAAGCAATTTTAGGGTATTTTTATAGTCTTCTTGTTATTTTTATTAAATAATATGCTCCTTTTTATTTTTTACTTTTATCTTTTTTTTTTTTCACCAAACATCTGCATTCTACAGAAATGCCTTGTCAGAAAAATCGCCGAACTCAGCTCGAATTTCGTCGAGCTGAGCTCGATGATTTGACTCTTGACCCGGTAGAAAAATTCAGCATATGGAAAATTCATCAACTGGAGCTCGACGTTCGTCGAGCTTCGCCCGATGAACCATTGCTAGCATCTCAGCGGTCGACGAACCATTGCCAACATCTCAGCGGTCGACGAAATTTTGCCAGAGCTGATTTCGACGATTTGCTGCAGAGCAGCGCTTAACGATAATTTTCCCAGAGCTGAGCTCGACGATTTGCTGCAGAACTCCGCTCGAAGAAATTCGTCCAGTGGTCGACGAAATCAGACAAAATCTTCCTTTAAGAGCATTGGGGCCAAGGATTCTGAGAGGTGTTTGTACCTCCCTTAGATGGACTTATTGTTGGTGTTACCATTGTGATCTGGAAGTGATCAAGCATGTGGCATCAATGCCAACTCAGTATGTGCCTATCAGAGTCGCACATAAGATTGTGGAGAAATTGGGAGATTGGATTTGTATGGTTTAGCTCATATGATAAGTTGATAAGACTTAGTTCAACCTAGCTTAATGGCTTCTAGGTCGTTGTGACCAGTCAATGCCTTCGTCGAGTTAAGCGTTAACTCGTCGAATGGCGGTGTTGAGTGTATTGAGTATTTTCCACGGTTTGTCGAGTCAAAGTGTTGATTCAACAAGTATGACACTTAAGTGTTGAGTGTGTTGACTATACTCGGTGATTCATTGAGTCAAGGTGTTGATATGATGAGTCTGGGTCTCAGGCGTTGAGTGTGTTGAGTTCACTTAACACTTTCATCGAGTAAAGGTTTTACATGACAAATCTGGCACTTAGGCATTGAGTGTATTGTGTTCGCTCATCGCCATTCTAGCTGAGGATGGCGTTGAGTTGGTCGTGTATCCTGTGGATACTCAACGATTCATCGTATATGCCATCGATACACGACGATTCGTCGAGACAAGGGATGTCTGGAGGAAGTTCTGTAGTCAAAGTCCTGGGTCTACAGATAGCGGCGAAAAATGTCTTATTTATTCCTTAGAATATAAATAAGAAGTTTTTGGGTTTCTACAGTATGCGATTATTCTGTCTAAGCACACGAGCCATACTGTGCGAAAAGATAGAAGCCCTAGAATACTGACGGAAGACATTCTGCCTTTCACCGTTACTGAACCCGATCCTAGCTAGCGTCACTGCCACCTCTCCTATAACAGATCTAAAGGTCTGTGGAGACTCTGAGGGTCCTCTCCGACCTAGTGCTTGTTCGATAAGTAGCTAAGGATTCTCCCGATCGTGTAGATTTCCTGTAGAGGCACGGATATACTTTCTACGCTCTGGACTCGAGCCATTAAGTGGCCTGCTGATTTTTCTAGAGCATCTAGGTTGAGTATCGACTCAATCCCACACAGGTAATTTTATTTACACCAAGTTTTACTTCTTAATTCATGTATATTGCCAGATCTGAATTCTTTGGGATTTCTTTGTTCATTATTTTCGCTGCGCACAATGTGTTGTGTCGTGAAGAAAAACCCAACATTGGTATTTGAGGCAGGTTTAGGCAATATTCATCGTTTCAGAAGTTGCTAAATCCATGGCGTGTAGATTTGGAAATTTTAGAAGTGTTCTAAAATGCCTAAATCTATTCTTGGAACTCCACCAAGAACACATATGATTTTTTTGTTGTTACACCTTAACAGTAACCGTCCCTCTTGTTGGTTTATAAAACCAAGTATATGTTAGATTTTGTATCTCACATAAGAGAGACGAGCTTGGCTATTGTGTAAGTGGAGTTGGTGTTCCTCATGTCCAGTGCGTGTAAATCTGAAGATTTAGAAGGGTTCTAGATATTCAGATTTAGCCAAGCTCATCAAGTGTTGATGATTTTATTGTGCAAATCTTTGATGCATTTGTATTATAGATGCTATTGAATTTTAATTTGTGGATATGCACATTGGTTAATTGTTAACCATGATAAAATGTTAATCAAGTATAAAAAATACCTTAAGCAATATTAAGTATTCGGATGCCTTCCGATGGATAACACTCTTCCTTCCTCGATCGATGAAGTGTGGGCTTTCTAAAGCAAGGTGCATTAATCTATCTTGGTTAGGGTGCGAGTGGATAATTATGATATCCCACTGTCGACATAGGGTCAAACTTAACTGGGTGGCCTCAAAGTTTTAGTGCCTAGAGGCATAGAGTTGGCTGCACTATATGATGGATGCGAATAAAGAGTTATTCACTAGCCATACAAGAGTTGCATTGTGATGCAATTAGCAAGCATTGTCTAGCTAAATGAATGCATTGTGAGAGAAAAGCCAAAGCTGACTCAAAGTGTTAGTGAAATATGGATCTTATCCACTAAGAGGGTTACTTGTATAAACTCTTCGAATTGATATCGAGGGTTATCAGTTTTATAAAAATAGTGGGAGTTATTTTGATTAAAGTCCTAATTGAAAGATAAATTATATTTTTGAAATGCAGTACTAATTTGCTTTGCTTGATCCTTGTAGAATTTCCATGGCAAGTGGTTCACATTCCACCCTGTCCCTCTGAGTGATCCTTGAGAAGGAAAAGCTGAGCAGGGCGAATTATTTGGACTAGTACACGAGCTTGATAATTTTTCTCAGGCAAGAGCGAAATCTCTACATTTTGGAAGAGGTATCCCCTAATGAGCCTGCCGGGAATGTGTCCCGTACTGATAAGGATGCTTATAAGAAGTATCTTGACGACTCCTTAAATGTCGAATGTCTCTTGCTAGACACCATGAACTCTGACCTCCAAAAGTAACATGAGAACATGGGTTGCAAGGAAATTAACGAGCATCTCAAGAAAATGTTTCAAGGGCAAACTCGTAAGGAGAGATTGGATGTCACTAAGGCAATATTCTAGTGTAAGATGGGAGCTCAGGACCTAGTAGGGACTCATGTACTTAAATTGATTGGGTCTATAGAGAACCTTGAGAGACTAGGGTTCCCTCTGGGCCAAGAGTTGGCCACAGATTTGATCCTACAATCGTTGCTAGACAGTTATAAGCAGTTTGTCTTAAACTATAGCATGAATGAAATAGATAAGGAAATGCCCGAGCTCCTTGGCATGTTGCGAACTTCCGAGATCAAGATGAAGAAGACGAAGCCTTCTAGCACATACTGATGGTTCATAAAGGCACGGGCAAGGCCAAGGGCTTCAAGAATATGAAGGTACGACCTAAGTATGCCCTAGAGCCCAAGTCTTCTGCACTGAAAAAGAAAGGCTCTACGAAAGAGGGAAAGTGCCACCACTATGGTAAGGATTGTCATTGGAGGAGGAACTGTCCTTCATACATTGAGGGTATGCACAAGATGTAGGGGCGTATGACTTCCGCTTAAATTATCTATATTATAGAGATAAGCCTTTCTGCTCCTTCATCCTGGGTATTAGATACCGGATGCAGTTCATACATTTGTATAAATATGCAGGAACTAGGATGTAGAAGATTGCCGAGTAAAGGAGAGGTGGACCTGCGTGTTGGCAATAAAGCAAGAGTTATTACTATCATCGTGGGTGTTTACCGTCTTTATTTGCCTAGTGGGCTTGTATTATAACTAGATAATTGTTATTTTGTTCCTTCCATAACTAGAAACATTATATCTATTTCATGTTTGGACATGATTAGATTTTCTTTTATTATTAAGAATAATTGTTGTTCTATTTTTAAGAATAATGTTTGTTATGGTATAGCCCAGATGTTTAATGCTTTATATGTTTTGAATTTAGACCATCAGATCTATAATATAGAAAATACTAAGAGACTAAGAATGAATGACTCGAACCCTACATATCTTTGGCATTGTCGTTTGGGCCATATAAATAAGAAATGTATATCCAAGCTCATAGAGATGAACTATTGGACTCATTTGAGTATGAATCATTTGAGAGATGTGAATCTTGTTTGTTAGGCAAGATGATTAAGGTCCCTTTCACTGGAAACAATGAAAAGGCTGATGATCTCTTGGGTATAGTACATAGTGATGTATGTGGACCCATGAGTTCTATGTCTAGAGGTGGGTATTTCTACTTTGTCATATTTATTGATGATTTCAGTAGATACAGATATGTGTATCTTATGAAGTGCAAATCCGAGATCTTTAAAAAGTTCAAAGAGTTCAAAAACAAAGTAGAAAACCAACTGGGTAAGAAGGTTAAAGCACTCTGATCTAATCGATGTGGAAAATACTTAAGTTATGAGTTTCGTGATCATCTAAAAGAGTAAGGTATTGTATCACATCTCACTCCACCTAGAACACCGCACCATAATGTTGTGTCTGAGCGGAGGAATCGTACTCTGTTAGACATGGTACAATCGATAATGAGTCATGCAGATCTGCCTGTTTCCTTTTGGGGTTTTGCTCTAGAAACTTCTGCTTTTACACTAAATCGTGCTCCAACAAAAGAGGTTCTAAAGATACCATATGAGATATGGACAGGGAAGGGTCCTAGTATGTTGTTCATTAAGGTTTGGGTCTGTGAGGCACATGTGCGACGTCAAATGCCTGACAATCTGGAATCACAATACGATAAGTGTTACCTTGTGGGGGTATCCTAAGGAATCTAAAAGGTACTATTTCTACATACCGTATGAACGCAAAGTGTTTGTCGCAAGGGTTAGTGTCTTTCTGGAGAATGAGTTATTAAGTAGAAAGACTAGCAGGGTAGAACTTCAAGAAGTTCAAGAACAACAAATGGTGAATGAACCGGAATTAGAACCTGAGCCAGGACAACAAGTTATTATAGCTGGAGAGCCTGGTCAGGAAACAGAAGTTCCATGTTGTTGAAACTAAAAAATCGGTCTCTATGAAGTTCACCCTTGGGGAAGGGGTGATCGCGCACCACTTCTTTCTTGCAAGCAAAATGATAAGAAAAAAAAGGGGACCAGACCCAAGGGCTCGGCGTGGAGGTCCCACCTCACACCCGGAAGATCTTAGAGCACTTCCCCTCCCTTAGATAGATGCCGACCTAAGGCTACCTCAAAAAGCGTAAGAAGGTCTAGGACTAAGTAAGCAAGCCTTCTGAGGTGCCCCATGGGTCATATTTATAAGATTCTAAAAATGGTCTGCAAATAGCCAACCTTTGCTGTTTTGAACTGCTATGTGTAGTCCAACTAGGTTTGCTAACAGCGTAACTCCACTATTTTGAACAACTATTTGCACCCCCAGCAAGGGCACCCAGGTAATTTGGCCTCTGGGCCCCACTGGGTAAGTTTTAATGATCTACAGGTTGGCTCGCCACAACTCGCCATCCCGCTGAGGCGGACGCGACCTAGCTCTCGCAGCTCGCTTTCCTTCCATAGGAGAGGGCGAGCCAGTCCGTCGTAGTCTGCCAACCCTTGTTCTGAGGCAGGCTGGCGGCCAGGTTGCCTATGGGAGAGCGTGCTTGATGGACTGGCTCACATAGCTCGCCCGCTAGCTTCGACGAGAGCGAGTTGGCTTTTCCAGGGTCGTTACTTTAAAAGGAAGCCCAAAGAAATTGAGTTTGACAAACGCCAAGCTCCATTCGACAAACTTTGATCTGAAGTCAGGAGCTTAGTTTGACGAAAGCCAAGCCCAGTTCGACAAACTCCTGGAGGCCTCGGCCTGGGTGGGCCAGCTCGCGCAGCTCGCCCGCATTTCGACGAACTCCAGGCGGGCGCGGGATGGGTGGGTCAACTCGCGTAGCTCGCTCGCCTAGCTTTGGCGAGAAAGAGTTGGCTGTTCTGAGTTCACCCGCACGCTGCTCTAGCACGGGCAGGTTGCCCTGGTCAGCTCACCTGGCCTGGTGGACCCACTCGTCGAACATGGGGTTGTTCACAATCCCCTCTCTTTTTTATCTTGGCAAAGATCAGAAAGAATCCTCCAACCCACGTGTTCGGTTCGTGCTTCCCTGAGTTGGAGAGAATATTTTGGTGGGTCCCACCGTCGTGTTATAAATATACCATCGGATCTTTGGAAAAATCCTTCCTTCTCCTTACCTTTTCTGTGAGCTATACCTGGGCGATGTCCGTGTTTGAGGATATACGAGCACGCCTAGCAGCCGCGGCAGAGGGGACTATGGAGCAGGCTCTTGACGCTGTCCTGTGGTTAGCGTGCAGATCGCCCGACCCCATCTTAAGGCCGGTGAAAGGGAGGATCATCAGGCGGTCTCGTGTGAACGACCCCCTGGGGTCCAACCCAGCAGCTGGTGTCGAGGGCGCCCATGTGGTATTAAAACTTCCTGCCTGATTCGTCATCCTACCCCTGATTCCTTCCTTTTTCGCAGGTGATGCCTCGCGGAGATGGAGAGATCCGAGAGGGGCTGGGTCGTTCCCTCCCACTGACAACTGATAGGGTCGCCAGCCTTTTGGTCCAGGGGCACCCCCTGCGGTCATTTCACAGTCGCCGATTTCCCCAGGGTTGGGGAAGTATTTCATAGTTCCTTACGGGGAACCCTTCCAGGGTTGGCCAGGCTTCTCCCGGCCATCTGTTGGTGAAGGCGACGTGCTGACCCATGGTAAGATTGCATTCTTGCCCATTTATCACTATTTGTTCCCGATCCTTCCTTCTACAGGCTTTAATGTGATCTCCTCCTCCGACGTCGACATGAGCGAGGGATATTCGCCTCCTCCTGATATGGATCTTATTTTGGAGTACCTGGATGACCAACTGGATGCTGAGAAGATGAAGAGGTAGGTAACATGGCTATTTCAAAAGCACGCGCTACTGTTACAGGAGGTTTACAATAGGGTAGAGAAGGACAAGGCTAAGGCGGAGGAGAGATTCATAGTTCTGGAGGGGACGAGGCGACCTACTGACGGGGATGGAGTTACTTCTCCGGGGTGCACATCACGCGAGCCGAGGAGAGGCTTGGGCATGCCACGTAGCAGATCGACCTGGCCCAGCAGGAGCCGTTGGCGGCCCGCGAGTACCATTATCCCCGCATGCTACCCCGATCCGGGACGCTGAGGCGGGGCAGGTGGAAGTGGATTCAGTACTGACTTGCCTGCCCCTTCTTCGCTATTTATCGCTAGGCCCGGGTCGCATCCGCATCCTAGATCAATTCGCGTAGTTAGGTTGCGAACTCTCTTTCATAATATTTGATCTGCAATAACTTAAGACCTTCTCTCCCGCCAGTGGGCTCATGTTTGTTGCTTGTTTGCTTTTATTGTGTCGCTGCTTAGTTCTATCTCGATGAGTGCGGATGAGGCACTCTTGCTCGCCTATTGTATCTTTGAGTGGGCGCGAGATTGATGAATCGGTTCGCTCCGCTTGCCTATCTGGCATCGATGAGAGCGAGCCGGTTGCACATGGATTGCTAGCCTAGGATGCTCGCCTACAACTTTTGGCGGGTTCGGATCGTGGCTCGATTGTCTCTTGTGCGAATGCAGGTTATCGGCGAGCTGAGATAAATCTGTGATGGGTCCGGGAGTCGAAGTGTCGGGGGCGTATTTTCCTATCCGCACTTTTCACGCCAGCAGAGAATTTTACCGCCTTTTTCCTTTCTATAAATAGGCCCTATTGAACCACTCTTACCTACCGCATTTAAGACTTCCCTTTCCTTTGCTTCCTGCGACTCCCGGCTCGTCAGATTCCCACGAGAACTACTTCGTTTCCTACCAAATCCACACGGGACGGGTGGTGGCGGCAGCGATGCGGAAGGGCGGTTAAGTGTTCCTGGACCTTCTCCGAGCACTAATTCCCCTATGCTGCCATTTCTGAGGGTGAGTTCATTGATTCCATAGGCAACTATATGTAACACCCCAAATTCCGATTTTGAGTTTAGGCTGGGTGACACGGCCTGGGAAACGGGCGTGTACCAGGGCGTGTCCAGCTCAGGGTACTCAAGTGGGTCTCGAGTGTGTCTCGAGTGAGGCACACGACCTAGGATACGAGCGTATCAAGGTGATACGGCCAGGGACACATGCGTGTCTGAGGCTGTGTCCTGCTCGGGTTGTTAACCGGGATGTGTCGAGGGTGGTACACAGCCTGTAACACGGGCGTGTAATAGGGGCATGTTAGTAACACGGCTAAGGACAAGGGCGTGTGCCTTTGTCGTGTCCTTTTTGGGAGTATTGATCATGTGCTGATTGAGGGACACGCCCCTCAACACGGGAGTGTACCTCATGATACAGGCATGTCAGGGCTTGACACGATCATTTCTAATCCCGTGTCCTGGTCTGGACGGAGTCGGTTCCTTAACCTCTTAGGGAACACGGCTTGTGACACAGGCATGTCACAAGCCGTGTCTTCCTAGGAAAAGAGATTCAAGGGCAGATCGTGGCCGTTCAATTCCTTCTAATTAGATCCTATGGTGCAAGCCTATTCCTACAGGGATAAGGCCATGTAATGAGATGTAGTTCTCATTATACTTGTGATCACTCTCTTTCTACGCTAGAGAGAAGGGAGAGCTTAGAGGAGGAGAAGGAGAAGAGATCCGGCTGCTGGATGAGCGTCAGCGGTCCGACTTGAGATCCGAGGCCAGTGTTGTGGTGGCAAGACCGTCGCGGTGATTTCCAACCGGCCAGTTTGTCATGGCTTCGAAGCGATCGTCAAGGGTAACGATCTCCTTCTTGGAGAAGTGATGTCCTACTTTATGCATGTGCATGGAATCCTCCACCAAGAGGTGGAAAGTGTATGTTATTCCAGCGGGTTGAGTCTGCATTTAGATTCGGAAGTGCGTAGTACGGAATAGGCATGATATGTGAAGCCCATCTGGACAGGTAGTCTGGATTGGTGATGCTTATATTGCGAACCAGAGAAGACTCTGTGTATATAACGAGTAGCTTGCGGAGATTGTGAGGATGCTTGTGAATTATGGTAAGGAAGCTTTGCATAGCTCCTTTAGTTGTATGCTCTGCTTGTGCAGAGAGATGGATTGGAAGGAAAGCGGCACTATGTGCTAGTGTTATGAGAGATCGATTGGTAGCAATGCAGAGGTGTGGTTTCACGGGCTTGTTACTCTATGGTGGGAAGTTGATCTAGAGGTACTGGGTACCTGCGTTGTGAGTGGTTGATTAGTCGCAACGCAGAGGTGTGATTTCTTGTGCTTGTCACACTACGAGATTAGGTCGACCTATGGTGCTCACTAGTTGTCGTGTGGTGAATGCCTCTGAGCGGGTTGGGTGTCTGAGGTCTTCAATAGAGGTTTGGAGGCTTATGCCCGACCAACAAGCTAATCACCTCGAATCGATGGTGGGACCTAGAGGATTTTAGTACACCGTAAACATGTCCTGAGTCCGCGGAGCGTCTGACACGAAGGCCGACATTTGTGATGTGGTTGTGCCTGAGTGCACTTATTGTGATATAGATATTGTGATTGCAATGCATGCAGGGAAGGAACCACTGCCCCAGGTAAGGGGTAGGTTCGTTATAATTGGTCAGCTGAATGCTGACCGTTGCTTTGTTTATCACCCTTGGGGTTGACGTCCATATGTAGGTGTTTCGGGGTGACTTAGATTGTGCCGGCTGAAGCCCTTGCTTCTGCTACTTGTAGGACCTTGAAGGTCATGCGAACAATTGGATTTCATGTGTGGCCGGCCTTTGTGCCGATGTATGAAACCACCTTTTGTAAAGAGAAAATTGTAAGGCCTTAAGGCCGTGAGTGGTGTGTGCTTGTATACATTCCTGGTGGTATATATAAATGTGATATTTATATAGTAGTGGACATTCATGTGTTGAGTTCTTACAAGAAATAAGCTTACGCTAGAATGCTCTAGGTTAGGGTGGGATTGTATTTTGGAATTAATCAGTGACCTCCCCGTCTGTTTGTGGCATATAGTGTGGGGCCCCGGCCGGACCTTCTATTATATATTATTTAACGGGTGGACTCGTTACACTATATACCTCCAGGCTTCGTGGCGTGGTGACATGGGGAGGGGAAGAAGATCAACGACTTCTCAGGAGGGGAGCTCGCCATCCCCACGTCGCATTTTGTGGCGGGTCTCTGGCTTCCCTTATGGCCGGAGGTCCGCCAAATACTGAAATACTTCGGGGTCGTACCCAAGCAGATGACCCCAAACTCCATCGCAGTGATGATCCAGTGTGCGTTCTTCTTGTGGGAAGAGCGGATCAAGTTCAGCCTCGCGGTCTTCCGCAAGATGTTCTCCTTCCGAGCGAACAAAGATGGGACCGCTCACTTCTCCAGCAACCACATTAAGGTCCGGGAGACCGTCAGCAAGAGCTATAATTGGCTAAAGAAATTTATTTTCGTCAAGGGATACTTCGGCAATATCCCTTTCTCGCCAGTCCAGCTCAGCGAGGCGAGCTACCGCCCCTACCCTGGGTAGTCACGAGGCCATGCTCTACGAGTTCTTCGAGGGGAAGAACTTTGAAGTCGCGTTCCTCCGTAGGAACATAGAAATCCTTGGCCCTGTCGCGCCCGGAGGAGGTAAAGTATTCGTGCTTCTTGCTCTCCTCTTTACTGTCATTCCTATCTTAACTTGCCTTTCTGCAGGCGAGCGAGATGTTCCCCAACACCCCCCTTATGAGAGTGCACGACTTGCTTCTAGCGAGCTCGCCCGCACCGAGGTCGCAGCCGCCGCCCATCGCAAAATCTCGGACTCTTACGTCTAGAAGCGGCCTAGCTACGACCAATCAGTTGGAAATCTCGCCCCCGCAGCCGACTCGACTAGCGGCTCCCCCGGCGTGGCGTTCGGCACTTCCAGACCACAAGAAGAGACGCAACCCGTCGTGACACCGGTGCCGAGAGGGCACCGCAATTTCGGCCTCAGCGAGCGTCCTTTAGATGAGCTCAAAATTCCCATCCTATAGTGGGACATGGAGAGGAATCGGGCCTTCATCTCTACCCTACAGCAGAGCTGGTTGGCGCAGGAGACAATCAGCGGGGAGGCCTATAACTTCTCATTTGGCCTGTATGCGGGAGAGGATGCCGAGGTATATGACGAGGAGGCCACGCAGGCCCTTGTGAAGAAGAGCGTGCGGGCCCAAATTGCGGCCTGGAGCTGGCCCATATGGTGGGCAGGCGGCTAACCCAATTGGATAAGAATGCCCCGTTGCTCAAAAAGCTGTTCGACGAAAAGGAGGGGGCTCGCCGTCTCTCCCAGGAGGAGGCAGACTACCAGAAGAATCGGGCAGATGTAGCCGATGCCACCCTTGCCGAGTACATGGAATGAGTGGTGTGTCGCTCGACTCACATATATCTCTTAAAGAACCTCTTCTTTTCTTAAGTTTACCCTTCCCCTTTATGTTGGACATGGCGACGGCTAGTCGTCTGGCTTTACAAATCGCCGTCCTTGAGAAGGAAAATGAGGCGTCGCATGCGCGGGTGCGTGAACTCGAAGCCGCAGCAGTGGCTCCGCTGCCCTCCAGTAGCAGTTTTCAGCTCTCGCACTATACTGAGTACGAGCTGGAGGTCATGATGTAGAAGAATGTCACCAATGTAGCGAATTATACTCTCCAGATGTTGCGGCGGGCGGACCTTATCAAGAGCGAGGGTGCGGGCCTTTCTGCGAGCGATGTGGTACCGACACTATTTCTTCCGCTACCAAAGCCGGGCGATGCATCCTACTGACCTTGCGGATGTCTACTTGTACCCTTTTTAACATCCCTCATAATTCTAGACCCCTAGGATGGTTTTGTCATGACTGGGTCATGACAAAACCCTGAGAAGTGTCAAAAGGATGGGGTGAACTGGTGAGTTAGTGGGTTAATCACTTTGGCCTGTAAATATTAGAATTCTAATTACTAGTTTTAGGATGACCATAGAGATTCACCATGACACCATGACCCCACCACAACACCTCTAACTCATTAGAGGGTCCATTAGAGCCATAGGGACCCACTAGGACAGTTAAAATGGTCAAGTTAACCAAAGTCAACTCAAACCCTAATTAGTTCAAACTAGGCTCATACATGGTCAATTGACCTCCCCTTGGCCAAAGGGACCCACCTAGACCTTCCAAAGCCCTAAGGGAGGCCAATGGGTCACCAAGGACCCATTAAGGTCAACCAAAGGGGCTAAGTTGACTCAAGTCAACCATAACCCTAAAAAGGTCATAGTGCCCTAACTAAGGGTCAAGTGACCTCCAAGATGCCCAACCAACCCTACCCAAGCCTTCCTAGACCTTAGGGGAGGCCAATGGGTCACCAAGGACCCATTGGGGTCAACCTAAATGGTCATGTTGACCAAGGTCAACTCTACACTAGTGTTAGGTAAAATTAGCCCAAATGGGCTAACCCAAGCTAAAACCCATTTCCCCCACTTGGGCTAACCTCATTTTTATTATTAATATGATTTAGTGGGGTGCCAATAGGCTAGAGGAGAGATCAAATTCAGCCATGATGGGCAGGAGAGAGAAAACTCTAATTTTCCCCTTTAATGGAGGAAAGAGAAAGTGAGGGAGAAGTCCATTCATGGAGAAGGGAAGCTAAGGGCCACCCATTATTGCTGGATTCAACTCCTCTTGGGAAGAGGAGGAGTTTCCAGCCATTTCTGGCTACACTGATTCAGGTTCACCCTCTCCATCGCATGGCCGAAAACCTCCATTAATGGCCATTGATGGCCATTAGTGTTAGACCCTTCCCCTTCCCCAATTGGTGCTTCTAAAAGCCTCACCAGTCAGAGGAAAGAATTTTCCACATCTTACCTGAAGAATTCGAGCCCTCTTACAGTATAGTTGCATAGCATGGGAGAGCACCACCACCGGGCATGGCAACTCGAAGATCTTCCCGCCTCTAGCCTTCCAAGAAGGTCCCCCTCCTCTCCTTTTTCTATGGATAGATCTTAGGATTCTTTTAGAATGAGAATCGGGCTCAATTGAGCCCGATTCATGCGTTCATTTTCCTATTTTTCAGGAAAAATTCAGGGGTCAGGTTTGCTGGAAATGGCCCCTCCGGCGGCCGTGCTGCTACCCGGCGATAGCCCCAACCTCAACGAAGGTGGTGGCGGCGGTGGGCGGCCAGAAAGGTGGCCTGGTAGCTGGGAAATTGGGCTAGAAGATGCTCCAGGTCGGGAAAATCACACCCTTCGTCTAAAGGTAGAAGATGAGCCAGCGCCGTCCGATCTTGCGCCAAGATTCGTGCGGGATTAAATAAAATCAAACTATAGCTTTTGTATTATTCTGTCACATAATTTGTGGTATTTTGAATTAATTTTTAAAAATACCTAGTGGCTTAATCAAAGAAAGTAGTCAATATGAAAATTGTAGCACTATGGGTCTACTGTAATTTAAAAATAATTTAAACTAATATGGATACCTTGTGTGACCACATCACTCATTTTGGTGCAACCTATACATAGGTGTGACCAGACGCTTAGACTGTCCAAAAATAAGAATTTTTGGAAAACATTTTTTTATAGTTTTTGGAAAAATTTAATAAACCATATATAATTTAATTAGGTGACTTAAATAACTCAAAAACCCAAAAAAATTTGGTGGGTGATCTTGGGGGATATTATAAGGCTCTGGTAAAAATTTCACTCCATTGGGGTTTGATTTGATAGGGTATTTGTGTAGGAAAAGATTGACCCTTTTAGGTCAATTAGGGCAAAATGCTCTAAGTGTTCTTGAGTTTGCCAACCTCACCCAAAGGTGATGGAACTTGGCACTCTGCCTTCCAAGCACCTAAAACACCCCCACCACTGATTTTGAAATGAATATGAAGGGTGGATTCCTAGAACTCTAGGATAGGCTCTATGTGTGTTAACTTGGTGATTAAAGGTCATGGGGTCATATGACATTGAAATGACATGAAATTTGGTGGAGAGGACTCTAGGGTGATTAAGGTCCTTTGGTAAAATTCTTATTGGATTTAGAGGTTGCTAAACCCATCAAAACCCTAACCCTAGTTTAGGGCCCAAATCTAATAACTGTATGTTAGGCTATTAAAACTCTGTGAAAAGTTGTAAAACTTGGGTACTGTCGTCATAGGGTTAGTATGAGTCTTATGTAATTTTATTGGAAATTTTGGAGAAATAGTTTTAGTACCTTCTTTGAAATACATGTGTTATCCCTTGATAATCATTTGTTAATTATGATCTCACTGTTCACTGGAAAATATATAATTTGGGCAGAGGAAGTTTTAGATCATTATGCTTATACCCAAATTTTTTTATAGTGTTTAGATGCATATTTCCAGTACTTACTTCACAAGCTTATAAGTATGGAAAAATGTTCATAATAGATTCAGAGCTCAATACTTGTTGGAAAATTGTGAAACTTAATCAATGATGTTCTTAGGTCAATATGCTTATGTGGAAATTTTATCACAATTTTTAGATGTATAATTTCTGTACTTATTTCATTAATTTATGAAAGTGGAATATTGTTCAAAGTTAAAAATAGAGTTCATTATTCACTAGAAAATTAGGAAACTTGGCCTGAAGTGCTTATAGGTCATTATAGTATTTTTTGAATTTTCTCATAATTTCTAGAAATTTTTTTACAACACTTGTTTCTTTAATTAATTTTTATGGGTTTATATTAAAAATTTTGATCAGAGGAGGCCTAAACCTTGCTCAAAAATTGGGAGACTTTAAATTTACAGTAAAATAGCTACCTTATACTTATCATAATTTTGTGGAGCATTTTTCATGATTGAAAAGGTACTTCATATTCAAAACTAGGGCATTTGGATTTTTAGGAAAATAAATAAAATATCAGTTAAATTAGAAAAATTATAAGTTTCATGATTTGTTGCATATTTGACATAATAGTTACCCCAAAATAATCATAGGTCATTTGGAAGAGTATTTGGGGTGTCTCCCTTGACATATCATATAGCCCTAAGTTTTTGAATAATAAGAAGAGGTAGTCTAGGCTAGCATGGAGAGTCAAATGTACTTAGGGTTAACTACACTGAAATATTAATAAAGTGCTTGTCACGGGTAGAAAACAATAATAATAAGTGCCTTGCGAAAGGGAGCTTTGGAGTTCAGTACATCGTAGTTCCTAGTGCCCTCTAGAGCCCTTCACGGGAAATGCCTTGGGCAGTCCAAGGTTAACGTAAGCTGTAAGACTAAATGGATTACAAGAGTAACTAGTATAACCAGGATTACACATGTACTCACACATCCTAGTGTTATGGGAGTAAGGTTAGGTCTCACGAGCGGTAGGCTCGGTGGTTTTGGTGATGGGCAGGTTAGCCCGGCAAGCCGATGGCTCGGATGGTTTTGTAGCGGACAGGATTGTCCGGGGAGCTTTGTCTCGGTGGAAAATACATTAATATTACATGTGCATAAGATATAAGGTGTTGGGTCATTGATATTGGAGAGTCGTCACACCGAAAGCAATACGTTGGCTCGGCAGGTGTGGTTTTGCACTTGGCCAAGTAAAGTCCGATGTGCAGCCAGCAAGAGTACGTAGGAGCTTTGATTAGTGCATCAACATTGAGGCGTATGATAGGTCTAACTTGTAGTGTGATACTGGTTTAGAGGTGGGCGAGGCCCAACCCACCGCTTCCGTTTTCCACTACGGAGGTATCCTAGGAGGTTAGGCTCCAGAAAGGGGGAACTAAAGGTCTGTGTACACAAAATCGAGTGGGTGTGTTGCACTTGTGTGATTCACAGCATGGCATACTTACATGTTATAGAATCATCATTGCATATAACCATGACACCTATTGGATAAAGTGGTATGGGACGCTTTATACAATAGGCCTTGCAAAACGATCGCTTAGCCTATAAGCTTATGTAGCATCCTTATAAGTTATGGGTACATTCCTTTGGATGATTATTACTTGCTTATAATCGACACCCCCATCATATAAATTGGTATGAGACTCTTTATACGATGGGAGTCTTGCAAAAGACCCCTTAACTTATGAGTTTGTATGGGCTTTCATATAAGTTAAGGTTAAGTATTTCATATCTCGTATTTCATATACTTACTGCTTGCTCTACATTCATTTGTTACTACTTCCTATTTATATTGAACTGTTAGATTAGCTTCATCGCCATCTTCCTACTTTGTTACTCTCCACTACATTGCCTTCCCTTTCCTTCTCCCCGCTCGGTGCCTAGGAGCCATTGGGGGAGGGGTGGGGGATGATAGGACTTAGGCTTTTTAGACTAATTGTCATTGACCAAATCATATTAGGGGATCGTGGAGCCGAACCAAGAGATGAAACCCCAGAGCTCGGTGTGTGTGGAGACGGGGCAGTCTAGTACTGGAGTCCATCCTGCAGGGACTGTGAGTCCCGATCCTTAGTAGTTATTATAGATATGCTTCCGTGTTGAGTGACTTATAGTGAGGATATTAATGTATCGGGCAGGAGCCCTCTTTAGTGCTATGCTTATTCATTTCTGTGGACCTCCCTTCATGGAAATTTATTTATATATGTGATCCTGATAGACTTGTATTTGAGTATTACTTTACTCTTTAAACTTTTATTCTACTTTTCTATGATCATTATGGCCGGCAGGATCGGCGTTTTGTAGTGACGACCTTACCGGGTGTGTTGGTGTAACCGCAAAGCGGCGGTTATTGGCATAAGACCCCGGTGGTTTAAAAGAAATAAATAAAATGGTGTCTTACAAACTGGTATCATAGCGAACCTCGATCAAAAAATTAGAAGTTCACTAACCCTGAGTCTCCCCTGCTCGAGTTTAGTTTGGAGACAAACTAAACAGTGGAAGCTGTGGTGTGCCCATATGGGGATCACATGTAATTGTCCACTTTTGACTAGGTTAGGTCAAATTTCTTACAATTGGCCTTTGTTATGCAGCCCTCGACACATCCTACACCGCATGGCAGAGCTCAACAAACTCCGAATGTTGCACTACCTTACCCGACTCCCACTCCTTTTCTACAGTCGGAGATGAGATAGACTTTGACGGCCATTCTGGAGGCTTTCAGGGCCAAGCAGGATCCGGCTCCGTAACCGAACACGGGGGCTAATTGGTTGAGCATCTTCCGAGGACTCTCTCCCACATCCTACATGAGGACGGAGTCGGTAGTACAGACGGAAGAATGGCTTGATATCATGTCTGAGATGCTGATAGGGATACAGTGCCCGTGAGAGGAGAGGGCAGCTCTTGTGTTCTCCTACTTGGAGTCTCATGCCAAGAGGTGGTGGAAGACTCTTCTGGATATGGTATTTGCAGATCAGGATGTTGCTGACATCACTTGGGAGGAGTTCAGGGCTGCACTGTTGGAGCACTTTGTTCCACAATCGACAAAAGATGAGCAGGAAGATAGGTTCCTACAGCTAAGACAGGGCAACAGGACGGTTGTGGAGTACCACCAAGAGTTCAATCACTTAGCATAATTTGTAGAGTCCTATCAGCTGGACGAAGCGGGGTACACCAGGAGGTTCTATAAGGGCCTTCGAGAGGATCTGAGGCAGGCTCTTCTATTTATATCCGACGGGCATATACCTCGGATTTTGTAGATGGCAAAGAGGATGGAGGCTGATTGGAATATGACTCGAGGCCGGAAGAGGCCAACTGAGGACCAGGTTCGGGGAGGAAGGAATGATCAGTGGAGGGGCCGCTTTGCTGAGGAGGGAATGGCGGAGGACCAACCCCACAAGGAGGTGAGACAGGAGCCGAGGGAGCCAGTGTGTTGGAACCCCTAGGTGATTTGGGCTAGGTTCACTTCTTAGGGTGTGACCCATATTGTATAGTTGGGTCAAGTATTTTATCTTCCTAGTCTTAGGTCAGTCCTACAGCTTGCAGCATCAAGGAGCTGCCTGAAGACAGTATCAGATATCAGCCCTAGAAGTTATGTGTTGAAGTTATTTCTGAGCTCGATGTTCTTAGAGCTCAGTTCGACGTACTCTAAGTGAAAGACAAGAGTTCTGTGGTCTGCGAACTTGGCAAAGAAGTTATCTGTTCTAAGGTCGACGATCTTCTAGTGCAGTGCAGCTCTAAGCTCAACGATCTTCCAGCTCAGACTCAGCCAAAGTTTTGAGAAGTTTCTTCGCAGAGGCAAGGTCGAATAATGTGTTTTCTATGGTCGACGATCTTTGATCTCTGGTCGACAAAGACTGTAAGATGTTTTTGACTTATTCTTTACTTATCCATTCCGATTTTTTTCTATTATAAGTCATGATTTTACTAAGTAATTAATGCTCATTTTATAGCCGTTATTTGGCAGCATTGATTATGGTTTTCATCATTAAATGAAATTGATATATATCCCGGGACAGTTGGGTAATAGAATATTTTAATTAACATTCTTGATGTTTTCTATTCCCAGATTTTCTGCTTAGCTTTAATGGAAGGAATTAGAATTAGAATTGTGGAATAGTTGTAATATAGTATACTCTCGGCAGGACAAGAGACACAAAAAAACACACACTCAAAGAAAAAAAATATTTTTTGCTTACATCTCTCAAGAAGAATGACACTGTGACAAAAAAAGTGTTTTAGAGAAAAAGTGTAACATCCCATTTTCAAATTTGACCCCCTAGGAGTGACTTTGAGCATGCCTGAGTCATGGCAAGTCCTTAGAGAGCCAAAAGGACCAAAATGATCCAAGAAATTAGTGTGAGCCATTTTGGTCTGCATTTAGTAATTTCCTAAAACCCTGGATTTGGGTGGCTTAGTAGGATTAATATGGCTCTAAGCCCCCCCCCCCCCCCCTTAAACATCATGTGGGCCCAATGAGTCACTAAGGACCCACTTGGGTCAACCCTAGTGGCCAAAATGACCAAGCAACCTTTGACCCAAGTCAAGTCAACCTAGCCTATTTGGGCTAACCCATGCTCAAACCACTCACTCCTCTAGGCTAACCCTATTTGCATGATTAATAGGATGTATTAGGGCTGCCAATAACCTAGGGTTGACTAGTCAAATGGGTGACTAGGAGAGAGGAATCAAAAGCTTTATTTTGAAGAATAATGGAGGAGAGAGAAAGTGAGAAAGAGAGCCACTTAAGGTGGAAGGTGAACCACACCCTTCATGATTCTCATGAGGAGTTATAAACCGTAGAGGGCTGCCAATAGAGTGTAAGGTGTGACATTTTTTTTAGGAGTTTCATTTTGTTAGGAGGAGAGTGGAATTTAGAGAATTAATGGTGGGAGGAGAGAGAAAATATTGAAGTGAAGATTAATGGCATGAAGAAGAAGAAACCCCCCCCCCCCCCCCTCTTAATGGCCGAATTTTATCATAAAGATGGAGTAAAAATAATAAAGAGGTCCTATAGGAGGCTGCCACCTAGGATTTGCCTATTCATTTCCACCTCTTGACTTCCTGTAACCGAAAATAGGTTTTAAATACCAATTAAATGGTCATTGATCTATTGCCATTTCTCTTTCTCCTCTTCATCTTCCTCCCCTTGAAATCTATAAAAGCCTCCCTACTGTAAGAGAGCAAAAGTTTACCCATTTTATCTCATACTTTGGAGTTGGAGTTGCCGTAGGAGAAATCGAACGACGCCAACGCCGCGCCATGACGAACCGCCGATCAACTCGTCTCCAAACCGCGAATAAGGTCCTCCTCTACTTCTTCTTTCATGGATAGATCTTAGAAATTCTTTAGGAGAGATATCGAGTCCAAAAGGATTAGATCGGATTGGAGTTTCATCGTATTTCCGTAAATTAATGGCGGCGAGTTCGCCGGAAACCGCCATCTCCGGCGGCCAAATCACCGCCGATCGATAGCCATCGCCTCAACGGAGGTGGTGGTGGTGGTGGCTGGCCAGGGAGGTGACCGGATGGCCGGGAAATTGAATTCAGAAAACTACAGGAAAATAAACTTTCTGTTCACTGGTTCGGTTTTGAGAAGAAGACGAATAGTGATGTTAAAATATTAAATAATTTATTTAGGAATTTTATAATTAATGAACAAGAAAACTCACCGATTTTAAAGTTAAAAATTGAGGACCTTAGAGGCCGAATTAGGAAAAATGACCAGTCACAAAAGTTGTAGCCCTCTGGGTCTACTTTAATTTAAAATTGATTTTATTCAATTTGGGTAAGTGGTTTGACCACAGCACTCATTTTGGTGGGATCAAGACCTAGGCAAAGCAGAAATTGAAATGGTTGCCCACGGTTCATAACATGTCCAAATGACTTGAAATTTGGACTGGAGATCTATAATATGTATATCAAGAGGCTGTCCAAAAATGAGATTTTTTGGAGAACTTTTGCGTAAAGTCTTTTGTAAAATTTTAATAAACATTATAAAATTAATTAGGAGATGAAATTAAGTCCAAACTCCCCCAAATTTTGGTTGGTGGTCCCTGACATCAATTTTAAGATCTGTACAAAATTTCAACTCAATTGGTCGAGTTTTGAATAGAGAAGTATCAAGTCCAAGATAGGTCTTGGTGAGGGATACTTTGGGGAAAAGTACGATTGGAAATGGAGTGGACAAATCTCCTCAAAAGAGGCTGATGTTGTGGCCACTGATTTGTTGAGACTATGTCTACCCTCTTGGGTAACATGGTGTGGATTAGGGTGGATTTTACCCTAAGAGATTGGCTCAAATCCAGTGGGTGGGAGTTTGAGGTTTGTGAAGGACATAGGAGCAAAAGCTCTTGTATGCCCTTGAAATTTGGAGGAGAGGGGGATGATATGATGAAAACCCTCTGGTTGAAATAGTGAAGGAATTGGAGGTAATTAGGTACCTCAAAAGTTGATATTTTGGATTAGGATAAAAATGTAATTTAGTTATTTTAAGCACTAAATCTAATCCAAAAATTATGAAACTCGGGAGGAGGGAGTTTTAGGATGTTTTAGACTTATGGTAATTTTCCTGGAATTCTATGATTAATAAATATTATACTTCTTGTGTTAAATGATTATTAGCCCGATTTGTTGTTTCAATTATTTGTAAGTTTTAAATTAATTATAATTAGTTAAAATTCTGGATTTAGATCTTGACTAGTAGAACATGGATCCCTGAATTTTTTATAGAATTTTATGTTGAGAAATTTTAGAGGTTCATTCACAATGTTTTAATATGGGCTTTTGAGCATAAAAAAAATTAGGGCTTGTACATTTGCTGGAAAATTATGATAATTGGAACTTAAGGTTTTTGGGCCCTTTTATATCACTGGGAATTATTTGGGAATTTTTAGGGTTACTGTTATAGCACTTCATTCACAAAGCATGTTAGATTATAATTTAGTATTTGATTTATTATGATTTAATTACAAGCAAGAAAATTATGGGATTCTGTCAAAATTATTTTCATGATAAAACCAGCACCCTGTATTTTATTTGAATTATTTGGAGGACAAATTTAGGTAGTTTATTCACTAAGCTTGAAATAACTGAAATAATGATTAAATAAGTTTAGGCCCTTGAAAATCATTGTAAAACTATCAAACTTTGGAAACTTGATATTTAGGCCTACTATTATTTACCTTAATTTTGTGATAGCTAGAATCAACTAGAATGTTATACCTCATGTTCAAAATGATGATATTAGACCCTTAAGAATAAATAAATAAGTTATCGGATTTATTAGGAAAACTCCAATATTTTGGATTTAGGCAAATCTTGTTAGGATAGACCCCCGACAAATAAATTGTGGCATTTGGATGAAAAAGTAAATTACGTGTAATCTTGATTATCGTGTAGCCTAGGTGAGTCCCTAGGAGGTTTGGTTTAGCACTGATAGTAGTTGGAAGATTAATTGTTACGCGGGTATGGCGGAAGACCGTCTTTCCATGTGGAGAGGGTGAAGAGTCAAGCTACCCTAGGTTTAGTTTAATGTAACTCTTAAAGGGAAAAAGGTAAGGTGAGAAACCAATTAAAGTAAGTGCGTTGCGAAAGGGAACTTTGGTCTTGTCATACCATCGTAGTTCCTAGTGCCTACTGAGAACCCTTCACGGGGCATAATCCGGAGGCAGTCCTGGGCTAACGTAAACTGCAAACTAAAAGAAAGAGAAATTAGTTAAGTAGGAATTTACACGGCACGCACTAGATGGCTAGGAGATTGAAATGATGAGTCATCCCGAGGTGTTCAAAGGGATGGGATTGGGAATCGAGCTGGACGGGTTTTTAGTCCAGGGAGCTTTGGCTCGGTTGATAGTTGATGCGGACGGGTTTGTCCGGGGAGCTTATGCTCGGGTTTTAGGTTGTTACGGACGGCTTGTCCGGGAGTTCTTTTGAATGTTTGTGTTGTTTGGTTACTCACTCTATAATTGTTGTATGTGCATAAAGTTAGGATAACTAAGGTGGTGGGTCAGCGATATTGGGGAGTTCGTTGCACCGGCACCAATATCGTTGTCTCGGCAAGGTGGTTAGCACATTGCCAAGGTTAAGTCCGGCGGTCCATACCTGGCAAGAGTATGCGGTGTTCCGCCTCGTGCACTAGGCGTTGAGGGCGTACGATAGGTCAGACCGGTGTGCATAACTAGTTTTGAGGTGGGGTAGGCCCGACCCACCGCTTCCATCTGCCACTACGGAGGTATCCTGAGAGGTAACGACTCCGAAAGAGGGAACTATAAGGTTTGTGCACAAAGTCGGGTGTGTGTGTTGCACTGCATGACATAATAACCCACCATATGTATTGCCATCATAATCATTCATTACAACTTTGGACATCCCAAAACTAAGTGGTATGGGACGCTTATAGTTTGGGACCTGCAAAACGACCCTTAGTCTATAAGCTTGTGTGGGCAAGTTTATAAATTAAGGTTTATTTGATATATATAATAACAACCATTGCTGTTTGATAACCGACACCCCAAGGTATAAGTTGTATGGGACACTTATACGATGGGAGTCTTGCAAAAGATCCCTTTTGCTTATGTGTTCTCGCATAAGTGAAGGTTTAAATTCATATATTTGCTTTTCTTACTGCTAGACCTATTATAACATTCGTATTAACTGCTCAGCGAATACAACTTGCTAGATTAAGTCCACTGTCACCTGTTTACTTTTATTCTCCACAAATATGTCCTCCCCTTTTGTAACGCCCCGTTATTTCAGCGATTATTTTTATTCTCGTTTGGCGTTACGATGACGCGTTTCCGTGGCTTGTGCCATGTGTGGAGTATGGTTTAGCTCCTTAGAACTGAGTGCCCTGTTTGGTAGCCTGTTGGCAAGATCTCCCTAGCAAACCGAGTCGTTTTGGTGACCCGGTGTGGCCTCTCGGGGGGATGTTTGTGTTTGGCTTTGTTTGGGCATAACTCGAGTTCTGTTCGTCGAAAGTTAATTTCGACTTCGCCGTTGTGTTCATAGCGTGGGTATTTAGCTACGGTGCGAATTTCGTCGAATTCCGAGGTGAATCGGTTTTCGCGTCAATTTGGTGCTTTATGTAATTTTGTAATTAATTTTATAATTATATAATTATATATATATATATTTAGAATGAAAGCCCCCATCATCTTCTTCCCCGTAAAAAGAAAACCGCCGGTCCTTGTACGAGAGAAACGAGTAACCGCCGAGCCTTCCCTTCGGACGCCGATTCCCGGAGCGTTTGTGGACGGAATTCGATTCCGAGAGTGGATACGGATTGCTCTCGTCGAGACCTTCATTCCTGCGGTAAGAAATTCGATTTTCGTGGAGTTTTGGAAGGATTGGAATTTTCAGTTTTGGAAGTTTTCCGCCATTAATGGCCGAGTCTTTGTTCTAGGTGTTGCGGCCGTCTTGATCCGTGCGAAGAGGAGGAAAGCAGTCCAAAGCTTCGCTGAGATTTGAGGCAAGTGGTATTCTTGCCCTTGCCAAGTGTTTTCTTTGATTTTATTTGCTGAAATTGAAATCCCGGTTAGCCCAGGTTAGAGGCCTTGTTGTTCTCGTTTTCTTGCTAACTATAGGGCTTAGTTCTTCCTACTGAAACCCCCCCTATGTTGTGATGTTTGGAATCCAATTTGTCGGCGCGAAGCCGTTGTTTTCCTTTAATTTTGATTGATGCTCTGGTTCGGGCGTAGCCGAGAGGGAGAGTTAGGAGGGGGGTGTGGTTGCCAATTTCCTTCGTTATGGTATTATTCGAATGGTTAGGCATAGTTTATACGGTAGTAGCGTGCGACGTTGATAGTTGTCTACTGCTACTGCAGTGGCGTGAGTCGTGTGCGCGTTCCGGTGTCGTTCGGAAAATTCCAAACGGTACAGGTTTGCCGTGCACGGTCATTAACCTTTAGGGCGCACGACCACTGGTCGTGTGCCTCTGTTCGTGCGCGTATAAATTTCAGTTTCCAAAGTTCTGTCTCGGGCAATCGCACGAGCGCTGGCAACAGTGCGCACGACCACTGATCGTGCGACACTGATCGTGCGCAGTTGCTAGGTTTTCGGTCAGGTTTCCAGGTTCGTTTCGCACGATCATCAGCCGATGAGTGCGCACGACCACTGATCGTGCGTCACTGATCGTGCGCTTTGTATAATTTCCTTTTGCTAGGCGAATTTAGGTGATTTCGAGTGCGGGAGTTTAGTTACTCAAGTGGCAGGCAATTACTTGAGTTCTGGATCTTCTGCCTTGGTCGTTCGACTGTCGTCGAGCTCCGTTTTCTTTAGTGGGCTTGTGGGTAGTAACTTAATTTTGGCGGCGAGTGAGGCTAGCTCACTCAAGGCCAAAGTTTAGGTAGGCACTGAGTGCGTTTCACTCAACGCCTAGTCGTGTTGGTTTATTTCAACACTCTTCCTTTACCTTGTATTTCGTTTCCGAGTGGTTTTCCAGTTGTATTTCTGGGTTTTTCTTGTCGGCCGTTTTCTTTATTTTCCTAAAGGCCGAATCGTGGGTCGTGGATAGTAGTGGTGGTTGTAGCTCTTTATGGGGGTGGAGTTGTGTGATATAGCCAAGGCCACCCATGGATTTCTTGCTCCAGGTACGGGCTGGGCATGTCGGGTGGAAGGTCCCTTGTGTTTTCACGTGTTGACCTCGAGCTTTTGACTTGGACATGGTGGATTGGGGGACTGCGTTTGCCTTCGATCCGGTTTCTCGTTGTTGTTTTTGCTACTATCACTTCCCGCAGTTTAGGGTGTTAGAAGTTTCTTCTTTGGTAGTGTTGCAGCATTCTGGCTCTTGGTAGTCTAGTAGGCCCTGCAGGATGTTGTTCCTGGGCTGGGTCGTTGCTGTTTCTTTGCACGTTGTGCATTTCTTGTTGTCCTGTTTTGGACAGTTGTGACTCTTTCTACTGCATGTTTTCTGTTATATTTGTCCTTTTGGTTGACTCTTTCATGCAGTTTTACCTTGATTTTTGCTTGCTGAGGTATTCTGTTTTCTTTTGGAATACCCCAGGTTCTGAGCTGTAGCCGGTCTGGTGGCTAGTTGGAGGTGTTGTTGTTGGTGGACTTCCGGACTTTGGAGTTTTGTTTACCTTGTTTGTGAGGTTGTTTTCAGTACTTTCTTACAGACATATATGTGTGCTGGTGGGTTCGTGTCAGGTTGTTGGCGCCCACTAGTAGTTTTTACCTTGTACTAGATATATACTATTGCTGCTACCATTTATTTTTCTGGAGATAGTCTACTTGCTTTGAGAAGGTTTTATGCTAGGTTGCTAGTTATTTTTAAACTATAATTTTTATTATAAATGAAGCTCATGATCAGCATGTTTTTATAAACTTAATCACTATATTCCAAATCACGTACGAAAACCGTTTTCTTATATATATTATATAAACTAAGTGTAGTGTCTTGCATAGCATGAGTGGTTCTCTTGGGACCCTTATGCGCTCTTTAGGGTGTAAAGCCTAATTAAAGTATTTTCCGCAGCGTTTAAATATAGTTTTCTTTTGTGGACTAGATGATCCACTGAGCCGAGGGATACGGACTCTAAACATAATTGATTTTCTATTCATTAAGCTCATGATTTTCTTGCATAAAGATTGTAGTTGGATTTGCCTGAGCGTCAGCAGTTATCCCCTGCTTGACGTGGCATCATGACGCGTGTTTTCTCTTACTCTGATAATTCTTAATTCGGAGAAAATGCGGGTTGTGACAGTTGGTATCAGAGGGAGGTTGCTTGACAAGTTAGTTGGGCAACCTTCCTTGGATGCTGTTAGTAGTTCAGCATCATGTCATTCACACACCGATATGTCATCAGCACGTCTTGGCAAAAGGCACGAACACTACACTCATAGCATAACATGAAGTATACGGGGCATATTATGTAGTATGGGATGCATAATATGTGTTCGTATATGGATCCACCATAGGGGCTACATGTGAGGGTTATGTAGTATGGGATGCATAACCTCACCACATGACTGCGACTAGCACGTTTCTTTTTCGTTGCATGGAAATGTTATGTAGTATGGGATGCATAACATTTTCATGTGTACGCCGCTCATATCATGCATTAGGGCCTTCTTTTTAGAATGCATAGCACAATCATGCATATCATATCATTGCATAAGCACAACGCGCCGAGCTAAAGATTTGCAGGATGACATATGTACACACATAAGTTTTCAAACTAACATAAGTTCATGCATCCGATCTAGGCACAAGAGTTAGTGAGGTGGTGGTTAACCATCCTAGGTTAGGGCATATCATCTAATTATTGTGAAGAAGATAAACTCTCAGAGCAAGTTTAGCAGCTTTAAGTCTATATCTACATATGTATTGTCTGTACTGGTAGTCGGTTCTAGTCGTGGGATTTGGATCTGATTTGCATTGTATTGATTTTTTTTAGGATGGCTAGGCGTCCTGCGACCCGATCGACTCCCCTGTCTGAGGGTGAATCTTCTGGAGCTCAGAACGATGCGGTGATCGAGGGTCTGCGTCAGAGTAGCGAAGCTATGGGGAGGCAGTTGGAGGAAGTGCAAGCCCAGATTCAGTCTTTGGTGGCAGTTGTGGCAGGGCAGGCTCAGGGTGCGCAAGTTCCTGCAGGGGGGTTAGCTGTTCCTCCTCCTCCTGCACCCTTGAGGCCTCCAGTGGTGGTGCCAGCAGAGATGGCCTTCATCTCGCAGTTTCAGAGGCTGAGCCCTCCCACTTATGATGGGAAGGCAGATTTCATGGTGATAGACGATTGGCTGATCTCCATGGAGGAGATGTTCTCGTACTCAGGGATTGCAGATGATCAGAGGGTGATGATAGCCGCCTATCAGCTTAAAGGATTGGCTAAGAGTTGGTGGCTGAGAGAGAAGGAGAGCTTAGTGGCTGGATGCTCTTGGGAAGTGTTCAGGGAGATGCTGTTGAGGAAGTTCTTACCCTCGGTCGAGCGTGACCGCCTCATGAATGATTTCCTCTATCTGAAGCAAAGGCAGCTCACGGTGGGTGAGTATGAGATAGAGTTTAGTAAGTTGAGCCGTTTTGCCCCTGGATTGGTCAGCGTGGAGGCTGATCGAGTTAAGCGATTCCTCGGTGGTTTGAGGAGTGAGGTGCAGCAGTTGGCCAGTGCTTATGGGTCAGTGACTTATGCTGGAGTTGTAGAGGCTGCTCTTAAGGTTGAGGCCATTGAGACGGCGAAGAGCAGAGGCCAGCAGTTGAGGAAGGATAAGAGGAAGTTGGTAGAGGAGAAGAAACCCCTGGTACCCGATGCTGTTCCGGGAAAGAGGAGCAGGGTGGTGTGCAGTTTTTGTGGCCGGTCAGGCCATCCTGTTGAGAGGTGTTTCAAGAAGGCGGCAGCTCAGAAGAAGGAGCAGGTTCATGCTATTCAGGGTGCTCCTGGGAGAGATGTCTCCTGTTCAGTTTGCAAGCGATCCGGGCATGATGCAGCCCAGTGTTGGTCCAGGGTTAGAGTCTGCTATCAGTGTGGGCAGAAGGGTCACGTTAAGTCGAGGTGTCCTCAGGTCCAGTCAGCTCTTCCTGCAGTTCCATTGCAGGCTTTACCTCCACCTCAGCATGTGGACAAGGGAAAAGGGAAGCTGAACGTGATTTCTTCCGAGGAGGCTCAGACTTCGACCCAGGTGATCTCAGGTTAGTAGTTGGTTATTTTTTTTTGTTTTTCTTTCTAGCCTGGTAGTTTAGTTGCTAGATTATTTGCGGTACTGTTGTGCTAGTTCCTTAGCTTTGTGCGTTCCTATAGGGAAATTTAAGGTGCGGAACCGCTGGGCGCGTGTTCTGTTTGACTCCGGCGCTACCCACTCGTTCGTGGCTAGAGCCTTTGTGGAGCGTCATCGGTTGTCTCTAGATCGTGTTCGGGATTCCTTCCGTGTCAAGTTTCCCTCTGGTGAATCTGTGTTGTTAGATTTGGGTATTTTGGATTGCCCGGTTTTGTTGGGGGATTTTCTTGCGAAGGCGGATCTGAAGATGATTGATCTAGAGGACTTCGATGTCATTTTGGGCATGGACTGGCTCTCTCGGTATGATGCGGTCATTCAGTGCAAGGGAAAGCGCTTGGACTTCATCAGGGACGACGGTCAGCCCGGCAGCGTGTATGCTGATCCATGTCAGGATTCTCCTGTTCTCTCTGCGGTATGTGTTCAGAGATTGTTTCTTTCTGATTGTTGTGTTTGTTTAGTCTCGGTGGTTGGAACCGTTGTTAGCGTGCCACGCTTGGAGGAGATTCCTATTGTTCGTGGTTTCGCTGATGTTTTTCCTGATGATCTTCCTGGTATCCCTCCTGAGCGGGATGTGGAGTTTGTTATTGATTTGGAGCCGGGTACGCGTCCTATTGCTAAGGCGCCGTACCGGATGGCCCCTCGTGAGCTAGAGGAGTTGCGAATTCAGTTAGATGAGTTGTTGGCTAAAGGTTTTATCAGGCAGAGTTCGTCGCCTTGGGGTGCTCCTGTTTTGTTCGTAAAGAAGAAAGATGGGTCGATGCGGCTTTGCATCGACTATAGAGAGTTGAACAAGGTCACTATCAAGAACAGGTACCCTCTGCCGAGGATCGATGATTTATTTGACCAGTTGCGTGGTAGCACGGTGTTCTCCAAGATCGATCTTCGTTCGGGCTATCATCAGCTCAGGATCCGTGAGGCAGATATTCCACGGACTGCGTTTAGGTCGAGGCATGGGCACTTTGAGTTTCTGGTGATGTCGTTTGGTCTGACCAACGCACCATCAGCCTTCATGGATATGATGAACCGGGTGTTCAAGGATTTCCTAGACAAGTTCGTTGTGGTCTTCATTGATGACGTGTTGGTTTATTCTCGCAGTGCTGAGGAGCACGAGCAGCATTTGCATTTGGTCCTATCAGAGTTGAGGAACCACAAGTTATTCGCCAAGTTGAGCAAGTGCGAATTTTGGTTGCCTCAGGTTTCTTTTCTAGGCCACGTGGTGAACAAGGATGGGATCTCGGTTGACCCAGAAAAGATTGTAGCAGTGACGGATTGGAGTAGGCCGAATACTCCTAAGGAGATCAGAAGTTTCTTAGGGTTGGCTGGCTATTACAGGAGATTCGTGGAGGGTTTCTCTTCTCTAGCCGCACCATTGACCAAGCTGACTCAGAAGAATGTGGCTTTTGTTTGGAGCGAGAAGTGCGAAGAAGCTTTTCAGGAGTTAAAGAGGAGATTGTGTACTGCTCCCGTTCTGACCCTACCTACTGAGGGCGTGGATTATGTTGTATATGTGGATGCTTCGCATATAGGTCTGGGATGCGTATTAATGCAGGTTGGAAAAGTAATTGCTTATGGGTCAAGGTAGTTGAAAACTCATGAGCGGAATTATCCTACGCATGACCTTGAGTTTGCAGCGGTTATCTATGCGTTGAAGTTGTGGAGGCACTTACTTTATGGGGCTCAGTGCAAGATTTTTACTGACCATAAGAGCCTGAAGTACGTGTTCACGCAGAAGGAGTTGAATCTGCGTCAGCGGCGGTGGCTTGAGTATGTGGCGGATTATGATGTGGAAATCCAGTATCATCCGGGCAAGGCCAATGTGGTGGCCGACGCCCTGAGCCGAAAGACGGGAAAGATCTTTAACCTCTCCGCCGATCGATTAGTTGAGGAGTTCCTCCTTATGGATATTTCAGTGGGATGCTGTAGTTTACAGAGTAGCTTATCAGTGGAAGAGCCGTCCTGGATTTCTTTGACTAGATTGCATCAGAAGGACGATCCGGATCTGTTGCACCTTTTTACCAGGACAGAGAAGGGAGAGTTGCCAGATTTTTCTATTGATGATGCGGGTACTTTGAAGTACCGCGGCAGGTTTTGCGTTCCCGCTGTTGGGGACATTAAGAGTATGATTTGCAGTGAGGCTCATGGTTCCAGCGTTGCCTACCATCCAGGATCTACGAAGATGTACCGTGACTTAAAGCAAATTGCTTGGTGGTATGGTATGAAAGGAGATATAGCTCGTTATGTTGCTGAGTGTCACACTTGCAAGCGTGTGAAGGCCGATCATGGAAGGCCTGGTGGTAAGTTGACTCCGCTAGATATCCCGACTTGGAAGTGGGAGAGTATATCTATGGACTTCATTACGGGTTTGCCAAAATCCCCGAGAGGATTTGATTCTGTTTGGGTTATAGTGGATAGATTGACGAAGTGTGCTCACTTCGTGCCTTATAAGATTGATTACCCGATGAAGAAGATAGCGGAGTTGTACTTGAATGAAGTCATCCGACTCCACGGTGTGCCAGTTAGCATCATTTCTGATCGAGACTCCCGGTTTACTTCTCGTTTTTGGCAGAGTCTGCAGGAGGGTTTGGGTACGGATCTGAGGTATTCTACTGCGTACCACCCTCAGACCAATGGGCAGACGGAGCGGGTCAATCAGATTGTTGAGGATATGATCCGGTGCTATATTTTAGACCACGGTGGAGCGTGGGATGAGCGTCTGCGACTCATGGAATTTGCTTACAATAACAGTTATCAGGAAAGCTTGCAGATGGCTCCGTTCGAAGCCTTTGTATGGGAGGCGCTGTAGGACTCCGTTGTTTTGGGCTGAGGCTGGTGAGAAGCCTTTGTTGGGTCCTGATGCTCTAGAAGAGATGGAAGTCGCCGTGAAGCTTATTCGGGAGAAGCTTCGTTTAGCCCAGGAGAGGTATGAAAAGAACGCCAATCGGCGTAGGTCTGCTTTGGAATTTTCAGTAGGGGATCATGTATACCTCAAGGTTTCTCCAATGGTTGGTGTGAAGAGATTTGGTAAAAATCGGAAATTGGACCCAAGGTATGTGGGCCCGTTTGAGGTCTTGGAGCGGATTGGTGTGTCTGCATATAGATTGGATTTGCCAGCGAACTTCCCTGGTGTTCATAATGTTTTTCATGTTAGCCAATTGCGGAAGTGTGTGCGCAGCAGTGGGCAACTCTTGGATGTTGTGCCCCAGTTAGAGCCCAACCTCTCTTTCGTTGAGGTGCCAGTTCGTATTTTGGATTCTCAGAAGCGTGTGCTGCGAAAGAAGTCCATACCGATGGTGAAAATTCTATGGAAAAATCAGGATTTGGAGAGCGCGACTTGGGAGCTAGAGTCGGCCATGAGGAGGGCGTACCCTCACCTGTTTCTCTGATTTGATCGGTATGTTTCCCTTTGTAACTTCTGTTTGTTACTTTTCCTTCTTTTGTAGGAGGGTTGTGCGTAAAGTTTCGGGACGAAACTTTCTTTTAGGGGGAGTGACTGTAACGCCCCGTTATTTCAGCGATTATTTTTATTCTCGTTTGGCGTTACGATGACGCGTTTCCGTGGCTTGTGCCATGTGTGGAGTATGGTTTAGCTCCTTAGAACTGAGTGCCCTGTTTGGTAGCCTGTTGGCAAGATCTCCCTAGCAAACCGAGTCGTTTTGGTGACCCGGTGTGGCCTCTCGGGGGATGTTTGTGTTTGGCTTTGTTTGGGCATAACTCGAGTTCTGTTCGTCGAAAGTTAATTTCGACTTCGCCGTTGTGTTCGTAGCGTGGGTATTTAGCTACGGTGCGAATTTCGTCGAATTCCGAGGTGAATCGGTTTTCGCGTCAATTTGGTGCTTTATGTAATTTTGTAATTAATTATATAATTATATAATTATATATATATATATATTTAGAATGAAAGCCCCCATCATCTTCTTCCCCGTAAAAAGAAAACCGCCGGTCCTTGTACGAGAGAAACGAGTAACCGCCGAGCCTTCCCTTCGGACGCCGATTCCCGGAGCGTTTGTGGACGGAATTCGATTCCGAGAGTGGATACGGATTGCTCTCGTCGAGACCTTCATTCCTGCGGTAAGAAATTCGATTTTCGTGGAGTTTTGGAAGGATTGGAATTTTCAGTTTTGGAAGTTTTCCGCCATTAATGGCCGAGTCTTTGTTCTAGGTGTTGCGGCCGTCTTGATCCGTGCGAAGAGGAGGAAAGCAGTCCAAAGCTTCGCTGAGATTTGAGGCAAGTGGTATTCTTGCCCTTGCCAAGTGTTTTCTTTGATTTTATTTGCTGAAATTGAAATCCCGGTTAGCCCAGGTTAGAGGCCTTGCTGTTCTCGTTTTCTTGCTAACTATAGGGCTTAGTTCTTCCTACTGAAACCCCCCCTATGTTGTGATGTTTGGAATCCAATTGTCGGCGTGAAGCCGTTGTTTTCCTTTAATTTTGATTGATGCTCTGGTTCGGGCGTAGCCGAGAGGGAGAGTTAGGAGGGGGGTGTGGTTGCCAATTTCCTTCGTTATGGTATTATTCGAATGGTTAGGCATAGTTTATACGGTAGTAGCGTGCGACGTTGATAGTTGTCTACTGCTACTGCAGTGGCGTGAGTCGTGTGCGCGTTCCGGTGTCGTTCGGAAAATTCCAAACGGTACAGGTTTGCCGCGCACGGTCATTAACCTTTAGGGCGCACGACCACTGGTCGTGTGCCTCTGTTCGTGCGCGTATAAATTTCAGTTTCCAAAGTTCTGTCTCGGGCAATCGCACGAGCGCTGGCAACAGTGCGCACGACCACTGATCGTGCGACACTGATCGTGCGCAGTTGCTAGGTTTTCTGTCAGGTTTCCAGGTTCGTTTCGCACGATCATCAGCCGATGAGTGCGCACGACCACTGATCGTGCGTCACTGATCGTGCGCTTTGTATAATTTCCTTTTGCTAGGCGAATTTAGGTGATTTCGAGTGCGGGAGTTTAGTTACTCAAGTGGCAGGCAATTACTTGAGTTCTGGATCTTCTGCCTTGGTCGTTCGACTGTCGTCGAGCTCCGTTTTCTTTAGTGGGCTTGTGGGTAGTAACTTAATTTTGGCGGCGAGTGAGGCTAGCTCACTCAAGGCCAAAGTTTAGGTAGGCACTGAGTGCGTTTCACTCAACGCCTAGTCGTGTTGGTTTATTTCAACACTCTTCCTTTACCTTGTATTTCGTTTCCGAGTGGTTTTCCAGTTGTATTTCTGGGTTTTTCTTGTCGGCCGTTTTCTTTATTTTCCTAAAGGCCGAATCGTGGGTCGTGGATAGTAGTGGTGGTTGTAGCTCTTTATGGGGGTGGAGTTGTGTGATATAGCCAAGGCCACCCATGGATTTCTTGCTCCAGGTACGGGCTGGGCATGTCGGGTGGAAGGTCCCTTGTGTTTTCACGTGTTGACCCTCGAGCTTTTGACTTGGACATGGTGGATTGGGGGACTGCGTTTGCCTTCGATCCGGTTCCTCGTTGTTGTTTTTGCTACTATCACTTCCCGCAGTTTAGGGTGTTAGAAGTTTCTTCTTTGGTAGTGTTGCAGCATTCTGGCTCTTGGTAGTCTAGTAGGCCCTGCAGGATGTTGTTCCTGGGCTGGGTCGTTGCTGTTTCTTTGCACGTTGTGCATTTCTTGTTGTCCTGTTTTGGACAGTTGTGACTCTTTCTACTGCATGTTTTCTGTTATTTTTGTCCTTTTGGTTGACTCTTTCATGCAGTTTTACCTTGATTTTTGCTTGCTGAGGTATTCTGTTTTCTTTTGGAATACCCCAGGTTCTGAGCTGTAGCCAGTCTGGTGGCTAGTTGGAGGTGTTGTTGTTGGTGGACTCCCGGACTTTGGAGTTTTGTTTACCTTGTTTGTGAGGTTGTTTTCAGTACTTTCTTACAGACATATATGTGTGCTGGTGGGTTCGTGTCAGGTTGTTGGCGCCCACTAGTAGTTTTTACCTTGTACTAGATATATACTATTGCTGCTACCATTTATTTTTCTGGAGATAGTCTACTTGCTTTGAGAAGGTTTTATGCTAGGTTGCTAGTTATTTTTAAACTATAATTATTATTATAAATGAAGCTCATGATCAGCATGTTTTTATAAACTTAATCACTATATTCCAAATCACGTACGAAAACCGTTTTCTTATATATATTATATAAACTAAGTGTAGTGTCTTGCATAGCATGAGTGGTTCTCTTGGGACCCTTATGCGCTCTTTAGGGTGTAAAACCTAATTAAAGTATTTTCCGCAGCGTTTAAATATAGTTTTCTTTTGTGGACTAGATGATCCACTGAGCCGAGGGATACGGACTCTAAACATAATTGATTTTCTATTCATTAAGCTCATGATTTTCTTGCATAAAGATTGTAGTTGGATTTGCCTGAGCGTCAGCAGTTATCCCCTGCTTGACGTGGCATCATGACGCGTGTTTTCTCTTACTCTGATAACTCTTAATTCGGAGAAAATGCGGGTTGTGACACCTTTCTTCCTCTTCGCTCGGTGCCTAAGGGCCATGGGGGAAGGGGTATGGGATGATAGGGCTTAGTCTTTATGACTAATGGTTTTCGAACCACATCATTTTAGGGGATCGCGGAGCCCAGCATGGGGGAACAGCCCAGGAGGCCGGTACGACTGGAGATGGGGCAGTCTAGCACTGGAGTCCAGACTGCAGGGACCGTGAGTCCCGACCCTTAGAGTAGTTTCTTTTAGTTTTGCTTCCGCTGAGTGACTTGTAGTGAGGACTCTGATGTACAGAGCTTATGCCCTTATTTCTAGTTTTACATTATGCTGTACTCTGATGTTTCTGTGGACACTCCCTTCGTGGAGCTTTATTTATATTATATGTGATTTGCCACTTTTACTACTTCTGTGGACTGCATATCTTTAATACTTGCTACTCTAAATGTGATCGAAAAAGGCCGGCAGAATCGGCGCTTTGTAGTGACAACTTCCCGAGAGCGAAGGCGTCACCGCAAAGCGGCGGTTCTGGGCATAAGACCCCGGTTTTTGAAAAGAAAAAAAATGGGGTCTTACAAGTGGTATCAGAGGAAACATCGATCGGATTAGTAGCAGTCCACAAATCCCTGGGTTACCCCCGCGCGAGTTTAGTTTGCGGACAAACTAAGCAGCGGAAGCAGTGGTGTGCCCATATGGGGAATCACATATAATTGTCAACATTTAGTTCTTATGAACCGACTTCTCATAGTGAAAATTTCTTATTCGCAGCCTTCAGCACAGCCTACTCCACAGGGTGAGGTTCTGCAGACTCTGGATGCTGTACCACCTCCACCAGTTCCCGCTCCTTTCCTACAGACGGATATGGGGGCAGACTTTGACTGCCATCCTAGAAGCCTTCAGGGCTCAACAGGCTCCAGCTCCGCAGCTGATTCCGGGAGCCAACTGGCTGAGTATCTTCCGAGGACTCTCTCACCCGTCCTACTTAGGGACAGAGATGGCAGTCCGGACAGAGGAGTGGTTGGACATCATGCATGAGATGCTGACAGAGATACGATGCCCGGTGGAGGAGAGGGTGGCATTGGTGGTCTCTTGCCTAGAGTCCCATGCCAAGAGGTGGTGGAAGATGCTCTGGACAAGACTTATGCCGACAGGGAGGTTGCGGAGGTCACTTGGGGAGAATTCAGGGTCGCGCTGTTGGAAACATTTTGTTCCGCAGTCGGCCAGGGATGAGCTTGAAGACCGGTTCTTACAGCTGAAGCAGGGCACTAGGTCGGTGGAGGAATACCATCGGGAGTTTGATCATCTGGCTCGATATGCAGACTCTTATCAGCTGGACGAAGCCGGGTACACCAAGAGATTTTACAAGGGTTTGAAGGAGGATTTGAGGGAGGCCCTACTGTTCGTGTCCGATGGGCCTATTCCTCGGATTCTAGAGATGGCCAAGAGGATCGAGGCAGACTGGCACGCTACCCGAGGCCGGAAACGGCCAACGGAGGATCAGAATCGCGGAGCAAGAAATGAGCAGCGACTAGGCCGTGCTACAGATATGGGCAGGATGGAGGATCAGCCTCGTCAGGAGGTGAGATAGGAGCCGAGGGAGCAGGTGGCTCTGGCTCCCCAGCCTCTCCAGATGCGGGAGATACCAAGACCTCAGATACAGGATGTATAGATACCAGGAGGGAGGGCTTACCCTCCACCAGAGTGTTTTCATTGCCGCTAGGTGGGAAATATCAGAGGAACTGCCCTATGAGAAGGGGCCCCCTCTAGCGCCGCAGATTGCCCACCTGCTCAGCACTATGGAGGCTGAGGACGCGGTCAAGGACAAGGATACCAGGGCGGAGACCGTAGGCAGGAAAGGGAGCAGGTATATGCACTAGACCTGGCCCAACCCCGGCATCCTGAGCAAGTGATCACAGGTACGACAAGGTTTTGTTTGCTTGTTTCAATTCTTTTTCCATCCTTTCCTAGAAAACTATTGTCTGTAGCATTAGGTAGTAAAAACCAAGAACAGAACTCTAAGTTAAGTCACAATCTCAGGCATTGTCTTCATTTGCGGCAAACCCGCACACACTCTCTTCGACACGGGTGCCTCACACTCGTTTGTGTCGGAGACCTTTATCCAAGGGTTGGATGTCGTGGAGAAATTCACGGGGTCGATGATGAAGATACGGCTACCTGACGGTTCGGAGTTGTTCACCTCATCTCATTGCAATATGGAGGCATGGATAGGCAGGAAACCTTTCGAAGCGCCAGCGATGATCTTGCCACTGCTGGACTATGATCTGATTCTGGGAATGCCATGGCTCCATTGGAACCATGCCCAGATTGACTGCTTGGCCAAGAAGATTACCCTTAGATATGGGGATTCTTTCATCATGATGGAAGGTATTAGATCTGCGTCCCATATTTTCTTATCATCTATTCAGATGGTCAAGGCCCACATGCAGGGCGACGAGATCTATCAGATTCTTTTCGAGATGACGGAAGTCAAGGGATCTTTATCTAACGTTCTCGTAGTGCGAGATTTTGCGGACGTCTTCCCGGAAAAGCTACCAGGGCTACCCCCGCATAGAGAGCAGGACTTCCAGATATTGCTTGTGCCAGGGGCTAAGCCGGCATCCATAGCTCCCTACCGCATGGCCCCAAGGGAGTTGACGGAGTTCCGGAGTGAGTTGCAGGAATTAGTGGAAGCTGGGTTTGTTCGGCCGAGCTCTTCGCCATGGGGAGCCCCAATGTTTTTCGTCAAGAAGAAAGACGGAACACTCAGGTTGTGTATCGATTACCGAGCGTTGAACCGACTAACAGTCAGGAATACCTATCCTATGCCAAGGATAGATGAGCTGTTTGACCAGCTGGAGGGAGCCCACTTCTTCTCGAAGTTGGACTTGAGATCAGGCTATTATCAGCTGCGGATCAAAGAAGAGGATATTCAGAAGACTGCTTTTAGTAGCAGGTATGAACTCTACGAGTTTACCGTGATGCCCTTCGGGCTCACGAATGCGCCATCAGAATTCATGACTCTCATGAACCGGGTCTTCGAGTCGTATCTAGATGTGTTTGTCATCGTTTTCATCGATGACATCCTCATTTACTCGAGGACCGAGGAGGAGCACGCACGGCATCTGACGCTGACTTTAGAGAGGCTACGGGAGCATCAGTTGTATGCCAAGTTCAGCAAGTGTCAGTTCTGGCTGAAGGAGGTGGCCTTTTTGGGACACGTTATTAGCGGAGCAGGGTTGGCAGTGGATCCAGCCAAGATTCAGGCAGTCCGAGATTGGCCAAAGTTGAAGACAGCTACAGACGTACGGAGCTTCCTAGGACTTGCCGGCTATTACCGGAAGTTCGTAGAGGGTTTTTCTAGGCTTGCCCTCCCACTTACCTCTCTGACGAGGAAGGAAATACCATTTTTCTGGACACCGCAGTGCGAGACGGCGTTCCAGGAGCTGAAAAATCGACTCACTTCGGCCCCGATTCTTGCCCTCCCATCGGGGAGAGAAGGATTTCAGGTTTATGCAGATGCCTCCTACCAGGGCATGGGAGCAGTTTTGATGCAGAAGGGACATGTGATCGCTTATGCCTCCCGCCAGTTAAAGAAACATGAACAGAACTACCCAGTTCACGATCTGGAGATGGGAGCGGTCATTTTTGCATTAAAGGTCTGGCGGCACTACCTCTATGGAGTTCACTGCGACATATTTTCAGATCACAAAAATCTGAAGTATGTGGATATGCAAAAGGAGCTGAACATCCGACAACGCAGATGGGTGGAATTTCTAGCAGACTATCAGTATGAGATGCACTACCATCCGGGTAAGGCAAACGTGGTGGCTGATGCACTGAGCCGGAGAGCTGCCACAGCCGGAGCAGGACCTCAGCTTATGTCCGTGGAGCTACTACGAAGTTTTGAAGAAATACACATCACTCTGGTATCACCTGATGACCCTGAGCTGTACAAGGAGTACCTGGCCGCTACGAGCACCACCTATGATATTCATGACAGAGTCAGAGATTGGCAGAGGCGTGATGCCAAGCTAGAGCCGATTTTCCGGGCCTTGGAGGCAGGCTCAGCTGGGGACGACTCGATGCGAGATGGACTGATATGTTTCAGAGGTCGGACTTACATACCGGATGGGGGCCAGATTCGGAGGATATCATGGTCGAGGCTCATCATAGCAGATTTTCTATACATCCCGGGATCACAAAGATGACGGTAGATTTGAAGAAGAACCTATTCTGGCCGGGCATGAAGAAGGACATCATCTAATTCGTGACCCACTGCGAGACGTGCCAGTTAGTGAAGGCAGAGTGTAGACATCCAGCTGGTTTATTGCAGCCACTCCCGGTGCCGGAGTGGAAATTTGAGGACATCGCGATGGACTTCATCCATGGCCTACCTCGATCACAGACGGGAAACGATTCGATCTGGGTGATCGTGGACCGTCTGACGAAGGTGGCTAGGTTCATCCCGATCAGGAAGGATGACTCTGTTGGAGTGTTGGTTCGGAGGTTCGTGAGGCAGTATATTCGTTATCACGGCGTGCCTAGGACGATCGTATCAGATCGAGATGGTCGGTTTACATCCAGAGAGTGGAGATCGGTGCAGGCTTACCTTGGCTCCCGACTGACGTTCAGTACGGCTTTCCACCCCCAGACTGACGGGCAGACGGAGCGTACCAATCGGACGCTGGAAGACCTCCTGAGACTATGTATTGTACACCGTGGAGAGCCCTGGGAGAAGGTGCTGCCATTGGTGGAGTTCTCGTATAACAACAGCTACCAATCCAGCATACGGATGGCTCCTTTCGAGGCCTTGTATGGGAGAAGATGTAGGACACCGTTATCTTGGCTGCAGGACGTGGATCCGAAGATTCTAGACTCAGAGTTTGTGGAAGACACCGAGGCTCAGGTGAGACTGATCCGGGACCGGATGTTAGAGGCGCAGAGCAGGCAAGCAAAGTATTATGACGCTCGGCATCGTCAGGTGGAGTTTCAGATCGGGGACCGGGTGTTCTTGAAGATCCGGCCGATGCATGGAGTTTCACGAGTGCGGGGTCATCGGAAGAAGCTCAGCCCGAGATTCATGGGACCGTTCAGGATCCTGGAGCGGATCGGTCCCTCTAGCTTACCGGCTGGAGCTGCCACCGGAGTTGGCCGGCTTGCACGACGTTTTTCACCTATCTTCACTCAGGAGGGCTCTACTACGCCCGGAGTTACAGATTACGGCCATTGATGGGCCGGTAGCCTCGGATCGGTCTGTGCATTTGGAACCGATACGGATCGATGACCAGGGGATACGAGTCTTACACCGCAAGAAGATCCCGCTAGTCAAGGTCTTGTGGAGGAACCACGGATGAGAGGAGCATACCTGGGAGCCTCAGGACCTGATGCAGGAGAAATATCCGGAGCTTTTTAGTCAGGTATACCTCGCAACTCCTCCGGTGTATTAGTGTTTTTCCTTATTTTCTCGTGCTAGTAGAATTATTTAAAAAGATATAGGCTAAACTTTTTGTTTATTGGGGACTAGCCCCTAATTGTTGACATTTTAGGCACTTCAACCCTTATGGGATGTTACAAGCTTAGCTTGTGCCGGTAGAAAACTCTTGTAGACTTAACCTTAATTTCGGGGACGAAATTTTTGTTTTTTTATTGGGATTTGTAACATCCCATTTTCAAATTTGAACCCCCCTAGGAGTGACTTTGAGCATGCCTGAGTCATGGTAAGTCCTTAGAGAGCCAAAAGGACCAAAATGATCCAAGAAATTAGTGTGAGCCATTTTGGTCTGCATTTAGTAATTTCCTAAAACCCTGGATTTGGGTGGCTTAGTAGGATTAATATGGCTCTAAGCCCCCCCCCCTAAACATCATGTGGGCCTAATGATCACTAAGGACCCACTTGGGTCAACCCTAGTGGCCAAAATGACCAAGTCAACCTTTGACCCAAGTCAAGTCAACCTAGCCTATTTGGGCTAACCCATGCTCAAACCACTCACTCCTCTAGGCTAACCCTATTTGCATGATTAATAGGATGTATAGGGCTGCCAATAACCTTGGGTTGACTAGTCAAATGGGTGACTAGGAGAGAGGAATCAAAAGCTTTATTTTGAAGAATAATGGAGGAGAGAGAAAGTGAGAAAGAGAGCCACTTAAGGTGGAAGGTGAACCACCCCCTCATGATTCTCATGAGGAGTTATAAACCGTAGAGGGCTGCCAATAGAGTGTAAGATGTGACATTTTTTTTAGGAGTTTCATTTTGTTAGGAGGAGAGAGAAATTTAGAGAATTAATGGTGGGAGGAGAGAGAAAATATTGAAGTGAAGATTAATGGCATGAAGAAGAAGAACCCCCCCCCCTCTTAATGGCCGAATTTTATCATAAAGATGGGAGTAAAAATAATAAAGAGGTCCTATAGGAGGCTGCTACCTAGGATTTGCCTATTCATTTCCACCTCTTGACTTCCTATAACCGAAAATCGGTTTTAAATACCAATTAAATGGCCATTGATCTCTTGCCATTTCTCTTTCTCCTCTTCATCTTCCTCCCCTTGAAATCTATAAAAGCCTCCCTGCTGTAAGAGAGCAAAAGTTTACCCATTTTATCTCATACTTTGGAGTTGGAGTTGCCGGAGGAGAAATCGAACGACGCCAACGCCGCGCCATGACGAACCGCCGATCAACTCGTCTCCAAACCGCGAATAAGGTCCTCCTCTACTTCTTCTTTCATGGATAGATCTTAGAAATTCTTTAGGAGAGATATCAAGTCCAAAAGGATTAGATCGGATGGGAGTTTCATCGTATTTCCGTAAATTAATGGCGGCGAGTTCGCTGGAAACTGCCATCTCCGGCGGCCAAATCACCGCCGATCGATAGCCGTCTGCCTCAACGGAGGTGGTGGTGGTGGTGGGTGCTGGCCAGGGAGGTGACCGGATGGCCGGGAAATTGAATTCGGAAAACTACAGGAAAATAAACTTTCTGTTCACTGGTTCGGTTTTGAGAAGAAGACGAATAGTGATGTTAAAATATTAAATGATTTATTTAGGAATTTTATAATTAATGAACATGAAAACTCACCTATTTTAAAGTTAAACATTGAGGACCTTAGAGGCCGAATTAGGAAAAATGACCAGTCACAAAAGTTGTAGCCCTCTGGGTCTACTTTAATTTAAAATTGATTTTATTCAATTTGGGTGAGTGGTTTGACCACAACACTCGTTTTGGTGGGATCAAGACCTAGGCTAACCAGAAATTGAAATGGTTGCCCACGGTTCATAACATGTCCAAATGACTTGAAATTTGGACTGGAGATCTATAATATGTATATCCAGAGGCTGTCCAAAAATGAGAATTTTTGGAGAACTTTTGCCTAAAGTTTTTTGTTAAATTTTAATAAACAATATAAAATTAATTAGGAGATGAAATTAAGTCCAGACTCCCCCAAATTTTGGTTGGTGGTCCCTGACATCAATGTTAAGATCTGTACAAAATTTCAACTCAATTGGTCGAGTTTTGAATAGAGAAGTATCAAGTCCTAGATAGGTCTTGGTGAGGGATACTTTGGGGAAAAGTACGATTGGAAATGGAGTGGACAAATCTCCTCAAAAGAGGCTGATATTGTGGCCACTGATTTGTTGAGTCTATGTCTACCCTATTGGGTAACATGGTGTGGATTAGGGTGGATTTTACCCTAAGGGTCCGTTCGTTTCACAGACATTGATATTGAAGTATTGGCTTTGAGAATATGAATGTCATTTCTTTTGTTCGTATCAACAATTTTAAATTGGAATTGACTTTCTGATGGAAAGTCGTCGATATTCACCGTAATCTAAAAACTCATAGATTCAATATCTATCTCTTGTGGCGGATATTCAGTCCGGTTTTCCAAAATGAGACCATTTCTTTAGCCTGAACGTGATTTTTTTCGGCCGAACGCAATTTTTCATCGGGACGCAATTTTTTGCGCGGACGTGTTTTTTTCGTCTGTGTACGATTTTTTCGCCCAGACGTAATTTTTTGTCTTGAAGCATTTTTTTTACCCAGGCAGGTTTTTTTCTCCCAAATGCGATATTTCTGCACGAACGCGGTTTATTCTCTATGACGCAATTTTTTTGCCCGAATGTGTTTTTTTTGCCCGTACGGAAATTTTTCACTACGATTCAATTTTTGATCGTCTGGGCCGAATTATTCATCTAGACGTAATTTTTTCGTTCAGACACAATTTTTTTTGCCTGAACATGAATTATTCGGCCAACAAGGTTTTTTCGCACAAACGCGTTTTTTTCGCCCGGACAGGATTTTTTCGCCCGGGCGCGATTTTTTCGCCCGGACGCGATATATTTTGCCCAGACGCGAATTTTTCGCCCAGACGCGATATTTTGGACTTGACGCGATATTTTCGCCCGGCCGCGATATTTTTCGTCCGAAGCAAATTTTTCGCCCCCCGACGCAAATTTTTCTCCCGGACGAGCATTTTTCGCCCGGACACGCATTTTTCGCCCGGACGCGAATTTTTCGCCCGGACGCGATTTTTTCGCCCGGACGCGATTTTGTCGCCCGGACGCGAATTTTTCGACCGGACGCGATTTTTCGCCCGGACGCGATTTTCACGCCCGGACGCGATTTTCTCGCCCGGACGCGATTTTCCTCGCCCGGACGCGATTTTCTCGCCCGGACGCGATTTTCTCGCCCGGACGCGATTTTCTCGCCCCTACACGAATTTCTCGCCCCTACACGAAATTTTTCGCCCCGACGAGAATTTTTCGCCCCGACGCGCATTTTTCGCCCGGGCGCGAATTTTTCGTCCAATTTTTCGACCGGGACGCGAATTTTTCGACCGGGCGCGAATTTTTCGACCGGACGCGAATTTTTCGCCCGGAAGCGAATTTTTCGCCCGGACGCGATTTTTTTCGCTCGGACGCGATTTTCTCTCCCGGACGCGATTTTCTTGTCCGGACGCGAATTTCTCGCCCGGACGCGATTTTCTCGGCCCGGACGCGATTTTCTCGCTCGGACGCGATTTTTTCGCCCGGACGCGAAAATTTCGCCCGGGCGCGAAAATTACGCCCGGATGTGAAAATATCGCGTCGGGGCGAAAAATTCGATTTGAGAAGTAAAAATCGCGTCGGGGCGAAAAATCGCGTACGGGATATGTGCTTGGGCGAAAAATTCCCGCCCGGGCGAGAAATTCCCGCCCGGGCGAGAAAATCGCGCCCGGGCGAGAAATTCGCGCCCGGGCGAGAAAATCGCGCCCGGGCGAGAAAATCGCGCCCGGGCGAGAAAATCGCGCCCGGGCGAGAAAATCGCGCCCGGGCGAGATAATCGCGCCCGGGCGAGAAAATCGCGCCCGGGCGAAAAATTCGCGTCCGGGCGAAAAAATCGTGTCCCGGCGAAAATATCACGTCCGGACGATAAAATTCGCGTGCGGACGAAAAAATCACGTTCGGGCGAAAAATTCGCGTTCATATGAAAATTTCGCATTTAGACTGAAAAAATCAAATCATATTGAAAAAAATCACGTCATAGCGAAAAAAACACGTCTGGGCGAAAATAACACTTTTGGGTGAAAATTTAACGTCAGGTCAAAAAATTCGCGTTGTAGTCGAAAAACTTGAGTTTGGGCGAAAAAATCACGCCTCAAGAAAAAATCACGGTCGGACTAAAAAATCGCATTTGTGATTTTTAATTGTGATCATTAATAGCATTGATCAATGTCAATTCCTATGACAGAAAGTCTTTCTACAAACGAACAATAAAAAAATATCAATGTCAATTCCTATGATATAAAGTCTTCATGCGGACGAACAAAAGAATTGGATTTAAATCCAATATCATTTCCCATGTGTATTGATATTGAATTGAAAGCCAATACTTAAATGCCAATGTCGTTGAGACGAACGGAGCCTAAGAGATTGGCTCAAATCCAGTGGGTGGGAGTTTGAGGTTTGTGAAGGACATAGGAGCAAAAGCTCTTGCATGCCCTTGAAATTTGGAGGAGAGGGGGATGATATGATGAAAACCCTCTGGTTGAAATAGTGAAGGAATTGGAGGTAATTAGGTACCTCAAAAGTTGAGATTTTGGATTAGGATAAAAATGTAATTTAGTTATTTTAAGCACTAAATCTAATCCAAAAATTATGAAACTCGGAGGAGGGAGTTTTAGGATGTTTTAGACTTATGATAATTTTCCTGGAATTTTATGATTAATAAATATTATACTTCATGTGGTTAAATGATTATTAGCCCGATTTGTTGTTTCAATTATTTGTAAGTTTTAAATTAATTATAATCATTTAAAATTCTGGATTTAGATCTTGACTAGTAGAACATGGATACCTGAATTTTTTATAGAATTTTATGTTGAGAAATTTTAGAGGTTCATTCATAATGTTTTAATATGGGCTTTTGAGCATAAAAAAAATTTGGGCTTGTACAATTGCTGGAAAATTATGATAATTGGAACTTAAGGTTTTTAGGCCCTTTATATCACTGGGAATTATTTGGGAATTTTTAGGGTTACTGTTAGAACACTTCATTCACAAAGCATGTTATATTGTAATTTAGTATTTGATTTATTATGATTTAATTACCAGTAAGAAAATTATGGGATTCTGTCAAAGTTATTTTCATGATAAAACCAGCACCCTGTATTTTATTTGAATTATTTGGAGGACAAATTAAGGTAGTTTATTCATTAAGCTTGAAATAACTGAAATAATGATTAAATAAGTTTAGGCCCTTGAAAATCATTGTAAAACTATCAAACTTTGGAAACTTGATATTTAGGCCTACTATTATTTACCTTAATTTTGTGATAGCTGAAATCAACTAGAATGTTATACCTCATGTTCAAAATGATGATATTAGACCCTTAAGAATAAATAAATAAGTTATCGGATTTATTAGGAAAACTCCAATATTTTGGATTTAGGCAAATCTTGTTAGGATAGACCCCCGACAAATAAATTGTGGCATTTAGATGAAAAAGTAAATTACGTGTAATCTTGATTATCGTGTAGCATAGGTGATCCCTAGGAGGTTTGGTTTAGCACTGATGGTAGTTGGAAGATTAGGTGTTACGCGGGTATGGCGGAAGACCGTCTTTCCTTGTGGAGAGGGTGAAGAATCAAGCTACCCTAGGTTTAGTTTAATGTAACTCTTAAGGGAAAAAGGTAAGGAGAGAAACCAATTAAAGTAAGTGCGTTGCGAAAGGGAACTTTGGTCTTGTCATACCATCGTAGTTCCTAGTGCCTACTGAGAACCCTTCACGGGGCATAATCCGGAGGCAGTCCTGGGCTAACGTAAACTGCAAACTAAAAGAAGAGAAATTAGTTAAGTAGGAATTTACACGGCACGCACTAGATGGCTAGGAGATTGAAATGATGAGTCATCCTGAGGTATTCAAAGGGATGGGATTGGGAATCGAGCTGGACGGGTTTTTAGTCCAGGGAGCTTTGGCTCGGTTGATAGTTGACGCAGATGGGTTTGTACGGGGAGCTTATGCTCGGGTTTTAGGTTGTTACAGACGGCTTGTCCGGGAGTTCTTTTGATTGTTTGTGTTGTTTGGTTACTCACTCTATAATTGTTGCATGTGCATAAAGTTGGGATAACTAAGGTGGTGGGTCAGCGATATTGGGGAGTTTGTTGCACCAGCACTAATATTGTTGTCTCGGCAAGGTGGTTAGCACATTGCCAAGGTTAAGTCCGGCGGTCCATACCCGACAAGAGTACGCGGTGTTCCGCCTTGTGCACCAGGCGTTGAGGGCGTACGATAGGTCAGACCAGTGTGCATAACTGGTTTTGAGGTGGGGTAGGCCCGACCCACCGCTTCCGTCTGCCACTACGGAGGTATCCTGAGAGGTAACGACTCTGAAAGAGGGAACTATAAGGTTTGTGCACAAAGTCGGGTGTGTGTGTTGCACTGCATGACATAATAACCCACCATATGTATTGCCATCATAATCATTCATTACAACTTTGGACATCCCAAAAAATAAGTGGTATGGGACGCTTATAGTTTGGGAACTGCAAAACGACCCCTTAGTCTATAAGCTTGTGTGGGCAAGTTTATAAATTAAGGTTTATTTGATATATATAATAACAACCATTGCTGTTTGATAACCGACACCCCAAGGTATAAGTGGTATGGGACACTTATACGATGGGAAGCCTTGCAAAAGATCCCTTTTGTTTATGTGTTCTCGCATAAGTGAAGGTTTAAATTCATATATTTGCTTTATTATTACTGCTAGACCTATTATAACATTCATATTAACTGCTCACTCGAATAAAACTTGCTAGATTAAGTCCACTGTCACCTGTTTACTTTTATTCTCCACAAATATGTCCTCCCCTTTCTTCCTCTTCGCTCGGTGCCTAAGGGCCATGAGGGAAGGGGTAGGGATGATAGGGCTTATTCTTTATGACTAATGGTTTTCAAACCACATCATTTTAGGGGATCGCGGAGCCAGCATGGGGGAACAGCCCAGGAGGCCGGTACGACTGGAGATGGGGCAGTCTAACACAGCAGTCCAGACTGCAGGGACCGTGATTCCCGACCCTTAGAGTAGTTTCTTTTAGTTTTTCTTTCGCTGAGTGACTTGTAGTGAGGACTCTGATGTACAGAGCTTATGCCCTTATTTCTAGTTTTACATTATGCTGCACTCTGAGGTTTCTGTGGACACTCCCTTCGTGGAGCTTTATTTATATTATATGTGATTTTGCCCCTTTTACTACTTCTGTGGACTGCATATCTTTAATACTTGCTACTATAAATGTGATCGAAAAAGGCCGGCAGAATCGGCGCTTTGTAGTGACAACTTCCCGAGAGCGAAGGCGTCACCGCAAAGCGGCGGTTCTGGCATAAGACCCCGGTTTTTGAAAAGAAAAAAAATGGGGTCTTACAAAAAGCTTCCAGACTTTCTAATACTCCTTCTGTGTAGGATCTCATTTTTCTCTTAAGAAGAAGAAGAAAAGAACACCAATCATATATAGAGAGTCTTTTCCTTCATTCCATCTCTGATTCCAGGAACTTAAGTGACTAACCATTTCAATCAGTCAAGAGAATCCTGGATTTGATCTTGCAGCAGAAGACCTACAATCCCTAACAAAGTTTCCCATCCTGAACATATACTAATCTCAGGGGGAGCTTTGATACAATCAGTAGAATCCACAAGGCTTCTCTCAATTTGCTTTGAGAATAGAGAAGTCATCATCAATCTCTCTCTCCCCTCTCTGTACAGGGTTATCTCTGTTGGAGTTACCATTGTGATCTAGAAGTGGTCAAACATGTAATCTCATTGCCAACGCGATAAGAGCCTGCAGGGTCGCACATAAGAGCATGTGGAGAAGTTGGAAGATTGACTGTGTTGGTAAGGGTTACCAATCACCACCCAGAATAAGTCGGGCAAACGTTGCCAAAGGAAAAATCGTCGAGAATCAAAGGGTGTCGTCGAGTATATCTCGCCGACTAAGGCAAAGTCATCGAGAATCAACGGGAGTCATCGAGCCTGTCTCGCCGACTAAGGAAAAATCGTCGAGAATCAATTTGCTGAAATCGTCGAGAATCGATGATAGTGTCGTCGAGACTGTCTGCTGATTCTCGCGGAATCTGGCTGCTGATTCTCGCCGAATCTGCCTGTTGATCTCGCCGACTGATTCTCGCCGAACCTGTAAGTGATTCTCGCCGAATTTTCTAGAAGCCTTGTCCTGTGCGGTGTGCGGATAGCGATACTTTTATGCTTTTGGTATAAAAGGGGACTTAGGGTTTTGGGATCATAGGGCTCTCGAAATATCGGGCATTTCTACTGTAGCTGGATCGAACCCGACGGAAGTGTTCCGCCGCTCGCTCCGCCAAATCCTGAGCCCCGCCGGACGGAAGAGTTCCGCTTCCGCCGCCTCTTCGCTCCGCCGACCTCATCCTCTCCGGCGACAGTCGCTGGCGTTGCTTTTCCTGGAGCGGACCTAGCAGTCCGTGGAAGTGCAAAGGTGCGGTTGATCTCCTTCCCGACCCTTCGTGCGACGAAGCTCGGTGTTCTCCCGCTCGTGTGGATTTCTGTAGAGACGTGGACGTAATTCCACGTAGAACTCACCACCGACGAGGACTCGAAGCTTGGAGCATCTCCGTTGAGTTGTGACTCAACGCCACTAAGGTATTTTTCCTAGTAATTTTGTTTACTTCTTGATTCAACATTCGTGGCCCGATCCCATCTCTTTTGGGTTGTCTTGATGTTTTATTCCTTCCGCTGCGTGTACAAGCGTTGTGCCATCCTTATAGAGAAACCCAACAGTGGTATCAGAGGGAGGTTCCAGCCATGTTTGTTGTATCGGAAGTTAGGTTATTCTAGTACATGTAAACCTAGGGATTTAGAAGTGTTCTAAATGTCTAGATTTAATCTTGGCACCCCGCCGTGAACGTCTGGAATCTTGTAGTAATTTCTAATCGTTAGGAATTACTGTCTCCTTAGCATAACCATCCCTCGATTTTGTTATGGATTTTTGAATCCAACAAGGAGAGATGAGCTTGTCTACTGCTTTAAGTTGAGTTGCCTTTGTCCCTTGTCCAATGCATGTAAACCTGAAGGTTTGGAAGTGTCCAGATGTTCAGATTTATCCCTTTTCTTCTATCAAATATTGATAGTGTCAGGTTGTGCACATAAGGGATGCATGTGGATTTTATAAATTGTTTTTTTGTGGATGTGCACATTGATCAAATGTTGATCATGGTTAATGGTTAACCCATAATCAAAATCCCTTCCTCTAATATTAAGTGTTCGGATGCCTTCCGATGGATGACACTCTTCCTGCCTCGATCGATGAAGTGTGGGCTTGCCAAAGTAAGGTGCATTAATCTATCTTGGTAAGGGTGCGAGCGGATAATTGTGATATCCCACTGTCGACATCGGGTCTAACATAACTAGGTGACCTCAAAGGTTGAGTGCCTAGATGCATGGGGTTGGCATGCACCACATGATGGATACGAATAAGGAGTTATTCACCACCCATACAAGAATTTCATGAGGATGCAATTGGCAAGCGTTGCCTACCTAAATAACCGCATTGTGAGAGGAAAGCCAAAGCTGACTCATAGTGTTGGTGAAATACGGATCTTGTCCACTAAGAGAGTAGCTCGCATGATCTCTCCGAATTGATAGTGAGGGCTATTATTTTGAATAAAATAGTGGGAGTTTTTAATTGAAGTACAAATTAAGAAAATAATTGTATTTTGAAATTTTGGTACTGATTTATTCTGCATGAATTCTTGTAGAATTCCATGGCAAATGGTTCACACTCCACTCTGTCTCTGAGAGCCATCCTTGAGAAGGATAAGCTCAGCGGGACTAATTACATGGACTGGTACAGGAACCTGAGAATTGTTCTCAGGCAAGAGCGAAAGCTCTATGTCTTGGAAGAGGAAGCCCCCGAGGTGCCGACCGGGAATTCTTCCCGTGCTGATAAAGATACTTATAAGAAGTATACTGATGACTCCTTGGACGTCGAATGCCTTATGCTTGCCACCGTGAACTCTGAGCTTCAGAAGCAACATGAGAACATGGGGTGCAAGGAGATTGACGAGCATCTCAAGAAAATGTTTCAAGGGCAAGCTCGTCAAGAGAGGTTTGACGTCACCCAAGCGTTGTTTCAGTGCAAGATGGGAGTTCGAGACTCAGTAGGGACTCACGTACTCAAGATGATTGGGTATATAGAGAACCTTGAAAGACTGGGTTTTCCTCTAGGTCAAGAGTTGGTCCAGATCTGATCCTGCAATCGTTGCCGGACAGTTACGAGCAGTTTGTCTTGAACTACAACATGAATGAGATAGACAAGACACTGCCCAAGCTCCTAGGCATGTTGAGAACTGCCGAGATCAATATGAAGAAGGCCAAGCATTCCAGCCCCATACTGATGGTGCATAAGGGCAAGGGAAAGGCCAAAGGCTTCAAGAAGACGAAGGTGGGACCTAAGTCACATCTTGATCCCAAGTCTTCTGCACTGATGAAGAAGAAGAGCACGGTGAAGGAGGGGAAATGCCACCACTGTGGCAAGGCTGGTCATTGGAGGAGGAACTGTCCTTCGTACATTGAGGGTCTGCAGAAAATGAAGGGAGGTATGACCTCTGCTTCAAGTATTTACGTTATAGAGATAAACCTTTCTGCTCCTTCATCTTGGGTATTGGATACCGGATGTGGTTCTCACATTTGTACAAATGTGCAGGAACTGGGAAAGAGAAGATTGCTGAGTAAAGGGGAGGTGGACCTGCGCGTCGGCAATGGAGCAAGAGTTGCTGCTGTAGTCGTAGGGGTTTACCGTCTTTCTTTGCCCAGTGGGCTTGTAATAGAACTAGATAACTGTTATTTTGTTCCGGAAATAACTAGAAACATTATATCCATTTCATGCTTGGACATGATTGGATTTTCTTTTATGATTAAGAACAACTGTTGTTCTATATTTAAGAATGATGTTTGTTATACTGTAGCCCAATTGTTTAATGGTCTTTATGTTTTGAACTTGGACCATCAGATCTATAATGTAGAAAATAATAAAAGACTAAGAACAAATGACTCAAACCCTACATATCTCTGGAATTGTCGTTTGGGCCATATAAACGAGAAGCGCATATCCAAGCTCCATAAAGATGGACTTTTGGACTCATTTGATTATGAATCATTTGAGCGATGTGAATCTTGTTTGTTAGGCAAGATGACTAAGGCCCCTTTCACTGGTTATACTGAGAGGGCTGAGGATCTCTTGGGTGTTGTATATAGTGATGTATGCGGACCCATGAGTTCGATGGCTAGAGGTGGGTATTTCTACTTCGTTACATTTACTGATAATTTCAGTAGATACGGATATGTGTATCTTATGAAGTGCAAATCCGAGACCTTTGAAAAGTTCAAAGAGTTCAAGAATGAAGTAGAAAACCAGTTGGGTAAAAGGTTAAAGCACTCCAATCCGATCGAGGTGGCGAATACCTGAGTCATGAGTTCCGTGATCATCTGAAAGAGTGTGGTATTGTATCACAGCTCACTCCACCTAGAACACCACAACATAATGTGTTCTGAGAGGAGAAATCGTACATTGTTAGACATGGTACGTTCGATGATGAGTCATGCAGACTTGCCTATTTCCTTTTGGGGTTTTGCTTTAGAGACTGCTGCAATGACACTGAATCGCGCTCCAACGAAAACGGTTCTGAAGACACCATATGAGATATGGACTGGGAAGCGTCCTAGTATGTCGTTCAATAAAATTAGGGGCTGTGAGGCATACGTGCGACGTCAAATGCCTGACAAGTTGGAACCCAAATCGGATAAATGTTATCTAGTGGGATATCCTAAGGAAACGAAAGGGTATTACTTTTACCTACCATCCGAGGGCAAAGTGTTTGTTGCATGGACTGGCGTCTTCTTGGAGAAAGAGTTCTTATCAAGAAAGACTGAAAAGGTAGAACTTGAAGAAGTTCAAGAACCATAAGTAGTGAATGAACCGGAATTGGATTCTGAGACAGGACTACAAGATGTTGTAGCTAGAGAACCTGCTCAAGAAACACAAGTCCTACGTAGATCTGGTAGACCGAGGTTTGAGCCTGAGAGATATGGATGTCTCATGTCTCAAATAGGTAATGTGTTGCTTATGGATTATGATGATGAACTAGCAACCTACCAAGAGGCTATAAATGGACCGGACTCTGACAAATGGCTTGAGGCTATGAAATCCGAGATGGACTCCATGTATGCAAACCAAGTTTGGAACTTAGTGGAACCACTTGAAGGGGTACGACCCATAGGGTGCAAATGAGTCTTCAAGAAGAAGACCGACATGGATGGGAATGTACAGACATTCAAAGGGCGACTAGTGGCTAAGGGTTTCAAGCAAATTCATGGTATTGACTATGATGAGACTTTTTCCCCTGTTGCCATGGTAAAGTCCATAAGGATATTGCTTGTTATTGCAGCGTATTATGACTACGAGATCTGGCAGATGGATGTCAAAACGGCCTTCCTTAATGGAAACCTCCTTGAGCAAGTGTACATGACACAACCCGAGAGTTTTGTATCCCCAAATGAAGCCACTAAAATATGCAAGCTGAACAAGTCCATCTATGGACTGAAACAGGCCTCTCGAAGTTGGAATCTTCGTTTTGATGAGAAAATCAAAGAGTTTTGGTTTCATCAAGAATGAATATGAGCCTTGTGTTTACAAGCGAATCAGTGGGAGCATTGTTGTCTTCCTAATATTGTATGTAGATGACATACTTTTGATTGGGAATGACATTCCTACCCTGAAAGTTGTTAAGAACAACCTAGGGAACTTCTTTTCTATGAAGGACTTGGGTGAAGCGACTTATATACTCAGTATTAAGATCTATAGAGATAGATCGAAGAAGTTGTTGGGTTTGACCCAGAGTACATACATTGAGAAGGTGTTGAAGCGGTTCAACATGCTTGAGTCCAAGAAAGGATTTTTACCCATGTCTCATGGTGTGAATCTCTCTAAGGACCAGTGTCCAAAATCTTGTGAAGATATAAGGACCGCATGAAGTTGATTCCATATGCTCTGCAAATGGATCAATCATGTATGCGAATGTTATGTACTCGACCCGATGTCTCCTTTGCTTTGAGCATGACTAGCAGGTATCAGTCAAACCCCGGTGAATGCCACTGGATTGCAGTCAAGAATATCCTGAAGTACTTGAGAAGGACAAAGGATGTGTTCTTGGTGTATGGTGGAGAGGAAGAGCTCGTTGTAAGTGGTTACACGATGCTAGCTTCCAAACTGATAGAGACGACTCAAAGTCTCGGTCAAGTTTTGTGTTTTGCCTTAATGGAGGAGCTGTGAGCTGGAAGAGTTCCAAGCAAGAGATAGTTGTTTATTCTACAACAGAGGCCGAGTATATCGCTGCGGCAAACGCAGCGAAGGAGGCTGTATGGATTAGGAAATTCATCGGCAAGCTTGATGTAGTTCCTAGCATTGTTGGTCCCGTAGTTCTCTACTGTGATAACAATGGTGAAATTGCACAATCAAAGGAACCTAGATCCCATTAGCGCTCCAAGCACATACTACGGAAGTTCCATCTTATTCGTGAGATTGTCGAACGAGGAGATGTGAACATTTGCAGAGTGCCGACTGAGGAGAATATTGCGGATCCACTGACTAAGCCTCTCGCGCAGAGAAAGCATGATGGTTATACTAGATCAATGGGTATACGATACCTAAATGATCAACTCTAGTGAGAGCCTTGTGGGTTGCATGTAAACATATATTCTGTTGGCTGTTTATTGTTTATTCATATGATGAATTGTGTACCAAATGTTTCTTTTTACAATTAATGGCAAGTTCTTTTATTGTGATTTTTCTATATGATAGTTTAATTGTAACATAATAAATACCCTTAGAGTGTTCGCTTCCATAGGACATCAAGTACGTGACTTGAATGTAAGATCCTATGATTTATTTGAAGCTTCATTCTTAAAAGGTCCCTGGTCGTTGTATCATCATAGAAGCTTAGGGTGATGATGATAACTTAAGACTAGCAAGTGCGTTGACTGATGACCAGTTCTCACAGGTCATGATATTGTGATATCAAGTCATCACGTGGGTACTTGTTAATGAACAAGTTGTACTGGACAGACCCATCCTGAGAATACTTTGTGGATTGTTATCTAATCGTGTCACAAGTAGGTCTCTATTGGCAATGGTGTTGTGGTCCTTTGACCTGATGTCACAATATTCATCAAGTGAGGAAGAGAGTGCTTTGATGCCATCTAAAGTCTTCATTGAGAAAGGTTGATGATAAGGGTGGTTATTGGGTACGTTACGAATCATTTGGGTGTTTTTGTGTGAGCAGATATGGGATTTGTCCTCCTATATGACAGGAGTTACGTCCATGGGCCCCATGATGGAACTGGACTGAGAAATGCATGGCCATGCTTGGTTGAGTCAGTATGTGATATTGGACTCACCATTCTCTGGAAGTCCGTTCTTGATCAAGAAACTTGGATTGAGCTATTATGAGGGTGACACGGTCCATGCCTCTAGTTCTTTCCGGATGTAAGGGACAAAGGGACAAAGACAACGCTAGGACATTGTTCATAAAGGCTTATGAGTTATGAACTCTTATTGCTTGGGGGAGCAATGATGCATTGCTAGATGCCGCTCATTGTTTGTGAGGTTTTTGGTTTGATACTTTCAAGATCAAGTGGGAGACTGTTGGAGTTACCATGGTGATCTAGAAGTGGTCAAACATGTAATCTCATTGCCAACGCGATATGAGCCTGCAGGGTCGCACATAAGAGCATGTGGAGAAGTTGGAAGATTGACTGTGTTGGTAAGGGTTACCAATCACCACCCAGAATAGGTCGGGCAAACGTTGCCAAAGGAAAAATCGTCGAGAATCAAAGGGTGTCATCGAGTATATCTCGCCGACTAAGGCAAAGTCATCGAGAATCGACAGGAGTCGTCGAGCCTGTCTCGCCGACTAAGGCAAAATCGTCGAGAATCAATTTGCTGAAATCGTCGAGAATCGAAGACAGTGTCGTCGAGACTGTCTGCTGATTCTCGCCGAATCTGGCTGCTGATTCTCGCCGAATCTGCCTGTTGATCTCGCCGACTGATTCTCGCCGAACCTGTAAGTGATTCTCGCCAAATTTCCAGAAGCCTTGTCCTGTGCGGTGTGCGGATAGCGATACTTTTATGCTTTTGGTATAAAAGGGGACTTAGGGTTTTGGGATCATAGGGCTCTCGAAATATCGGGCATTTCTACTGTAGCTGGATCGAACCCGACAAAAGTGTTCCGTCGCTCGCTCCGCCAAATCCTGAGCCCCACCGGACAGAAGAGTTCCGCTTCTGCCGCCTCTTCACTCCGCCGACCTTATCCTCTCCGGCGACAGTCGCTGGCGATGCTTTTCCTACAGCGGACCTAGCAGTCCGTGGAAGTGCAAATGTGCCGTTGATCTCCTTCACGACCCTTCGTGCGATGAAGCTCGGTGTTTCTCCCACTCGTGTGGATTTCTGCAGAGACGTGGATGTTATTCCACGTAAGAACTCACCACCGACGAGGACTCGAAGCTTGGAGCATCTCCGTTGAGTTGTGACTCAACGCCATTAAGGTATTTTGCCTAGTAATTTTGTTTACTTCTTCATTCAACATTCGTGGTCCGATCCCATCTCTTTTGGGTTGTCTTGATGTTTTATTCCTTCCGCTGCGTGCACAAGCGTTATGCCATCCTTATAGAGAAACCCAACAATCTCTCCCTTCAAAAATGATTCCTTGTTGCAAGTCACCTAACCAAAAGACTTGAGGTTTGGTTTTTGAGCACCAGATCAAAAGCTCATTGGTGTCAGGCACCTGATCAAAATCTGAGTGGATTCCTACCTAGGGTGGTAGAAGAGTGGATGTACCCAGTTGGAGAACCACTATAAAGTCCTTGTGTTGTCTGTGTGACTGTATTTTCTTTGTGCTTATGCTGTGATATCTGTGCTGTGTAGCTTAGATTTAACTCTTCTGTTTGTTTGCTGCATTTGTACACTTGTACACATATATCCTACTCACCTATTTTACAAAAGATATTTTAATTCTGCAAAAGTTTAAAAAGATTGGATTGAACTTTATTCACCCACCCCCTCTAGAGTTAATAAGAGTCTATTCCCCATTTCTTTCAATTGGAAACAGAGGCAGGTTTGTCACACTCACAGGCTTACACCTAGACAAACCAAGAACCTCCAGATAAACTCTGAATAACTCATTATTTTATTTTGTTTTTTTGATATCATGGCACAAAACAAGGATAATGCTAGCACTAGACCTCCAGTGTGCAACTTGTCTAAGTTCACAATCTTGAAGGCAATAATCAAGTTATACATGAACTCTATTGATGAAGATATTTTTAACTATATCTTAACAGGACCACAAACTCCAGTAGTTTCAACTCCATCTACATCAACTGACATTAGTGTAGTCCCACCCCCTGGATGGACAGATGCACAGAAAAAGGCAAAGGTAGCTGATGCCAGAGCCATAAACATATTGGCTCAAATAATGTCTTATGAAATCTTTCAAAAGGTTGCTGAGTGCTCATCAGCTAAGGCCATTTGTGACTCCTTGAACCAAATGGTGGCTAGATCAGCATATGAGAGGAAAGATAAAAGATCAAACCTCGTTACTTAGGATGAAAATTTCAAGAAGGATGAAGCAGAGACAGTTGAAGCAATGTACAATAGGCTTAGTTCCATCATCAGTGAACAAAGAACCTTGGATAAGGAGATTACTCTGACAGAGGTCAATGACAAAATTCTGATGTGCTTCCCCAGCACATGGGATTCCAGAATATGGCCCATCAGAGAAGCAAGGAGAATGGCAGAGATATCAACTGAATCTCTGTTGGGTAAGCTCAAGTCCTATGAGCAGTTGGTGAAATCAAGAGAAGTAGTTGCAGAACTAAAAGCTCCAACACCAATAAGAAAGGAGCATAGCCTAACATTCAAAGATGCAGAAGAATCACCAAGTCTGTCAGTGAATGATGAACTTATGAGTCTCTTTGCAAAGAGATTCTACAAGATGGCTAGAAAGGATTTCAGGAAAAGGCCATCTACAAGTGAAGACAAACCCAGGTATGACAAGATCCCTACTAAAGAGTGTACAACCCCATATTCGCTGGGTGGGACCCGGAGACACCACTGAGGAATTGGGCTAGCCTCACGTTAGCCTTGGGTTAACCCTAAGGCATACTTGTGGAATTCTCATCCTTAAAGGCTCCCGCCTGGCGGTGGGCGATATCGTTCGCGCCACGACAGGCTTCGGCTCCAAGGCCAGAGGAGCTTCCGCCCTAAAAGAGCTCCCGCCAAGGGCAGGCGAAAGCTGGGGAAACCAGGGCAGATAGTCGAGCTCCCGGCAGGAGAGATCGTCGACCGACCAAAGCAGATGGCTTGACTACGAAAGCTCCTGCCTTAGGGAAAGCTCCCGCCCAGGGCAGGCGAGAACGCCTTGGGAGAGCCTTCATTCGCAAGGGCAGCATGACTACCTAGCGCGAGAACCTTCCTGGCAGGAGTTCTCGCCAAGGTGGGCCTAGTGGGGACCCAGCGAGAGCCTTCTAAGCCGGGGGTCTCGCCAAGTGGGCCCACGGGGTGGGGCCCGGAGTCCAGAGGAGGTTATTTTATTATTATTTTTTATCCTGAGGTAAAATTACCCAAATGCCCTTGGGATGACAGCGGGATTTGGCTATTGGCAGACCCCTCAGGGGATTTCAGTATTTTCAGGTCAAAGGAAGACTATAAAAAGACCCATAGGGGCTCTTTGGAAGGCAGGCTTTTCATTACTCTCCAACTCTAGTGCCTTCTGAGGAGCTCCCAGCCCAGCATTTGGCTTTGGAGGGGAATCTCTCAGAGATCTACCGGGTGTGTGGTGGGACCTCCCAGCTGAGGCTTTGGGTCTGTTTTAGGACCTTAGCAGCCAGTCAGGGGTCGAGATTTGAGAGAAGTAGGCGTCGGCTGCACTTTGGTTCGTGAACATTCGTTGAGGTCATTTTTGGCTTCAACAGTTCTGGTGCGGTGAGCGTGGAAGCAGTCGTTGTAAGAAAATCTCGAGTTAAGTCCCATGGAAGGAGGCGAAGGTGAAGGATCAGGCGGAGGAGGATCCCCCACCCGGGTGGACGATGCGACGAAGAAGATGTTTGAGGACTTCAGGCGAGAAGTCATGCAGACGATCAGCTTGGCCTTCTCGGCAAGGAATGAGTGGGAGACGCCGCAGGTTTCGGTGGAGGTGGTTCCGCTGTTAGGCGAGAACGCTCCAGGGCAGCGCCCCGGGAAGGAAGTCCCGGGGGAGGCAGGCGAGAGGGACGTAGCCGCGTGGGAGCTTTTCCCATGCCAGCGTCCCGAGAAGGATCTTCCGGCGGATCTGGGCGAGAAGGAGGCGACAGTGCGGGAACTCTTCCTCGGGCATGGTCTCGCGGATCGGTCCAGCCAACCGAGGTCGCGAGACGTGCCGTCTCGCCAGGCGGGAGGCGAGACCCCCTTTAGTGAGCTCATTGTCTCGGCTCCAGTGCCGGAGGGGTTCCGGGAGCCGGACATGACCTACTACACCGGGAAGGATGACCCGGTTCAGCACGTGCAATGGTTTGAGGACGTGGTGTCCATCAACAAATGTCGGATGCCTTCAAGTGTAGGCTTTTTGCCATCACTCTAAAAGAGAAGGCCAGGGACTGGTTCCACCAGTTGCCGGCGAGTTCCATCTACAGCTTTGAGGATCTGTGCAGGGGTTTTCTGTTGAGGTTCTCAACTTCGAAAAAAAGGAAGAAGGAGGCTGAGTGCCTGTTCGCAGTGAGGCAGAAGCCGGAGGAGACGCTGGGTCACTATGTGGACCGTTTCCAAGAGGAGGTTCTCTTGGTCCAGGAGGTCCCAGGGTATGCGCTGATGCTTGCCTTCACCCTGGGCTGAGACAAGGGTTTTTCAGCATGGAGTTGAAGAGGGTGCCCCCTCTCTCGTTTGCGAGGAAGCTGGCCAGGTTGGCTGAGGATGATGTGAAGGAGCCGGTAGTGGGAAGGCAGAGGGAGCAGAGGGAGCAGAGGGAGCCGAGGGAAGATAGGAGAAGAGAAGAGCCCCGAGGGCAGGGACAGCAGCATGGGGGGGCCAGGGAGCCGAACAACTTACTGGGTTGGAGGCCTCAGGAGGGTCGCCCCCAGGGCCAAGAGGACTTCAGGGAAGAGATAACTTCCGGGAGCAAAGAAGGCTGGAGCAGGGAGGATGGCGACAAGGACGAAGGGGTCATTTCCCACCACCGCAGGAGGCCATGGAGGTGGGAAGAGGAAGAGGAGGAAGAATTCGGGGAGCCGGAAGAAGGGGAGGAGGAGAAGGAAGAGGGGGCAGGGTGGCGTTGCCCTATTGTGACTTCCATCAGGAGGAAGGTCACGCAACGGCCACCTGCCCAGAGTTTCTGGAGATAAGAGGGGCCAGAGGGGCCGGAAGGCAAGACACGCCTGTGAGGATCGTCAAAGTACAGTGAGAAGAGGCTGAGGATAGGTGTGAAGACAGGGTAGACGTGGGGACCCGAGGAGGGATCGGAGTGATCCATGGGGGAGTGGGGATCGAGGCAACCCGCAAGGGGAGCCTTCAAACCATGTTCCGCCGAGGGGTCGCCTCAACCTCCCTGGCTCCCCCCAGAGGAGAAGATCACCTTCTCATCCGCGGATATGCCAAACTACGAGGATCCGTTCTGCGACGCGCTTGTGATCCAGACAGCGATAGAAAACTACACCGTCTCCCGGATACTGGTGGACAATGGGAGCTCGATGAATGTGATCTTCAAGAAGGCCTTCGATGAGATGAGGGTGGAAGGAAAAAGGGTCCTGGCTTCTGATGGACCGCTTTTTGGCTTCTCCGGAGAAAGGAAAGAAGTGGAAGGGGGAGTGGGCCTGCATGTGAGGCTTGGGGCGTCTCACGGAACTGTCGGTTCGTGATCGTGGACGCCCCGAGTAGTTACAATGCCATATTTGGACGTCCCCTCATCAGCGCCTTTTGCTGCGTACCCTCCTCATACCACCAATGCCTCAAGTTCAATAATGGAGGGGTGCAGGTTCGGATCAGGGGGGATCCGAAGATGGTAAGGCAATGCTATGTGATGGCGGTTAACACCGTGTCGTGGATGGCGGAGGCAAAGGAGTTGGAGAAGGAGATGGCTGAGCAGGAAGGGGTTGAGAAAGGGGAGATAAGCCTGGGAGAGGCGATGGAGGTTGTTGAGGAGATGGCAGAGGTGGAGGAGATCAGCCTAGAAGAGGCGAGAGTAGTGATGGATGAAGAAGAGCAGAGGCAGGAGGAGAGCCTGGAGGAGGCGATGGAAGTTGATGAGGTTGGGAGAGAGGAGCTCGAGTTTGAGCAGGAAGAGGCAAGGGTAAGTTGGGAGCGGTCGGGGCTGGAGCCGGCCGAAGAAGTGGTGGAGATGGAGGTGCTTACAAGAGCGGGGGAGGTGCAAAGGATTCGGATCAGCGGAGGCTTGAGCCTCGAGGATCAGGAGCGGATGCGAGCCTGCATCCAAAGCAACGTCGACATCTTCACATGGAGCGCGGCAGACATGCCGGGCATCGACGCGGACACGGCCTGTCATCACTTGAACCTGGATCCCAGAGCCAGCCCCATATGCCAAAAGATGAGGGCCATCGCCACCAAGCTAGAAGCCCCCATCCGAGAGGAGGTCAAAAAGCTCCTGGACGCAGGCTTCATCTCAGAGATCCAGTATCCAGGCTGGATCTCCAATGTGGTAATGGTAAAGAAGGGAGGAGGAAAATGGCGCATGTGTATTGATTTTTCATTATTAAATAAATCATGTCCCAAGGATTGCGACCCCTTGCCTCGAATCGATGCGCTGGTTGACTCAGCCGTCGGTTTTTCTCTTATGAGTTCTTTAGATGCATTTTCAGGTTACCATCAGATCCGGATGCACCCTCCTGATGTCAAGGATGTTTCCTTCATCACAAGAGAGGGATGCTTCAGCTATAAGATGATGCCCATCGGGGTGAAGAACGCAGGTGCAACGTACCAACGCATGATGGATCGAATCTTTCGAGATCAAAGGGGAAGGAACCTGGAGGTCTACGTGGACGACCTCATGGTCAAGAGCAAGTGTGTTGACTCCCACTTGCGGGACTTGGAGGAAACGTTTGCCACCCTGCGAAGGTTCAAGATGAGGTTGAATCCCTTGAAGTGCGTCTTCGGGGCTAGTCGCGGGAAATTCCTCGGACACCTCTTGACTCCCGCGGGGGTAGAACCTAACCCCGATAAGGTTAAGGCTATTCTAGACCTGGAATCACCTCGCAGTGCCAAAGAGGTCCAGCGCTTGACGGGAAGTTGGCCGGGCTAAGCAGGTTCCTCTCTTGGTCAGGGGATAGGTGTTCCTCTTTATTTAAAGTACTTCATGGTAACCAAGTATTCGAATGGACGGCCAAATGTGAAGAGGCATTTCAGGGGTTGAAGAGGCAACTCTCCCGAGCTCCGTTACTTCAAAGCCCGAAGGAAGGGCCTCACCTAGCCTTGTATCTCGGAGTGGGGATAGAAGCAGTGAGCTCCGTCTTGGTTAGGGAGGAGGGGAAGAAACAGTTGCCCGTCTATTATGTAAGCCGAATCTTAAAAAAGGCGGAGCTCCGATACCCCATCCTGGAGAAGCTAGCGTATGCTTTAGTCATCTCAGCTAGGAAGCTTCGCCCTTACTTTCAGGCGCACTCGATTAGGGTGGTAACCGACCATCCTCTTCGCAAGGTTTTGAGGGGGTGGAGCATTCAGGAAGGTTGGCAAAGTGGTCCATCGAGCTAAGCGAGTTTGACATTTCTTTCGTCCCAAGGCTCTCCATCAAAGCCCAAGCCGTGGCGGACTTCTTGGCGGACTATGTCACCGAAGCCGAGGAAGAAGATCCAAGGCCGTCGGAGGCGTGGAAGATGATGGTCGATGGAGCCTCAGGAAGGCACTCCCTGGGAGGAGGTATGGTGCTGGTAAGTCCCCAAGGGGTTACCATAGAACAAGCAGTGGCCTTCCACTTCCCTGTAACCAATAATCAGGCGGAGTACGAAGCCGTGATAGCCGGTCTCCGACTGGCAAAGGAGTTGGAAATTCAGGATGTGGAGGCCTTCACAGACTCAATGGTGGTGGCATCGCAGATCCGAGGGGAGTTCGAGGCCCGGGAGCCTACCCTCGCGAGATATCTATCAAAGGTAAGAACTATCATTGGAGGTTTTCGTTCTTTTTCTATTCAACATGTTCCCAGGGAGGAAAGCATGGCAGCTGACCGATTAGCAATGTTCGGGCCTCGGGGTGGAGGTACCCTAACCGAACTATTTCGGCAGCCATTGAAGAGGGGGAGGTGATGGAGGTGAATCGGCGGTCCTCATGGGTAGATCCGTTGGTGACCTTCTTGACCACAGGAGAACTGTCGGAAGGAGTCAAGGATGCCAAGAGCTTCAGGCATAAGGCGGCTCATTACCTGATGCTGGAAGGGAGCTTGTATCGGAAGATGTTGTCAGGACTCCTCGCGAGATGCGTGACCGAGGAGGAAGTCCCAGGGATCTTGGAAGAGGTGCATTCTGGGGAATGCGGCAGTCATTCAGGGGGAAGGACATTGGAAGCAAGGGTGATAAGGCAAGGATATTTCTGGTGGACTTTGAGGAAGGATATAGCTGAGTTTGCAAGGAGGTGTTGGAAGTGCCAAGTACATGCTCCCCTCTAGCTCTTGCCCGCCCAAAGGCTTCAAAGCATCACGGCGCCATGACCCTTCGCCATTTGGGGAATGGACCTGGTTGGACCCTTTCCTCCAGCTAGCGGGCAGAGGAGATTCCTCCTAGTTATGATTGACTACTTCTCCAAGTGGCTGGAGATTAAGCCGTTAGCCAAGGTAACCTCCCGGGTCATCAGGAACTTCGTTTGGGGGGAAATCGTTTGCAGGAACGGATTGCCCCAAGCGATAGTGACAAACAATGGTCCTCAGTTTGCAGTGAAGAATTCATCAGTTTCTGCACCCAATTGGGGATTGACCTCAGGTTCGCCTCTGTCCATCATCCTCGGAGCAATGGCCAGGTGGAGGCGGCAAACAAGATCATTGTCAGCTTGCTCAAAAAGAAGGTAGAGAACTTGAAGGGTAACTGGGTGGAACAGCTCCCTTCCGTTCTGTGGGCCTTGCGAACAACTCTGAACACGGCCACAGGGGAGACCCCCTTCAAGCTCTCTCATGGGTGTGAGGCTGTCCTCCCGGTGGAGTTCGAGGTTCGGTCCCCAAGGGTCGCGGCCGCAGCTGAGGGAAGCGAAGCTTGGAGGTTGGAGAATGAGGAAGGGTTGCGCCTCTCATTAGATATGGTGGAAGAGCTGCGGGATGTTGCCGCCATCAGGCAAGAGGAAGTAAAAAGGAGAATGGCTCGGTACTTCGATAAGCACATCAGAGTCAAGCAATTCGCCGAGGGGGATCTAATACTGAAAAAGTTCGACGCTGTAGGAAGGTCGGCCGCGATTGGTAAGCTCAACCCTAGCTGGGAAGGGCCTTATATAGTAGAGAAGGCTCTGGCTAACGGAGGCTACTATCTCCAGGATGCGGAGGGAAGGACCTTGAGTCACACCTGGAATGGTGACGATCTGAAGCGCTTCTACCCGTAAGAGGGAAAGAAGGATTGTAATGTTGTAAACAACCATTGCATTTTCAATAAGTTTATTCCAGAATGTTGACTATCTCTGAGTATGCAATCTTTATGTTTTTTGTTTTAACAGGCTATGACTCCTCATCTCAATGATGGAATAGGCCTGGTTGAAGGAATCTTCATCAACACCCCGAGCTCGGCTCGGCCCCAGGTAGACCCGCTGCGCAGGCTCTCATCTAGCTGGCAGGTCCGAAGGCTCGCCTGTGGGGGAGAGGTTTGGTTATCTTCATCAACACCCCGAGCTCGGCTCGGCCCCAGGTAGACCCGCTGCGCAGGCTCTCATCAAGCTGGCAGGTCCGAAAGCTCGCCTGTGGGGGAAAGGTTGGCTCTTGTGATACTTTGTTCTTGGCCACTTCTACGACACCCCGAGCTCGGCTCGGCCCCAGGTAGACCCGCTGCGCAGGCTCTCATCAAGCTGGCAGGTCCGAAGGCTCGCCTGTGGGGGAAAGGTTGGCTCTTGTGATACTTTGTTCTTAGCCACTTCTACGGCACCCCGAGCTCGGCTCGGCCCCAGGTAGACCCGCTGCGCAGGCTCTCATCAAGCTGGCAGGTCCGAAGGCTAGCCTGTGGGGGAAAGGTTGGCTCTTGTGATACTTGGTTCTTAGCCACTTCTACGGCACCCCGAGCTCGGCTCGGCCCCAGGTAGACCCGCTGCGCAGGCTCTCATCATGCTGGCAGGTCCGAAGGCTCGCTTGTGGGGGAAAGGTTGGCTATTGTGATACTTTGTTCTTAGCCACGTCTATGGCACCCCTTGCTCGGCTCGGCCCCAGGTAGACCCGCTGCGCAGGCTCTCATCAAGCTGGCAGGTCCGAAGGCTCGCCTGTGGGGGAAAGGTTGGCTCTTGTGATACTTTGTTCTTAGCCACTTCTACGGCACCCCGAGCTCGGCTCGGCCCCAGGTAGACCCGCTGCGCAGGCTCTCATCAAGCTGGCAGGTCCGAAGGCTCGCCTGTGGGGGAAAAGGTTGGCTCTTGTGATACTTTGTTCTTAGCCACTTCTACGGCACCCCGAGCTCGGCTCGGCCCCAGGTAGACCCGCTGCGCAGGCTCTCATCAAGCTGGCAGGTCCGAAGGCTTGCCTGTGGGGGAAAGGTTGGCTCTTGTGATACTTTGTTCTTAGCCACTTCTACGGCACCCGAGCTCGGCTCGGCCCCAGGTAGACCCGCTGCGCAGGCTCTCATCAAGCTGGCAGGTCCAAAGGCTCGCCTGTGGGGGAAAGGTTGGCTCTTGTGATACTTTGTTCTTAGCCACTTCTACGGCACCCCGAGCTCGGCTCGGCCCCAGGTAGACCCGCTGCGCAGGCTCTCATCAAGCTGACAGGTCCGAAGGCTCGCCTGTGGGGGAAAGGTTGGCTCTTTGTGATACTTTGTTCTTAGCCACTTCTACGGCACCCGAGCTCGGCTCGGCCCAGGTCCGCTGCACAGGCTCTCATCAAGCTGGCAGGTCCGAAGGCTCGCCTGTGGGGGAAAGGTTGGCTCTTGTGATACTTTGTTTCTGCCACTTCTACGTCACCCCGAGCTCGGCTCGGCCCCAGGTAGACCCGCTCGCAGGCTCTCATCAAGCTGGCAGGTCCAAATGTGCCTGTGGGGGAAAGGTTGGCTCTTGTGATACTTTGTTCTTAGCCACTTCTACGACCCCGAGCTCGGCTCGGCCCCAGGTAGACCGCTGGCAGGCTCTTCAAGTGAGGACCGAAGGCTCGCCTGTGGGGGAAAGTTGGCTTTGTTCTTTGTTCTTAGCCACTTCTACGGCACCCCGAGCTCGGCTCGGCCCCAGGTAGACCCGCTGCACTCTCATCAAGGCTGGTCGAAGGCTCATGTGGGGGAAAGGTTGGCTCTTGTGAACTTTGCTGCCACTTCTAGGCACCCGAGCTCCGGCCCCAGGTTAGACCCGCTCGCAGGCTCTCATCAAGTGGGGTCCGAAGGCTCGCCTGTAGGGGAAAGGTTGGCTCTTGTGATACTTTGTTCTTAGCCACTTCTACGGCACCCCGAGCTCGGCTCGGCCCCAGGTAGACCCGCTGCGCAGGCTCTCATCAAGCTGGCAGGTCCGAAGGCTCGCCTGTGGGGGAAAGGTTGGCTCTTGTGATACTTTGTTCTTAGCCACTTCTACGTCACCCCGAGCTCGGCTCGGCCCCAGGTAGACCCGCTGCGCAGGCTCTCATCAAGCTGGCAGGACCAAATGACTCGCCTGTGGGGGAAAGGTTGGCTCTTGTGATACTTTGTTCTTAGCCACTTCTACGGCACCCCGAGCTCGGCTCGGCCCCAGGTAGACCCGCTGCGCAGGCTCTCATCAAGCTGGCAGGACCGAAGGCTCGCCTGTGGGGGAAGGTTGGCTCTTGTGATACTTTGTTCTTAGCCACTTCTACGGCACCCCGAGCTCGGCTCGGCCAGGTAGGACCCGCTGTGCAGGCTCTCATCAAGCTGGCAGGTCCGAAGGCTCGCCTGTGGGGAAAGAAAGGTTGGCTCTTGTGATATTTGTTCTTAGCCACTTCTACGGCACCCCGAGCTCGGCTCGGCCCCAGGTAGACCCGCTGCGCAGGCTCTCATCAAGCTGGCAGGTCCGAAGGCTCGCCTGTGGGGAAGGTTGGCTCTTGTGATACTTTGTTCTTAGCCACTTCTACGGCACCCCGAGCTCGGCTCGGCCCCAGGTAGACCCGCTGCGCAGGCTCTCATCAAGCTGGCAGGTCCGAAGGCTCGCCTGTGGGGGAAAGGTTGGCTCTTGTGATACTTTGTTCTTAGCCACTTCTACGGACCCTGAGCTCGGCTCGGCCCCAGGTAGACCCGCTGCACAGGCCCTCATCAAGCTGGCAGGTCCGAAGGCTCGCCTGTGGGGGAAAGGTTGGCTCTTGTGATACTTTGTTCTTAGCCACTTCTACGGCACCCCGAGCTCGGCTCGGCCCCAGGTAGACCAGCTGCGCAGGCTCTCATCAAGCTGGCAGGTCCGAAGGCTCGCCTGTGGGGGAAAGGTTGGCTCTTGTGATACTTTGTTCTTAGCCACTTCTACGGCACCCGCTCGGCTCGGCCCCAGGTAGACCCGCTGCGCAGGCTCTCATCAAGCTGGCAGGTCCGAAGGCTCGCCTGTGGGGGAAAGGTTGGCTCTTGTGATACTTTGTTCTTAGCCACTTCTACGCACCCCGAGCTCGGCTCGGCCCTAGGTAGACCCGCTGCGCAGGCTCTCATCAAGCTGGCAGGTCCGAAGGCTCGCCTGTGGGGGAAAGGTTGGCTCTTGTGATACTTTGTTCTTAGCCACTTCTATGGCACCCCGAGCTCGGCTCGGCCCCAGGTAGACCCGCTGCGCAGGCTCTCATCAAGCTGGCAGGTCCGAAGGCTCGCCTGTGGGGGAAAGGTTGGCTCTTGTGATACTTTGTTCTTAGCCACTTCTACGGCACCCCGAGATCGGCTCGGCCCCAGGTAGACCCGCTGCGCAGGCTCTCATCAAGCTGGCAGGTCCGAAGGCTTGCCTGTGGGGGAAAGGTTGGCTCTTGTGATACTTTGTTCTTAGCCACTTCTACGGCACCCCGAGCTCGGCTCGGCCCAGGTAGACCGTTGCGCAGGCTCTCATCAAGCTGGCAGGTCCGAAGGCTCGCCTGTGGGGGAAAGGTTGGCTCTTGTGATACTTTGTTCTTAGCCACTTCTACGGCACCCGAGCTCGGCTTGGCCCCAGGTAGACCCGCTGCGCAGGCTCTCATCAAGCTGGCAGGTCCGAAGGCTCGCCTGTGGGGGAAAGGTTGGCCTGTGATACTTTGTTCTTAGCCACTTCTACGACCCGAGCTCGGCTTGGCCCCAGGTAGACCCGCTGGCAGGCTCTTCAAGTGATCCGAAGGTTGCTTGGGTGAAAGGTTCTTTGTGATACTTTGCTTAGCACTTCTACGACACCCCGAGCTCGGCTCGGCCCCAGGTAGACCCCCTGCGCAGGCTCTCATCAAGCTGGCAGGTCCGAAGGCTCGCCTGTGGGGGAAAGGTTGGCTCTTGTGATACTCTGTTCTTAGCCACTTCTACGACACCCCGAGCTCGGCTCGGCCCCTGGTTGACCCGCTGCGCAGGCTCCCATCAAGCTGGCAGGTCCGAAGGCTCGCCTGCGGGGGATAGGTGGAGTCCTTGACTTTTTGATCCTTGGTCCTTGGTTGGTAGTTACTACGTTACAACGAGCTCGGCTCGAACCCGGTAGACCCGCTACGCAGGCTCCCTTATAAGCTAGCAGGTCCGACGGCTCGCCGGTGGGGTAGGGGTTTAATTGGTCGGAAAAATATGTGAGCAGGGCCCTGGCCTAGACCGGAGGCAAGGCCCTAAAGGTCTCGGCTCAGAGGTCTCAGCCAGTAAAGGCCTTGGTTTGGAGGTCTCGGCCAGCAAGGGTCTCGGCTCAAAGGTCTCGGCCAGTAAAGGTCTTGGTCAAAGGGGGGTTGTCGCAAAAGGAGGCTCCCGGCGGCCCTGGGCAGGACGGCTTAATCGACGGCGTGAGGTTCCCGCCTAACTGATCTCTAAGAAAGATTACCCTAAAGAGACTAAGGGTCTCGGCGGAAGCCCGCGCTGAAGCCATTCGGCAGAATAATATACTTTCAAGCACACACTGACAATGAAAGATGAAACATTACTTTACATAAAATTAATTACAAAAGTTGGAGCCTCTCGCTCATTACAAAAGAAACAAAAAGAAAAAAGAAGCTTAGGGGGACGCGCTGTAACTCCCGCTGGTGCTCTCGCTTGAATCATCGCCAGAGCTCGCTTCAGATGTCTCGCCAGCGGCGGTAGAAGACCTCGGGATGTCTGAGGGAGGCGAGTCCGGCGCGCCCGGAGGTTTGGGAACTGGATCGTAGAGCCAAGGAAGAAGTTGGCGAGCGTCGATGGTCGCGCCGTCCTCCCGAAGCAGCTTGACGTCTCGCAGCGTCTCGAGCGTCAGCTTGACGGTTGCCTGAGCGTTGGCTTGCAGCAGCTTGTCAACGTCGTACTCCGAGAGGTAACGACTCCGCAGCCTCGCATCTAGCTCTGAAGGCGAGACCTTCGCCATCTCAGCGCGAAGCTGCTCCCTCAGGAAGACGCTCTCGCAGCGCGCGTTGGCCAGCTCTGCGCGAAGCTCCTTGACTTGGGCAGAATCCTGTGAAAAAAGAGTTCAGTCTGGAAACATCGTACAGTCGTAACTTTGAGAAACGAGAGCAAGGGCTCAGGAGGGTCTCGCTTACCTCGGTCGCAGGCCGTAGGGACAGCGCCAGTCGAGCATCCGCAAGCTCCTGTTGATCTCTCGCGAGTTCTTCTCTCGCGGTGTGCGCTCGAGCCATCGCGTCCTCCCTTGCCTTGCGCATATCAGTGAAATTCTTGTCGAGGGTGATGCTTCGGCGCGCACACATATACGCAAGCTCGAACCCGCGCAATAGAGCCGGATGGCATCGAAGGCTATAAGGCGGGTGGACATCTGGTCAAACACGCTGGCATCCTCTCGGCTGTAAAGGCCATATCCAAGCGAGAAGGCCTCGCCAGTCACATCTTCCCCCTCCGCCCAGCTGGGAAGGAGCATCGTAACCTTGATTAAGTTTGACTCGGGGTCCCATTCCATCTGAGGCTTCCCCTCCGCGTCGACGTACTTCACGCCAAAGCCAAAGTTCCTGTGCCCTTTCGGCACCTCCCGGGGCGGAGCTCGGGCGGAGGTTTCGGCGGCGGCAAGCACTTCTCCCCCAGCCTCGCTTGCGGCCGGTGGGTTCCGGTGGAGGCCTCGGCGCGGCTCTTGGCGGCGGCATCCATCTCACTGGCCCTTTGGAGGATCGCTTCGAAGGAGCTGCCTGCGGGAAGGGGTTGGACAGGCGAGACGGCCGGGGCTTTCCCCTTCTCGAGAGCAGAAGGTTTGGGCCTCTTCAGCGTTCGGAGAGGAGGAAGGGTGACCTTCGCTTCTTGGCTGGTGGCGGCAAAGGAGGGGCTGGATCGTTTCGGCAGGCGCTGGCGCTAGCTTCCGCGAGCGCAAGGGAGCCTCTCATGGCCAGACCCTCGACACCCCGGCCTTCAGCGAAGGGTTGGCGCAGAGGGACCTCCCGCTCTCTGCAAAGTTAAAACACTTCAGCGCAAGAAGATCTTTGATAAAAGAGGGAATCTGAGGCGAGACCGTACCTTCGACCGAGTGAACGAGTGGGAGGGAGTCGACGTCTCTCCTGAGGTAGGGAACATCGAACTCCTTGGTTCCAAAAAATTCCAGGATTGCGCTCTCGCGCGATCCCAGAGTAGGTGGCTTGTAGGCAGCGTCTCGTACTGAACGGGCTGAAGCGGGACGTTGCCGAAGTCCCCGCTGACATAGACGAATTTCTCGCCCCAGTTATGGTGCTTATTGGCGAGACCGGTAACCTCGAGCAGTTGCCCGGAGAAGAAAAACCACACCTCCCTTGGCGCGGAAGTTGAATAGCTTCCGGAAGATGGGCAAACTGAACTCGATCCTCTAGGATCGCATATAACATATGAACGCTATAAGGATCGCGACTGAGTTCGGGTTCAGTTGGGCGGGAACCACCCTATAGTAACGAAGAGCAAGCCGAACCTCGGCCAAGGGGAAGGCGGAAGCCCACCTCGAAATGCTCGAGGGGGGATGGCGAGTTCTCCCGCCTCGGAGTATTCACCTTATCTAGGGTGAGCTTGCAGGAAGGGAAGAGGTGCTTTTAGAAAGCTTCCGCGCAGTGGGCGCGACCCTTGTTCTCGCCAGGCATGGTGGGTTTGCAAGTAAGAGCGAGAGCTGAAAAGAGGTCGAAGCGGAAGCAAGAATGCGAGAGCAAGGAAGGAAGGCTGAGGTTCCGGATCGAAGAAGTAAATGCGGTTGGTAGACTTCTCTATTTATAGGGAATCGTAATCATCATGGATCCATCCGACAGAGAGAGAAAGTGACAGCGGAGTACAGCTGTCAGAATCGGGCTAACGGCGCCTCGATTTTCCCCCTCGGGATGGCAGCGGTCAACGGTCGTTCCTGTTTTCGACGCAACTATCTAGATTGGCGCAAGCCTCCTAGATTGGCGCAAGCCTCCTAGATTGGTGCAAGCATCCTAGATTGGTGTAAGCGTCTCAATTTAAAAGCCTTGTAGAGCAATAAAAAGAAAGAAAAGAGAGACATCGGTAATAGTGAGGTTCTCGCCAACGAAAGTTGGATAAACTTAATTAACAGTAATGTTTATTACAGATACATTGATAAAAGAGATTCAAGCGAGAAGTCTAATAGGGCTTCCAATACCACCGTCCTCGTTCTCGCCGCCTAATTCTTGGAGGCACCAGCGGATTGAAATAAGACGATAGGGTGGTACACCCAAGGTTGATCCGCCTGGCATGATCTTGGATCTGCGAGATGCATCTACCTGGCGAAGACTCGGCGAAAGGCCCTCCCGGACGATCAGCCTCGCCTAAGAAGAAATCCCGCTCCAGAGTCTCCAACCTTTGCTCCACAGATTCGCGGAACGCTTTTGCCGCGGCAGAGTGAGCACGAACTCGCCGGATGAGCCTGGCCAGGATAGCCGAGATCTTCTTCCTCCTCCCCTTCGCGCTCCCAGTGCTGTTCAATATTCCTTCTATCTCGCCAGAAGAAGGGAGGGGAGAATCTTCCTCTTCTTCATCGTCATCATCTTCATCATCTTCTTCTTCTTCCCGGTTAGCTTCCGACCGCAAGCCGGGATCACCTGCAAAGGAAACGCATGAGAATTTTGGTCAAGGCATGAAAATCAACAGTCCAGAAAAGTTTTCGCATACCTGCGGCTGGGCGAGAACCGTCAACCAAAGTTGGACGAGAAGGCCCGGCCCCTCCGTTGGTTACATAAAGGAGGTGAAGAGGCTTGCCCAGCCCCGGGCAGAAGGGCTCGCGCACGATGGTCCCGACCTGGCCAGAAGCTCGGGGGGAGTTGTCTTCTCCCAAGAGATTATCGGCATCCTTGGGAGTAGCGGAGGGATCAGAGGCCGTCCCTCCCGCCTACAGGGTAGGATTGGTCACCAAGGGAGGCAATTCCACAGTTCTCGCTTCTACTTCCCTGGCAGTTAGGCCCGGGTCGGCGGGAGCGGGCACTGCGAGAAGATAGTTCAGAAAGGAAAAGGCAGGGTTGACATATCAACAGTAGCAAAACGTACCTGTCGTTTCGATCTCGGCTGGAGGAATTGCGTCCGAGACCCGTGTTTGGTCGTTTGGGGAATGACGGGGCAGGTTCGAAGACTTGGCGGGATCTCGGCGTCATCGTTAGGAGCGGATTCCTGCGAAAGCGTACTTTAATCATCGGATCTAGTGCACAATCAGCTCGGTAGGCACGGTTAAAAGGCTTACCTTCTGCGGGGAAGGATCCCCGCAGGATTGGGAGTGGGGGAAGGAGGATCCCTGTTCTCGCGAGAAAGGTCCCGCCGGACCACCTTCGCCCTTTTCTTTTCCTTCTTCTTCGGCTCGGAAGGCCCGACGATTGAAGTCTTTCTCGCTAACCATGGAGCCACCGCCGCACAGTTAGCCAAGGCCCTCGCTTGGGCAGCGGCTAACCGGTCTTGGAGGTCTTGCGGAAGTGGTTTGGCAGCACGTTTGGGATGCATGGTAAGCTCGCGCAAAAATCCCTGAGGCGAGAGCTCAGTTGGAAAACCGTACTTCAAGGGCAGGACGTATGGACGCCTATCAGTGCATATTTATAGCCACAGTAGGACCCACCAAAAGATTCCCTCGGTAGGCGGGCACGTGTCCAGCGAATATTTTGGGGGTTGGATGGATTGTCTTGTCGAGCGCAGGGCTAGCTCGAAAAGAGCGGGGATTGTGTACAACCCCATATTCGCTGGGTGGGACCCGGAGACACCACTGAGGAATTGGGCTAGCCTCACGTTAGCCTTGGGTTAACCCTAAGGCATACTGGTGGAATTCTCGTCCTTAAAGGCTCCCGCCTGGCGGTGGGCGATATCGTTCACGCCACGACAGGCTTCGGCTCCAAAGCCAGAGGAGCTTCCGCCCTGAAAGAGCTCCCGCCAAGGGCAGGCGAAAGCTGGGGAAACCAGGGCAGATAGTCGAGCTCCCCGGCAGGAGAGATCGTCGACCGACCAAAGCAGATGGCTTGACTACGGAAGCTCCTGCCTTAGGGAAAGCTCCCGCCCAGGGCAGGCGAGAATGCCTTGGGAGAGCCTTCATTCGCAAGGGCAGCATGACTACCTAGCGCGAGAACCTTCCTGGCAGGAGTTCTCGCCAAGGTGGGCCTAGTGGGGACCCAGCGAGAGCCTTCTAGGCCGGGGGTCTCGCCAAGTGGGCCCACGGGGTGGGGCCCGGAGTCCAGAGGAGGTTATTTATTATTATTTTTTATCCCGAGGTAAAATTACCCAAATGCCCTTGGGATGACAGCGGGATTTGGCTATTGGTAGACCCCTCAGGGGTATTTCAGTATTTTCAGGTCAAAGGAAGACTATAAAAAGACCCAAAGGGGCTCTTTGGAAGGCAGGCTTTTCATTACTCTCCAACTCTAGTGCCTTCTGAGGAGCTCCCAGCCCAGCATTTGGCTTTGGAGGGGAAGTTCTATGAGATCTTCCGGGTGTGTGGTGGGACCTCCCAGCTAAGGCTTTGGGTCTGTTTTAGGACCTTAGCAGCCAGTCAGGGGTCGAGATTTGAGAGAAGAAGGCATCGGCTGCACTTTGGTTCGTGAACATTCGTTGAGGTCATTTTTGGCTTCAACAAAGAGGCTGTCTGTTTTGGTTGCAAGAAACCAAGACAACTCATCTCTGAATGTCCATAAGTCAAAAAGAAAGATAGGAGAAAAGAAAAGGACTCCAGAAGAAGTCATCACAACAAAGCCTCCTCCAGCAAATACAATTACAAGAAAAAGGAAAATGGATTTTTTGCTGAAACATGGAGTGACACTGAAGAGGAATCAAATTCCTCCAGCTCTAGTGAAGATGAAGAGGAAAAGAAGGCAAAGGAAGTTTGCCTCATTGCTATGGAAGATGGAAGCAGCAGATCTGACTCAGAAGAATCAGATGATGAAGAACTCCTCTCTGAAGGGGATCAGGTAATTGCTTCTTATGATTTTCAATCAGAAGAATTTAAAGTAGAATTCAAAAGCTTGTGTTTAGACCTAATAGGATATTAGAAGGAAATCGAACTCCTTAGGGAAAAGCTGTTAGAGCAAGATAAAATCATTGCTGAAAATGTCAAACTATCTGAAGAACTAAAATATGCTAACAATCAAATAACCTTTCTAAAATCTGAATTTAGTAAGGCGAAAGAATTAGAAGAAACTCTTAGAGGAAGAATCTTAAAACTGTTATACATAACTAGCACTGTAAATGCCTCCAGCAAATAGTAAGCTAGGATTAGGTGCTTCCTCCAGTGAACCAATTCTAATTCAAAAGAATCACCTGTCAAAACCAGTAAATTTTAGATCTAATAAAGGCAAGAAATAACTATGTTCAGCAATTTTCGTCGAACTTATAACGATGAAATGGGCGCGGTTCGTCGAACTCAGAACGACGAACTCTGAACGCAAATAATAGCCCAAATTATTCTACGAACTACGATCGACAAAACAATTTTGAGTCGTCCACTATAGATTGACATTTCAGGGGCTCTGAGAATGGATACTTCCATTCTTCGAGCAGAGATCAAAGAACTCAACACAGATCATCAAACTCAGCTCGACAAACTCACTTAACTTCGTCGAACCCAGTTCATAATCAAAGAAACATAAAAGCTGATAAAATTTTTAATCCTTTTAGTCAGTGGATTATACCCCTAGAAGGTATCATCCCAAGGATATAAATATCAGCCTGAATGTTCCATTATTTCAAGTTATGGTATTGTCCATCATCAAGGTCCCAAGATATCCTTGGTCAGAAACCTCTAATCTTTTTCTTTGCAGGTAGAAGAGAACCCTGTCATTAAAATCAAGTGGTACCTGGACAGTGGTTGCTCTAAACAAATGACAGGTTGCAAGGAATGTCTTATCAACTATAATGCCAAGGCTGGCCCTAAAGTAATTTTTGGGGACTCAGGCTTTAGATTGACAGAAGGCTATGGAGATTTCAGATATGGAGATGTTACATTCAAGAAGGTGACCTATGTCAATGGTCTCAAGTATAACCTGATATCAGTAAGCGAACTGTGTGATGCAGGTTATCAAGTAAGCTTCACTAACTCCTTATGCACTATCTCCTTAAACAACAAAACTATTTTAACAGGAATTAGACAAGGCAATATTTATTTAGTCAATTTTGAATCTGCTATTTCTGAAATTTGTTTATTTAATTCTGTTAGTAGTCAAACTAGTTTATGGCATACAAGATTAGGTCATGTAAACCATAAGAATATAGCTAGGTTATCTAAGGAGAACCTTGTTAGAGGTTTACCTTCTGGCCCTTATAAGAAGGAAGGCCTCTGCAGGGCTTGTCAACTAGGCAAGCAAACTAAATCTAGTTTCAAATCTATTAATAAGAGTGATTCACCTAGGATATTGTACTTGCTACATATGAACCTTTTATGCCCCATTGCTGTACAAAGCCTAGGAGGGAAATCTTATACCTTAGTGGTTGTAGATGACTTCTCCAGATTCACTTGGGTATTCTATTTGAGATCTAAGTCAGATACCTTTAAGGTTCTTACAGATTTTCTCAAGACCATACAGATTGAGTACTCTACTCAAGTTGTATTGATCAGAAGTGATCATGACACTGAGTTTGAATCTCTTCTTATGCATGAGTTCTATGAGGAGGAAGGTATCAGACACTGTTTCTCAGCTCCTAGAACTCCTCAACAAAATGGGGTAGTTGAAAGGAAAAATAGAACACTCATTGAAGCTATAGGTACATTGCTTGCAGATGCTTACATGTATCTATCCTATTGGGCAGAGGAAGTAAGCACAACAAACTATGTCCTGAATAGGAGTTTAATACATAAACTAAAGCTTAAGACTCCATATGAACTACTCAAATGGAAGAAACCAATAATCACCTATTTTAAAGTATTTGGATGTGTATGCTATATTCATAACAATGATAAGAAGTATCTTAGAAAATTTGAAGCAAAGGTTGAAATGGGAATTTTTCTAGGATATTTCCAAGTTAGCAAAGCTTATAGGGTTTTTAATAAATCATCTTTGAATTTTGAAGAGTCTATGCTTGTAACTTTTGATGAGAATAACATGTTTTACAAGGAGAAAAACATTTATACCAATAACACTTTGAAGGTATCAAATTTATGTGAGAATTTGGATGATCTAGAACTTACCCCAAAGGCTGAATCACATCCTCCTCCATAATCAGAAGCAGAAGCTGATAGTGATGAAGAAACTGTGGGAGCAGTTAAACTTCCTTCAACAGTTGATGCAATTCCACAAGAGGAATTAAATCCAATAACTGTTGCTGAACCAACTCAACCTAATGATCTTTTCACACTAAGAGATCACCTTAGATCTCAAGTGATTTGAGACATATCAGTGGGTGTGCAGACAAGGCATCAACTCAACCCTGATGTGATGCTTGCCTGCTTTCTCTCTGAAGTTGAGCCTCAATCCATAACTGATGTAGAGCAAGATCCACACTAGATTATTGCAATACAAGAGGAATTCAATAAATTTGAGAGGTGTAGAGTTTGAGACTTTGTTCCAAGGCCTAAGGGCTATCCAGTAATTTGGACAAGTGGGTGTTCAGGAATAAACTTGATGCCCAAGGTGTGATAGTAAGGAATAAGACAAGGCTTGTTGCTCAAGGATATAAGCAAGAGGAAGGTATTGATTATGATCAAACCTTTGCTCCAGTTGCCAGGCTAGAGGCTATAAGAATTTTCTTAGCATATGCAGCATATAAAAAGTTCAATGTCTACCAGATGGATGTGAAGAGTGTTTTTCTAAATAGAGAATTCAATGAAGAGGTTTATGTAGAACAACCTCCAGGTTTTTTTTCTCCAACTCATCCCTCTTATGTCTTTAAATTGCATAAAGCTCTCTATGGTTTTAAAGCAAGCTCCAAGAGCTTGGTATGAGACCTTAGCCAGCTTTCTCTTAGAGAATGGTTTTTCAAGAGGCTTAGTAGATAGAACTCTTTTTACAAAACTGCATCATGATAAAATATTATTAGTACAAATATATGTTGATGATATAATTTTTTGTTCTACTAATCCCAAACTGTGCAAAAGATTTTTTGATTTAATGCATTCAAGGTTTGAGATGAGTAGCATGGGAGAACTGTCTTATTTCCTTGGTCTCCAAGAGAAACAATCCTCTAAAGGGATCTTCATCTCTCATTCTACGCCCAACAACTGGAGGTTGGTGCAGCAAATGCTGGGAACAAAGTTGAGGTTCAGCACAACCTTTCATCAACAGACAGATGGGCAGACCGAGAGGGTCAATAGGATGATGGAGGACATGCTTCGCATGTGCGTCCTAGACTTTGGAAAGCAGTGGTAAGATCATGTGTATTTGGTGGAGTTTGCGTACAACAACAGCTACCAAGCGAACATACAAATGGAGCCCTTCGAGGCCCTATATGGTAGAAAATTTCGCACGCCATTATAGTGGTTGGAAACCGGTGAGGCGAGGTTGTACAAAAAGCAAGAGGTGTAAAGTGCCACTTAATTGGTACGAACCATTCGAGAGCGTTTGCTGATCGCACAAGATAGACAAGCTAAATACTACAATGCCAAGCATCGTAACGTGGAGTTCGCGGTTGGTGATTGGGTGTATTTGAAGATAAAGCCGTTCAAGGGTGTTTCACAGGTACGACGCTTGAAGAAGCTGAGCCGAGATACCTTGGACCATTTCAAATTATAGAGCGGATCGGTGGAGTTGAGTGGTTTATACGACGTATTCAACATATCAGTATTACGGAAGGCGGTGCAAGAGCCTTCGCAGGTGATCGCAGTTGATAAAGTACCGGTGGACGAAGGGTTAACGACAAGGGTCAAACCCGTCCGTATTGAGGACTCTGAAGTGAAGCGATTTTGTAACTAGAAGATCAGGATGGTCAAAGTCTGTTGGGACATTTGCGGTCGGGAGGATCTCTCGTGGGGGAATGGGAGCAGACCTTGCTTGAAGAGTACCCAGAGTTATTCCACTCAGGTACCGCTTTTGGTTTTATGTATCTTTTCCTTTGGTAATTTCGTGGACGAAATTCTTTTAAGAGGGAGAGAGTTGTAATGCCCCGAAACTCAAAAGAGCAACGGGCAGCATTTTTAGACGTGTTTGGGCCTTGGTAAAGGTCACACAGTCTGGGACACGAGCATGTCCCAGGGCTGTGTCAGGCGCACGTTCGACATCTCGCCGAGCACTCAACAATTTTCACTCAATGAGCGTTGAGTGAGGGCACACGGCCTGATACACAGGCGTGTCAGTGGCCGTGTCCTGCTCGGGTAGTTTGTTGGATTGTGCTGAGGGATTTACACGGCCTGGGACACGGGCGTGTCCTAGGGCGTGTCTAGCACACGGCATGTGACACGGGGGTGTCATATGGCAGTGTCCTTCTCAGGATGTTTTGGACCTGTGTCGATGGAGGAACACGCCCAGCTACACGGGCGTGTACTGGATGACACGGGCGTGTCCCAAGCCGTGTCATAGGCCGTATCCTGGTCGGGATTTTCCCGAATTACGGCAAATGAGTTACACGACCTTGGACACGGGAATGTTGCAAGCCGTGTTCGGCCCAGGAAGTTTATTTTCAGGGCGAATCATGGCCGTTCGTTTCCTTTTGTTGGGATCTAATGGTTCAGGCCTCGCCATCCTAGGGTTAAGGCCGGGATTGGGGGTTTAAACCCTCACTTTTCATTGGCCACTCTCTTTTTAAGTTCTAGAGAGAAGGGAGAGCAAGGAGTAAGAAGGAGTGAAGATCCGGTCACTGGAGGAGATTCAGAGCGCTAAATCGCAAACCGAGTCCAGATATACGGAGGCGAGATATTCGCGGTACTTTTCATCCGTGTAGATTTCCATGGCGTCGAAGAGGAATGCTAGGGTAATGATTCTCTACTTGAGCATGTGAAGCTCTTCATCTTTTTCATAGGGAAAACCCGCTCCCGCGAGTGTGAGACGAGTTTGCGGTGTTCCTTAGGGTAGATATGTAAAGTCCCCCTTGTTTGCATTTAGAGTTCGAAATCGAGAAACAGACATAGGCATGATGTGTGAAGCCTACCCGGACATGTGGGTCTGGATCGGTGATGTTTTACTATGCATGATTAGCCGGAGAAGACTTCGTACCTTTGGTTGTTTTCAGGTTTCTACGTGGTAGATTGGAGTAGGGCTCCTTGGGGATTAACCCCAAGGCGCACCCAAAAAACTGGGCGGAAATACATTTCTGCCTTCTTGCCAGCCTGGGAGCCAGCTTTGAACATAACTGGGTTATGTGATTGTATGAATGAATTTGGGATCCGGCGAAGTTTGACCCGCGCGCTTGTCTTAAGTTTAACAGTGCGGCGTGAGCAACGGGCTTGTGGAACCGGACCCGGGCTATGTGGTTTGGTGACAGATACCTGAAATAGGGATTGACCACTGGCATAGTCGTGCGAGTCTTAGGCTTAGGTCGGAAAGACTAAATTCTCATGAGATTTACCGTCCAAGGGATGGTGGTGAGACCGCGATTTTGACCGGGTTCACTGAGTTATTGCCCTGAGAGCACGAGGTGTGTGGCCGTGTGAGCCTGCACTTGTTATGTTGTGTTTATTCACTATATTACTTGTTACGCTAACAAGTACATGGAAGGAGCTTTGCCGCCCAAGTTTGGGGCGAAATCATTATAATTTGGTCAGCTTTAGGTGACCATTATTCTTGTTTGCCGTCGTTGCGGTGAATTATGCTTGCAGGTGTTGCGGAGCTGAGTGGCAAAAAGCGGGCCAAAGCCCTAGTTACTGAGCCATCCCTAAAAGTCCTTGTTTATTTACTTGTTTAAATCATGTATGTCTGACCTGCGAGCCGAAGTTTGTATGACACTATTTAAATTTTGTTAACTATTGTAAGGCCATAAGGACAGTACTTTTGTGTATTTTGTAGTTCATTCCTACTGGATTGTTAGTGGACATTCGTGCTTGCGGCTGATTTCTTGCTTTCACAACTTAATAATTGCTTCCGCTAGATGCTCTGTGTAGGATGTGTGTATTGGTTGAATGGTTTCATCTAGTAACTCGCCAGTCTGTCTGTGGTATATGGCGCCGGGCCCCGGCCGGACCTACTGCTATATGCTATGTGACAGATAGGGGTGTTACAGTTCTTCTCCCGTTTTCGAGTCAATTTTTCTTAACGACGATATTTTTGCGCTCAAAAATTTTAATTGTGAAGATGATTCATCTATAGGTTTGCCTTTCGAACCAATTAGTTCGAAGGAAATTTTAATCAAAACCTTGTTAGAAGAACCGCCCATCCTAGACCTCAAACCCCTACCCGAATCTCTCAAATACGCTTTTCTGGGAAAAGATGATACACTTCCCGTTATCATTTCTTCGCATTTGAGCGATTCAGAGACTTCCGATTTATTGGAAGTTTTACATAAACATCGCCGCGCAATTGCGTGGCAAATTTCTGATCTTAAGGGGATTAACCCCTCTTTTTGCACCCATAAGATTTTTCTTAGCGATAATTTCCGCAAAACCATTCAGACATAGCGACGTCTTAACCTAAACATGAAAGATGTCGTTAAAGTTGAAATAATTAAGTTATTAGATGCAGATATTTTTATCCTATTTCAGATAGTGCTTGGGTTAGTCCCGTTCATGTCATGCCCAAGAAGGGCGGTTTAAGCGTAGTGGAATATGAGTACAATGAAATCGTCCCAACTCGTACTGTTATGGTTTTTCCAAATCGCCATTTTCTCCAATGACAAAGAAAAAACAACTTTTACCTGCCCGTTTGGCACCTTCGCCTACCGAAGAATGCCATTTGTCCTCTACAATGCGCCAGCTACATTCCAAAGATGTATGTTGGCAATCTTTGGCGAGCTGGTAGGATATATCATGGAAGTCTTTATGGATGACTTCTCTGTATTCGGATGATCTTTCCCTGCTTGTCTTCATAATCTAGATAGTGTCCTCTAGCGATGCGAGGACACGCATCTCATTTTGAATTGGGAAAAGTGTAACTTTATGGTTCGAGAAGGTTTGGTTCTCATCCATAGGATTTCTAATAAGGCGATGGAGGTCGATAAGTCCAAGGTAGAAATTATAGAAAAACTTTCGCCGCCAACAAACGTTAAATCCATTAGGAGTTTCTTAGGCCTTGAGGGCTTTTATAGATGATTTATTTAAGATTTTTCAAAAATTACAAAGACGCTTACTCGCCTTTTGGAAAATGAATCACATTTTTTCTTTAGTTGTGAATGCGAGTCTGCGTTTAATTTCATAAAACAAAAACTTATCAATTCACCCATTTTAGTGGCGCCCGATTGGTCCCTTACGTTCGAGATTATGTGCGACGCTAGTGATATTTCCTTAAGTGCCATTCTTGGCGAACGCGTAGACAAACACTTTCATCCAATTTATTAGGCTAGCAAGACGCTCACTTCCGCACAAGCAAACTACACAACGACGGAAAATGAACTCTTAGCTGTCATTTTCACTTTCGATAAGTTTCGCTCGTATATAACGCTATCTAAAGTTATCGTATTTACCGACCACTCCGCCTTAAAATATTTACTATCTAAAACGGACGCCAAGCCCCGCCTTCTTCTATGGGTTCTCCTGCTTTAATAATTTGATTAAGAGATCCGGGATAAGAAGGGCGCGAAAAATTTAGCCGCCGATCACCTCTCCCGTTTAGAAAATCCGGCTACGGAAGCGATCGTCGAATATGACATAAATGACAGATTCCACGAGGAACGCCTCCTAACCATTAATACTATCTCGTCTTCCTCGCCTTGGTTCGCAGATTTTGCTAACTACTTTGTTGTGAGGGTGCTTCCAAAGGACTTTTCAAGCCGACGAAAGAAGAAATTCTTTTCTGACTTGAAACATTTCTTTTGGGATGACCCTTTTATTTTTCGTATCTCCGCGAACCAAGCAGTCCGAAGCTGCGTCGCGGATGTGAAGTTCTTGCAAATACTTAGGCACTACTATGAGGGTCCGGCCGATGGGCTTTATCAAGCTAACCGGACAACGTGGAAAGCGCTAGAGGCGGGCTTCTTTTGGCCCACTCTTTTTAAAGACCCTCATAATTATGTGCGCTCATGCGATAATTATCAGCGGTCAGGTAACATCTCTCATTGCGACGAGATGCCCCAAAATTTATTTTTAGAGTGCGAAATCTTCGATTTATGGGGCATCGATTTTGTCGGACCCTACCTCCTTCTTTTAAAAATATTTATATTTTAGTGGAGGTCGACTGTGTATCAAGGTGGGCGGAAGCGCAAGCTCTCCCCACCAAAGATGCACGAGTCGTCGTTACCTTTCTTTAAAAAAAAATTCTCGCTTCGGCACGCCTCGGGCTATTATAAGTGATAGGGGAATGCATTTCTATTACGCCCAAATGGCTAAGACGTTAGCTAAATACGGAGTCACACACAAACTTGCCACCCCCTACCACCCGCAAACAAGTGGCCAAGTCGAGGTAGTAAATCGAGAGATTAAGCGTATATTAGAAAAATCGTTTCAATTAATAGGAAAGATTGGTTCGTTAAACTCAACGCTGCATTATGGGCGTATCGTACGACATACAAAACCGCAATTGGTTGTATGCCATTTCGATTAGACTATGGCAAAGCGTACTATCTACCTGTAGATTTAGAACATCATGAACTTTGGGCTTTAAAACTCGTAAATCTCGACGCTAACTTAGCCGCTCAGGATAGAAAACTGCAACTACACGAGCTCGAAAAATGGCGTGCGAACGCTTATGAGAGCAATAAGTTCTATAAGAAGCGTTCTAAGTTCTATCACGATAGAAAAATCAAGTCCCCAAATTTTTTTTCTCCTTTCGATCTTGTCCTTCTTTACAATTCTTGCCTTAGACTTTTTCTGGGTAAGCTAAAATCGCGATGGTCCGACCCCTTCAAAGGTGAAGAGGTTTTGTTATATGGGACCGTACTCGTCTCCCACCCTGAAAGAGGTTCTTTAAAAGTAAACGATCATCGATTAAAGTTTTACATAACGGGTGATCCAGTGATCAGTTTTAACGAAACCATAACCCTCCTCGACATTATAACCTCGCCATAATAGTCAAACTACATTACTATAAACAAAGCGCTCCTAGGAGGCACCCAAAGTCTACCTTTTTCGCTCTTTCCTTATTTTGTTTCCTACCCTCCTTTTTTATTTTTATACATATTGCACTTCATTTCTTTTTTGTTCGGCATACTTATATTACAACATTGGGGATAATGTTGGAATTAAGTATGAGGGTATTTTTGTGCTTTCCTTTCAACACTTCCATTTTTCGTACTTAAAATTTTTTAAAAAAATACAAAAATGAAAACAAGAACTAAACTCAAAAAATTAAAAAAATGAAAACTCAAAAAATACTATTTTTGTCATAAAAATCTTCAAAACAATTACAAAAAAACAATTCAAAAATTCAAAAAATATATTTAGTTTTAATTTGTAAATATTTTCTGTATATATTTTTTGTAAATATTTTTGTAAATATTCTTTTCTATGTCCCCTCTTCCTTTCTTCCTCCTCTTTGTAAATAACTTTTCTCGTTTTCCTCTATTGTAAATGTTTGCTTCAAAATCTCAAAAATACAAAGAATATTTTGAAAAAAACATAAAATATTTCAAATATATATATATATATATATATATATATATATCTTTTTCACATTTTTAGTATGAATATATTCGAGAAATAAATTGAAAACACAAAAAAGATGATAACTAAAAAATCAAAAAAATTATTAATTATAAAACAAATAATTCGAATATTCCATTCTTAACCCTTTTTCATCCAATAATATAGTTGTGAGTTTTTTTATATGTGAATTTCATTAATTCTTTGTTTACTATTCGTTTATTAATTAGAGATTGATAGATTTAATAGCGGAGTTAAGTTTTAAAGAATATCATATGTTTTTTTTCTTAAGATAGGGGACTTGTTTTAGGCACTACTTCTAATTTATCTAAAATAGAAGCACGTGTATTATGTTAGAAAAAACAAATATAGACTTCAATTATTTCTACTTCAAGTTTTCTGAAATACAGGAACGTTCAATTTATCAAAGTTGCTCTCAAAATTTTCTTATTTAAAACTAGTTTTCTTTTTGGAAAACAATAAACCCAATTTACCCATATTTATCATGTTTTACTTGACATGATAAAATTTCTATCCTTAAAAAAAACCTATGTCAATGGGAATAAGGTTTTGTTCCGCAAACATAGGCATCTAATATTTCAAAAGATTATATGTTACGGAGTAATAGGATAAAATTCATTACTCCTATACATATACATTGGGTTATATGAAGTTGTTAAAAAAAATTTATATGTTAAAGAAAATAAGATTTCATTTTCCTAAAACATCCAAATGCAAAAAATTATTAGAGGTTTGAGAAAAAATTACCTCACCTCTAAACCTAAGCCCTCTTCATAAACCAAAATAATCCCCCCTAGCAAATTTCAATGATTCTAGAATTAAATTAAAATATTTTTGAGAGCATAATATTAAATTGCATTATTTCCTTTTGATGCAGGCCCGCACGTTGACAACGAAAAGATCTACGGACACACATAAATACCTCTCTACGATCTAATTCTACACTTGCACAAAACATCCAATGCGGCGCACAAACTATTTAATTTTATCAATTAGATGCTAGTATACGGGTAGCCAAACCGATTAGGATCGAACAAAAGCTATATGCCAATATTCTTTCCGGCTAAAGGGACAAATCCGGTCTGGTCGAGCGATCGTTGTACAAAAAGAGATCTACAAAAAGTTACGGTTCGGAAACGGTAGATCTCTCCCAATAAAAAGAAAACGAAGGTTCGCCAAACCTTTCGAACTTAAATAAAATAAGGATGAACAACAAAATCAAATGAAAAAACAACGATAAATTCAACGTTTCAAAGATAATGCCAAAGTATCCATCACAATGAAAATCTAGAGGGAAACTCCAAAAGTAGAAAGGTTTTGTTACCCAATCGGAATGGATGATTCTGATTCACAATTTTCTTGATCATCCTTCAACAGCTCCGCAGGAGTCACGCCGGATGGAGAGAAAACTTGTCTGCCTTCATCGCTTCACGCCGGAGTTGGAATCCACAAGGGGGGATCTTTCCTTGGCCAAATTTCAACCAAAAATATATAGGTTGGTCGGGTTTTGGAGAGGGAGAAGTGTTGGCCGGATAGAGGGGGAAGAGAGAGGAAAGGTGGCGGCTAGAGGGTGTGGTCGGGTTTATGAGAGAGATGAAAGGAGAGGGAGGAGGTGGAGAGGAGCCGAGTAGAGAGAGATGGAGGAGAAGATGGTCGGTGGACAAATAGAGGGGAGGAGGATAAGAGGAGCCAAAATTTTAAAAAGGAGGGGGAAAAAGATCTCAAGGAAGATTTAGGGATTCAAATTCTTATCATTCATTCTATAATCAAAATGAAAGCAATACATGGCTATATTTAGCCTACACCACTCAATCTCCACCTTTGAAAATTAAAACACTCATGATGGTTATATGCACGCATCATGAAAGAAATAAAATAGTTCTTGCATGAAATAAAATACTAGATGGTCATAATCACCCATCATACAAGAATTAAACTATATTAATTAAAAGCAATAAAATGAAATGAATGAAATAAAATTGCTTAAAATAACACTTGATAAAAAAATAATAATTTGAAAAAAGTATATAATTATAATTATTTAATTTATAATTATATATTTTATTTAATAGCGATGACGGCATTGGCGTCGTGGTTGAGTCCCATCCTCGAGCTTGCAACAACGATCATCCCAATGCACAAACTCTCTCAGATGGGGATCAATGGCGGGCGCATCAAAAACGTCTCCATCAATCCTCCCTCACTCAAAAGTACTCATCTCCGATGAGTTGATCTGAATGTACCGATGCGGGAGAGTATCATCCATAAGATCCACCTCCGAATCAAGAAACCAAGAGTCTTCGGAGGCCGGACGATCATGCAATCGAATCAAGTAGTGACAAACATAACCACGTGGAGAGGAGATCACTTCATCTTGGAGTATCCTGTCATGCAAAAAGGTGGTCCTGGGGAACCTTGGAAAAGCATTAGGCAATAAAGGAAAAAAAGTTTCTACATCAAGAACCAACGTACATCCAGTGAAGACCGATGAAGAGAGCGATCCAAAAATAAACTCACCCCCCAACCCATTAGAAAATGATGTAGAACTAAACGAACATGCAGATAATTCAAGTGGTGGAGAAATATATGGCATTAAATCAGAAACATTGAAAATAGGGGAAATACCCCAATCAGTGGGTAAATTCAAAAGATATGTGTTTTCTCCTAATTTATTTAATATCTGAAAAGGTCTAGCTCGCCGATTCGCCAACTTTTCTATAGTACCCGAAGGCATCCGTTCAGGGACGAGACACACCAAAATAAAATCGCCAACCTTAAAGTGAGACGCTCTTTTATGTATGTTAGCATGAAATTGATAAGATGTATAGTGTGTGTCTAGCGCTACACTAATGTGCTTATATAAATTTTGAACATGAAAGGAAAAATCTTGTGCAAATTTACTTGAACTATAATATGGTGATAATGAAAACAAGTCAACATGCACTGGTGTTCTATATCCCTGCACGATCTCATTCGGTGATAAGCTCGCATGTAAGAAATAGGACGCAAATTGAGTGATTAAGGATGATTTTCATAGGGTCCAAATTCGCGGTTCTAATTTTATATTTAATATTTTCATGCTTGGCATGAAGATATGCCAAGGAGAACTGCTCATCATAAATAATAGAGTTGGACGCTCCCGTATGTGAAAAGAAGTGCGACCGATACAACTCAAGGGGCCTGACTGTGGTCACTAATGTGTGGAAATGAGGGTCATCATACGGAAGTGGGTAAATGCGTGCAACCGGGTGTGGTATATAAGTGTAACGACTCCACCTGTTAAATTACATATAATAGAAGGTCCGGCTGGGGCCCCACACTATATGCTACAAATAGACGGTGAGGTCACAGGATAATACCATCAACACATCCTAACACAGAGCATGCTAGCGGAATAGATACACAAGTAGCTGAACGCATAGCAGGAATATCCACTAGATATATATAAACCAACGTTATATACAACCACTCAAACGAGGGCATAACAAATACTATAGTTTGGCCTTAAGGCCTTACAGTTCCTCTTTAATCCGTATGGATTACAGACATCGGCGCGCAGGCCGGCCATACATGAATAAAAGAAAATACAAAAACTAGCCTTCAAGGGCTAGTAACAACAATAAGAGCGGCAACAGCAGCAGTAGCAGTAGAAGGGGCATCAACCCTTCATATTCTGCTCGGCTCTCCAGCACCTGCACAGGGACATTCCACCCAGAAGGTGGCAAACAAGGCAACGGTAAGCATTCGGCTGACCAATTTATAACAATCCTTCCCCTTTCCCGGGGCAGAGGCATTCCTTCCCTGCAAAGCAATATAGAAATTGACAGATAATATACATATTGTGCTTTCATGCACAAGCAATCCATCATAACCGTCAGCCACCCTACCCGACGATCTGTGCTCTCAGGCACACTTTTGGGTACATCGGCGAATCGGGATCAACACCAATGAGCATTTTATCTTAATGGCGCGCAGGCCTAAGACTCTCATTATGCTACTAACAAAAGCCCAATTCCTTAGCACTTCCTTGTATAGTAAACATAACACAGGTACAGATCCACCACCCTCGTTGCTCAACTCGCCTTTCCATCACCAAGCACATCGTACTTGCGGCTATAACAAAAGGCGCAGGTCAGCTTCACCTTTCCTGTTCGGCATGAAGCCTTTTAGAGCTCGCAGCTCCCAATCGCTATAACGTACACCAAGGACTAGCGTCACAATAGCCACACTGTCCAACTAGGACTGGCTTCATAGTCCATTAAGAACTGGCTACATCGTAGCCACAGTACAAACAGCACAAGGGCATTTTCCTGGAGTTCCACATTCCAGTACTTCCTGCTACTCCCCTTCGCAGGCATACCCCAACGACCCCACTAACTACACGAGTATACGCGGAGTCTTCTCCGGTGCATTAATGAAACATCACCAATCCAGACCAACATGTCCAGATGGGCTTCACACAGCATGCCTATCCCGTACTACACTTTTCCGAGTCTATATGCAGACTCAAGCTGGGGATAGCAACTATCACCCACTTAAATCACTCACTTTTTCCACCTTTTGGTGGAGAGGATTCCTTTCTCATGAATAAAAGAGGACTTCACATGTCCAAGAAGGAAGATCGTTACCCTTGACGATCTCTTGGGAGCCATCGAAAATCTGGCCGATTGGAAAGCACCGCAGTAGCTTTGTCTCCACTAAACTAGCCTCGGATCGCGAATCGGACAGCAGGAGCACCACCAAAGCCTTTCTCTTCTCCTCCTTCTACTTCCTCCAAGCTCTCTCTCTTTTTCTATCTTGATAAGAATGAGAGAAGAAGCTAATACTCAGTCTTATCAATGCAAGAAAAGACCAAGGCCATTGGATCCAAAAAGAAATAATTGGATGGACAAGATCTGTCCAAAATCCTATTTTTTGACTTGACACGGCCTATGACACGCCCGTGTCCATGGCTCTGTACCCCAAGCAGTGTACGAACCGTCTCAAAATGAACCAGAACACGGGATCCACACGCTTGTGTCAAAGGGCAGACATGCCCGTGTCAACTTTGACACGGTCGTGCGACTGGTCAAGTCACCTGTTGTAACACAAGCACAAATCACCCGAGCAGGACACGGCTAAGGCACACGCCGTGTCCATGGCCGTGTGCCCAACACGCCCCTATGACACGCCCATGTCACAGGACGTATTCCACACTCAATGCCACTCAATGCCATTCCACTCAGCGCCACTCAATGCCACTCAATATTCTCCCGAGCAGGACATGCCCTGGGACACACCCGTGTCCCAGGCCGTGTCGCCTCTCGACGATCAGTTCTCGAGAACTCAAGTATATGCCTCGAGAAAAGGACACGTCCTGGGACACGCCCGTGTCCCAGGCCGTGTTCCTGGACACGCCCTGGGACACGCCCGTGTCCCAGGCCGTGTCACCCAGCCTAACTCCATCTTAAGATTTTGGGGTGTTACAATCCTCCCCCCTTAAGATAAATTTCGTCCCGAAATTTATACACAGCAAATAAACAGGAATCACAAAGCTATAACGTTAAAAGAGTTGTTATAACAAAATGTACACGGTCAACAGTTTATACAAAAAGTTCGGGAAACTCAGCTTGCATGGTCTGCTCACGCTCCCATATTAGCTCCTCATGGCCACAATTGTCCCACCGGACTTTCACCATCCCGGTTATCTTGTTCCACAACTATTTCTCGGCTCGATCCTCGATCCGAATGGGTCTAACCTTCGTCATAAGCCCATAGTCTACTGATACACGATCATTCTCAACTATTTGGGCTGGATCCTTGACAGCTTTACGAAGTACTGAGATGTGGAAGACATCATGCAATCCACTCAACTCTGCTGAAAGCGCTAGCCGATAAGCAGCTTCCCCGACTCGCTCCACAACTTCAAACAGACCTAGGTATCTAGGACTTAGCTTTTTCAACTGCCGAATCCGAGATACGCCTTTGAAGGGTTTGATCTTCAAATAGACCCAATCTCCCACCGCAAACTTCACGTTCTGATGCTTGGCATTGTAGTACTTTGCTTGTCGATCCTGGGCTATCAATAGCCTCTCCCGAATAGAGCATATTATCGAGGTAGCTTCTTCGACTTCCTTTCACCCATGCAGCTTGGATTCACCTACCTCCGCCCAAGCTAATGGTGTACGACATTTACAACCATATAGAGCCTCAAACGGTGCAATACCTATGCTCTCTTGGTAGCTGTTATTATAGGCAAATTCAACTAAATAAATATACTCTTCCTATTTCTTACCGAAATCTAGGGCGCACATACGAAGCATATATTCCATCGTCCTATTGGTTCGCTCAGTCTTGCCATCCGTTTGGGGATGAAAGGTCGTACTGAATGCTAATTTTTTACCCAACATTTGATGAATTAGCCTCCAATCAGTTGAGGTGAATCTCCCATCACTATCACTGATAATGCTCCGAGGAACACCGTGTAGTCGAACAATCTGTTCCATATAGAGTTTAGCAAAGGTTTCCACTGAATCATCTCTCTTGTTTGGAAGGAAGTGAGCCACTTTTGTCAACCGGTCTACAATTACCCAAATAGAGTCATGATCGCATTGAGATCTCGGCAAACCGTGCACGAAATCCAATGAAATATCATCAAACTTCCACTCTGGAATCGGTAACGACTTCAGGAAACCACCAGGATTCTTGCATTCCACTTTTACCAAAGCACAAGTGTGGCATTCTGCCACATAACATGCTATGTCTTTCTTTAGTTCAGGCCATCAGAATAACTTTTTCAAGTCTTTGTACATTTTTGTGCTCCCAGGGTGAATTGAGTACTTGGCAAAATGCGCTTCGTACATCAATTCTTCTCTCAACTTCCCTATACTTGGGATGCACAATCGAATATCTTTTTGCAACAATCCATCATCCCAGGAGAATTGGTCACCAGGACTATCCTTTGCGTAGCATTGGAGACTTTCATCAAGCTCTGTTGCTCGCCGAACTCTATCTACAAGGCCATATTGTACCTCCGTCTAGTTCAAGCATGCGTCGGCCGTAGCATCCTTGTCAACACAAGATATCTCTTATGCTTCCATCTCCTGGATTAGCCGCACATCATGCCTTTGCAACTAGTTTGCCCGTACTGGCGTCCTACGACTCAAAGCATCAACGACCATATTTCCCTTCCCGGGAGTATAGTGAATATCGAAAGTGTAGTCCCCAAGGAACTCCATCCACCTTCGTTGTCGCATATTGAGATCCTTCTGATCTAACAAATACTTTAGGCTCTTGTGATCTATGTAGATATCTACTTTAATGCAATAAAGATAGTGCCGCCAGAACTTTAGCACAAAGATTACCGCCGCCAACTCTAAATCATGGACGGGGTAGTTTTGTTCATGCACCTTTAGCTGGCATGAGCCATAAGCAATCACTTTACCAAATTGCAGAAGAACGGATCCTAAGCCGCACCCTAACGCATAACTATAGATCTCATAGCTGTCTGTACCACATGGCAATATCAACACAGGCGCCGTGGTCAAACGACTCTTCAGCTCTTCAAAAGCTCGCGCACACTCCGGTGTCCAAACAAACTTTTGATATTTTCTCGTCAATGTGGTCAGAGGTAAAGAAATCCGTGAGAAGTTTTCTACAAACCGTCTATAGTAGCCTGTCAGGCCAAGAAAGCTCCTGACTTTGGCCACCAAAGACATCACTGGCCAATCCCGTATGGCACTTATCTTTATCGGATCTACTGTTATGCCCTCTCCACTTATCACATGGCCCAAAAAAGCCACTGAAGATAGCCAGAACTCACACTTTGATAACTTGGCATACAGCATATTCCTCCGTAGGGTATGCAACACCTGTAAGACCCCCCTCCCGGAACACAACACACGGCACGAGGGGAGTCTTATGCCCGAAATAGCCGCCTTGCGGTAGCACTAACATACGGGTTAGCCTTTACCATAAGACGCCTATTCCGCCGGCTACAATCCATATCACAACAATTATGCCAACCCAACCATAATAGAAAAGTAAAGCAGTTCAATTCACAGCTAAGTTTAAGTCCAAAAGCGCGGAAGATAACAAGCACAACAGGCTTGTACAAAAGAACAAGAGTCTAGAAATGTTTTGCCAAACGGCTACATGAAAACACTCACGACTGTCACTGACGGTGCCGATGGCACCACCACCTCAGGTCCTATCGTCCGGGCCTGGCTGTCCTGCTGCATAGTCCGTTGCTGCTCTACCTGCGGGGTTTCCTCCTAAAAAGGAAGACGTAGCAACCGTTAGTCATAAGACTAAGTGGCTTCACATCCGCTCCCCCGGCGACTCCTCGGCACCGGACGGAGAAAGGAACAAAGGTACAATATGTATATATATAAGCAAGTAAACAAGCAGGTGACTGTAAATATGGTGGAGTACAAACTACGCTACACAACTAGCAGTTCTACAAATATCTATATACATGACAGCAGGTATAAGTAATCAGAATAGTAACTTAACTTATAAGAGTGCCCATACAAACTTATAAGTTAAGGATCGGGTTAACAGTAAAGTAACTCATCGTATAAGAGTGCCCATACAAACTTATACGATGAGGATCTTGTGTATGCAATGAATGACATGATATGAATGTTATGCTATGACCGAATCATGCGCACGCACATGCAAGTTGCTATGTCGACACAGACTTGAAGTTCCCACTTTTCGAGCAGGTAGCTAACCTCTCAAGCGTCGTCCGTCGTGGCCAAACGGCGACAGTGGAGCGGGCGTCTCCACTACTAGGTGGTATCACACTACCTATCCTAGGCCCCCGTATGCCTCAACGCTAAAAACACAACAGCGGAGCTCTCATGCGTACTACGGCTCAGAAGGGGTCTTGGGTAAATGTGCACCAAGAACACAGCCCAACCTGGCCTTTGATTTCGAACCGGATGGAACCTCGGAAACGCACGAGGTGCAAGCCCAACCGTTCTCATGGCGCGGAGGAGATCTCGGGTTATGGACACCAAGTATCTAACCCTACCGCCCAAGGTCTACCCATTGGCTCCCATCAGTGTGACGGTTGGCGAACCCGTAGACCTGCCACAGTCATTATCTCAACATCGCGACACGATGAATCGTCGCACATCACATGCCCCAAAACGACTCACTCGATGCTACCCGTAGGGAGACTACAACTCTAAGCATCGGTTGTTAATAAACCCCTTGGGCTCGGATTACGGTTACAAAATACTCTTCACATAGTGTCCATCATATTCACGCCCACCTATTCAATGAATTCACCTCAACACTACGCATAATATATATGTTCAACACCCAACTATATAAATATATTCTATTCCACTCTCAACCCTTAATTTCTAGCATTCTCATCCACTCCATTTCTCCACCAATACATGGCTATTCCTTGTTACACAACCAAATGAGTAACCATGCTAAATTATAGTAGCAACAACATTATAAATATATGGGAGCAAGATAACAAATGAGCAATTCACAACCATTGCAAGAGTGCTAGCATTGTAAATTAACAAGTGCATTAACATAGGATAGTCCAATACTAAAACTGGGATTCCCGGAGCTACAGGAATCCGATCACAATGTTCAACCCCTCGTTGGAAAGGTATTCGCGAGGGCTACGACTTTTGTGTTGAGTCAATTGCCCAGATCTGGTCGCAACATACCAGAAATTCAACTCGAATACGTATAGGAAACAGTTTCCTGTACAGGATTTTCCCGAACGCAGCAGACTCGAACCAGCTTTTCCGTGGCTACAGGTATCGCATGTAAACGAGCAACCACTCGTTGGAAAGGTAATTTCAAGGGCTACTACTTTCGTGTTGAGTCGATCACCCAGATCTGGCCAGAACACCTCTGAAATTGGCCACGAAGGTCGCCGCGTGCAGAAATCAGATTTCTGCACGCATCTTAGGGCGAGATGAACGACATCCGTTCATCTTCTTCCTTGCAACGACCTCGCATAAACTTCTCCAGAAATCACACCCAACCTTATTTCTCCTTTCAAAGCCAAACCCTCAACGAAAACCCCTCTCATCTCCACATTGAATGATGAGAAGGTTGAGGGAGACTAAGCCCAGAAAACCTAGGCATGGCTTATCCTAAGAACTCTCCTCCTCACCATCAAGACTCTATGGAGTCGATGTCTCTCCTAAAATAACTATAGATCTAGCACCATGGGAGAGGGGAGGAAGCTCACCTCAAGTCCAGCGGTACCACCATGGCCGGCCATGAGCCTCGCACTCCTTCGCGGCGGCATTGTTTTTCCCTTGACGGCGGCGGCGTTTCGATTCCTCCAAGGGTGGCTCCGGCAAGCTCCTTTCCCCTCCTCCAGCAAGCTCTCTTCCTCTCAGAAGTTTTGGGGCTGAAAAGGGGATGAAATGCTAGGGTTTCACAACTTTTTCCTTTTTATACACCGCAGACACGGGTAGGCACACGGCCGTGTTCCTACCCGTGTTCAGGTGACACGGCCGTGTCGCCTGCCGTGTTTAGGGCCGTGTTCATCCCAGAACATCTTTCTGCCGTGTCGGGGTTGCGGCACACGGGTAGAGACACGGCCGTGTCTCGACCCGTGCCCTCGGCACACGGGTAGGGACACGCCCGTGTCCCAATACCCGTGTACCTCTCTGACTGGAAACTTAATATTGGCATGAGGCACACGGGTATGGACACGGCCGTGTCCATACCCGTGTCGGCCAAAATCACCGTTTTGCCTTGTTTTCCTCATTTCCCATACGTTCGCACCTGTTCACCCACACCCCCATTGGGCTCACCACAGCCCCCTTGACTCAAATACGCAATCAAGGGGCCTAGCGCGAATTGGGACGTTACAAATCCTATAAACAAAATAAAAGATTTCGTCCCCGAAATCAGGGTAAGGCTATGGGAGTGAAACACATAAAAGGGAACTATGCTTTCAAATAAAATTCTTACCTGGAGTAAATAATTCCGTGTAGCGCCCTTGCATCAAATCCTTTGGCTCCCATGTGAACTCCTCCTTCCCATGATTAGACCATAGCACTTTCACCAACGGAACACTTTTGCGGCGCAAGGTTCTTGTCTCGTTATCAACGATCCGCATCGGCTCCAGTCGCACAGACCTATCAGACGCCACGGCACCATCCGCCGTGGGGATATACTGTTCAGGCCGCAGCAAAGCCTTCCGAAGCGACGATACATGGAACACGTCGTGAAGGTTCTCCAGCTCCGGTGGTAACTCCAATCGATAGGCCAGAGGGCCAATCCTTTCCACTACGACATAGGGCCCGACATACCTTGGGCTGAGCTTCTTGACTCCACGCACCCGCGACACTCCGTGCATCGGTCGAATCTTCAGGAACACCTTATCACCCACTTGAAACTCCACCATACGGTGCCTTGCGTTGTAATATTTTGCCTGTCGGCTTTGAGCCTCTAGAATTCGATCCCGGATCAACCTAACCACCGCGTCCGTGTCATCAATATACTCATTTCCCAATGTCTTCGGATCTTCGTCTTGCACCCAGGACAAGGGTGTTCTACACCTCCTTCCATACAAAGATTCATGAGGTGCCATTCCAATACTGGCTTGATGACTGTTATTATAAGAGAACTCCACGAGAGGTAAGAGCCTCTCCCATGGTTCTCCTTTATCTAGCACACAAAACCTCAAAAGGTCCTCCAATGTTCGGATGGTTCGTTCAGATTGCCCGTCCGTTTGTGGGTGAAAGGCTGTGCTAAAGGCGAGGCGCGAGCCCAAATAAGCCTGTACAGCCCTCCATTCTCTTGAAGTAAACCGACCATCCCGGTCGGAGACGATCGTCTTCGGCACACCATGGTACCGCACAAATTGTTCCACAAAGAGACGCACTAAGATGCCCACTTGCGCCTCCTTCTTCATTGGGATAAATCGGGCTACCTTGGTCAACCGGTCAACTATCACCCACACTGAATCATTCCCCGAGCGCGAGCGAGGTAACCTATGGACGAAGTCCATGGAGATGTCCTCGAATTTCCATTCGGGGATGGGCAACGACTGTAGCATTCCACCGGGGCTTCTACACTCCGCCTTCACCATTTGGCAGGCCACACAATGAGTAACAAAGTACTTGACATCCCTCTTCATGCCCGGCCAACACAATGTCTTTCTCAAATCGGTGTACATCTTCGCGATCCCTGGGTGCACCGAGTACTTGGAGCAATGGGCCTCCTTTAGAATATCCTCCCGAATGTTGTAACCTTCGGGGATGTAAAGCCGGCCATGAAAATGGACGAGGCCGTCTTTTAGGGAGTATTCTTCCGTAGTCCCATCCTCCATTGACTTGAAAGCCGGGGTTAAAGCCGCATCCTTCTTTTGTTCCGTCCGGATCCGGTCTCGTATGTTGCAAACTATACCCATCGCGGCCAAATATTCTGTATACTCTTCCGATTGATTCTTAAAGACCAAAGTGACTTCCATCTCTTGTAGTGTCTGGATTTACTCCATCCTCATCAAGTGGGATTCCGTGCTCGCTCCCGGTGCCTTTCGGCTCAAGGCATCAGCTACGGAATTAACCTTCTCGGGGTGGTAGTTCAAGGTGAATTCATAGTCGCACAAGAACTCCAACCACCGCCGCTGTCTCAAGTTTAACTCCTTTTGGGTGTGAACGTACTTCAGGTTTTTGTGATCCGAGTAGATCTCGCAGTGGATGCCATATAAATAATGCCTCCAAATCTTCAAGGCGAATACCACCGCTCCCAACTCTAGATCATGCACCGGGTAGCTGGCTTCATGCTTCTTCAACTGTCTTGAAGCATAAGCGATTACATGCCCATTCTGCATCAACACAGCTCCCATCCCTTGATACGACGCATCCGTGTAAACTTGAAAGCCCTCCTTCCCAGATGGAAGAGCTAGGATGGGTGCAGTCGTCAATCTGTCCTTCAACTCTTGGAATGCAGCTTCGCACTGGGGTGTCCATTCAAACGACACACCCTTCTTGGTCAGCGTAGTAAGGGGAAGGGCGATCTTCGAGAAGCCTTTCACGAACTTGCGATAGTACCCGGCAAGTCCAAGAAAGCTTCGTATGTCGGCCGCTGACTTCAATGGCGACCACTCCTTCACGGCCCGCACCTTGGCCGGATCTACTGCTAGCCCCGCCCCACTAATCACATGGCCCAAGAACGTGACCTCTCGAAGCCAAAACTCGCATTTGCTGAACTTGGCAAACAAAGTGTGCTCCTTTAGCTTCCTCAGCACTAAAGTTAGATGTTCGGCGTGTTCTGCTTCGGTCTTGGAGTAGACTAGGATATCATCGATGAACACGATGACAAAGATGTCCAAATAAGGGATGAACACCTTGTTCATCAAGCTCATAAAGGCGGAAGGGGCGTTTGTGAGCCCAAACGGCATCACGGTGAATTCATACAAACCATATCTCGAACTGAACGCCGTCTTCTGAATGTCATCTTCTTGTATCCTCAGCTGATAATATCCCGAACGCAGATCTAACTTGGAGAACCAATACGATCCCACCAATTGATCAAATAATTCATCAATGCGCGGTAGGGGATAGGTGTTCCGCACCGTTAACCGGTTCAACTCTCGATAATCAATACATAACCGCAGGGTGCCATCCTTCTTTTTGACGAACAAAACGGGCGCTCCCCAAGGCGACGAGCTTGGGCGAACGAACCCTGCTTCCACCAATTCCTGAAGCTGGACTCTAAACTCTGCAAGTTCCTTCGGAGCCATTCGGTATGGAGCTCGCGAGACGGGCTTGGCACCCGGAATTAGCTTGATTTGGAAGTCCACTTCCCTATGCGGGGGTAGTCCCGGTAATTTCTCGGGAAATACCTCGGGAAATTCTCGCACCACCCGCACATCCTTGACCTCTAATGTCAATTTCTTCAACTCGAAGCAAATTACATAGACCTCGTCCCCTTCCATATGAGATTTCATAACTTGGATTGAAGATAATAATTTACGGGGTGCGAATTTAATACCTTGGAAGATGACTTCCGAGTCTCCATGCCTCAACATAACTTGCTTCTCCGCACAATTGATCCTGGCGTGGTGCCAGTCCAACCACCTCATGCCCAGGATGAGATCGAACTCCGGGATTCTTAACACTGTAGCCGGAGTTTCAAAGAACTTTCCTCCAATAAGGGTGTCGAAGTCGCAACTTGCTGACGACGTCATCTCAGAGCCGTCCGGAAGGCGCACCCTTTGAGTAGTGCCCGTGAAGTGTTGCACTCCCTCCAAGTCCTTCACGAAGTCCGCCGAAATGAACGAGTGAGATGCACCCATGTCAAATAATGTATAGGCGGGCTTCCCGCTAACCATGACAGTGCCTAGGTTCCAAAAAGGGTAATCACTATCCAGAATTGCGCGTATCATTTGTATCGTAAATCTAACAAGTCATATAATATTAATAAATTTTACACGTACCGGTGATGACTTCCTGCGGATTTCTCTCCTGAGTCATATCCAATGCGAATACATGCTCCCGAGCATGTCCTTGATTTCTCCCTGGTGGTCCTCTTCCTCGGCCACGCATGTGCCCTCGCCCCTGTGGAGCTACTAGAGGGGGAGCAATAGGAGCACCCCGATCAGTCGCGGGCAAACTCGTCGGACATGCCCCGGTTGGTTGCACTCAAAACATATCACCTCACGTCGGCCCCCAGGTTGTTGATAATGTTGCTGCTGCGGTGGTGGAGGTAAGTGCGGAATTGGGTACTCCACCCGATAGTTCCGGTTGACCCACCGACCGCCTCTGTGGTTTCTCCTTCCTCTACCATGATCATTCCGCCTTCTATTACTAGGGCCGACTTCAATTACTCCTTCCGCAGGTCTCTTGCCACATCCCATGTGGTCCGCCTCCAGTCTCTTTGCCATGTCAATGATTTCTGCCAGGCTTGCATCGGCTATAAACAAAAGGGCCTGCCTCAGGGGGTCCCTTAATCCTTTGTAGAAGCGCTTCGCGTAGCCTCTATCGTCCAAATCATAGGAATCGGCAAACCTAGCGAGGTGTTGGAACTCCCTCTGGTACTCCGTTACCGATTTCGATCGCTGCTTCAGCTGCAGAAATTTTTCTTCAAGTCCATCCCGAGCAGAAGAAGGGATGAAGTGATCCAGAAAGGCCTCGGTGAACTCGTTCCAACTAATGTCCGTGTACAACCGCCCTTGGAAGGTGGAGCCCATGAGGGACTTCCACTACCTTTTGGCGTGCAGCTCTAGCAGCGTCACTACCAATGTCACCGCCATGCTGTTCGGACATCTTATGCCAGCCATCAATTCCTGCACGGTATCCAGCCATTCCTCGGTGCGCACCGGCGATTCTGTCCCAAGATAGGCAGGAGGGGACAGGGCACGGAAGGTGCTCAACCAGTTGGAGCCTAGCGCTTGTTGTTGCATCGGAGCTTGCTGGGCTTTAAATGCATCCAATATGGCTGACAACGTTTGTCCCAGTTCCGACTGCTGGAATTGTGAAGGGACGGAAGGGGTAGGAGTGCCCCCAACCGGCTCCACCTGTGCTGGGACCTATACGCAAGGTACAAACTAGGGTCAGGTTGGCTAAAACTAATGTCAAAGATGGACAACTTAGTGTGAATTACATATGGGCACACCACTGCTTCCGCTAAGTCGGTTTGTCCCAGACCGACTAATCGAACGGGAGTGGCCCATTGTTACATGACTGCTCTAGTTGAAGATCGGCTAAGTCTGATACCATTTGTAAGACCCCCCTCCCGGAACACAACACACGGCACGAGGGGAGTCTTATGCCTGAAATAGCCGCCTTGCGGTAGCACTAACATACGGGTTAGCCTTTACCATAAGACGCCTATTCCGCTGGCTACAATCCATATCACAACAATTATGCCAACCCAACCATAACAGAAAAGTAAAGCAGTTCAATTCACAGCTAAGTTTAAGTCCAAAAGCGCGGAAGATAACAAGCACAACAGGCTTGTACAAAAGAACAAGAGTCTAGAAATGTTTTGCCAAACGGCTACATGAAAACACTCACGACTGTCACTGACGGTGCCGATGGCACCACCACCTCAGGTCCTATCGTCCGGGCCTGGCTGTCCTGCTGCATAGTCCGTTGCTGCTCTACCTGCGGGGTTTCCTCCTAAAAAGGAAGACGTAGCAACCGTTAGTCATAAGACTAAGTGGCTTCACATCCGCTCCCCCGGCGACTCCTCGGCACCGGGCGGAGAAAGGAACAAAGGTACAATATGTATATATATAAGCAAGTAAACAAGCAGGTGACTGTAAATATGGTGGAGTACAAACTACGCTACACAACTAGCAGTTCTACAAATATCTATATACATGACAGCAGGTATAAGTAATCAGAATAGTAACTTAACTTATAAAAGTGCCCATACAAACTTATAAGTTAAGGATCGGGTTAACAGTAAAGTAACTCATCGTATAAGAGTGCCCATACAAACTTATACGATGAGGATCTTGTGTATGCAATGAATGACATGATATGAATGTTATGCTATGACCGAATCATGCGCACGCACATGCAAGTTGCTATGTCGACACAGACTTGAAGTTCCCACTTTTCGAGCAGGTAGCTAACCTCTCAGGCGTCGTCCATCGTGGCCAGACGGCGACAGTGGAGCGGGCGTCTCCACTACTAGGTGGTATCACACTACCTATCCTAGGCCCCCGTACGCCTCAACGCTAAAAACACAACAGCGGAGCTCTCATGCGTACTACGGCTCAGAAGGGGTCTTGGGTAAATGTGCACCAAGAACACAGCCCAACCTGGCCTTTGATTTCGAACCGGATGGAACCTCGGAAACGCACGAGGTGCAAGCCCAACCGTTCTCATGGCGCGGAGGAGATCTCGGGTTATGGACACCAAGTATCTAACCCTACCGCCCAAGGTCTACCCATTGGCTCCCATCGGTGTGACGACTGGCGAACCGTAGACCTGCCACAGTCATTATCTCAACATCGCGACACGATGAATCGTCGCACATCACATGCCCCAAAACGACTCACTCGATGCTACCCGTAGGGAGACTACAACTCTAAGCATCGGTTGTTAATAAACCCCTTGGGCTCGGATTACGGTTACAAAATACTCTTCACATAGTGTCCATCATATTCACGCCCACCTATTCAATGAATTCACCTCAACACTACGCATAATAGATATGTTCAACACCCAACTATATAAATATATTCTATTCCACTCTCAACCCTTAATTTCTAGCATTCTCATCCACTCCATTTCTCCACCAATACATGGCTATTCCTTGTTACACAACCAAATGAGTAACCATGCTAAATTATAGTAGCAACAACATTATAAATATATGGGAGCAAGATAACAAATGAGCAATTCACAACCATTGCAAGAGTGCTAGCATTGTAAGTTTACATGTGCATTAACATAGGATAGTCCAATACTAAAACTGGGATTCCCGGAGCTACAGGAATCCGATCACAATGTTCAACCCCTCGTTGGAAAGGTATTCGCGAGGGCTACGACTTTTGTGTTGAATCAATTGCCCAGATCTGGTCGCAACATACTAGAAATTCAACTCGAATACGTACAGGAAACAGTTTCCTGTACAGGATTTTCCCGAACGCAGCGGACTCGAACCAGCTTTCCCGTGGCTACAGGTATCGCATGGAAACGAGCCCACTCGTTGGAAAGGTAATTTCAAGGGCTACGACTTTCGTGTTGAGTTGATCACCCAGATCTGGCCAGAACACCTCTGAAATTGGCCACGAAGGTCGCCGCGTGCAGAAATCAGATTTCTGCACTCATCTTAGGGCGAGATGAACGGCATCCGTTCATCTTCTTCCTTGCAACGACCTCGCATAAACTTCTCCAGAAATCACACCCAACCTTATTTCTCCTTTCAAAGCCAAACCCTCAACGAAAACCCCTCTCATCTCCACTTTGAATGATGAGAAGGTTGAGGGAGACTAAGCCTAGAAAACCTAGGCATGGCTTATCCTAAGAACTCTCCTCCTCACCATCAAGACTCTATGGAGTCGATGTCTCTCCTAAAATAACTATAGATCTAGCACCAAGGGAGAGGGGAGGAAGCTCACCTCAAGTCCAGCGATACCACCATGGCCGGCCATGAGCCTCGCACTCCTTCGCGGCGGCATTGTTTTTCCCTTGACGGCGGCGGCGTTTCGATTCCTCCAAGGGTGGCTCCGGCAAGCTCCTTTCCCCTCCTCCAGCAAGCTCTCTTCCTCTCAGAAGTTTTGGGGCTGAAAAGGGGATGAAATGCTAGGGTTTCACAACTTTTTTCCTTTTTATACACCGCAGACACGGGTAGGCACACAGCCGTGTTCCTACCCGTGTTCAGGTGACACGACCGTGTCGCCTGCCGTGTTTAGGGCCGTGTTCATCCCAGAACATCTTTCTGCCGTGTCGGGGTTGCGGCACATGGGTAGAGACACAGCCGTGTCTCAACCCGTGCCCTCGGCACACGGGTAGGGACACGCCCGTGTCCCAATACCCGTGTACCTCTCTAACTGGAAACTTAATATTGGCATGAGGCACACGGGTATGGACACGGCCGTGTCCATACCCGTGTCGGCCAAAATCACCGTTTTGCCTTGTTTTCCTCATTTCCCATACGTTCGCACCTGTTCACCCACACCCCCATTGGGCTCACCACAGCCCCTTGACTCAAATACGCAATCAAGGGGCCTAGCGCGAATTGGGACGTTACAACACCAACCGCAAATATTTTGCATGATCATCTCCCGATAGAGAGTACAAAAGAATATCATCAATGAACACAATTACGAATAAATCCAACTACTCTCGGAACGTCCGGTGCATTAGATCCATGAATACCGAAGGCGCATTACATAAGCCAAAAGGCATCACCGTGAATTCATAATGATTATAGCTTTCCCAAACGCTGTCTTGGGAATATCGCCTTCCTGAATCCGCAATTGATAATATCCCGATTTCAAATCCAACTTTGAATAGACGGTTGACCCCGCTAGCTGATCAAATAGGTCATCGATCCGTTGAATCGGATATTTATTCTTTTTCGTCAGCTTATTCAATTCGCGGTAGTCAATACACAAACAACAACTACGGTCTTTCTTTTTCACAAATAGAGCAGGCACGCTCAAAGGTAACATACTTGGGCATATGTATCCTTGCTCTAACAATTCTTGCAATTGTACTTTAAGTTCAACCATTTCCTTTGGCGCAACGCGATATGGTGAGCGGGCCATAGGTTTTGCACCTGGAACTAACTCAATCGCGAAGCCAATCTCCCGCTGGGGCGGTAACCCAGGAAGATCCTTAGGAAACACATCTGCAAACTCCGACACAATCGGAACTTCACTTACACTGGCCTTTGGCTCAACAGCCTAAATAAGCGTGAAGAATAACTCCGCGCCCTTCCAAACAGCACTGACGACTTGGAGTGCAGACAACAAGGCCCCACCTACTCCTTGCATACCAGTGAACTTCGTCTCAAGTTCGGTATTCTGGCCCAGTGTGATCTCCTTGGAAGTGCAATCAATCAAGGCACGCTGCTCCGAGAGCCAGTCCATGCCAAAGATCACATCGAACTCAGATAGTGGTAGCTCGGATGCTCTCAATCCGAAATTTCGATTTCCTATATGCACGTCCACATCACAAGTCCTATCCGCAAGCATGATACACCCATTAAGTAGTAGTACCTTTACACCATCTGCCGTCACATGACTCGGTACTCCAACTCGAGTTACGAAGTCCTTAGACAAGAAAAGAATGTGAAGCACCCGTATCAAACAGGGCTCTCGTCGGATTTTTCCAAATCAGGACAAAGCCTGTAGCACACACATCATGCACAAGCTACATACAAAATATGCAATCAATACAACAAGCATTAACTTAACTCGTACCTATGACAACGTCACTTTGCTTGATAGCCTCCCGTTGGCCAAGATTTTAAACTCTGGGCTGTGCCTACGATGCAGAGGAATCAACCACTGCTTTGCCCTTCTCAGCATAAGACGCACCCGTCTTCTTTTCTCCTTTGGGTTGAGCAACCCGACAATCACTGGCTAAATGCCCCACTTTGCCACAGGTAAAGCATTCACGAGACTCCGGCCTCGACGTTGATCTCGATGTAACCGTCCCAGAAGTTTGCCCCGAAGGCTTGGACCTCTTGCCCCACTTCTTTTGGTAGTACGATTTGCTAGAGCGGGTTGCTTTGAACTCGGGCTTTGTCACAACCAAGTCCTTCCTGCCTTGTACACGCTTCATGTCCTTTTCCAGCGCACCCGCCGTATCAACCAAAGCTTGAAATCCCTGGTTCACTGAACTAGAAAGCAGGAACCTAACCTCGTCACGCAATCCTTCATAGAACCGATTTGTTTTCCTTTGTTCATCGGCGAAGATTGTTCCTGCATACTGTCCCAATCTTGTAAACTCATGTAGGTACGCATCAACGCTAGACTCTCCATGTGTTAATCGCTAAAACTAGTTCTCCATAGCAACGCATTGTACTGCTGGAAGATGTTTAGCCAAAAACATACGAGAGAACTTCTCAATCGATACTTGCGTCAATTGCCTGCCCGCCAAATGGTGTAACTCAACCTTGTCCCACCATAACCTCGCCTCTCCTTCTAACAAGAAGGTGGCCAAAATGACCTTTTGAGTCTCCTCCGTCCTGATCGCCGTCAAAATTCATTTAACTCGCGATAACCAGTACTCTACCTGCGTTGGGGATCCTAGTCCCATGAACGTAGATGGATTGAAGCTCATGAATTGCTCCAATTGTCGTTCAGCTGCTCGCGGATCCACAGCCTCAACCGGTTCGGGTTGGACACCAAAACGATCTGGCACCACTACCTGCAGCGCCTACCTGGTCGGTCGAATCATCGCAAATAGAGCCTTAGCAACTAATCAAACAGTTTCAACAGAGGGAGGAGGTGTTGGCACCTCAGCTAGTGCCCCACTCTCATCAGAGCGCTGGGGCTCAGATTGCCCAGCACCACTACGAGTCACCTATGGGTGGACAAGACAAACATTATCGATAATACGGAAGCAATAACAACAAAGTAGGAACGCGCAGATTCCTCAAACAAGTGTATTTGCAATTCTTAGTGCATATTCTAGAGTTCACTAGCGTTACAACGGTTCTCACAGACACGTGCTCGCCACCCCACAAAAGAATTCGACCACGAATTCGAAAGAGGAAGACCGAGACAAGCTGATACCAAAATATAACGACTCCACCCATTAAATAACATATAATAGAAGGTTCGGTCGGGGCCCCACACAATATGCTACAAACAGACGGTGAGGTCAAAGGATAATTCCATCAACGCATCCTAACACAGAGCATGCTAGCGGAATAGATACACAAGTAGCTGAACTCATAGCATGAATATCCACTAGATATATATAAACCAACGTTATATACAACCACTCAAACGAGGGCATAAAAAATACTACAGTTTGGCCTTAAGGCCTTACAGTTCCTCTTTAAACCGTATGGATTACAGACATCGGCGCGCAGGCCGGCCATATATGAATAAAAGAAAATACAAAAGCTAGCCTTCAAGGGCTAGTAGCAACATCAAGAGTGGTAGCAGCAGCAGCAGCAGGGGCATCAACCCTTCATTTTCTGCTCGACTCTCAAGCACCTGCACATGGACAATCCACCCAGAAGGTGGCAAACAAGGCAACGGTCAGCATTCAGCTGACTAATTTATAACAATCCTACCCCTTTCACGGGGCAGAGGCATTCCTTCCCTGTAGAGCAATATAGCAATTGATAGATAATATACATCTTGTGCTCTCACGCACAAGCAATCAATCACAACCGTCGGCCACCCGGCCCGACGATCTGTGCTCTCAGGCACACTTTTGGGTACACTGGCGAACCGGGATCAACACCAATGAGCATTTAGTCTTAATGGCGCACAGGCCTAAGACTCTCATTATGCTACTGATGAAAGCCCAATGCCTTGGAACTTCCTTATACAGTCAACATAACGCAAGTACTGATCCACCACCCCCGTTGCTCAACTCGCCTTGCCCTCACCAATCACATCGTACTTGCGGCTATAACAAAAGGTGCAGGTCATCTTCACCTTTCCTGTTTGACACGAAGCCTTTTAGAGCTTGCAGCTCTCAATCGCCATAACATCCACCAAGGACTGGCATCACAATAGCCACACTGTCCAACTAGGACTGGCTTCATCATCCATCAAGAACTGGCCACATCGTAGCCACAACACAAACAACACAAGGGAATTTTCCTAGAGTTCCACATTACAGTACTTCCTGCTACTCCCCTTCACAGGCATACCCCAACGACCCCACTAACTACACGAGTATACGCGGAGTCTTCTCCAGTGCGTTAATGCAATATCACCAATCCAGACCAACATGTCTAGATGGGCTTCACACAACATGCCTATCCCATACTAAACTTTTCCGGGTCTATATGCAGACTCAAGCTGGGGATAGCAACTATAACCCACTAAAATCACTCACTTTTTCCACCTTTTGGTGGGGTGGATTCCTTACTCATGCATAAAGGAAGACTTCACATGTCCAAGAAGGAAGATCGTTACCCTTGACGATCTCTTGGGAGCCATCGAAAATCTGGCCGGTTGGAAAGCACCGCAGCAGCTATGCCTCCACTAAACTAGCCTCAGATCGCGAATCGGACCGCAAGAGCACCACCAAAGCCTTGCTCTTCTCCTCCTTCTCCTTCCTCCAAGATCTCTCTCTTTTTCTCTCTTGATAAGAATGAGAGAAGAAGCTAATACTCAGTCTTATCACTGCAGGAAAATACCAAAGCCATTGGATCCAAATAGAAATAATTTGATGGCCAAGATTGTCCCAAAATCCCATTTTTGACTTGACACGGCCTGTGACACGCCCGTGTCCCAGGCCGTATCCCCCAAGCGGTGTGCAAACAAACTCAAAATGAACCAGAACACGGGCTCCACACGCCCGTGTTAAAGGGCAGACACGCCCGTGTCAACTTTGACACGGCCGTGTGACTGGCTGTGTCACCTGTTATAACACAAACACAAATCACCCGAGCAGGACACGGCTAAGGCACATGTCCGTGTCCATGGCCGTGTGCCCAACACGCCCCTTGGACACGCCCGTGTCACAGGACGTGTTCCACACTTTACGCCACTCAACGCCATTCCTCTCAGCGCCACTCAATGTCACTCAATATTCTCCCGAGCAGGACATGCCATGGGACACGCCCGTGTCCTAGGCCGTGTCGCCTCTCGACGATCAGTTCTAGAGAAATCGAGTCGACGCCTCGAGAAAAGGACACGTCCTGGGACATGCCCGTGTCCCAGGCCATGTGCCTGGACACGCCCTGGGACATGCCCGTGTCCCAGGCCATGTGCCTGGACACGCCCTGGGACACGCCCGTGTCCCAAGCCGTGTCACCCAACCTGACTCCATCTTAAGATTTTGGGGTGTTACAATAAGTATATCTAGGGGACACCACATCCAGAGGTACAATTGCCAAAGAATCAGAATAAGTCGTATTTGAGGACAGAACCGTAGGCGTACATGCATAATAATGAACAGTCAAATGCGATACGTAGGCAGATCTATGGGGTGCGATGTACAGTCCAAATACCAATGCGCTCAACTTAGGAATATCTATACGATGAGACAATGCCAATGTTGGAACTAATAAAGTGGGCGTGACAAAAAAATTCAGACTAGGACTACCAGTTCCATGTCCTAGTAAGTCAACTAATGTGGGCTAATAGTCAGGAGGAAGGGTCGACAAAATCAAACCCGAGATAACATCCAAATCAGAATAAATTTCACCCCACGGTGACGACATCATATAATTCTCATCCAGGTGTAAAACCAAAGAATCGTCCAAAAATATAACTTCCTCTCTTGGAACTTCTTCCAACACACTAGAAACAACATCCGAATCAGAGTCTGTAAAAGTATCAGAAATTGGAAAAATCGAACCAGATAAAATTTTTCTTTATATTTGAGCTTTAGTAACTGGTGATAAGGTCAAATAAATAGTTTTTGGGTTCTCAATGCTAAAATCATCCAAAAATATCCGTCCCTCATAAGCTAATTCATCCACAATACCACTTGGGACATCCTCACTTTCATGCTCCTCAGAAAACTCAGATATAATCTTAGTAGGTGTAATCGTAGGCTCTAACACGACGGGGATCGTAGCCTAGAGAGGGCTCTCAATACTAGCGTGATCAGACACAATGCTAGTAGGGCAAGTAATAGGCAACGTAATACTCTCACAGATCAAACTATCGTCATCCAATACGTCGTCTTCTAATTCACTAACTACTCCTTCAATTTCAGACTCATCAGAAGCGTCAGGCACTAACGCACATGACGAAATTCTCTCACCTACGGGGTCATCCTAAGGATCAAGATATATTGCATCTAGATCAGCATCCTCAAGGGTAGCAGTTTCTATCTCAAGGGTCTTAGATGTCGAGGCTAAAGGAGGCATAGCCCTAGTAGTAACATCTTTCGAGTCCACGACATTTGAACTATTAGGACTGGTTTCCCTGATGGTGGGAGGTGGTCCTAAGACGGACTTTCCCCTCTAAAACGAGCGAGTCTTATTCTTAGGAATGTTGTGCTTCTCAATGTCCAAGGCAACATTAAAAGTGGTGTTTAGGTCGGTGTGACCATAACACAGTAATTTACCCTTGATGTTGGGGTTTAACCCCTTATGAAACCTAGAGAGGGTGATCTCTAGCATCTCCTTCACACCACACCTAACCATCATATCCTTAAGAAGACTCATATACTCAGAGACTGACTTATTCCCTTGTTTAAGGGTAGTCAAATCATCAAACATCTGCAGCTCGGTCTAGGAGATTGGTTTTTAATCATTCCTAAAGATAGGTATAGGACTAGCGCCATAACGATACCATCTCATAGGCTTGGTGTTGGTAGTTCGATGATAGGCGGGATCAAATTTATCCAAGAGTAGGTATTGCATGTGCGGCCAAGCACTATGCTCTTCGTTCAGCCAAAACACCAGGGCTTGACCTACTAAGCTCTATCGGGCTACGACAACCTTGTAGTAGTCGCTACATACATGACTATCAAAATATGCTTCTATCCCCTTAAGCTAGTCCCTAAAACTTTGATAATTTCCTGAACCATCAAACGTGGGTATCTCACTCCTAGTCCGAGGAATAGTGTGGAGACGGTAGGAATTCCTAGGGTAGGATGGCAAGGCTAGGGTATTTTTAGACATGGATTTATCATACCACTTATTTAAATGGAAAGCATAAACGTCATAGGCTATAATAGTGAGAATCAGAGAGAAAACTCACCCGGAACTGCTGCACATGCAATAAGATAAAGAACCTGACCCACTAAATTCCAGGAAAGACGGAATTGTTCCCGCTTCGCAATTAGGGTAATAAATAAATGAATTTAATTATCTTACTGGAAATATTATGAGTATTATTAATTAATTTTTTTATGATTTTGTAGAAAAAATAAAAATATAGGTCGCTATTGACAGACTAAAATTTAAATTTTATAATGACTTGATAAAAATAAGGATTTAAAAAAATAAAATATTTTTTTGATTTCTTACTAAGAAAATGATGAAGAATTTCTAGAATTTAATTTTTTTGAATTTTGAGAAAAATTTAGAATTTTAGGCCCCTATTTGCAGACAAAAAATCCAAAATTTGTTTTATATGTTGTGCAATGAAGCATGCAAGTGCGTGTCGGAAAAAAAATAAAAGGGGGAGGGTGCCAATTAGGAAATTGACGTGAACCTCTCTCTGATACCAAATTGATGCAGGCCCGCACGTTGACACCGAAAAGATCTATGGACACACAAGAATAACTCTCTACGATCCAATTCTACACTTGCACAAAACATCCAACGCGGCGCACACACCATTTAATTGTATTAATTAGATGCTAGCGTACAGGTAGCCAAACCAATTAGGATCGAACAAAGGCTATAGGCCAATATTCTTTCGGGCTAAAGGGACAAACTCGGTCTAGTCGAGCGATGGTTGTACCAAAAGAGATCTACCAAAAAGTTACGATTCTGAAATGGTAGATCTCTCCCAACAAAAAGAAAATGTAGGTTCACCAAACATTTCCAGCTTAAATAAAATAAGGATGAACAAAAAAATCAAACAAAGAAACCACGATAAATTCAACGTTTAAAAGATCATGCCAAAGTATCCACCATAATGAAAATCTAGAGGGAAACACCAAAAGTAGAAAGGTTCTGTTACCCAATCGGAATGGATGATTCCGATTCACTATTTTCTAGATCGTCCTTCAACGGCTCCGCCGGAGTCACGCCTTATGAATAGAAAACTCGTCTGCCTTCGTCGCTTCACGCCGGAGTTGGAATCCACAAGGGGATCTTGCCTTGGCCGAATTTCCCCCAAAAATAAAGAGGTTGGTTTATGAGTGAGATGAAAGGAGAGGGAGGAGGAGGAGGTGGAGAGGAGCCGAGTAGAGAGAGAGGGAGGAGATGATGGCCGGTGGACAAATTGAGGGGAGGATGATAGGAGGATCTGAAATTTTGAAAAGGAGGGGGAAAAGATCTCAAAGAAGATTTAGGGATTCAAATTCTTATCATTCATTCTCTAATCAAAATGAAAGCAATACATGACTATATATAGCCTACACCACTCAATATTCACCTTTGAAAATTAAAACACTCATGATATTTATATGCACCCATCTTGAAAGAAATAAAATAGTGATTCCATGAAAAAAAATACTAGATGGTTATAATCACCCATCATACAAGAATTAAACTACATTAATTAAATGTAATAAAATAAAATGCATGAAATAAAACTACTTAAAATAACAATTGATAAAATAATAATAATTTGATAAAATTTATAATTATAATTATTTAATTCATAATTATATATTTTATTTAATAGCGACATCGGCATTGGCATCGTGGTAGAGTCCCATCCTCGAGCTTGCGGCAATGATCGTCTCAATCCACGAACTCTCTCAGACAAGGATCAATGTCAGCCGCATTAATAATGTCTACATCACCTTTACAACTCTTATAAACTAAATTTTCTATAATTCCAATCTTTTTTTGTTAGCTAATGATTACAACTTATTCTTGCTATTTGGTTACTTCAAGAAGTCTTTCTTGCCAAAACTTTTCTTCTATTTAAATCATTTTCATGGATCAGGACTTAACTCTTATACCCCATTTGTTCATTTTGATCTCACTTTTAATTAATTCAAGTGGTAGCTAAACTTAGGATTTCTCTAATTCCTTATAAGTATATCTCAAACTTTTGCTCTGCAATAGCAAAAGCTTAAGTATGGGGGTATTTGATGAGTTGTAAATATTCTTATTTTTTAGTACTTTAGATAAGTAATTTTAGGGTATTTTTAAAGCCTTCTTGTTATTTTTATTAAATAATATGCTCCTTTTTTATTTTATACTTCTATCTTATTTTATTTTTTTATTATTTTCACTAAACATCTGCATTCTGCAGAAATGCCTTGTCAGAAAAATCGTCGAACTCAGCTCGAATTTCGTCGAGCTGAGCTCCATGATTTGACACTTGACCCGGTAGAAAAATTCAGCATATAGAAAATTCGTCAACTGGAGCTCGACATTCGTCGAGCTTCGCTTGACGAACCATTGCCAGCATCTCAGCGGTCGACAAACCATTGCCAACATCTCAGCAGTCTACGAAATTTTGCCATAGTTGATTTCGACGATTTGCTGCAGAGCAACGCATAACGATAATTTTCCAAGAGCTGAGCTCGACGATTTACTGCAGAACTCCGCTCGAAGAAATTCGTCCAGCGGCCGACGAAATCAGACAAAATCTTCCTTTAAGAGCATTGGGGCCAAGGATTCTGAGAGGTGTTTGTACCTCTTGCAGATGGACTTATTGTTGGTGTTACCATTGTGATCTGGAAGTGATCAAGCATGTGACCTCAATACCAACTACGTATGAGCCGATCAGGGTCGCACATAAGATTGTGGATAAATTGGGAGATTTTATTTTTATTGTTTAGCTCATATGATAAGTTGATAAGACTTAGTTCAACCTAGCTTAATGGCTTCTAGTGCATTGTGACCAGTCAATGCCTTCGTCGTGTTAAGCGTTAACTCGTCGAATGGCGGCGTTGAGTTTATTGAGTATTTTCAACGGTTTGTCGAGTCAAAGTGTTGATTCAACAAGTATGACACTTAAGTGTTGAGTGTGTTGACTATACTCGGTGATTCGTTAAGTCAAGATGTTGATTCAACGAGTCTGGGTCTCAAGCGTTGAGTGTGTTGAGTTCACAGAACACTTTCATCGAGTTAAGGGTTTACTTGACAAATCTGGCACTTAGGCATTGAGTGTGTTGTGTTCGCTCAACGCCATTCGACGAATCTGGCTTTTGACATTGAGTGCGTTGAGTGCACTTAACTCCATTCATCGAGTATGAATGATGCTCGATGATTCATTAAGTATGGCACAAAAAGCATTGACCGCGTTGAGTCCACTCAATGACTTCGTAGAGACAAGCGTTGATTTAGCTAAGGATGGCGTTGAGTTGGTCGTGTATCCTGTGGATACTCAACGATTCGTCGTATATGCCATCGATACTCGACGATTCATCGAGACAAGGGATGTTTGGCAGAAGTTCTGTAGTCAAATTCCTGGGTCTACAGATAGCGGAGAAAAATGTCTTATTTATTTCTTAGAGTATAAATAAGAAGTTTTTGGGTTTCTACAGTATGCAATTATTCTGTCTAAGCACACGAGCCGTACAGTGCGAAAAGATAGAAGCCCTAGAATCCCGACGGAAGCCATTCTGCCTTTCACCGTTACTGATCCCGATCCTTGCTAGCGTCGCTGCCGCCTCTCCTATAACAGATCTAGTAGTCTTTGGAGACTCTGAGTGTCCTCTCCCGACCTAGTGCTTGTTCGACAAGTAGCTACGGGTCTCCCGATCATGTGGATTTCCTGTAGAGGCACGGATATACTTTCTATGCTCTAGACTCGAGCCATTAAGTGGCCGGCTGATTTTTCTAGAGCATCTAGGTTGAGTATAGACTCAATCCCACAAAGGTAATTTTATTTACACCAAGTTTTACTTCTTAATTCATGTATATTGCCAGATCCAAATTCTTTGGGATTTCCTTGTTCATTATTTCCACTGCGCACAATGTGTTGTGTCGTGAAGAAAAACCCAATAGTGGTTTTAGAGACAGTTCAAGTAATATTCATCGTTTCAGAAGTTGCTAAATCCATGGCGTGTAGATTTGGAAATTTTAGAAGTGTTCTAAAATGCCTAAATCTATTCTTGGAACTCCACCAAGAACACATATGATTTTTTTGTTGTTACACCTTAACAGTAATCCGTCCCTCATTGTTGGTTTATAAAACCAAGTATATGTTAGATTTTGTATCTCACATAAGAGAGACGAGCTTGTCTATTGTGTAAGTGGAGTTGGTGTTGCTCATGTCCAGTGCGTGTAAATCTGAAGATTTAGAAGGGTTCTAGATATTCAGATTTAGTACCCATCTCATCAAGTGTTGATGATTTTATTGTGCAAATCTTGGATGCATTTGTATTATGGATGCTGTTGAATTTTAATTTGTGGATATGCACATTGGTTAATTGTTAACCATGATTAAAATGTTAATAAAGTATCAAAAATCCCTTAAGCAATATTAAGTAATTTGGATGCCTTCCGATGGATGACACTCTTCCTGCCTCGATCGATGATGTGTGGGCTTGCCAAATCAAGGTGCATTAATCTATCTTTGTAAGGGTGCGAGTGGATAATTATGATATCCCACTGTCGACATAGGGTCAAAATTAACTGGGTGGACCGCAAAGTTTGAGTTGCCTAGAGGCATAGGGTTGGCATGCACCATATGATGGATGCGAATAAAGAGTTATTCACTAGACCATACAAGAGTTGCATTGTGATGCAATTAGCAAGCATTGTCTAGCTAAATTGACTGCATTGTGAGAGAAAAGCCAAAGCTGACTCAAAGTGTTAGTGAATATGGATCTTATCCACTAAGAGGATTACTCGTATAAACTCTTCAAATTGATATCGAGGGTTATCTGTTTGATAAAAATAGTGGAAGTTATTTTGATTAAAGTCCTAATTGAAAGATAAATTATATTTTTAAAATACTGTACTAATTTCCTTTGCTTGATCCTTGTAGAATTTCCATGGCAAGTGGTTCACATTCCACCCTGTCCCTCTGAGTGATCCTTGAGAAGGAAAAGCTGAGCGGGACGAATTATTTGGACTAGTACACGAGATTGATAATTTTTCTCAGGCAAGAGCGAAAGCTCTATATTTTGGAAGAGGTATCCCCAAATGAGCCTGCCGGGAATGTGTCCCGTACTGATAAGGATGCTTATAAGAAGTATCTTAATGACTCCTTAAATGTCGAATGTCTCTTGCTAGACACCATGAACTCTGACCTCCAAAAGCAACAAGAGAATTTGGGTTGCAAGGAAATTAACGAGCATCTCAAGAAAATGTTTCAAGGGCAAGCTCGTCAAGAGAGATTCGATGTCACTAAGGCATTGTTCCAGTGTAAGATGGGAGCTCAGTACCTTGTAGGGACTCACGTACTCAAAATGATTGGGACTATAGAGAACCTTGAGAGACTAGGGTTCCCTCTGGGCAAAGAGTTGGCCACAGACCTGATCCTACAATCGTTGCCGGACAGTTATGAGCAGTTTATCTTAAACTATAACATGAATGAAATAGACAAGGCAATGCCCGAGCTCCTAGGCATGTTGCAAACTGTCGAGATCAAGATGAAGAAGGCCAAGCCTTCTAGCACATACTGATGGTTCATAAAGGCACGGGCAAGGCCAAGGGCTTCAAGAAGATGAAGGTACGACCTAAGTATGATCTAGAGCCCAAGTCTTCTGCACTGAAAAAGAAAGGCTCTACGAAAGAGGGAAAGTGCCACCACTGTGGTAAGAATGGTCATTGGAGGAGGAACTGTACTTCATACATTGAGGGTATGCACAAGATGAAGGGGCGTATGACTTCCGCTTCAATTATCTATATTATAGAGGTAAACCATTCTGCTCCTTCATCCTGGGTATTAGATACCAGATGCGGTTCACACATTTGTATAAATTTGCAGGAACTGGGAAGGAGAAGATTGCCGAGTAAAGGAGAGGTGGACCTGCGTGTTGGCAATGGAGCAAGAGTTATTGTTGTCATCGTGGGTGTTTACCGTCTTTATTTTTCTAGTGGGCTTGTATTATAACTAGATAATTATTATTTTGTTCCTTCCATAACTAGAAACATTATATCTATTTCATGTTTGAACATGATTAGATTTTCTTTTATTATTAAGAACAATTGTTGTTCTATTTTTAAGAATAATGTTTGTTATGGTATAGCCCAGATGTTTAATGGTTTATATGTTTTGAATTTAGACCATCAGATCTATAATATAGAAAATACTAAGAGACTAAGAATGAATGACTCGAACCCTACATATCTTTGGCATTGTCGTTTGGGCCATATAAATGAGAAATGTATATCCAAGCTCATAGAGATGGACTATTGGACTCATTTGAGTATGAATCATTTGAGAGATGTGAATCTTGTTTGTTAGGCAAGATGACTAAGGTCCCTTTCACTGGAAACAATGAAAAGGCTGATGATCTCTTGGGTATAGTACGTAGTGATGTATATGGACCCATGAGTTCTATGGCTAGAGGTGGGTATTTCTACTTTGTCACATTTACTGATGATTTCAGTAGATACAGATACGTGTATCTTATGAAGTGCAAATACGAGATCTTTAAAAAGTTCAAAGAGTTTAAAAACGAAGTAGAAAACCAACTGGGTAAGAAGGTTAAAGCACTCTGATCTAATCGACGTGGAAAATACTTAAGTTATGAGTTTCGTGATCATCTGAAAGAGTAAGGTATTGTATCACATCTCACTCCACCTAGAACACTGCAGCATAATGTTGTGTCTGAGCGGAGGAATCGTACTCTGTTAGACATGGTACAATCGATAATGAGTCATGCAGATCTTCCTGTTTCCTTTTGGGGTTTTGCTCTAGAAACTTCTGCTTTTACACTAAATCGTGCTCAAACAAAAGCAGTTTTAAAGATACCATATGAGATATGGACAGGGAAGGGTCCTAGTATGTTGTTCATTAAGGTTTGGGTCTTTGAGGCACATGTGCGACGTCAAATGCCTGACAATCTGGAATCACAATACGATAAGTGTTACCTTGTGGGGGTATCCTAAGGAATCTAAAAGGTACTATTTCTACCTACTGTATGAACGCAAAGTGTTTGTCGCAAGGGTTGGTGTCTTTCTTGAGAAAGAGTTCTTAAGTAGAAAGACTAGCAGGGTAGAACTTCAAGAAGTTCAAGAACCACAAATAGTGAATGAACCGGAATTAGAACCTGAGCCAGGACAACAAGTTATTGTAGCTGGAGAGCCTGGTCAGGAAACAGAAGTTCCACGTTGTTGAAACTAAAAAATCGGTCTCTATGAAGTTCACCCTTGGGGAAGGGGTGATCGCACACCACTTATCTCCTACAAGCAAAATGATAAGAAAAACAAAGGGGACCAGACCCAAGGGCTCGGCGTGGAGGTCCCACCTCACACCCGGAAGATCTTAGAGCGCTTCCCCTCCCTTAGACAGATGCCGACCTAAGGCTACCTCAAAAAGCACAAGAAGGTCTAGGACAAAGTAAGCAAGCCTTCTGAGGTGCCCCACGGGTCATATTTATAAGATTCTGAAAATTGTCTGCAAATAGCCAACCTCCGCTGTTTTGAACAGCTATGTGCAACCCAACTAGGTCTGCCAATAGCGTAACTCCACTGTTTTGAACAGCTATTTGAACCCCCAGCAAGGGCACACAGGTAATTTAGCCTCTGCGCCCCACTGGGTAAGTTTTAAGGATCTAGAGGTCGGCTCGCAACAACTCGCCATCCCGCTGAGGCGGACGCGGCCTAGCTCTCGCAACTTGCTTTCCTTCCTTAATAGAGAACGAGCCAGTCCGCCGTAGTCATCCAACCCTTGTTCTGAGGCGGCTGGCGGCCAGGTTTCCTATGGGAGAGCGAGCTGGATGGACTGGCTCGCATAGCTCGCCCGCTAGCTTTGGCGAGAGCGAGTTGGCTTTTCCAGGGTCGTTACTTTAGAAGGAAGCCCAAATAAATTGAGTTTGACAAATGCCAAGCTCCATTCGACGAACTTTGATCTCAAGTCAGGAGCTTAGTTCGACGAAAGCCAAGCCCAGTTCGACAAACTCCAGGAGGCCTCGGCCAGGGTGGGCCAGCTCGCGCAGCTCGCCCGCATTTCGACGAACTCCAGGCGGGCGCGGGCTAGGTGGGTCAGCTCACGCAGCTCGCCCGCCTAGCTTTGGCGATAAAAAGTTGGTCGTTCTGAGTTCACCTGCATGCTGCTCTAGCGCGAGCAGGTTGCCCTTGTCAGCTCACCTGGCCTGGTGGACCCACTTATCGAACACGAGGTTGTACACAATCCCCTCTCTTTTTGAGCTTGGCCAAGCTTAGAAAGAATCATCCAACCCACGTGTTCAGTTCGTGCTTCGCTGAGCTGGAGGGAATCTTTTTGTGGGTCCCACCGTCGTGTTATAAATATACAATCGGATCTTTGGAAAATCCTGCCTTCTCCTGACCTTCTCTGTGAGCTATACCTGGGCGATGTCCGTATTTAAGGATATACGAGCGCGCCTAACGGCCACGACAGAGGGGACTATGGAGCAGGATCTTAACACTGCCCCGTGGTTAGCGTGCAGATCGCCCGACCCCTTCTTCAGGCCGGTGAAAGGGAGGATCATCAGGCGGTCTCCTGTGAACGACCCCCTGGGGTCAAACCCAGCAGCTGGTGTCGAGGTAGCCCATGTGGTATGAAAACTTCCTGCCTGATTCGTCATCCTACCCCCGATTCCTTCCTTTTTCGCAGGTGATGCCTCGCGGAGATGGAGACATCAGAGAGGGGCTGGGTCGTTTCCTCACACTGATAACTGATCGGGTCGCAAGCCTTTTGGTCCAGGGGCACCCTCTGCGGTTATTTCGCAGTCGCCGATTCCCCCAGGGTTGGGTATGTCTTTCATAATTCCTGACGGGGACCCCTTCCAGGGTTGGCCAGGCTCCTCCCAGCCATCTGTTGGTGCAGGCGACGTGCTGACCCCAGGTAAGATTGCATTCTTGCCCATTTATCACTATTTGTTCCTGATCCTTCCTTCTATAGGCTTCAATGTGATCTCCTCCTCCGACGTCGACATGAGCGAGGGATATTCACCTCCTCCTGATATGGATCTTATTTTGGAGTACCTGGATGACCCACTGGATGCTGAGAAGATTAATAGGTAGGTAACATGGCAATTTCAAAAGCACGCGCTACTGTTACAGGAGGTTTACAATAGGGTAGAGAAGGACAAGGCCAAGGCGGAGGAGAGATTCATAGTTCTGGAGGGGACGAAGCGACCTACTAACGGGGATGGAGTTACTTCTCCGGGGTGCACATCACGCGAGCCGAGGAGAGGCTTAGGCATGCAACATAGCAGATCGACCTGGCCCAACAGGAGCCATTGGCGGCCCGCGAGTAATATTATCCCCGCGTGCCACCCCAATCCGGGACGCTGACGCGGGGCAGGTGGAAGTAGATTCAGTACTGATCCGCCTGCCCCTTCTCCACTATTGATCGCTAGGCCCGGGTCGCATCCACATCCTAGATCAATTCGCGTAGTTAGGTTGCGAACTCTCTTTCAGAATATTTTATCTATAATAACTTAAGACCCTCTCTCCCGCTAGTGGGCTCATGTTTGTTGCTTGTTTGCTTTTATTGTGTCGCTACTTAGTTCTCTCTGGGTGAGTGCGGATGAGGCGCTCTTTCTCGCCTACTATTTCTTTGAGAGGGAGAAGGATTGATGAATCGGTTCACGCCACTTTCCTATCTAGCATCGGTGAGAGCGAGCCAGGTGCTCATGGATTGCGAGCCTAGGATGCTCGCCTATAACTTTTAGCGGGTTCGGATCGTGGCTCGACTGTCTCTTGTGCGAATGCGGGTTATCGGCGAGCTGAGATAAATCTATGATGGGTCCGGGAGTCGAAGCGTCGGGGGCGTATTTTCCTATCCGCACTTTTCACGCCAGCGGAGCATTTTCTCGCCTTTTTTCCTTTATATAAATAGGCCATGCCGAACCTCTCTTACCTACCGCATTTAAGACTTCCCTTTCCTTTGCTTCCTGCGACTCCCAGCTCGCCAGATTCCCACGAGAACTACTTCGTTTCCTACCAATTCCCCACAGGATGAGTGGTGGCGGCAGCGATGTGGAAGGGCAGTTAAGTGTGCCTGGACCTTCTCTGAGCACTAATTCCCCTATGCTGCCATTTCTGAGGGTGAGTTCATTGATTCCATAGGAAACTATATATAACACCCAAAATTCCGATTTTGAGTTTAGGCTGGGTGACACGGCCTGGGAAACGGGCATGTACCAGGGCGTGTCCAGCTCAGAATACTCAAGTGGGACTTGAGTGTGTCTCGAGTGAGGCACATGACCTAGGATACGAGCGTGTCAAGGTGACACGGCCAGGGACACATGCGTGTCTGAGGCCGTGCCCTGCTCGGGTTTGTAACTGGGATGTGTCGAGGGTGGTACACAGCCTGTAATACGGGCGTGTTACAGGGGCGTGTTTGGCACACGGCTAAGGACACAGCCGTGTGCCTTAGTCGTGTCCTTTTTGGGAGAGTCTATCCTGTGCTGATTTAGGACACACCCCTCAACACGAGAGTGTACCTCATGATACGGGCATGTTATGGCTTGACACGAGCGTTTCTAAGCCCGTATCCTGGTCTGGACGGAGTCGGTTCCTTAACCTCTTAGGTAACAAGGCTTGTGACACGGGCATGTCACAAGCCGTGTCAGCCCAGGAAAAGTGATTCCAGGGCAGATCTTGGCCGTTCAATTCCTTCTACTTAGATCCTATGGTCCAAGCCTATTCTTGCAAGGTTAAGGTCATGTAATTAGATATTGTTCTCATTATACTTATGATCACTCTCTTTCTACGCTAGAGAAAATGGAGAGCTTTGAGGAGGAGAAGGAGAAGAGATCCGGCTGCCGGATGAGCGTCAGCGGTACGACTTGAGATCCGAGGCCAGTGTTGTGGAGGCAAGGTCGTCACGGTGATTTCCAACCGGCCAGTTTGTCATGGCTTTGAAGCGATCGTCAAGGGTAACGATCTCCTTCTTGGACAAGTGAAGTCCTACTTTATGCATGTGCATGGAATCTTCCACCAAGAGGTGGAAAGCGTATGCTATTCCAGCGGGTTGAGTCTGCATCTAGATCCAGAAGTGCGTAGTACGGAATAGGCATGATGTGTGACGCCCATTTTGACAGGTAGTCTTGATCCAGATGCTTGTGAATTATTGTAAGGAAGCTTTGCATAGCTCCTTGGGTTGTATGCTCTGCTTGTGCAGAGAAATGGATTGGAAGGGAAGCGGCACTGTGTGCTAGTGTTATGAGAGATCGATTGGTAGCAATGCAGAGGTGTGGTTTCACGGGCTTATTACTCTATGGTTGGAAGTTGATCTAGAGGTACTGGGTACCTACGTTGTGAGTGGTCGATTAGTGGCAACGCAGAGGTGCGATTTCTTGGGCTTGTCACACTACGAGAGTAGGTCGACCTATAGTGCTCAGTAGTTGTCGTGAGGTGAATGCCTCTGAGCGGGTTGGGTGCGTGAGGTCTTTAATAAGGGTTTGGAGGCTTATGTCCGGCCAACAAGCTAATCACCTCGAATCGATGGTGGGACATAGAGGATTTTAGTACACCGTAAATGTGCCCTGAGTGCGCGGATCGTCTTGCAAGAAGGTCGGCGTTTGTGATGTGGTTGTTCCTGAGTGCACTTGTTGTGATATAGATATTGTGATTGCAATGCATGCAGGGAAGGAACCACTGCCCCGGGTAAGGGGTAGGGTCGTTATAATTGGTCAGCTAAATGTTGACCGTTGCTTTGTTTATCACCCTTGTGGTTGACGTCCATATGCAGGTGTTGCGGGGTGACTTGGATTGAGCCGGCTGAAGCCCTTGCTGCATCTACTTATAGGCCCTTTAAGGTCGTGCGAAGAATTGGATTTCATGTGTGGTCGGCCTTCGTGCCTATGTACGAAACCACCTTTTGTAAAGAGAAACTTGTAAGGCCTTAAGGCCGTGAGTGGTGTGTGCTTGTATACATTCCTGGTGGTATATATAAATGTGATATTTATATAGAAGTGGACATTCATTGGTTTAGTTCTTACAAGAAATAAGCTTCCGCTAGAATGCTCTGGGTTAGGGTGGGATAGTATTTTGGTATTAATCAGTGACCTCCCCGCCTGTTTGTGGCATATAGTTTGGGGCCCCGGCCAGACCTTCTATTATATGTTATTTAACGGGTGGACTCGTTACACTATATACCTCCAGGCTTCGTGAAGAGGCGACCTGGGGAGGGGGAGAAGATCAACGACCTCTCAGGAGAGGAGCTCGTCAACCCCACGTCGCATTTTGAGGCGGGTCTCCGGCTTCCCATATGGCCGGAGGTCCGCCAAATACTGAAATACTTCGGGGTCGTACCCAAGCAGATGACCCCCAACTCCAACACGGTGATGATCGGGTTTGCGTGCTTCTTGTGGGAAGAGCAGATCGAGTTCAGCCTCGCGGTCTTCCGCAAGCTGTTCTCCTTCCGGGCGAGCAAAGATGGGACCGCTCACTTCTCCAGCAACCACATTAAGGTGCGGGAGACCGTTAGCAAGAGCTATATTTGGCTAAAGAAATTTATTTTTGTCAAGGGAGACTTCGGCAATATCCCTTTCTCGCCGGTCCAGCTCAGTGAGGCGAGCTACCGCCCCCTACCTTGGGTAGCCACGAGGCCATGCTCTGCGGTTTCTTCGAGGGGAAGAAATTTGAAGTAGCGTTCCTCCGTAGGAACATAGACAGCCTTGGACCTGTCGCGCTAGGAGGAGGTAAAGTATTCGCACTTCCTGCTCTCCTCTTTACTGTCATTCCTATCTTAACTTTCCTTTCTACAGGCAAGCGGGACGTTCCCCTACACCCCCCTTATGAGAGTGCACGACTTGCTTATAGCGAGATCGCCCGCACTGAGGTCGCAACCGCCGCCAAAAGCTCGGACTCTTACGTCTAGAAGCAGCCTAGCTGCGAACAACCTCTACCGCAACTGCGATCCAAGAAGCTGAAGGCCGTGGGCGGCACGTCTCCCGTGAGTCGGGACAAGGGCAAGTCCCCGACGGACAAATCAGTTTGAAATCTCTCCACCGCGACCGACTCGACCGCCGGCTCCCCCGGCGTGGCGGTCGCCACTTCCATACTGCAAAAAGAGACGCAACCCGTCGTGATGCCGGTGCCGAGAGGGCACCGTAATTTCGGCCTCAGCGAGCATCCTTTAGATGAGCTCAGAATTCCCCTCCTCTAGTGGGACATGGAGAGGAATCGGGCATTCATCTCTACCCTATAACAGAGCTGGTTGGCGCAGGAGATAATCAGCGGGGAGGCCTATAACTTCTCATTTGGCCTGTACGCGGGAGAGGATGCCGAGGTATATGACGAGGAGGCCACGCAGGTCCTTGTGAACCAGAGCGCGCGGGCCCAGATCTGTGGCGTGGAGCTGGCCTATATGGTGGGCAGGCGGCTAACCAGGCTGGATAAGAATGCCTTATCGCTCAAAAAGCTGTTCGACAAAAAGGAGGGGGCTCGCCATCTCCCCCAGGAGGAGGAGGACTACCAGAAGAATCGGGCGGATGTAGCCGATGCCACCCTTGCCGAGTACATGGGATGAGTGGTATGTCCCTCAACTCGCATATATCTCTTAAAGAACCTCTTCTTTTCTTAAGTTTACCCTTCCCCTTTATGTTGGACGCGGCGACGGCTAGTCATCTGGTCTTATAGATCGTCATCCTTGAGAAGGAAAAGGAGGCATCGCATGCGCGGGTGCGTGATCTCGAAGCCGCAGTAGTGGCTCCGCTGCCCTCCAGTAGCAGTTTTCAGCTCGCGCACTATACCGAGTACGAGCTGGAGGTCATGATGTAGAAGAATGTCACCAATGTAGCGAAGTATACTCTCCAGATATTGCGGCGGGCGGACCTTATCAAGAGCGAGGGTGCGGGCCTTTCTGCGAGAGATGTGGTACCGACAATATTTCCTCCAGTACCAAAGCCGGGCGATGCATCCTACCGACCCATCTACGAGGACTCTTTGCTCGAGGGCTCGTCTCGCTGAATCCCCGCGCCTCGCCTTTTGCATGCTTATTGTAATATGAACGCGGGTCGAACCCCCAATCCTATAATTTTGTCTTTTAGTTAAATGAAATGTTTAGAACTATTGCATGTAATGTTGCTTCGTCTTTTCTCTTTTGTACTCGCGGCCTGCGTCGATCCTTCTGCTCGCGGTCTCTCTCATCGCGTCTCGCGAGCGAGGTCGTATGTTTATTAAGGACTTAGCTCAGGAAATATAGGAGCGTTAGTTAGCCGAATTGCGGATGGCGACCCGTACCCTTTGTAACATCCCTCAGAATTCTAGACCCCTAGGATGTTTTTGTAATGACTAGGTCATGACAAAACCCTGAGAAGTGTCAAAAGGATGGGGTAAACTGGTGAGTTAGTGGGTGAATCACTTTGGTCTGTAAATAGTAGAATTCTAATTACTAGCTTTAGGATTACCATAAGGATTCACCATGACACCATGACCCCACCACAACACCTCTAACCCATTAGAGGGTCCATTAGAGCCATAGGGACCCACTACGACAGTTAAAATGGTCAAGTTGACCAAAGTCAACCTAGGGTGATTAAGGTCCTTTGGTAAAAATCTTATTGGATTTAGAGGTTGCTAAACCCCTCAAAACCCTAACCCTAGTTTAGGGCACAAATCTTATAACTGTATGTTAGGCAATTAAAAGTCTGTGAAAAGTTATAAAACTTGGGTACTGTAGTCATAGGGTTAATATGAGTCTTATGTAATTTTATTGGAAATTTTGGAGAAATAGTTTTAGTACCTTCTTTGAAATACATGTGTTATCCATTGATAATCATTTGATAATTATGATCTTACAGTTCACTGGAAAATATATAATTTGGGCAGAGGAAGTTTTAGATCATAGATCTTATACCTAATTTTTTTATAGTGTTTAGATGCATATTTCCAGTACTTACTTCATAAGCTTATAAGTATGGAAAAATGTTCAATAATAGATTCAGAGCTCAATACTTGTTGGAAAATGGTGAAACTTAATCAATGATGTTCTTAGGTCAATATGCTTATGTGGAAATTTTATCATATTTTTTAGATGTATAATTTCTGTACTTATTTCATTAATTTATGAAAGTGGAATATTGTTCAAAGTTAAAAATAGAGTTCATTATTCACTGGAAAATTAGGAAACTTGGCCTGAAGTGCTTATAGGTCATTATAGTAATTTTTGAATTTTCTCATAATTTCTAGAAATTTATTTACAGCACTTGTTTCTTTAATTGATTTTTATGGGTTTATATTCAAAATTTTTATCAGAGGAGGCCTAAACCTTGCTCAAAAATTGGGAGACTTTTAATTTATAGTAAAATAGCTACCTTATACTTATCATAATTTTGTGGAGCATTTTTCATGATTGAAAAGGTACTTCATATTCAAAACTAGGGCATTTGGATTTTTAGGAAAATAAATAAAATATCAGTTAAATTAGAAAAATTATAAGTTTCCTTATTTGTTGCATATTTGACATAATAGTTACCCCAAAATAATCTTAGGTCATTTGGAAGAGTATTTGGGGTGTCTCCCTTGACATATCATATAGCCCTAGGTTTGTGAATAATAAGAAGAGGTAGTCTAGGTTAGCATGGAGAGTCAAATGTACTTAGGGTTAGCTCAACTGAAATATTAATAAAGGGCTTGTCACGGGTAGAAAACAATAATAATAAGTGCCTTGCGAAACAGAGCTTTGGAGTTCAGTACATCATAGTTCCTAGTGCCCTCAAGAGCCCTTCACGGGGAATGCCTTGGGCAGTCCAAGGTTAACGTAAGCTGTAAGACTAAATGGATTACAAGAGTAACTAGTATAACCAGGATTACACATGTACTCACACTTCCTGGTGTTATGGGAGTTAGGTTAGGTCTCACGAGCGGTAGGCTCGGTTGTTTTGGTGATAGGAAGGTTTGCCCGGCGAGCCGATGGCTCGGATGGTTTTGTGGCGGACGGGATTGTCCGGGGAGCTTTGGCTCGGTGGGAAATACATTAATATTACATGTGCATAAGATATAAGGTGTTGGGTCATTGATATTGGAGAGTCGTCACACCGACACCAATACGTTGGCTCGACAGGTGTGGTTTTGCACTTGGCCAAGTAAAGTCCGGTGCGCAGCCGGCAAGACTACGCAGGAGCTCCAATTAGTGCACCAACATTGAGGTGTATGATAGGTCTAACTGGTAGTGTGATACTGGTTTAGAGGTGGGAGAGGCCCAACCCACCGCTTCTGTTTGCCACTACGGAGGTATCCTGGGAGATTAGGCTCTAGAAAGGGGGAACTAAAGGTCTGTATACACAGAATCGAGTGGGTGTGTTGCACTTGTGTGATTCACATCATGGCATACTTGCATGTCATAGAATCATCATTTCATATAACCCTGACACCTATTGTATAAAGTGGTATGGGATGTTTTATACAATAGGCCTTGCAAAACGATCGCTTAGCATATAAGCTTATGTAGCACACTTATAAGTTATGGGTACTTTCCTTTGGATAATTATTACTTGCTTATAATCGACACCCCATCGTATAAATTGGTATGAGACTCTTTATACGATGGGAGCCTTGCAAAAGACCCCTTAACTTATGAGTTTGTATGGGCTTTCATATAAGTTAAGGTTAAGTATTTCATATCTAGTATTTCATATACTTACTGCTTGCTCTACATTCATTTGTTACTACTTCCTATTTATATTGAACTTTTAGATTAGCTCCACCGCCATCTTCCTACTTTGTTACTCTCCACTACATTACCTTCCCTTTCCTTCTCCCCGCTCGGTGCCTAGGAGCCACTGGGGGAGGGGTGGGGGATGATAGGACTTAAGCTTTTTAGACTAACGGTCATTGACCAAATCATATTAGGGGATCGTGGAGCCGAACCAGGAGATGCAACCCAATAGGTCGGTGCGCATGGAGACAGGGCAGTCTAGCACTGGAGTCCATCCTGCAGGGACTGTGAGTCCTGATCCTTGGTAGTTATTATAGATATGCTTCCGTGTTGAGTGACTTGAAGAGAGGATATTGATGTATCAGGCAGGAGCCCTCTTTAGTGTTATGCTTATTCATTTCTGTGGACCTCCCTTCATGGAAATTTATTTATATATGTGATTCTGATGGACTTGTATTTGAGTATTACTTTACTCTTTATACTTTTATTCTACTTTTCTGTGATCATTATGGCCGGCAGGATCGGCGTTTTGTAGTGACGACCTTACCGAGTGTGTTGGTGTCACCGCAAAGCGGAGGTTCTGGGTATAAGACCCCGGTGGTTTAAAAGAAAGAAATAAAATGGTGTCTTACAAACTGGTATCAGAGCGAACCTCGATTGGAAAATTAGAAGTCCACTAACCCTAAGTCTCCCCCACTCGAGTTTAGTTTGGAGACAAACTAAACAGCAGAAGCTGTGTGCCCATATGGGGGATCACATGTAATTGTCCACTTTTGACTAGGTTAGGTCAAATTTCTTACAATTGGCCTTTGTTATGCAGCCCTCGACACATCCTACACCGCATGGCGGAGCTCAACAAACTCCGAATGTTGCAAAACCTTACCCGGCTCCCACTCCTTTTCTACAGTCGGAGATGAGATAGACTTTGACGACCATTCTAGTGGCTTTCAGGGCCAAGCAGGATCCGGCTCCGTTGCCGAACACGGGGGCTAATTGGTTGAGCATCTTCTGAGCACTCTCTCCCACATCCTACATGGGGACGGAGTCGGCAGTACGGACGGAAGAATGGCTCGATATCATGTCCGAGATGCTGATAGGGATACAGTGCTCGTGAGAGGAGAGGGTAGCTTTTGTGGTCTCCTGCTTGGAGTCTCATGCAACGAGTTGGTGGAAGACTCTTATAGATACGGTATTTGCAGATCAGGATGTTGCTGACATCACTTGGGAGGCGTTCGGGGCTGTACTGTTGGAGCACTTTGTTCCACAGTCGGCAAAAGATGAGCAGGAAGATAGGTTCCTACAGCTGAGGCAGGGCAATAGGATGGTTGTGGAGTACCACCAGGAGTTCAATCACTTTGCACAATTTGTGGACTCCTATCAGCTGGACGAAGCGGGGTACACCAGGAGGTTCTATAAGGGCCTTCCAGAGGATCTGAGACAGGCTCTTCTGTTTGTATCCAACAGGCATATACCTCAGATTTTGGAGATGGGAAAGTGGATGGAGGCTTATTGGAACATGAATCGAGGCCGGAAGAGGCCAACTGAGGATCAGGTTCGAGGAGGAAGGAATGATCTGTGGAGGTGCCGCTTTGCTAAGGAGAGAAGGGCAAAGGACCAACCCCACCAGGATGTGAGACAGGAGCCGAGGGAGTCAGTGTGTTGGAACCCCTAGGTGATTTGTGCTAGGTTCACTTCTTAGGGTGTGACCCATGTTATATAGTTAGGTCAAGTATTTTATCTCCCTAGTCTTAGGTCAGTCCTACAGCTTGCAGCATCAAGGAGCTGCCTGAAGACAGTATCAGATATCAGCCCTAGAAGTTATGTGTTGAAGTTATTTCTGAGCTCGATGTTCTTAGAGCTCAGGTCGACGTACTCTAAGTGAAAGACAAGAGTTCTGTGGTCTGCGAACTTGGCAAAGAAGTTATCTGTTCTAAGGTCGACGATCTTCCAGTGCACTGCAGCTCTTAGCTCAATGATCTTCCAGCTCAGACTCAGCCAAAGTTTTAAAAAGTTTATTCGCAGAGGCAAGGTCGAATAATGTGTTTTCTATGGTCGACGATCTCTGATCTCTGGTCGACGAAGACTGTAAGATGTTTTCGACTTATTCTTTTCTTATCTGTTCAGATTTATTTCTATTATAAGTCATGATTTTACTGAGTAATTAATGCTCATTTTATAGCCTTTATTTGGCAGCATTGATTATGGTTTTCATCATTAAATGAAATTGATATATATCCCGGGACAGTTGGGTAATAGAATATTTTAATTAACATTCTTGACGTTTTCTATTCCCAGATTTTCTGCTTAGCTTTAATGGCAGAATTTTTAATTGCAATTGTGGAATAGTTGTTAATATAGTATACTCTCGGCAGGACAAGAGACACAAAAAAACACACACTCAAAGAAAAAAATATTTTGTGCTTAAAGCTCTCAAGAAGAACGACACTGTGACAGAAAAAGTGTTTTAGAGAAAAAGCTTTCAGACTTTCTAATACTCCTTCTGTACAGGATCTCATTTTTCTCTTAAGAAGAAGAAGAAAAGAACACTAATAATATATCAAGAGTCTTTTCCTTCCTTCCATCTCTGATTCCAGGAACTTCAGTTATAAACCATTTCAATCAGTCAAGAGAATCCTTGATTTGATCTTACAGCAGAAGACCTACCATCCCTAACAAAGTTTCCCTGCCTGAACATATACTAATCTTTGGGGGAGCTTTGATACAATCTATAGAATCCACAAGGCTTCTCTCAATTTGCTTTGAGAATAGAGAAGTCATCATCAATCTCTCTCTCTCCCCTCGCTGTACAGGGTTCTCTCCCTTCAAAAGTGATTCCTGGTTGCAAGTCACCTAACCAAAAGACTTGAGGTTTTGTTTTTGAGCACCTGCTCAAAAGCTCATTGGTGTCAGGCACCTGATCAAAAATCTTAGTGGATTCCTACCTAGGGTGGTAGAAGAGTGGAAGTACCCAGTTGGGGAACAACTGTAAAGTTCTTGTGTTATCTGTGTGACTATATTTTCTTTGTGCTTATGCTGTGATATCTGTGCTGTGTAGCTTAGATTTATCTCTTCTATTAGTTTGCTGCACGTGTACACTTGTACACATATATCCTACTCACCTATTTTACAAAAGATATTTTAATTTCGCAAAAGTTTAAAAATATTGGATTGAACTCTATTCACCCACCCGCTCTAGAGTTAATCAGAGTTTATTCCCCATTTCTTTCAATTGGAATCAGAGGCAGGTTTGTCACACTCACAGGCTTACACATGGACAAACCAAGAACCTCTAGATAAACACTAAATAACTCATTGTTTTATTTTGTTTCTTTGATATCATGGCACAAAACAAGGATTACGCTAGCACTAGACCTCTAGTGTGCAACTTGTCTTAGTTCACAATCTGGAAGGCAAGAATCAAGTTATACATGAACTCTATTGATGAAGATATTTTTAACTATATCTTAACAGGACCACCAACTCCAGTAGTTTCAAATCCATCTACATCAACTGACATGAGTGCATTCCCACCCCCTGGATGGACAGATGCACAAAAAAGGCAAAGGTAGCTTATGCCAGAGCTATGAACATATTGGCTCAAACAATGTCTGATGAAATCATTCAAAAGGTTTCTGAGTGCTCATCAGCTAAGGCCATTTGGGACTCCTTGAACACAATGGTGGCTAGATTAGCAGATGAGAGGAAAGATAGAAGATCAAACCTTATTACTCAGTATGAAAATTTCAAGAAGGATGAAGCAGAGACAGTTGAAGCAATGTACAATAGGCTTAGTTCCATCATCAGTGAACAAAGAACCTTGGATAAGGAGATTTCTCTGACAGAGGTCAATGACAAAATTCTGATATGCTTCCACAGCACATGGGATTCCAGAATATGGCCCATCAGAGAAGAAAGGAGAATGGCAGAGATATCAATTGAATCTCTGTTGGGTAAGCTCAAGTCCTATGAGCAGTTTGTGAAATCAAGAGAAGCAGTTGCAGAACCAAAAGCTCCAACACTAATAAGAAAGGAGCATAGTCTAGCATTCAAAGATGCAGAAGAATCACCAAGTCTTCCAGTAAATGATGAACTTATGAGTCTCTTTGCAAAGAGATTCTACAAGATGGCTAGAAAGGATTTCAGGAAAAGGCTATCTAGAAGTGAAGACAAACCCAGGTATGATAAGACCCCTACTAAAGAGGCTGTCTGTTTTGGTTGCAAGAAACCGAGACACTTCATCTCTGAATGTCCAGAAGTCTAAAAGAAAGATAAGAGAAAAGAAAAGGACTCCAGAAGAAGTCATCATAACAAAGCCTCCTCCAGAAAATACAATTACAAGAAAAAAGAAAATGGCTTTGTTGCTGAAACATGGAGTGACACTGAAGAGGAATCAACTTCCTCCAGCTCCAGTGAAGATGAAGAGGAAAAGAAGGCAAAGGAAGTTTGCCTCATGGCTATGGAAGATGGAAGCAGCAGATCTGACTCAGAAGAATCAGATGATGAAGAACTCCTCTCTGAAGAGGATTAAGTAATTGCTTTTATGATTTTCAATCATAAGAATTTAAAGTAGAATTCAAAAGCTTGTGTTTAGACGTAATAGGATATGATAAGGAAATCAAACTCCTCGGGGACAAGCTATTAGAGCAAGACAAAATCATTGCTGAAAATGTCAAACTATCTGAAGAACTAAAATCTGCTGACCATCAAATAACCTTTCTAAAATTTGAATTTAGTAAGGCTAAAGAATTAGAAGAAACTCTTAGAGGAAGAATCTTAAAACTGTTAGACATAACTAGCACTGTGAATGCTAAAATAAACAATAGTAAGCTAGTATTAGGTGCTTCCTCCAGTGAACCAATTCTAATTCAGAAGAATCACCTGTCAAAACTAGTAAATTTTATATCTGATAATGGCAAGAAATAACTATGTTCAGCAATTTTTGTTGAACTTAGAACGACAAAATGGGCATGGTTCGTCGAACTCAGAACGACGAACTCTGAACGCAAATAATATCACAAATTTTTCTACGAACTACGATCGACGAAATCAGTTTGGGTCGTCCACTAGAGATCGACGTTTCAGGGGCTCTGAGAATGGATACTTCCATTCTTCAAGCAAAGATCGAAGAACTCAACACAGATCGTCGAACTCAGCTCGACGAACTCACATAACTTCGTCGAACCCAGTTCATAATCAAAGAAACATAAAAGCTAATAAAATTTTTAATCCTTTTAGTAAGTGGATTATAACCCCTAGAAGGTATCATCCCCAAGGATATAAAGTTCAGCCTGAATGTTCCATTATTTCATGTTTTGGTTTTGTCCATCAACAAGGACCCAAGATATCCTGGGTCAGAAACCTCTAATCTTTTTCTTTGCAGGTAGAAGAGAACCCTGTCATTCAAATCAAGTGGTACCTGGACAGTGGTTGCTCTAAACATATGACAGGTTGCAAGCAATGTCTTATCAACTATAATGCCAAGGCTGGCCCTAAAGTAATTTTTGGGGACTCAGGCTTTAAATTGATAGAAGGCTATGGAGATTTCAGATATGGAGATGTTACATTCAAGAAGGTGACCTATGTCAATGGTCTCAAGTATAACCTGATATCAGTAAGCCAACTGTGTCATACAGGTTATCATGTAAGCTTCACTAAATCCTTATGCACTATCTCCTTAAACAATAAAACTGTTTTAACAGGAATTAGACAAGGCACCATTTATTTAGTCAATTTTGAATCTGTTATTTCTTAAATTTGTTTATTTAATTCTTTTAGTAGTCAAACTAGCTTATGGCATATAAGATTAGGTCATGTAAACCATAAGAATATAGCTAGATTATCTAAGGACAACCTTGTTAGAGGTTTACCTTCTGGCCCTTATAAGAAGGAAGGCCTCTATAGGGCTTGTCAACTAGGAGAGCAAATTAAATCTAGTTTAAAATCTATTAATAAGAGTGATTCACCTAGGATATTGTATTTGCTACATATGGACCTTTTTGGCCCCATTGATGTACAAAGCCTAGGAAGGAAATCTTATACCTTAGTGGTTGTAGATGACTTCTCCAGATTCACTTGGGTATTCTTTTTGAGATCTAAGTCAGATACCTTTAAAGTTCTTATAGATTTTCTCAAGACCATACAGATTGAGTACTCTACTAAAGTTGCATTGATCAGAAGTGATCATGACATTGAGTTTGAATCTCTTCTTATGCATGAGTTCTGTGAGAAGAAGGTATCAGACACTGTTTCTCAGCTCCTAGAACTCCTCAACAAAATGGGGTAGTTGAAAGGAAAAATTGAACACTCATTGAAGCTATAGGTACATTGCTTGCAGATGCTTACATGTATCTATCCTATTAGGCAGAGGAAGTAAGCACAGCAAACTATGTCCTGAATAGGAGTTTAATACATAAACTAAAGCTTAAGACTCCCTATGAACTACTCAAATGGAAGAAACTAATAATCACCTATTTTAAAGTATTTGGATGTGTATGCTATATTTATAACAATGATAAGAAGTATCTTAGAAAATTTGAAGCAAAGGCTGAAATGGGAATTTTTTTAGGATATTCCCAAGCTAGCAAAGCTTATAGGGTATTTAATAAATCATCTTTGAAGATTGAAGAGTCTATGCATGTAACTTTTGATGAGACTAACATGTTTTACAAGGAGAAAAACATTTATACCAATAACACTTTGTAGGTATCAAATTTGTGTTAGAATTTTGATGATCTCGAAATTACCCCAAAGGATGAATCAAATCCTCCTCCACAATTAGAAGCAGAAGCTAATAGTGATGAAGAAACAGTGGAAGCAGTTCAACTTCCTTCAACAGTTGATGCAATTCCACAAGAGGAATTAAATCCAATAACTGTTGCTGAATAACTCAACCTAATGATCTTGTCACACTTAGAGATCACCCTAGATCTAAAGTGATTGGAGAAATATCAGTGGGTGTGCAGACAAGGCATAAACTCAACCCTGATGTGATGCTTGTCTGCTTTCTCTCTCAAGTTGAGCCTCAATCCATAACTGATGTAGAGCAAGATCCACACTAGATTATTGCAATGCAAGAGGAGCTCAATAAATTTGAGAGGTGTAGAGTTTGGGACTTAGTTCCAAGGCCTAAGGGCTATCCATTAATTGGGACTAAGTGGGTGTTCAGGAATAAACTTGATTCCCAAGGTGTGATAGTAAGGAATAAGGCAAGGCTTGTTGCTCAAGGATATAGGCAAGAGGAAGGTATTGATTATGATCAAACCTTTGCTCTAGTTGCCAGGTTAGAGGCAATAAGAATTTTCTTAGCATATGCAGCATATAAAAAGTTCAATATCTACCAGATGGATGTGAATAGTGCTTTTCTAAATAGAGAATTCAAAGAAGAGGTTTATGTAGAATAACCTCCAGGTTTTTTTTTCTCCAACTCATCCCTCTTATGTCTTTAAATTGCATAAAGCTCTCTATGGTTTAAAGCAAGCTCCAAGAGCTTGGTATGAGACCTTAACTAGCTTTCTCTTAGAGAATTGTTTTTCAAGAGGTTTAGTAGATAGAACTCTTTTTACAAAACTGCATCATGATAAAATATTATTAGTACAAACATATGTTGAAGATATAATTTTTGTTCTACTCATCCCAAACTGTGCAAAAGATTTTCTGATCAAATGCATTTAAGGTTTGAGATGAGTAGCATGGGAGAACTGTCTTATTTCCTTGGTCTCACAGAGAAACAATCCTCCAAAAGGATCTTCATCTCTTATTATACGTCCAATGACTAGAGGTTGGTGCAACAAATGCTGGGAACTATGTTGAAGTTCAGCACAACCTTTCATCAACAGACGGATGGCTAGACCGAGAGGGTCAACAGGATGATGGAGGACATGCTTTGCATGTGCGTCCTAGACTTCGGAAAGTAGTGGGAAGATCATGTGTATTTGGTGGCGTTTGCGTACAACAACAGCTACCAAGCGAGCATACAAATGGAGCCCTTCGAGGCCCTATATGGTAGAAAATTTCACACGTCGTTATAGTGGTTGGAAACGGGTGAGGCGAGGTTGTACAAAAAGCAAGAGGTTTAAAGCGCCACTTCATTGGTACGAACCATTCTAGAGCATTTGCTGATCGCACAAGATAGACAAGCTAAATACTACACTGCCAAGCACGGAACGTGGAGTTCGCGGTTTGCGATTGGGTGTATTTGAAGATAAAGCCGTTCAAGGGTGTTTCACGGGTACGACGCTTGAAGAAGCTGAGCCGAGATACCTTGGACCATTTGAGATTCTAGAGCGGATCGGTGGAGTTGAGTGGTCTACACGACGTATTCACATATCAGTGTTGCAGAAGGCGGTGCAAGAGCCTTCGCAGGTGATCGCAGTTGATCAAGTACCGGTGGACGAAGGGTTAACAAATATGGTCAAACCCATTCGTATTGAGGACTCTGAAGTCAAGCGACTTCGTAACAAGAATATCAGGATTGTCAAAGTCTGTTAGGACAATTGTTGTCGGGAGGATCTCTCATTGGAATGGGAGTAGACCCTGCTTGAGGAGTACCCAGAGTTATTCCACTCTGGTACCGCTTTTGGATTTCTGTATCTTTTCCTTTGGTAATTTCGTGGATGAAATTCTTTTAAGAGGGAGAGAGTTATAATGCCCCGAAACTCAAAAGAGCAACGAGCATTGTTTTTAGGCGTGTTTGGGCCTTGGTAAAGGTCACACAGTCTGGGACACGGGCATGTCCCAGGGACGTGTCAGGCACACGTTCGACGTCTCGCCGAGCACTCAACAATTTTCACTCAACGAGCGTTGAGTGAGGGAACACGGCCTGACACACAGGCGTGTTAGTGGTCGTGTCCTTCTCGGGCAGTTTGTTGGATTGTGCTGAGGGAGTAACACGGCCTTGGACACGGGCGTGTCCTAGGACGTGTCTAGCACACGGCATGTGACACGGGCGTGTCACATGGCCGTGTCCTTCTCAGGATGTTTTGGACCTGTGTCGATGGAGGAACATGCCCAGCTACACGGGCGTGTACTGGATGACACGGGCGTGTCCCAAGACATGTCATAGGCCGTGTCCTGGTCGGGATTTTCCCGAATTACGATGAATGAGTTACACGACCTTAGACACGGGCATGTTGCAAGCCGTGTTCGGCCCAGGAAGTTTATTTTTAGGGCGAATCGTGGCCGTTCGTTTCCTTTTGTTGGGATCTAACGGTTCAGGCCTCTCCATCCTAGGGTTAAGGTCGGGATTGGGAGTTTAAACCCTCACTTTTCATTGGCCACTCTCTTTCTAAGTTCTAGAGAGAAAGGAGAGCAAGGAGTAAGAAGGAGTGAAGATCCGGTCGCTGGAGGAGATTCAGAGCGCTAAATCGCAAACCGAGTCCAGATCTACGGAGGCGAGATCATCCCGATGCTTTTCATCCGTGTAGATTTCCATGGCGCTGAAGAGGAATGCTAGGGTACTGATTCTCTACTTGAGCATGTGAAGCTCTTCTTCTTTTGCATAGGGAAAACCCGCTCTCGCGAGTGTGCGCGAGTTTGCGGTGTTCCTTTGGGTAGATATGTAAAGTCCCCCTTGTTTGCATTTAGAGTCCAAAATCGAGAAACAGACATAGGCATGGTGTGTGAAGCCTACCCGGACATGTTGGTTCTGATCGGTGATGTTTTACTATGCATGATTAGCCGGAGAAGACTTCGTTCCTTTGGTTGTTTTCGGGTTTCTACGTGGTAGATTGCAGCAGGGCTCCTTGGGGATTAACCCCAAGGCGGACCTGGAAAACTGGGCGGAAACACATTTCTGCCATCTTGCTAGCCTGGGAGCCAGCTTTGAACATAACTGGGTTATGTGATTGTATGAACGAATTTGGGATCCGGTGAAGTTTGACCCGCGCGCTTGTCTTAAGTTTGATAGTGCGGCGTGAGCAACGGACTTGTGGAACCGGACCTGGGTTATGTGGTTTGGTGAAAGATACCTGAAATAGGGATTGACCATTGGCATAGTCGTGCGAGTCTTAGGCTTAGGTCGGAAAGACTAAATTCTCATGAGATTTGCCGTCAAAGGGATGGTGGTGAGACCACGATTTTGAACGGGTTCACCGAGTTATTGCCCTGAGAGCACGGGGTGTGTGGCCGTGTGAGCCTGAACTTGTGATGTTGTGTTTATTCACTATATTGCTTGTTACGCTAACAAGTGCAGGGAAGGAGCTTTGCCGCCCAAGTTTGGGGTGGAATCGTTATAATTTTGTCAGCTTTAGGTGACCATTATTCTTGTTTGCCACCATTGCGGTGAATTGTGCTTGCAGGTGTTGCGGAGCCGAGTGGCAAATAGCGGGCCAAAGCCCAAGTTGCTGAGCCGACCCTCAAAGTCCTTGTTTATTTCCTTATTTAAATCATGTGTGTCTGACCTGCGAGCCGAAGTTTGTAAGACACTATTTAAATTTGGTTAACTATTATAAGGCCATAAGGCTAGTACTTTTGTGTATTTTGTAGTTCATTCCTACTAGATTGTTAGTGGACATTCGTGCTTGTGGCTGATTTCTTGCTTTCACAACTTAATAATTGCTTCCGCTAGATTCTCTGTGTAGGATGTGTGTATTGGTTGAATGGTTTCATCTAGTAACTCGCCAGTCTGTCCGTGGTATATGGCGTTAGGCCCCGGCCGGACCTACTCCTATATGCTATGTGACGGATAGGGGTGTTACAATTCTTCTCCCGTTTTCGAGTCAATTTTTCTTAACGACGATATTTTTGCTCTCAAAAATTTTAAATGCGAAGATGATTCATCTATAGGTTTGCCTTTCGAACCAATTGGTTCGAAGGACATTAGAATTAAAACCTCGTTAGAAGAACCGCCAATCCTAGACCTCAAACCTCTACCCGAATCTCTCAAAAACGCTTTTCTGGGAAAAGATGATACCCTTCCCGTTATCATTTCTTCGCATTTGAGCGATTCAGAGACTTCCAATTTATTGGAAGTTTTATATAAACATCGCCACGCAATTGCGTGGCAAATTTTTGATCTTAAGGGGATTAACCCCTCTTTTTGCACCCATAAGATTTTTCTTAGCGGTAATTTACGCAAAACCATTCAACCACAACGACGTCTTAACCTAAACATGAAAGATGTCGTTAAACCTGAAATATTTAAGTTATTAGATGCGGAGATTTTTTATCCTATTTCAGATAGTGCTTGGGTTAGTCCCGTTCATGTCGTGCCCAAGAAGGGCGGTTTAACCGTAGTGGAATATGAGCACAATGTGTAAGACCCCCCTCCCGGAACACAGGACACGGCACGAGAGGGGTCTTATGCCCAAAACAGCCGCCTTGCGGTAACACTAACACTCGGGTCAGCCTGTACCATAAGACGCCAATCCTGCCGGCTTCAACCAATATCAACATATAAATGCCAACCCAACCATACCATAAAAGAAGTCAACCCACACCAAGCATAAGTCCATAAATATAGCAAAAGAGAAGCTAAACAAGCTTCTACATAATCAGAGTACAAAAATAGAATTGCCCCGAAGGGCTACAACCAAATCTCTCTCACTCACATCTGTAACCGACGGTAGCGACGGTACCATCCCCTTAGGCCCTGTCATCCTGGCCTGGCTGTCCAGCTGTATAGCCTGCTGCTCCACCTGCGGGGTTTCCTCCTTAAAAGGAAGACATAGCAACCGTTAGTCATAAAGACTAAGTGGCTTCACATTCGCTCCCCCGACGACTCCTCGGCACCAGGCGGAGAAAGGAACAGGTACAATATATATAAAACAGTAGTACAAGCAGGTGAAGTAAGTATACAAATCATAGGTAGCAATAAAAATGGTGTACAAATGAATAAGCTCTTATTCTACAGTTCTACCATCTACAGTAGCAAGAGAGTATAATATTATAACAGTAAGTAACTCAACTTATATGGATGCCCATACAAGCATATATGTTGAGGGTCGTTCAGCAATAAGTAACTCATCGTATATGAGTGCCCATATAAAATTATACGATGAGGGTCTTGTGTATGCAATGAAGTGCAATGCTATGTATGCAATGCAATGACACACCCATGATCAAGCCCATGCAATCGCTATGTCGACATAGACTTATAGTTCCCACTATTCGAGCAGGTAGCTAACCTCTCAGGCGTCAATCGTCGTGGCCAAATTGTGATAGTAGAGCGGGCATCTCCACTACTAGGCTGGTCTCCACACAACCTGGCCTCGGCCTCCGTACGCCTCAACTCTAAAAACGCAACAGCGGAGCTTACATGCGCACTACGACTCAGCGGGTTCTCTCGGGTAAATGAGCACCAAGATCCTAGCCCCGAACTGGCCTATGCGTGACACGGAAGCAGCCTCGGAAATAAACACGAGGACCAAGCCCAACCGTTCACTTGGCACGGAAGGAGCCTTGGGACGTGAACACAGAGGACCAATCCCAACCGTCCAGGGTCTAGCTGTCAACTCCCATCGGTGTGACGATTAGCGAGCCCGTATACCTGCTACACTATCCTTAACCCGGGATTACGACACCACGTGTCGACTCACACCACATGCAATTTCACAATATCTTGGCATGGAAGGAGCCTCGGGACGTGAACACCGAGGACCAAGCCCAACCATCCATCAAATGCGGAAGGAGCCTCGGGACGTGGACACCGAGGGCCAAGCCCAACCGTCCAACTTTACTCATCTCAATCTCATTCAAACTAGTGACGGTCAACACCGCACTTGATACTTCCACAATGCTACCCGTAGGGAGACGACACTCTAAGCATTGGATTACTAATTCCCTTTTATACATCCAACATACATCATGGCCATAGTTAAATCATTTATACATCTATAAATTTATAACTACCCATTTATATCAGGCTTTTTCCTTCAATTAAGCTTGTCCACAACTCGTTATACAAATTAAGATTTATAACCTCAACTTATCATCTCACTATGATGATTATGTCGAAATATTTCACCCAAGCCTCGAGTTGGATCGCAACATTAAATTCCACCAAATCGCATTCCACGTTACACAACCCAGAATTTAGGTGCAGCCTTAATCCAGGCAACAACTTCGACAAAGGATTCCCAAGGCTACAAAAATCTGAAGAGTGCGTGTAACCACTCGTTGGAAATATAATTTCAAGCGATACAACTTTTGTGTTTAGTCGAAAGCCCATATTTGATTGCATCACACCAGAAATTCACTCGAAGCCTGCTGTGTACAGGATTTTTCCCCAATCGCAGCAGATTCGAACTGACTTTCCCGTGGCTACAAGTATCGCCTAGAAACGTGAGACCACTCGTTGGAAAGAAAATTTCAAGGGCTACGACTTTCGTGTTTAGTCGAAAACCCAGATATGACCAGAACACCCCCGAAATTGGCCATGAAGATCGCTGCGTGTAGAAAACAGATTTTTGCACGCATCTTAAGGCGAGATGAACAGCATCCGTTCATCTTCCTCCTTGCACCAATCTCCCAAAAACTCCTCCAAAAAATCGTCCACCCTTATTCACCCTCACAAAGCCATATTTCTCCACGAATCACTCTCTCATCTTCACTTTGAAGAATGAAGAGGTTGGAGAAACTAAGCCTAGAAAACGACCTAGGAATAGCTTTTCCCTAAGAATTCTCCTCCTCACCATCAAGACTCTAAGGAGTTGATATCTCTCCTAGAATATTAACTACAGATCTAGAACCAAGGGAGAGGGGAGGAAGCTCACCTCGTTTCCAGCGGTAACACCATTTCCAGCCATGGATCTAGTCATTCTTCTTTGCGGCATCTCTTGCTTGGTGCAGTTGTTCTTCACAGCAAAGGAAGGAGAGAGAGAGAGAGAGAGAGAGAGAAGGCCTCCTCCAGGAACTCTGACTGCTTCCCTTGGCTCCGTCGGTTTCGCGAGGTCCACGATGATGGCAAGAACGATCGGCAAGGATGGCTAGGGTTCAGCTTTATCTCCTCTTATAAACCGATGTATTAGGTTAAATCCCTTCCGCCACGTGTCAATGCCCATTGGACCGCCCCTAATGGGTCATATTAAAGTGACCCGGTCCAAGGAATCATCCAGCACGAATCCCGAAGTCCGGTTCGGTCTGCCTGTACAAGCCGGCGAATCTGCTTGGGCGAAGAAAATGCACAAGTCAAATTCGACAGGAATCAACCGTCATTCTCGACGATCGGCGAGAATCGTAGGGCATTCTCGACGAATTCATCGGGTATCAACAATGATACCCGGCAAATTTCACTTAGCCAACTTATCGGAAATTCTGGCGTTGAGTGCGTTGAGTATCTGTCAGCGATACTCGACGATCGGTGGGTATCACCGGGCATTCTCGATGATCAGTGAGAATCGTCGGGCATTCTCGACGAATTTGTCGGGTATCAACAATGATACCCAGCAAATTTCACTTAGCCAACTTATCAGAAATTTTGGCATTGAGTGCGTTGAGTATCTGTCAGCGATACTCGACGATCGGTGGGTATCACCAGGCATTTTCGATGATCAGTGAGAATCGCCGGGCATTCTCGTCGATCGGTGAGAATCGCCGGGCATTCTCGTCGACTTTAACTTAACCTAATTCCCAATCTGCAGTTTTGAATTCGGCGGGTATCGACCATTGATACCCGTCGAATCTGCGAGTATCACTCCTGATACCCGTCGATCGGTGAGTATAACCTTCCATTCTCGTCGATTTTCCCTTGGGCAATTTCCTTTCAATTCGTTGGATATCACTCAACCCTACACTCCATTCAACGCACTAGACTCCTTTTGCCAGTGCGCCCCGAGCCTGAGTCAAGTCTCTTGACTAAAAACTTGTGCGAGGGGCCTAGCGCGAATCGGGACATTACAAATCCTATAAACAAAAATAAAAGATTTCGTCCCCGAAATCAGGCTGGGGCTGTGGGGATGCAAGTACAAAATAATATGCGCTATAAAATGTTACCTTGGGAGAACAGCTCCGGGTAGCGCTTCTGCATCAAGTCCACCGGCTCCCAAGTAAATTATTCCTTCCCATGATTAGACCATAGTACTTTTACCAGAGGCACACTTTTGCGGCGCAAGGTTCTTATCTCATTATCAACGATTCGTATCGGCTTCAGTCACACAGATCTGTCAGATGCCACCTTACCATAAGTTGTGGGGATGTATTTTTCAGGCCGCAACAGCGCCTTCCGAAGCGACGATACATGGAACACATCGTGGAGATTTTCTAGCTCGGGCGGTAGCTCAAGACGATAGGACAAAGGGCCAATCCTTTCCACTATGAGATAGGGTCCAACATACCGTGGGCTGAGCTTCTTCACTCCCCGCACCCGTGACACTCCATGCATCGGCCGGATTTTCAGGAACACTTTTTCACCCACTTGAAACTCCACCATATGGTGTTGTGCGTTATAATACTTCGCCTGCCGACTTTGAGCCTCCAACATGCGATCCCTTATCAGCCTAACCCCCGCATCAGTATCGTCAATATACTCAATTCCCAATGCCTATGGGTCTTCGTCTTGCACCCAAGACAAGGGGGTTCTACACCTTCTTCCATAAAGGGCTTCATGGGGCGTCATGCCAATGCTAGCTTAATAGTTGTTGTTGTAGGAGAATTCCACTAAGGGCAAGAGTCTTTCCCATGGATCTCCCCTATCTATCACACACAACCTCAACAGATCCTCCAATGTTCGGATGGTCCGCTCAGACTGCCCGTCCGTCTGAGGATGAAATGCAGTGCTGAACGTAAGGCGCGAGCCCAAATACGCCTGTACCGCCTTCCACTCCTTGGAGGTAAAATGACCATCACAGTCCGAAACTATCGTCTTAGGTACGCCGTGATACCGTACAAACTGCTCCACAAAAAGGCATACTAAGACATCCACCTGAGCCTCCTTCTTCATAGGAATGAACCGGACAACTTTCGTCAGGCGATCAATGACACCC